>LR738711.1:416594322-416668941 GCA_902687465.1 Secale cereale
GAGAGAGAGAGAGAGAGAGAGAGAGAGAGATACCCTTAGCCCCGAGGGTAACTACTCCCTCCTCGTCGTGGAGAGTGACGGGATGATGAAGATGGCCACCCGTGATGGATCCCCCTCCGGCAGGGTGCCGGAACAAGGCCCCGATTGGTTTTTGGTGGCTACAGAGGCTTGCGGCGGCGGAACTCCCGATATAGGTTATTTTCTAGAGGTTTGGGGACTTATAGGAGAGGTTGGCGTCGAGAACAAGTAAGGGGGCACCACGGAGAGTCCACCAGGCACAGGGGCGCACCCTCCACCCTCGTGGGGCCCACGGGCCTCTCCTCCAGTAACTCTACGTTCCAGTATTTTTTACATTTTCCAGAAAAAATCTCCATTGATTTTCGGTGCATTCCAAGAACTTTTATTTTTGCAGAAAAACAACATCACGACAGTTCTGCTGAAAACAGCGTCAGTCCGGGTTAGTTCTAACCAAATCATACCGATATCGTGTAGAAATATCATAAACATGGCATCAATACATCAAAAATTATAGATACGTTGGAGACGTATCACCTCACCTTTGGGCCGTTGCACCACCTGGCAGCTTTCTTCATCGCGCGCGGGCGCCCTTCGGGGCTGGTCTCATTGGGGAGCCTCATGCCTTAGAGCATCTCCAGCCGTTCGGCCCCACAGGGACACCCCAATAGCACCGCCTGGGGCTGGGGGTGACCCAGCGAATACCGCGCCTTGGGGGCGTCTTACCCCCAGTCGCCGACCCCCCATGGCGCCTTTCCTTTTTTCAACCCCCAACCGCCGCGCACTTCCCCTCCCCGGGCCCCCTTGTCGGCGTCCCATAGCATCCATAGATAGTTCACCATAGCATATATAATGAAAATGAAATACATTGATAGTTCACCATTGCATACATAATGAAAATGATACATAGATAGTTCGCCATAGCAAAGCCTGGTAAAAGAAAAGATGAACTACTCATCATTTTCCGACTCCAGCTCTGACTCTGTAATGTCCTCCTCCGACGTCTGTAAGTAGGCGTCAGCATAACGCTCGTCCTTGAAGTCCCAGGACGACGCTTCTCCTAGCTTCATGTTCAGTTGAGCCGCCTGCTTCCGCGCACGCTTGTCCTCCCGATAGGCGGCTCGCTCCTTCCTCCTCGCCTCCTTCACGGTCCTCTGTTGCTTGTAAGACTGGCGCTCGTTGACGATGTCCTGTGGGAAGCATTAACGCCACTCCGCCATTGCTTCCATGTCCATCTCTGCGATGGCTAGGCGACGTGCCGCCTCCGGTTGTCACTAAGATCCTCATTGGTGAAAAGCCGCGAGAGATGCGCGAGATCCTACGCGCACTGGCTCGTCGACACGTCGAGAAATTCATATCTCAACGAGGCCGCTGGAGGTGCCACGTCGCCGCGTCGTACGCGCGGGCCGCCTCCTCTGCGGTGTCGAAGGTGCCGAGACTGAGTCGTTTCTCGCCGAACGAGATTTTGGAGGAGAAGACGCTGGAGCGGCGCTCACGTACTCTGCGGAAATCAGCAGTGCCCAGGCGGCGCATCGACATGGCATAGAGGAGACAAAGAGGGGAGGAAGCATGAGCGCCCGTGGTGGAGAGGAGAGGAGGGGGGAGTGTGCGTCCACCAGCGGGGGGTATTCTTTTTATAGCCGTGGGCGGGCGGCGTCGTGTGGCCGCCGGGCATACGCGTGGCGCCACGCCTTCACTTTGCCGCCCGTGAATCAATGGATGCTGACCGGAGCCGGCAGCGCGCTGCAGCTTTGGAATTGATTCCCCACGGCAATTGAGGCGAAAGACGAAGACGAAGCGACGAGAAGCACCGTGTCACTTACTCGGGGGCCCGCGGTTATTTCGCGCCAAAACCGTTTCACCCGGCGCCCCCGAGCGCCCCCAGCGCGCCTGGTTTGGCTTGGGTCCGCCGGCGCCAAATTCGGCCCTAGCCGGCGAAAAATGGGCTTCTGGGAGCGCGGCTGGGCTCATTTTTGTGCGCCAGCGCGAAAATATCGCCCGGGGGGCGTGTTGGGGGCGCGGCTGGAGATGCTGTTAGCTTGGGGACGACGTCACGCCCGACAGGAGGAGGAGGTGCGTAGTGGGCGAGGTCGCTCGCTTGAGGTGGTGGAGGAGGCAGCGAGCGGGACGCTGCTGGAACTTCTCCCACGGCGCTGACGAGCTCGGCGATGCGGTCCAGCCATTCCTCGTAGAGGTCGTCAGCCGGGAGGTAGCGCAGGAGCTCAAGCGCTATGAGTAACGCGGCCTGCGAGTTATCCAGCTCACGACCTAGTTTGGGAGGACGAAGCAGCCGCTAGAGCCAGTGACGGGGTTGCAGTGCGGCCATCATGCCACGCAGAGAGCGTGAGCGACGAATCTTACTGCTCGTGGGCAACGGGGCCGGTGGCAGCGTCTACCGCCGGTGATGGAGAACGACGGGGGATGCCGTCGCATGGAGGCGCAGTTTGAGCCACGCGGATGACGAGGGCAGCCCGGTGCTCAACATAAACTCGACGAGCATCCGCCATGGAGACCGTGAGGCGATGGCGAACCGATCGGAAGAAGTGAGACTTCGATGCACCCCTACCTGGCGTGCCAAATTTCAGATTTGGAGCTCCGCAAAACCCTTGTTAAGTTCAAACATGGGGTTGCGTGCGAATAACTCAACTTTCCCTATCTGCCTACTCGCCGTCTCTATGAACTAGCTCGATGAACAAGAAGGAATGTGACACAGGGCAGCTTACCCAGGTTCAGGCCATCTAGCAGTGAGTGTCCCTACTCCTGCAATGTGGTGGATTGCCTCAAGGTGGGTGAGGACGAACTAGTAAACTGGTTGAACAACCTCAGAAGGTGTGTTCTTGGGTGTGAGAGTGAGGGAGGTCTGACTGATCCGTCCCCCTATGGTGGTGGCTAAGCTATATTTATAGAGGCATTGGTCCTCTTCCCCCAAAATATCAGAAGGAAGAGATGCCACAACGGCCAAATTTGAAGGGAGACAACTAGTACATCTTATCCTGACGAAAGGTGGTCTTCGCGTGCAAAGCTTCTGATCCTGACGGCACAGTGGGCTCGGTGATGACCTACGTCCTGCCGTCCTAGCGATCTTGGTCTTGTTGCATGGAAATGGAAACCTTTGGCTAATTCCTCGGGACTCCGCGCTTGTGCTTGCCTCTTTAGCACCAAAGCAGAAACCTGTTGTCAAGCGCCCGCTGGCGCCCGCCTGGCCTTGGTCTTCATGGCTTGCGTCATCCGAACGTCACGAGCTGGGGGCTTGCATAAAGATCTCCCCTCTTCGGGAGCCAGCCTGGTGAGACTGCTCCTTCTGGGGGTCTTGGTGTCGTCCGCCTCGCGAGGCTTGGCCCCTCGCGAGGGTCTTGAGTGTCGATGCTGAAGATGGGCCGTAACAGGCTGGCAAAGGCGCCACGTCATGGGCCGTAGGCAGGCAAGTCTGGGTACCCTGGTTCCTAGAATGCCGACATTAATACTCTGTAAATTGAGATTGCCATCATGGATTTGGTCACACAAGGAGTAGAAATCTTGCTTGATGATAGGCTAACATGCTTTGAGGAATGCACCACTAAAACCATCTGGTCTAGGGGCACGGTCCACCGGCATTTCTTTTATTATATTTCCAATTTTAGTTCTTGAGAAAGGATTTGTAAGGTGATCAAGGTTAACTTTCGGTCGAATTAAATCATTGAGATCAAACTTCATGTTGGTGGGAGTGGAGGTTCCTTGGCGCTCGGTGTATGTATGGAAAATCAAGGCTTCTTTCCCCACATGATCATCAATAGTTATCCCATCCAGGGTTTCTACATTGGAGATGTGTTTCCTCCTATACCTCTCTATAGCCACTGTTTGAAAGAATTTGTTGTTTTCGTCACCAAATTTGACCCATCGAATTGTGCAGCGTTTTTTCTAGTATTGTTTTTGATAATCCAGCAGTCGAAGAAGATGCTTTTTGATGATTTCTCGGAAGTTCCTTTCAGGAATTGTGAGGGGCCGTTTGTTCTCTCATTCATCAAGCTCTACGAGAGTCGTATTGGAGTTTTGAAATGCTATGGAGAGCGATATGTTTTTGCTCCAATTTATAGGTCATGTCTGAGGATCTTGAATTTGCGGCAAAGAGTTGTAGCTGCATTGTGTGACCGCACCGGTTTCTCCCAATCTTTATTAACCACGTCCATGAAACCTGGGTGTAATATCCAATATGACTCAAATCTGAAAAGCCTGGCTCTTGGAATCTTGGTTTCAATGGTGATTACACATGGGATGTGGTCAGAGACTGGCTTGGCTAGAGGCTTAACCGAAGTCTCGGGGTATATATGCATCCAGTGAAGAGAGGTAAAGAACCAATCAAGTTGTTCGAGGAGAGGATCTTGCTGCATGTTGCTCCAAGTGTATGATCGTCCTTTGATTGGTAGCTCAACAAGATTTTGTGTGCGGATACTATCATTGACTGTGGGCATGTCATTATGGTCCCCTCCTGGTTTATTGTGATTATCTGGGGCTCGTATGTAATTGAAGTCAACAACTCAAAGTCAGTCTTCATCTATTTGGATATGAATATTGTATAGCCAATTAGTGAAAGTGACACAATCATCACAAGAGCAAGGACCATAAATGTTATACGGAGTCCAAATTTGAGCTGATTGGGTACTAGAGAAACGGATAACCAGAGAAAACTCCTCACTCAGAAAGACATCACCAGAGAACATAGACATAGTGATTAAACCACCCGAAGCACCACGTGAAGGAACATAAGAAAATTTATCAAAGCGTTTCGGACATCATGACTTAATAAACGCAAAATCAACAACATTTTTTTATTCTTGAACACTAACTATCGAGGAACCACTAACAGATATCGTATTAGACAGGGCCAATTTTTTTCCCTCCGAGTTAAGACTTCTAATGTTCCAACAGAGGACATTACAGTTGCGCAAAAGATTCATATGAAGACATCATGTTTAGGTCAAAGAGGAGAATCCCCCCTCCCCACTGGTGTTTCCATTAGCTGCAGTAGGATCAGCAAGCAGTGCCACTTCAGTGAGTTCTTTAGGTGGGACAACGCAAAGCTTGACGCCGATGGATTGCATAGCCTGGATAGAGGTTGGAGGTGGCACATTCTTAGAGGTACCACAATTCTCAGCAGACAGAGAGCCAGACCGAGCAGATGGGATGGAGAGTGGCTTCACCTTGGAGGTGGTAGGGTGGACGTCAGATGGTTGAGGCCCTCTGAACCCATCATACCTGGTAGAACGGGTACTCCGTCGCACTTTAGTAGTGGAGATTGGCACTAGGGCCTTCAGGCGCCTACCCCGACCGGATGAGGGCCCAACTTGATCCAGTGAAGTCACTTGGGCCAAGCCAACCACATGGTTGTCCAATGCGGCAAGGTGAGGTGTTGATGGCCGAACATTTGAAGGGTCCTGGGGTGCCAAAGTGGTTATAGTTGCAACAGATGACGTAGAAGAAGAGGTAGGCAGATCTTCAGCATGATGATTATTATTAGCAACAGCAGAAATGGGGTGCAGAACACCCAGAGGAGCCTCAACCATTGCAGCATCAGCAGGGAGGAGCAAAGCATCAACATTAGTACTTATATTTGCAGTAACCTCAACAGTTGCACCATCAGAAGAGAGGAGCAGAGCATCATCATTATTATCAACAGTTGCAGTAGTGTAAGTGAGAGATAAAGGCAGATTGCCAACAGTAATTCCAGCTTTGTCATTATCTACTGAGACCACATAACTCGATGAGTGTTGATCATGAGAAATAGTTGAGTTATCCAACACCTGGTTATCTGCCTGGGGGAACTCTTCAGGATTCAACACAGAGATCACTACTATGGATGCTTATGGAAACTCATGGATCCTTGAGGTGATATGAACTAGAACATCTTCATTATGGACTGCAGTGTCGTAAGAGATATGAGGCAAATGGAGCTGCGCAGAAAGGGGCGGCAAACCATATCCGATGCTCCAAGGCCTAAAAGCAGCAGTTATATCCAGAATGGCTCTGGAGAGATGCCTTGTAAAGATACTTCTTGGAATAGCATCATCAAAAAACACAGTAGCAAGATCAATTCCTTGAACATATATGCTTACTTGCATTGTAGTTGCAGAGATGGCGACCTCCACATTCACCACATTGGGCATCTGCAAAGGTGGAACTAACAAGGTGATTGGCAAGTTTGCATTATCAGAGTTAGGAGACCCAACACTTGCAGTAACAGAATCAGACTCATTCCAAGGAGAGTTAAGGCTATCCAAAAGATCGTCTTTAGGAAGAATGCCATCTTGTACACGCAGTCCTTGAGCAGCAAGCCAGGCCTAAAAGTTGACCAAAGCAGGAGGGATCTACGGCGCAGGAGGTTGAGGCCATGCATCCCATTGTGCAGGTTGTGGAGCCATCTATTGGTGATTATGTTGAGGGAGCGGATCATTGCCACTACCATTCTGAACAAGCCAATCCTGCAGCTGTTGCTGATAGAGATGCTCCACAGTGAGTCCATCCCCAAACATCGTATGATAGAGGCAAAGGTGTCCCGTCTTTCGATGAGATGGTGATTATCGCTTTCAGAGCAGTAGACTTGGACGATTCGACTACGAACGTGCGAAGGCGTCGCGCCTTATCAATCGCTAAACCAACTCCGAGAGGTTATTGACCACGCCGGAGCCCGATCAACCTGACCGCGAGGGTCTATTTCCTGCAAGCAAATGAAGAACAATCAAGAAACTGAGATTGCAATCTGGATATTTCGAATATAAGAGGAAAGCTTTATTGATTAAGGTGGGGTTCTGTGACGTCTTTGTCTGGTCGTTGAACACAAACGTAGTACACGGAGTTGCAGCTATGTCAAACTTTAATCTAAACAAAATCCAAAGTCTAAACGAGGCCCTAAGGGCTGTATATATGGAGAAAGAGGGGGAATTTCGTGGCCCTTGGAGGAGGGGTCCGAAACCAACCCTAACTCTTGTTTCCCCACAAATACGGACTCTAAAAACAGACTATACTCAAGTATTTCGAAATTACATGGGCCTGGCCCAATAATATGGTGATGCAGCACCTATAATAGCCTCCGGACGAAATTTATGAACTGGCATCTTGTATAGTTCGTCCAAGGCTTCAGCACTCATTATGGTGGCTTCAAAGTCCTGAAATCATCACTTGTAACTCCGTTCTTGTTCCCCTTGCTCATGCCATCATCTCCAAGCTTGATCTTGCTCCAATGTTCACCGTTCTTGTCCAAGCTAGGACCTTCATTTGTAAGCAAGACAAATGTATCCAATTTATGCAGCATCATATTCTCATGAACATTAGAATCATTACCGAGAAACGAAAGTACCTGGTAATTTAATTGGCGTGCGCGAGCTCTAGTAATTGGTCTTATATATGTATTAGTTGGGGTTGTGGGTGTAACCTTGTTAGTGATGTCCTCATCAACCTCCCCTTCTTGAATTGAAGTCATCCTCGACGGAAGCTCATCTTCCTCACCCAAGTAAGGCTTCAAATCTGCAATGTTAAATGTGGTACTAATCCCAAAATCTGCAGGAAACTCAAGTTTATATGCATTATAATTTATTTTCTCTAACACCATAAAAGGACCATTAGTACATGGCATTATCTTTGACTTGCGCAAATTAGGAAACCTATACTTATGCAAATGTAACCAAACAAGATCTCCAGGTGCAAAGACAACACGTTTTCTACCCTTATCTCCAACAATTTTATATTTAGCATTCATGCGCTCAATATTTTCCTTAGTTAACTCATGCATTTTTAAGATCAATTCAGCACGTTGTTTAGCATCAAAATAATCTTCTCCATACATGGGAGAGGCAACAAATCAATAGGTGCACGAGGTAGGAAACCATAGACAATTTCAAAAGGGCACATCTTAGTAGTAGAATGCAACAAACGATTATAAGCAAATTCAATATGAGGCAAGAATTTTCCCCACATTTTCTTGTTATTCTTCAAAACATCCCTAAGCTTAGTAGACAAAGTTCTATTGACTACTTCAGTTTGTCCATCAGTTTGGGGGTGACAAGTAGTACAAAAAATTATTTTAGTCCCCAACTTAGCCCATAAACATCTCCAAAAGTAGCTAAGAAATTTAGTATCACGATCTGAAACAATAGTATTTGGCACAGCATGCAAGCGAATAATTTCATGAAAGAACAAATCAGGAACATTAGCAGCATCATCGCTTTTATGACATGGTATAAAGTGTGCCATTTTCGAGAACCTATCCACGAAAAGAAATATTCTATCCCTCCCCTTCTTTGTTTGAGGTAAACCTAAAACAAAGTCCATAGATATATCTTCACAAGGAATACTAGGGACACGCAAAGGCATATATAAACCATGAGGATTGAGTCGTGACTTAGCTTATTGACATGTAGTGCAGCGAGCAACAAAACGATCAACATCCCATCTCATCTTTGGCTAAAATAAATGTCTAGCAAGTACGTCCTCCGTCTTCTTCACGCCAAAGTGTCCCATTAATCCTCCTCCATGTGCCTCCTGCAACAACAAAAGATGAACAGAGCTAGATGGAATGCATAGCTTGTTAGCACGTAACACAAATCCATCATTAACGACGAACTTGTTCCATGTTCTCCCTTCTTTACAATTTTGCAATACATCTTTAAATTCAGCATCATGCACATATTGATCTTTAAAGTCAAGTTGTGAAAGCATAGTATAATGACGAGACAATGCATCAGCAATAACATTTTATTTTCCCTTCTTGTGTTTAATAACATAAGGGGAAGTCTCCATGAATTCAACCCATTTAGCATGTCTACGGTTAAGTTTTGCTTGACTTTTAATGTCCTTCAAAGATTCATGATCAGAATGTATAACAAATTCTTTGGGCCATAAATAATGTTGCCATGTTTCCAAAGTCCGAACAAGAGCATATAATTCCTTATCATAAGTAGAATAAATTAGACTAGGCCCACCCAATTTTTCAAAAAAGTATGCAACAGGTTTACCATCTTTTAATAACACACCTCCTAACCCAATTCCACTAGCATAACATTCAAGCTCAAAAGTCTTATTAAAATCAGGAAGTTGGAGTAAAGGAGCATGTGTCAACTTATCTTTAAATATCGTGAATGCTTCTTCCTGTGTAGTACCCCAAACAAAAGGCACATCCTTCTTTGTAAGCTCATTCAGAGGTGCAACAATGGTGCTGAAATCTCGCACAAAATGCCTATAGAATCCAGCGAGGCCAAGGAAACTCCTCACGTGTGTGACTGTTTTGGGCTGCGGTCAAATCTCAATAGCTTCAATCTTGGCTATAACAACCTCAATTCCTTGTGGAGTAACAGCATAGCCAAGAAAAGATACTTGATCAGTGCAAAAGGTGCACTTTCCAAGGTTACCAGACAAATGTGCATCACGTAGAGCACTAAAAATAACACATAAATGTTCCAAATGTTCCTCCAAAGATCTGCTATGAATCAATACATCATCAAAGTAAACTACCACAAATTGTCCGATGAAAGCACATAAAACTTCATTCATTAATCTCATGAAAGTACTAGGTGCATTAGTTAACCCAAAAGGCATGACTAACCACTAATATAATCCACACCTAGTTTTAAATGTTGTTTTCCATTCATCTCCGAATTTCATACGTATTTGATGGTATCCACTACGCAAATCAACTTTGGAGAATATTGTAGAGTCACTCAATTCATCAAGCATATCATCTAGACTAGGAATAGGATGACGATTAGTAATATTATTAATGCCACTGTAATCAACACACATACGCGATGTACCATCCTTTTTCGGCACTAGAATAATAGGAACAACACAAGGACTAAGGGATTCACATATATAACCTTTGTCGAGTAACTCCTGTACTTGACACATAATCTTGTTCGTCTCCTCTGGATTGGTACGGTATGGTGAGCGATTGGGTAGCGATGCATTAGGAATTAAGTCAATCTGATGCACAATCCCTCGAATAGGTGGTAATCCCGGTGGCACGTCTTGTGGAAAGACGTCCGCGAACTCGTGCAAAATGTTAGTGACAGTAGGAGGCAAGGAGGAAGGCATGTCCTCAAAAGAAAATAATGCCTCTTTGCACACAAAAGCATAGCAAACAGATTTGCTGAAATCTAGATCATCAATATCAGATTTGGTGGCAAGTAAACATCCACTTTTTAATTTAATTTCAGATGCAACATGAGATGATGGTGTGTTATTAGGCTTCATTTGTTGCTCAAATTCTTTTGCCACAATCTGATTTTCACTCTTCTTTTGCTCCTGTTTCACTTTATTAGCTCTATTAATATCAGCTTTCCAAATGGAATCAGGAGACATAGGAAGCAAAGTAATACGTTTATCCTTATGAACAAGAGTATTCTGCTTGTTCTACCATGGTGTACAGAATTTTTATCAAATTGCCATGGTCTACCAAGTAACAAGGAACATGCTTCCATGGGTACCACATCACAATCAACATAATCAGCATATTTAGAGATACTAAAATGCACATGAACAGTACATGTTACCTTAACCTTGCCGCTGTTGTTGAACCATTGGATGTAGTAAGGATGTGGATGTGGTCTTGTGGTGAGAGATAGCTTCTCCACCATGTCCATGCTAGCCAAGTTGTTGCAGCTCCCTCCACTTATGATGACGCGAACATAACGTTCCTTCACAACTCCCTTTATATGGAACAAATTATGCCTCTGATTTTGCTCCACTTGTGTGACCTGCACACTCAAAACACGTTGAGAAACTAAACATTCATACCTGTTAGCATCTTCAGGAGCCATGTATTGCATCTCATTTTCAGAATCATCTCCACTGTGTTCTTCATGTGTAATAAGAGTCAAATCTCCTCATCATAGTCACTAGCGGACTCATAACCACCATCCTCGGTAGCAATCATGACACGCTGAGATGTGCATTTTCTCGCATAGTGACCACGGCCAGTGCAACGATGACATATAACATCATGTGTTGGCCCTGTGGATGCCATGGATGAAGAAGAGCTCTCTGCAGGACCTGAAGGTCTACTCCTGGCTGATGGTGGTGGTGTATGTTTGCCTTTATCACGGCTAGAAGTGACTGATGAAGTAGGCGGTGGTGCATCCAGACGTGTCGAAGTAAAGGATGCACGCGGTGTCCATGATGAAGGTCGATCTGCAGAAAAATTAGTGCGCACCAAGGTCTGTCGATCCTGCACTTCACGTTTAGCTTTGCAAGCAAGATGGAATAATCGAGTGATATTATTATACTCCTTATACTCTAGAATGTTCTGAATCTCTGCATTTAAGCCGCCCATAAAACATGCAAGCATAGCCTCATTATCCTCAACAATACCGCATCTAATCAGTCCAGTTTGTAATTCCTGATAATATTCCTCTACAGAATTTTTTCCTTGTCTTAAAAGCTGCAATTTTTGAAGTAATTCACGTTGATAATATGGTGGAACCCAACGAGTATGCATAGAAGTTTTCAAAGCAGCCAAAGTAGTTGGAATATTATTCGGATAGAATCTACAATATTCAGACCACCACACACAAGCAAAACTAGTGAAAGCACAAAGAGCAACAGCAACACGTTTCTCCTCGGGATATTCTAAACATGTAAAACATTGTTGGGTTTCTAACTCCCAAGTAAGATATATATCAGGAACGTATCTACCCTCAAATGGTGGAATATTCAATTTTAGTTTAGGGAGATGGTCATGATCTCGTACCTGAAAGGGTGGTACAGCCCTACTATTGCGATTATTTGCATGTGGGCAACATGCTGGTTGTGGTGCTGGTGGTTGCACGTAGTTCTGGTTTTGATCAACCTCATCCTCGTAATCTCTCGCGTAATCATCCTCCACCTCGGGAGCAGCAGGAACCACAAAAGTATCAATAGCAGCACGAACAGTTTGGCCAGGCTCAAGAGGGACACGACTCGCTTTGCGGGGGGATCTTTCGCAACGTGAAGGTTGTTGTTGTTATTGTTGCAATGCTGCAGCTGGTGGAAGTAGACGCGCAAGCACTTCAGCGAATTTGGCATCCAAATTGGTGTCAATTGACTTCTCAATGCCATCCATCCTCGCTAGTGCGTCACCAAAACTGGTCATCACATCTTCTACCTGTTGAACCATCATTTGCTGAAATTTATCATGCAACTCCTTGTTCGTCATGTTCTCACAGTCAGTCTCGTCGACTTGTGATCTTGGCATGGTTAGCAGCAATAGAAACACACAAAAATATGATCCTACAGACTACTAAAAAATGGTGGTGGTGGGGCGTCACAAATCTGTGAAGCAAATCTCTAATTCTTACCAGGTCTTAGCCAACAGGAGGTGGTGATCGGCAACCATTGTAGTCAAAACTCTCAAAGCTTAGACATAGCGATTGCCAGGTGGTGTCAAACGCACGATGTAGATGTATGTGGAGATGGGAAGGCTTATGATATGGTAGCAAAAATGTCAGCTATAATCAATTAAGAGATGCGGAGGTGAATAAACACTCAACGACGATACTGTGCTAGTCCTGGGCTAGACCGTACTAGAGACATGAGCCTAGACCACGAACAAAATCACGGCGCTGCACGTAAACAAGGGAGGAGCACACTCTGAATTTTTTTCTTTTTTTCACCTTTTTGCACTTTTTCATCTCTTTGTTTTTTGCTCCGCAACAATTTTTTTCGAAAATGTCTACAAATGGTCTAGAAACTGCCTAGCCATAATTTTCCAGACTTAGTTTTTTTTAAACTAGAACTATTTTTCTTCTGCGACTGGCTAGGAAGTTGGGATGTCCGACTTGGCCATGAAACGTAATATCGCGTGATCCCGAACTCGAAAACAAAGGATCAAATACTGGACTCAGACTAGGACTGATGACAGAGATGAATCTGGTGGAACTTGGACTGGTGGCGGAGATGAATCTGGTGGAACTCGGACTAGTGGCTGATGTATGTTGGAGGTGGACTCGGATTGGTGTGATGGCGGCGGATATCTGGTGCCGTATATGGACTCGGATTGGCAGCGGATATGTGGTGGTGGTATATGGCGGTGGCGATGAAGATGGTCCGGCAGCGGCGCGACAACCTATGACCAAAACAAGGAACTCTAAGGTAACTAGACGCTAAGACCAACAACTTGACACGACGATGCAACCGCAAATTCAACAAAGCAAACATGGAAAAGATTATGCAATGGCTTAGACTGGTTCGGATATGATGAACTAACCCTAATATTTTTTTGGCTTTTTCGTGGACCTTATGTATGAAGAACAGACTGGATCTAAACTACGAAAAACTATAAAATCTCACCGAGCAACCTGGAAATCTGATAACACTTGATAGAGCTAAAGGTGTCCCGTCTTTCGATGAGATGGTGATAATCGCTTTCGGAGGAGTAGAGTTTGACGATCCGACTACGAACGTGCGAAGACGTCGCACCTTAGCAATCGCTAAAACAACTCCGAGAGGTTAACGACCATGCCGGAGCATGATCAACTTGACCACGAGGGTCTATTCCTGCAAGCAAACGAAAAACAAGCAAGATATTGCGAATATAAGAGGAAAGATTTATTGCGAATATAAGAGGAAAGATTTATTGATCAAAGTGGGGTTCTGTGATGTCTTTGTCTGGTCGTTGAACACAAATGAAGTACGCAAAGTTGCAGCTATGGCAAACTTTAATATAAACAAAACCCAAAGTCTAAACGACGCCCTAAGGGCTGTATATATGGAGAAAGAGGGGGTAATTTTGTGGCCCTTGGAGGAGGGGTCCGAAACTAACCCTAACTCTTGTTTCCCCACACATACGGACTCTAAAAACAGCCTATACTCAAGTATTACGAAATTACATGGGCCTGGCCCAATAATAAGGTGACACAGCACCTATAATAGCCTCTGGACGAAATTTATGAAGTGGAATATTGTATATTTCGTCCAAGGCTTCACGCACTCAATATGGTGGCTTCAAAAATCCTGAAATCATCATTTGTAACTCCATTCTTGTTCCCCTTGCGCATGCCATCATCTCCATACTTGATCTTGCTCCAATATTCATCCTTCTTGTCCAAGCTAGGCCCTTCATTTGTAAGCAAGACAAATGAATCCAATTTTAGCAGCATCATATTCTCATGAACATTAGAGTCATTACCGAGAACCAAAAGTACCTTGTAATTTAATTGGCGTGCGCGAGCTCTAGTAATTGGTCATGTATATGTATTAGTTGGGATGTGGGTGTAACCTTGTTAGTGGTGTCCTCATCATCGTAAGAGGAATACCATTGGCAGGCGGTAGTTCTTTGTCAGCCAGAGGAACTTCCGGGTCACGTGCACTCCAATCAGGTCCTCTAAGAATGTTAACAGAAACCGTCCAACAGTCCCTATCACCATCGAGTTAGCGGACGACTATACTCTTAGGAATCAAAAGCATGTGGATCTCCCTAACCTTAATCAAAACAAATCTACGGTCTGCATTAGGGTTATTCCAAGAAACAAGACGGCGATAATCATCCATGGAGCGCTGAAGGTAAATATTTGTCTGATGATCGTCAGGGAAGCCAATATACATCAACCAAACTACAGCGCCATATGTGGTCTTACGCATGTTCAGAGCCGCATTATGACGGACAAAATAGATAACTAGGTTTTCATCATCTAGCTGGAAAGTGGTGTTGACTGACGTATCTCGGACAACAGAATTAGAAGAAGCAAACATGCCAATACCTAGCGGGTGGTCCGACACTTTAGTCGTTAGCATGTTGGACTCATGCAGCAGTCCCTCAATGATATCCTTGAGGCCGACGCACAGATGTAGAGGTACAGAACGACTGACCTCACCAATGGCCGAGAAACTTTGGTTGAGCGGCGGGATGGGATTGACCGCCATGTCCGCCCGCATCTTGCGATCTGGAGGACCAGGCTCAATAGCCCAGCCAGCGGGGAGGAAGGGATTGGGTTTCATGGGATAGTTGGCCATGGTGAGGGCGGAGGATGGTGGTGTGGGAGGGGCGGCAGGAGGATGACAATGAGGCGTGGTGGTCTGTGTGTTATGGGGAAGTGAGCAAAATGAAGACGAGGCGTTAAGGGTAGGGGCTCGCTAGGGAACTCATTTCCACCGCTGGGCCCATCTATGATTTTGTCAGGCCCAAGATGCGATTCTATCCCGATCACGTGACACTTACGTGATTGGAGCACAACCGCATTTCGGGCGCTTAGCAAGATGGATATCATTACATCGTACCATTACATACATACATGGGGGATACAACAATACATACAAGTCACATGAATACAACAACATCAATACAAGGCATCCGACTACGGGTGCAAACATGAAAAAGCTCAAAGACATCCATCTGCTATCCCAGGCTACCGACCCGGATTCTAACCCAAGACTGAAGGGAAGAAGATGAAAGAACTCCAACACAACGAACATCGCTCTCACGTCAAGTCATCGGAAACCTGCGCCTGCAACTTTTGTTATAGTATCTGTGAGGCACAAGGACTCAGCAATCCCATAACCATGGGTAACAAGACTATCAAAGCTTAATGGGTAGGAAGAGGTAAAGTGGTGAGGTTGCAGCAGCGGCTAAGCAAATATGGTGGCTAACTTACGAGTACAAGAATAAGATGAGCATCTACGCAAGCGGTCGCAAACTAGTAGTGATCGCTAAAGAGCCTGAACTACCTACGAGTCAAACATAACCCCATCGTGTTCTCTTCTCAAAGTGAAAAAGAGACAGTCACGGTTACTCACACAGTTGTGTGTTTTACTTCGGATCCTCTGTCAAGTTTTCTACAACCGGACATTAAAAAATTCCAATCTGCCACATAACCGCGGGCACGGCTTTTGAAAGATCATAACCCTGCAGGGGTGTCCCAACTTAGCCCATCAAAAGCTCTCACGATCAGCTGAAGTAATAATAATTATTACCCCTTATCTTAGGGTAATCTGATCAGGCTCGGTATCCCGGTGCACAAGACATTTCGGCAATGGTAAAACAATTCCAGCAAGACCTCTCGGCGTGCCGACACCCTGATAGTAGCCACGCGTATCTCTTCTCAGGCCACGTCCGGATGGGCGATTACACGAGTAAAACCAGCCCTCGGGTTTCCCCAAGGAGGCCCCGCATACTTCCCATTTGGGACCAACAACATCAGCACTGGCCCCCCTGCTATGTAGAAAAGAATCTCGAGGGTGCGACCCCCTACGCAATTTTAATTAATTAATTAAGTTGTTATTATGAGGCAAATTAAAACCAATGTTGGGCCTTGTTGGAGGAGTTTTATTCAAAGATGAAGTGTCAAGGGGTCCCCATATACCCAACCGTGTAAGGAACGCAAAATCAAGGAACATAATGCCGGTTTTTCGGCTCCTAAGGTGGCATGAGTGGAACAAAACACCGAGCAAAAGGCCAAGCCTTCCACCCATGCCCAGTATATAGGTGTGTTAATATATATAAGACATATTGTGATATTCCCAAAGCATCAAGTTCCAACATGGAACAATCTTCATCTTCACCTGCAACTAACAACGCTATAAGAGGGGCTGAGCAAGCGGGTAACATAGCCAAACAAAGGTTTGCTGGGAAGGTATCAAGGTTAGAGGTTTCATGGCAACAAGGAGAGGCTGACAATAATGATGGGTAGCGCGACATATAACGATAGCATCGAGACAACTAAGCATGGCAATGGTAGTAAAGGTATCCAAGGGTATGGTCATCTTGCTTGAGATCCCGCAAGGAACAAGAACGGATCCGTGAAGAAGACGAAGAAGAAGCCTTGAAGACGAACCACGTGTAGACGAACGAATCCTCATGATCGCAACGGAACAAACACTAACGAGAAGAAGCAAGCAATACGGTAAACACAAAACACAAGAACATGACAATATGCTCAACCAAGTATGATGCAAGACAAGTCTATATATGATGCAATACATGGCAAGGGATGAAGCACACAAGAACAACACCAAACAACAAGTTTAAATAAGGCTGGAATCAACACATAAAAAATCCGGTAAGCCCTCATATGCATATTTTTAAATTAGTCCAGATCTGAACAGACCTTAAGTTAAAGTTGTTAAACAACAGGTTAACATGCACCAAGATGATCTACACGAAATTCTAGTCAAGTTTCATATAAAGTTTTTTTAATTCAGAGCTACGACCTAGAAGATATGAGCAAAACAAGACAAGCAAGGCAACGGTGCAAGATGCACCCAAACATCAAGCAAACACACTCCAAACATGAAAACAACATGATATTATGATTCTACATGCAAAATCACACAAGTTTCATATAGGGCACACTCAAAACGGAGCAACGGGCTAAAAGATACGAGCAAAACAAGTTACAAGGCAAAGCTGAAGTTAACAGCCACATAGCAACTTTGGAGCAAGGTAAATATAGGCTACAGCACCCAAACATGGTGACAATAAGCATGGATGTGAAGTCGACAAGATACTTTACAAGCATGAACTTAGAACACACCCAAAAGCTTGCTGGATCACAATTAACTAAGCATGGCAAGTTGCAATAAAATTATCCAGACTTAGTCAAAATCTGGGAAGGCAAAAAACATCATCACGATGTTGCCTTAGGAGGCACAAAACAACATGCATGTCAATTCCATTAAGAACATAAAGAGCATGGACATGTAGTAGACATGTCCTACAGCAAACAACTCCATTGGAGCAACTCCATAGGAGGCATGGATCAATAACAACAAGCTTCACGAAATTGAACATGCTGATAAAATCCTGACAGGTATAATTTATAGCAACTTGAGAGCAATAAATAAATAAGCTACAGCAAGCCATATGAGCAAGTAAGGGCATGAATGGATAGACAATAACATGGACAACAATACATGATTATTGGCCACTCCAAAACAAGGATGGATTTGAGTGGGGCCTCAAGCAAACACAGCATCAGGTTATAAAACAACAACAACAACATGGCATGTTTACAAGCTTGTTTAAGTCATCTCAAGGCATATCATGGAAATATTATTTCACCACATCAAATACCATATTATTGTCTTCTAAAACATAAGGACGTGTGGCATGAGGACAAACACATCAATAGCAAAAAGCAATTGAAATCAGCATCTCATAACAAGTTTCAGCTCTTAACAGCCAAATGCACTTTTGCAACAGAGATTAGCATGGCAATATGGCACCTAACATGAATGATACAGCAACCATCATGTAGAGCACTTCACAATGAATATTTTGACAAATCATATGCTCCATTTGGATAAACATGCACCAAGTTTTCACATCTCAAACATGGCAACAAAATAACAAGTAGCAGCAGTTTATAACAAGTAGCACTCTTGCAACAGAGATTAGGGCATCTAGATGAAGTCAAACAAGCATGGCACAATGGAACAAAGTGTAGAGCATATCACCACGATCATTTTGACATATTATTCACTCAATTTGGATAAGCACGCAAAAAGTTATCACTATGCAAACATGCACAAAAATTATGACATTTTTTGGACTTAGCAGTTTTTACAGAAAACACGTGAGCGCAGAAAAACTAAATTACGCATGAGCGCTAGATAGACGGAGGAGGGGGGTGCTCACATTGGGCCTCGGGCCGGACGAAAGAGATGGCTGGGCCTGGCGCGGAGAGGGGGCCGGCTGTGCCGAAGTGGCCTCGGGCCTAGGAGGTGCTGGGCGACCGGCTACTGGGCGTCGTCCTCCCGAAGCAGGTTGCAGCGGCGGCGGCGGTTGGAGGCTCCGGCGGGGTCGGTGGTCGACGGGGACTGGCCGGAGAGCCCAGATTCGAGGCGGAGTGGCGTGGATCCGGGGCCAGGGGACCATTCCCGACGGTTGCGGCGCCGAAGGTCGAGCGGGGACGCGGGGCGGCGCAGATCCGGCCACCGGCGGCGGCGGTGATGATCCGGCACGGAGGCGCGGAGGAACGAACTGGAGGCGGCGGCGGTGATGATCCGGCGCGGCGGCGGGGGCGCGCGTCGGCGACGGAGGCGAGGGCGCTGGGCGCTGCGAGCGGCAGCGGACGAATCGGGCCCGCGCGGGCCCACTCCGGGCTCCGCGGGCCGCGGCGGCGCGGGAGGAGAGAAAAGGGCGGCGGGGCGACGTGGCAGCGCTGGATTGGCTGCGGGGTGGCGGACATGTCCGGCGGCGCAGATGGACATGTCCGGCGCGCGGTGGGAAGAGGGTTAGGGTTTTATCTGCGGGAAAAACGGGGCGAGACACATATTTATAGGTAGAGGGAGCTAGGAATGTCCAAATGAGGAGCGGTTCACGGCCACGCGATTGTGATCAGACGGCTAAGAGCATGGAGGGGTTAGAATGGGCTTGGTGGGCTGTGTGAAAGGGGTGCTGGACCAAAAGAGAAAGGCTTCCGACGATTAACACGGTCAACCGTTGGTCTACCAAACGAACTCCGAACGCGACGAAACATGACAGGCGGTCTTCCTATGCTATAATAAGACCACACACCAAGTTTCATCCCATTCCGAGAACATTTTTCGGCCACTCATAAAATAAATATCCGAAGGTGCTGTGGGCGCGTGTGAGTGTGTCTGGGCTCAGAACGGACAACAGAGAGGACGAGGGGGGTTCGGCCGGATGCAAGTTTTGAAAACATGATGATGCAACACACATGATGACATGGCAAGATGCAACACGCAAGCAAATGACACAGCAACGACAACGAATAACTGGCTGACACCTGGCGCACCGGTCTCGGGGTGTCATAGATTCCAACAGGATCCCTCCACGTGTCCATAATGTCCATAGGAGCTGCATCTTACGGCGGAGGATGGATGACGTTTGGCTCGGCACTGGGGTCCGGGGCGTGTAATCAATTTGGAAGTGTTGATTCGATGCCCCATGTTAGAAGATATGATTGGAGATGTGATATATGATTGGAGATGTGATAGCACACTGCAAATCCTTGGGTGTAATAGACTTACCATTGTTTTGATCACATGAAACGGAAATGCAATCAGGTGCCCGATGACCTGGGGCAGAACATTTTAGGCAAATGATCCGGGCTTGACAATTTGATTTGTTGTGGCCCCACTAAAGGCATTTCGCACATAATGTTCCCCAATATTTGTTAAGGTTAGAAACTTCTGATTGATCATAGCATACCCGTAATAAATCCGCTTGATGTTTATTGGAAAGTATTGGAGGCCAAGCCGAATGATTCGAAGCATACCTAAAAGCCGAGGTAAGAAAACAACTTGGCACGGTAGGATATTGTGCAGCCAAAGGGAATTGCAATCCCCTAATCATTATAAATGATCCATTATTATTCAAGGCAGCCTCCAAAATTGAAGATTCCAAATTGACTTGTGATTCCATTGATTCTGGGATAACGGGCGGTAATACCATTGTGGTCGGAGCACTACTTTGAACATGTCAAGAACATGAAGCTTCATCCGCATTTTTCTTTTGAGAAGTCATAGAAGCCATAGGAAGCAAACCAAAATTGCATAATTCCTTGATAGATGATGCGTCCCTGGTAGCATTTTTTTCAAGAATGGATGTATCAATCCGTATTGCTACAGGGTGAAGCGCTGCAAGCGAACCCAAAACTTCATCTTCATGCCATTGATGATCAAAATGCTTAAACCCATTGAAACGACCATTGTATAAGTAAAAATGACAAATGAAATCAGGCCAAATCCGGTCTTTGAGTCCATGAATAAAATGACCAACTTTATTCCCAGCAACCAAAAAACGGAAAGATCTTTCACTCACCCGAGAAACTTTAAACCCTTGCAGGTGTCCTCCAAGACAACATTGCAAAGCAATTCCCACTGATTCTTTAGATAGACAAAGGAGGTAGAAGAGATAGAAACCAAAAAGAAATATTCCTTGGTATTGCGAGATGGAGAGAAATGAACCGTCTCCCCAAACCGCCGACGCACCTGATCCACGACCGCGAGGCCGGGATTTAAGTCCCAGTGAAGAAGGCCTTCCATGGCGATGGATCCTAGCTAACTCCATTGGAGGAGGTGGAGAGGAGAGTAGAGGGAGAGAGGAAAGGAGATGGAGAGGTGGTCATAATAGATTATACCCCATATATCAATCTTTACCTCTCGACCATTTCGAGACTCCTCATTATGTTCGTGACTCTGAGCAACATTCGGTCACCAAACCATATAACTCATATAATACAATATCGTCATCGAACGTTAAGCGTATGGACCCTACAGGTTCAAGAACTATGTAGACATGACCGAGACACTTCGCCGGTCAATAGCCAATAGCCGAACCTGGATGCTCATATTAGCTCCTGCATATTCTACGAAGATCTTTATCGATCAAACCATTATGACAACATACGTCATTCCCTTTGTCCATCGGTACGTTACTTGCCCGAGATTCAATCATCGATATATTCATACCTAGTTCAATCTCGTTACCGGCAAGTCTCTTTACTCGTTGTGTAATACATCATCTCGAGACTAACTTATTAGTCATTTGCTTCCAAGGCTTATTTTTATGTGTATTACCGAGAGGACCCAGAGATACCTCTCCGATACTCGGAGTGACAAATCCTAATCTTGATCTATGCCAACTCAACAAACACCTTCGGAGATACCTGTAGAGCATCTTTATAATCACCCAGTTATGTTGTGACGTTTGATAGCACACAAGGCATTCCTCCGGTATCTGGGAGTTGCATAATCTCGTAGTCGAAGGAATATGTATTTGACATGAAGAAAGCAATAGCAATAAAACTGAACAATCATTATGCTAAGGTAACAAATGCGTCCTGTCCATCACATTATTCTCATAATGATGTGATCCTGTTATCAAATGACAACTCACGTCCATGGTTAGGAAACCTTAACCATCTTTCATCAACGAGTTAGTCTAGTAGAGGCTTACTAGGGACACGGTATTTTTTTATCTATTCACACATGTATTTAGGTTTCCGATCAATACAATTCTAGCATGAATAATAAACCTTTGTCATGATTAAGAAAAATATAATAATTACCATTTTATTATTGCCTCTAGGGCATATTTCCATCAGGCTCCCACTTGCACTAGAGTCAATAATCTAGTTCACATTGCCATGTGATTAACACCCAAAGAGTTTACTAGAGTAAATAATCTAGTTCACATTTTTATGTGATTAACACTGTAAGTTCACATCGCCATGTGATTAACACCCAAAGAGTTTACTAGAGTCATTAATCTAGTTCACATTGTTATGTGATCAACTATCTAAGGTATGATCACGTTTTGCTTGTGAGAGATATTTTAGTCAACGGATCTGCAACATTCAGAATCATGTGTACTTTGCAAATTTCTATGTTTACAATGCTCTGCATAGAGCTGCTCCAACAAATTGCTCCAATGTTCAATACGCACCCAGATTTCTATGTACAATGCTCTGGATTAGTGTAAAAGCTTGCATTGGAGCAACCCTTTACGGCGAACTCTTTATCACATCCATAATCGAGAAACATTTCCTTATTCCTCTTAGGATAATTTTGATCGTTGTCTAGTGATCCACTCCTGGATCACTATTGTACCCCCTTGCCAGACATGTGGCAAGGCACACATTAGGTCTTGTACACAGCATGGCATGCTTTATAGAACCTATGGCTAAGGCATAGGGCATGACTTTCATTCTCTCTCTATTTTTCTGTCCTGCTTGGGTTTTAAGTCTTACTCAACTTCATACCTTACAACTCAGGCAAGAACTCCTTTTTGACTAATCCATTTTGAACTCCTTCAAAATATTATCAAGGTATGTATTCATCGAAAGTCTTATCAAGCGTCTTGATCTATCTTTATAGATCTTCATGCCCAATATGTAAGCAGCTTCACCGACGTGTTTCTTCAAAAAATTCTTATTCAAGTATCCTTTTATGCTATCTAGAAAATTCTACATCATTTCCGATAAACAATATGTCATTCACGTATACTTATCGGAAATGTTGTAGTGCTCCCACTAACTTTCTTGTAATGCAGGATTCACCGTAAGTCTGTATAAACCCATATGCTTTGATCAACTCATCAAAGTGTATATTCCAACTCCGAGATGCTTGCACCAGTCCATGGATGGATCGCTGGAGCTTGCACACTTTGTTTGCACCTTTTGACAAAACCTTATGGTTGCATCATATACAACTCTTCTTTTAGAAATCCATTTGCCATATTTCATAAAAATATGGCAATTGCTAACATGATTCAGACAGACTTAAGCATCGCTACGAGTGATAAAGTCTAATCGTAGTCAACTTCTTGAAATTGTCGAGAATCTATCGCAATGAGTCGAGTTTTGTAGACAATGATATTTCCAGCGTTTGTCTTCCTCTTGAAGAACCATTTATTCTCAATGGCTTGCCGATCATCGGGCAAGTCCACCAAAGTCTAGACTTTGTTCTCATACATGGATCCTATCTCAGATTTCATGGCCTCATTCCATTTATCGGAATCTGGGCTCATCATTGCTTCTTCATAGTTCGAAGGTTTGCCGTTGTCTAACAACATGACTTCCAAGACAAGGTTATCATACTACTCTTGTGTAGTACGTGTCCTGGTCGACCTTCGATGTTCGGTAGTAACATGATCCGAAGTTTCATGATCATTATCATTAGATTCTTCTCTAGTTGGCGTAAGCATCATAGGAACAGTTTTCTCTGATGATCTATTTTACAATTCGAGCGAAGGTACAATTACCTCATCAAGTTATACTTTCCTCCCACTCACTTCTTTCAAGAGAAACTCCTCTAGAAATGATCCATTCCTAGCAACAAAAATCTTGCCTACGGATCTGTGGTAGAAGGTGTACCCAGCAGTTCTTTTGGGTATCCTATGAAGACGCACTTGTTCGATTTGGGTTCAATCTTATCAAGCTGAAACTTTTTTTACATAACCATCGCAACCCCAAACTTTAAGAAATGACAGCTTTGGTTTCTTGCCAAACAACAATTCATATGGTGTCGTCTCAACGGATTTAGACGGTTCCCTATTTAACATGAATGCAGTTGTCCCTAATGCATAACCCAAAAACGTTAAAGGCAAATCGGTAAGAGACATCTTAGAATGCACCATATCCAATATAGTACACTTACAATGTTCGGACACACCATTACGCTGTGGTGTTCTAGGGGGCGTGAGCTGTGAAACTATTCCACATTGTTTCAAATGAAGACCAAACTCATAACTCGAATATTCGCCTCCGCGATCGGATTGTAGAAACTTTATTTCCTTACGAGGATTCTCTACTTCACTATGAAATTCTTTGAACTTTTCAAATGTTTTAGACTTGTGTTTCATTAAGTAGATATACCCATATTTACTCAAATCATCTGTGAAGGTGAGAAAATAACGATTCCCGCCGCATGCTTCAACACTCATTGGACCGCATACATCGGTACATATTATTTCCAATAAGTAATTAGCTCGCTCCATTGTTCCAGAGAATGGATTTTTAGTCATCTTGCCCATGAGGCATGGTTCACAAGTATCAAATTATTCATAATCAAGTGATTCCAAAAGTCCATCAAGATGGAGTTTGTTCATGCGTTTTACACCAATATGACCTAAACAACAGTGACACAGATATGTTGCACTATCATTATCAACTCTGCATCTTTTGGCTTCAATATTATAAATATGTGTATTACTACGATCGAGATTAAATAAACCATTCACCTTGGGTGTATGACCATAGAAGGTTTTATTCATGTAAACAAAATAACAATTATTCTCTGACTTGAACGAATAACTGTATTGCAATAAACACGATCCAATCTTGTTTATGCTCAATGCAAACACCAAATAACATTTATTTATGTTTAACACTAATCCCGAAAGTATAGGGAGTGTGGTATGATGATCATAACAATCTTGGAACTACTTCCAACACACATCGTCACCTCACCCTCAACTAGTCTCCATTTATTCAGCAACTCCTGTTTCAAGTTACTAATCTTCGCAACCGAACAAGTATCAAATACCCAGGGGCTACTACGAGCACTAGTAAGGTATACATCAATAACATGTATATCAAATATACCTTTGTTCACTTTGCCATCCTTCTTATCTGCCAAGTATTTTTGGGTAGTTCCACTTCTGATGACCATTTTCTTTGTAGTAGAAGCACTCAGTTTCAATCTTGGGTCTAGCTTTGGGATTCTTTCTCGGGAGTGAAAACTTTCTTGCCATTTTTCTTTAAGTTCCCTTTGTTTCCCTTTCCCTTTTCTTGAAACTAGTGGTCTTGTTAACCATCAACACTTGATATTTTTTCTTGATTTCTAACTTTGCCGATTTCAGCATCGCGAAGAGCTCGAGAATCGTTTTCGTCAGCCCTTTCTTATTATAGTTCATCAAGAAGTTCTAGTAGCTTGGTGATAGTGACTAGAGAATTCTTTTAATCACTATCTTATCTAGAAGATTAACTCCCACTTGATTCAAGTGATTGTAGTACCCAGACATTTTGAGCACATGCTTACTAGCTGAGCTATTCTCCTCCATTTTGTAGGCAAAGAATTTTTCAGAGGTCTCATACCTCTCGACACGGGCATGAGTCTGAAATACCAATTTCAGGTCTTGGAACATCACATATGTTTCGTGGCGTTCGAAACGTTTTTGAAGTCCTGGTTCTAAGCCATAAAGCATGGTGCACTAAACTATTCAGTAGTCAACATATCGAGCTTGCTAACTGTTCATAGCGTCTGCATCTGCTCCTGCAATAGGTTTTTCACCTAGCGGTGCAAAAAGGACATAATTCTTCTGTGCAGCAATGAGGATAATCCTCAGATCACGTATCTAGTCTGCATCATTGCTACTAACATCTTACAACTTAGTTTTCTCTAGGACCGTATGAAAACAGGGGAGCTAAATCACGAGCTGTTGATCCACAACATATATATGCAAATACTACCAGGACTAATTTCATGATAAATTAAGTTCAATTAATCAAATTACTAATGAACTCCCACTTAAATTAACACCCCTCAGGTTATCTAAGTGAAACAAGATCCAAATCAACTAAACCATGTTCGACCATCACGTGAGATGGAGTAGTCATCAATGGTGAACATCAGTATGTTGATCATATCTACTATATGACTCATGTTCGACCTTTCGGTCTCTAGTGTTCTGAGGCCATGTATGTACATGCTAGGCTCATCAAGTTTAACCCAAGTATTCCGCATGTGTAATACTGCCTTACACCCGTTGTATGTGAACATAGAGTCTATCACACCCAATCATCACGTGGTGTCTCAACACGACGAACTGTAGCAACATTGCATACTCAAGGAGAACACTACCTTGAAATTTAGTTTCAGGGATCATCTTATAATGCTACCACCATACTAAGCCAAATAAGATGCATAAAAGATAAACATCACATGCAATCAAAATATGTGACATGATATGGCCATCATCATCTTGTGCTTTTTATCTCCATCTGCAAAGCATCATCATAATCTCCATCGTCACCAGCTTCACACCTTGATCTCCACCGTAGCGTCGTGGTTGTCTCTCCAACTATTGCTTCTACGTCTATTGCTTACTCATACCAATAATGTAAAGCAATTACATGGCGCTTGCATTTCATGCAATAAAGAGACAACCATAAGGCTCCTGTCGGTTGCCGATAATTTACAAAACATGATCATCTCATACAATAATGTATAACTCATCACGTCTTGACCATATCACATCACAACATGCCCTGCAAAAACAAGTTAGACATCCTCTACTTTGTTGTTGCAAGTTTACGTGACTGCTACGTGCTTCTAGCAAAACCCGTTCTTACCTAGGGCACAAAACCACAATGGTGTTTCATCAAGTTTGCTTTTTTAACCCTCTTCAAGGACCGGCCGCAGTCAAATTTAATTAAACTATAGTAGGAGAAATAGACACCCGCCAGCCACCTTTATGCAAAACTAGTTGCATGTCTGTCGGTGGAACTGGTCTCATGAACGCAGTCATGTAAGGTTGGTCCGGGACGCTTCATCCCACAATACTGCCGAATGAAAATAAGATGTTGGTGGTAAGAAGTATGACTACCACCGCCCACAACTCTTTGTGTTCTACTCGTGCATATCATCTACGCATGGACCTGGCTCATGATGCCAATGTTGGGGAATGTAGCATGCAATTTCAAAAAAATCCCTATGCTCACGCAAGGTCTATCTAGGAGATGCATAGCAACGAGAGGGGGAGAGTGTGTCTAAGTACCCTCTTAGACCGAAAGCGGAAGAGTTGGACAATGCGGTTGATATGTAGTCGAACTTCTTCTAGCTCAAACCGATCAAGCATCAATTGTATGACACCTCCAAGTTCTGCACACGTTCATCTCGATGACGTCCCTTGTCCTCTTGATCCAGCAAGATGTCGGGGAAGTAGATGAGTTCCGTTAGCACGATGGCGTGGCGATGGTGAGGGGCACCGCACATGGCTAACAATTGATGTTGTGTGTTCTAGGCGCCCCCTTCCCACGTATATATAGGTGGGTGGGGGAGGGGAGCAGCAAGGGTGCGCCCCAAGTAGGAGGAATCCTACTTAGGGTCCTCCCAAATATGGCCTCCCCCATTTCCATATTTGTCGGAGGGGGAAAGGGGAAGAGGAAGGAGACAAGGAAAGGGGAGCAGAACCCCTTCTTTCCCTTCTCCCACTTGACCTCCTTCCTTGGGGGGGCGCCAACCCTTGTGGGCTAGTGTGCCCCCCTCTTATGGCCCGTATGGCCCCTATCCTTCCCTCGGGGTTCCGGCTACACCTCCGGTACTCCGATAAATACCAGATACACTTCGGAACACTTCCGGTGTCCGAATACTATCTTCCTATATATCAATCTTTACCTCTCGATAATTTCGAGACTTCTCGTTATGTCCGTGATCTCATCTGGGACTCTGAACAACATTCGGTCACCAAATCACATATCTCATATATACAATATCGTCATCGAACGTTAAGCGTGCGGACCCTGTGGGTTCGAGAACTATATAGACTGGATCAAGCCACTTCTCCGGTAAATAGCCAATATGGGAACCTGGATGCTCATATTGGCTCCAATATATTCGACGAAAATCATTATCGATCGAATCGCTATGACAACATACAACATTTCCTTTATCCATTGGTATGTTACTTTCCCATGATTCGATCGTTGGTACTTCATACCTAGTTCAATCTCGTTACCAGCAAGTCTCTTTACTCGTTCCGTAATACATCATCCCGAGACTAACTTATTAGTCATTGCTTGCAAGGCTTATTATGATGTGTATTACCGAGAGGGCCCAGAGATACCTCTCCGATACTCGAAGTGACTAATCTCGATCTTTGCGAACTCAACAAACACCTTTGGAGATACATGTAGAGCATCTTTATAATCACCCAGTTACATTGTGACGTTTGATAGCACACAAGGCATTCCTCCGCTATCCGGGAGTTGCATAATCTCATAGTCGAAGGAATATGTATTTGACATGAAGAAAGTAATAGCAATAAAACGGAACGATCATTATGCTAAGCTAATGAATGGGTATTGTCCATCACATCATTCTCATAATGATGTGATCCTGTTATCAAATGACAACTCTTGTCCATGGTTAGGAAACCTTAACCATCTTTGATCAACGAGGTAGTCTAGTAGAGGCTTACTAGGGACACGGTATTTGTTTATCTATTCATACATGTATTTAGGTTTCCGGTCAATACAATTCTAGCATGAATAATAAACCTTTATCATGATTAAAAAATATAATAATAACTATTTTTTTATTTCCTCTAGGGCATATTTCCATCAGGAATTTCGGCCGAAAGGAGATCGATGATGCCGAATACATTACCAAGATAAACTTACACTACGCAAAAATAGCGTCATAATTTCTTCTATCTTTGGCAGCATGATAAATGAGGTATCACAACTAAATAAATTACAGACATGCAACAAAAGGCTTGTTGGCATAAAAGTTTACAGTCTTTGCACGATTAGATGTATAGAAGCATAGATCATTTGACCTGAGAGCTAATGTTTCAGGCTGTAGAATCTAATGGAGCAGTATGACCTTCCCCATTTTTCTGCCAATGCTCTTGAACAATGAAGCAAATGTCTGATAGTCTGGTTTCAAAACCATTCATATCTTGTCAACATTTGTCAACCACAATTCTTGTTTCAGAAACAACATCCACTAGGAATTGGACTTGTGTCTGGAGCACAGATATATCACTTTGTCTAGCAAGAAGATATTTTTCATTAGGCGATTTGGACGAGGTTACCTTGACAACCAACCCAGAATTACGCAGGAAGGTGCTTATTGCACTGTTAGCGTAGAGATACTGACGCACTTCAGAAAGAGGTGACATTGTGCCTGTGTGATAGAGGCAAAGGTGTCATGTCTTTCGATGAGATAGTGGCTATCATTTTGTAGGAAGTCAACTTTGATGATCCGACTACGAACGTGCGAGGATGTCGCGCCTTAGCAATCGCTAAACCAACACTGAGAGGTTATTGACCACGCCGGAGCACGATCAACCTGACCACGAAGGTCTGTTTCTTGCAGGCAAACAAATAACAAGCAAGGAACTGAGATTGCAATCTGGATATTGCGAATTCAAGAGGAGAGCTTTATTGGTCAAGTGGGGTTCTGTGACGTCTTTGTCTGGTCGTCAAACACAAACGAAGTACACGAAGTTGCAGCTATGGTGAACTTTTATTCTAAACAAAACCTAAAGTATAAACGACGCCCTAAGGGCTGTATATATGGAGAAAGGGAGGGGGAATTTCGTGGCCCCTTGGAGAAGGGGTCCGAAACCAACCCTAACTCTGTTTTCCCCACACATACGGACTCTAAAAACAGCCTATACTTTACTATTTCGAAATTACATGGGCCTGGCCCAACAATAAGGTGACACAGCACCAATAAGAGCCTGTGGACGAGAACTATGAAGTGGCATCTTGTATATTTCATACAAGGCTTCTCGCACTCATTATGGTGGCTTCAATGTCCTAAGACCATCAGTTGTAACTCCGTTCTTGCTCCCCTTGCGCATGCCATCATCTCCATGCTTGATCTTGCTCCAATGTTCATCCTTCTTGTCCAAGCTAGGTCCTTCATTTATAAGCAAGACAAATGTATCCAATTTAGGCGGCATCATATTCTCATGAACATTAGAATCATTAGCAAGAAACGAAAGTACCTAGTAATTTAATTGTCGTGTGCGAGCTCTAGTAGTTGGTCCTGTATATGTATCAGTTGGGGCTGTGGGTGTAACTCTGTTAGTGATGTCCTCATCATCCTCCCCTTCTTAAATTGAAGTCGTCCTCGACGGAAGCTCATCTTCCTCACCCAATTAAGGCTTCAAATCTGCAATGTTAAATGTGGGGCTAAGTCCAAAATCTGCAGGCAGCTCAAGTTTATATGCATTATCATTTATTTTTTCTAACACCTTAAAAGGACCATCAGCACGTGGCATTAGCTTTGACTTGCGCAAATTAGGAAACCTATCCTTACGCAAATGTAACCGAACAAGATCTCCAGGTGCAAAGACAACACATTTTCTACCCTTGTCTCCAACAAGTTTATATTTAGCATTCATGCGCTCAATATTTTCCTTAGTTAACTCATGCTTTTTTAAGATCAATTCAGCACGTTATTTAGCATCAAAATTAACCTTCTCCAAAGATGGAAGAGGCAACAAATCAATAGGTGCACGAGGTAGGAAACCATATACAATTTCAAAACGGCACATCTTAGTAGAAGAATGCAACAAACGATTATAAGCAAATTTAATATGGGGCAAGCATTCTTCCCACATTTTTTTATTATTCTTCGAAAAAGCCCTAAGCATTGTAGACAAAGTTCTATTGACTACTTCAGTTTGTCCATGATTTTGGGGGTGACAAGTAGTACTAAAAAGCAGTATAGTCCCCAACTTAGCCGATAAACATCTCCAAAAGTGGCAAACAAATTTAGTATCACGATCTGAAACAATAGTATTTGGCACACCATGCAAGCGAATAATTTCACGAAAGAACAAATTAGCAACATTAGCAGCATCATCGCTTTTATGACATGGTATAAAGTGTGCCATTTTCAAGAACCTATCCATGACAACAAATATGCTATTCCTCCCCTTCTTTGTTCGAGGTAAACCCAAAACAAAGTCCATAGATATATCTTCCCAAGGAACACTAGGGACATGCAAAGGCATATATAAACCATGAGGATTGAGTCGTGACTTAGCTTTTTGACATATAGTGCTACGAGCAACAAAATTCTCAACATCCCGTCTCATATTTGGCCAAAAGAAATGTGTAGCAAGTACGTCCTCCGTGTTCCTAACGCCAAAGTGTCCCATTAATCCTCCTCCATGCGCCTCCTGCAACAACAAAAGACGAACAGAGCTAGATGGAATGCATAGCTTGTTTGCATGAAATACAAATCCATCATTAACGACAAACTTGTTCCATGTTCTCCCTTCTTTAAAATTTGCAATACATCTTTAAATTCAGCATCATGCACATATTGATCTTTGATGGTCTCCAAACCAAATATTTTAAAGTCAAGTTGTGAAAGCATAGTATAAAGACGAGACAATGCATCAGCAATAACATTTTCTTTTCCCTTCTTGTTTTTAATAACATAAGGGGAAGTCTCTATGAATTCAACCCATTTAGTATGTCTACTGTTAAGTTTTGCTTGACTTTTAATGTGCTTCAAAGATTCATGATCAGAATGTATAACAAATTCTTTGGGCCATAAATAATGTTGCCATGTTTCCAAAGTCCAAACAAGAGCATATAATTCCTGATCATAAGTAGAATAATTCAGACTAGGCCCACCCAATATTTCAGAAAAAGTATGCAACAGGTTTACTGTCGTGGAATTAGCACGACAGATGTCCGGTTTAGAGGACTTAGGTGTGGAGCCATCGCGCGGGTTAGCTTGAAGAGGTTAAAAGTACAAAAAGGACACAGAGGGTTTATACTAGTTCGGCCCCTTCGATGAAGGTAAAAGCCTACGTCTAGTTTGGTTTGGTATTGCTTGGGCGTTGATGAACAGGGAGCAGATTGCTTGCCTGTCTCTCGACGGATCCTTGCCTATCTTTGAACCGTCGCCGGGTCGTTCCTTTATATAGGAGGCAACGCCCGGTCCGGTTTACAGAGTCCCGAGGCCGGCTAATAATCGTGTCCGCCTCGGTCTCTACTCTTTCCTCCTTGTACCTCAAGTTACATGATAGGACGGTTTATGAACCGTAAACATTACACATGGGCCCTAAGCTTTCATGGGCCGTAACTTCTACTGAGCTTATAACAACACAGCTATATTATCGTAATCCGGATCTCCCTAGCCGGTTTATACCTACTAGTAATATCCCTGACATTAGGCCCCAGAGTGATTTGAACTTGTTCATGTCAGTCTTCTAAGTCTTGCATAAACTTCCTCTTTGTATCTTCCCTGCTTTGTAAACCGGCTATGACGTCATCTCTGGAAATCATTTTATTTGGTCGTGACATCACCTCTACATTTATCGCTCACAGCTGTTTGTTACCTTTGTTTTATGGCTATCCCGAAAATCGAGGCGACAGTAGAATCTTTGTCCAATCTCTGACCTCCTTGATTCCCGCGCTTGCCGTTTCACCTCTCCAGTCTCTATAAATACCGCTGAGCCCTTATTCTTTTCCTTCCTTCCGCTCTTCTTCTTCCTTCGTCGCCCGAAGCTCCGCCGCTGCCTTCGAGCTCGTCGCCGTCGTCCAGCCAGGCCGCTGCATCACCCTGAAACGCGACCAGATTACTCCGTCGTCGTCCCTTTCCTTCTCAGGTATTCCTTTTCTCTCGCTGCCGATCTGTAATCTAGGGTTCCTCCATTGTTTCCGCCATGAGACCTCGAAGCTCTGCTATTCATCCTATAGGTTACATCTGCAGTAGATTCGAACCCTGAATTTGTTTCGAACGCGCCCCTGCTCCGTAGTTTAAACTTAGATTCAGACTTTTTAGATTCAACCTTTAGATTCATTTGCTCTGTAGAAAACCTTCGTAGTTCTTCCTATGTTAGACTTGCGTATATTTCATCTTTTTCTTACCGCTCAGATCTATTTTTACTTTAGCCTTCTGCAGAAACCTGTTTCTTCGTCTTGATAGATCTGCAAGTTATTCGCCGGTTTAACCAATCATATATTCCTTTTGCAAAACATCAATCATGAGCCCGACGGTTTAGCTTCCTCTTTTTTGTTATCATAAACCGGTAGCAGTTCGTCTCCCATCTGCTTCCGAGTTGTCAATGACATTAGTCCTCCGTCTAAACCATCGATGTAATTTGATAACATGCTCCGGTTTACGCTTCAGCACTTGAATAATCTGGATTTTGCACTTTACTTTTTTAGCATTTTCCTTTTGCTCATATGACTGCCAAGCAGTTCGTTTCTTGCAACTGGGTCCCTTCCCGCATTACGGAAGAGGACTTAACCAATGCTGCTTCGATTGGTATTCTGGGCCCCCAAGCAGTTCTGAAATGGCGGGCCCTAGGGGATGAGTGTCCTCCTACCCCCAAGGAAGGAGAGGTTATCATTTTCTTTGATCATCTGGCCCCGGGTTTTAGCCCGCCCGGTTCAAAGTTTTTCCGGGATGTGCTAGCCGCTTTTCAACTCCATCCTCAGGACATTGGTCCAAATTCCATATCAAACGTGTGCAACTTCCAAGTCTTCTCCGAGGTGTATCTTCAAGAAGAATCGTCCGCGGATTTGTTCCGGGATTTTTTCCACTTAAACTGGCGGACAGAGTTTACTACCGGACCACATCAAGAGCTGGGCGGTGTCAGTATTCAGAAGAGAAGAGACGTGGTCTTTCCTCATGCTGCTCTCCATACACACCCCAAGGACTGGAACCAATCTTGGTTTTATTGCAAGGATACCTCGCCTGAAGGAGAAAACCCACTACCGGGTTACCGCGAACATCGTCTTCCGGAAGATCATCCCTTGCCACAGCGTCTTAGTTCCTCAGAGCGAGCTCGGTTTGCCCATCAGCTTGCCAAGCTCAAGGCCTTTATGGCCAACGGTTTGACTGGAGTTGATTTCGTGCGTTGTTGGCTTGCCTGGAGTATCCTTCCTCTGAGCCGACGCTCCGGTCTGATGTATCAGTATAGCGGAAAGACGGATGATCCTCAACGCCACATCGACATAATGCTTCCTGAGAAGGAAGTTATTGAATCCTCTAAGTAAATGCTCAACATCTCTCTGGAAGAATGTAGCCAAACCGGATTGGCTCCATATTACAAGAAGAACAAACTGCCAGCAGTAAGTCTTAACCTCTTCTGTTTGTGTCTAATCTGTCCATATAAATTATCTTCCATTTATCTTTCATCTTCTGCACATGCCGACGATCCTTTTTGGAAAAGGAAACCTCAGGACAAGTCAGGTAAACAGCCACGCCGGAAAACATTCGCTGTCAAGAAGAAAAAGGCAGCTGCTGGCTCCAGTTCACATCTTGAGGAGGATGATCCGGATTTTGAGGTATGAGTTGATCCTGATATGTTTTTATCTCTTTTATCCAGATTTATGTTAACAGTGTCTCTTCACAGGATTTGGCTGAAGGAGATAAAGCGGCAGAAACTGAGGCAATCTCTCTTTCTTCAGATTCTGAACCGCCGGTGCCCAAAACTCGTCGGGCATCTCGGAAGTACCCTTTTTCTCATCCCTACGCTCAACTGGACCCTAAATTTCTTTTGAAGAAGCAGCAACATGAAGCCCGCCGGACTACACGCCATAGTGGCCATGTAGTAGAGTCTTCCGGAATATCTCTTACTCCGGCTCGGAGGCGCTGCTCTGAGGTTTGACTTTTTCCAACTCTTCTCCATCCAAAGGCCGGACTTATACGCAAACCACTTAAACCGTCTGATCCTAACTACCAGGAGACACCTTTGTCATCCTCTGGCGAATCAACTGCCACACAGGTCCCTGTACTGAAGATTGTACCTGGGTAAGTCCTTTTCCTCATCCGGTTTATATTTGTATTTGTCCTTTATAACTCTGATTGCTTCTTCAATTTATTTCAGCAAGCCAAAACCTAGCAAGAAGGCAAAGGCCAGCAAAGCGGCTGCCGAGACTGCTGCTGCTGATCTGTTGGCTGATCCGGATGAAGTCATCCTTCCAGAGAGCGAGCCTGCAATTCAACTTGATGATCCTGCTCCCATGGACCATGATTTCATTGCTGCTCCTGAAGGTACAAATGTAGAAGATGTCCTTGAACCGGTGAGTCCTGTCCGGGCTAGCCCTCCTCGGACTAGCCCGGCTCCTGCTAGTCCGGCTCGTACTGCAGCTCCTTCACAGCCAGCTACTGCTTCTTCCCCAGATATTCAGATAACCGGGACAGGTTTTACCGCTCCTGCTGAGCCTATCGTTTTAGCCAAGCATACTGCTAAAGCGGAGAAGTTTCAACAAGAGAAGGGCAAGTGGAGCACGGACTTGTCCAATTATGCCGAACCGAGTGCCCAGGAACTTTATTCCGGATATTTGAACCGGCTTCATACCAGCCGCGACCATGAAATGGGCTTGGTTAACATGATGAAGGACAAATACGAGGTACCTTACTTGTCTTTGCTTTGCCTTCTTTATACTTCTGTCTTTATACCATAATAGCCCCCAAGTGCCGGTTTAGCTTCGTTGTAGGTGAACCGGTACTTCCAAATGTATGAAACTAAACTTACATTAGCCCCCAAGTGCCAGGGGCATAACTTGTTTTATGTGCCTGGGACTTGTCTGAATCTCTCTTTTGATACTTCAACTGCCCATTAGCCCCCAAGTGTCAAGTAGATAACTTGCTTATGTGCTTGAGACTTGTCTTTAATTGTCATCTTTTGATACTTCAACTGCCCATTAGCCCCCAAGTGTCAAGTAGATAACTTGCTTATGTGCTTGAGACTTGTCTTAATTGTCATCTACTCCACTTGATTTTCTTGTAGGCTGACTTGACCCGGAGGGCTGCAGAAGTAACTGAGCTCCAGAATAGACTTGCTATCACTGAAACTACTTCTGCCAAGGCCAAAGATGAGTTGGCGTTGAGCTTAACCAATGCTGAACAATTGAAGAAGGATTTTGAAGCGGAGCAGACAGCCTGGGAAGTGCAGAGGAATGCTCTTGAAAAAAGAGCAAAGGATGCTGAAGAGGCCCTTAACCCGGTGACGCAAGAGCTGACCGGTTTAAGGCAGCAAATAGAGCTTATGACCTCTGCTGTCTTTGGTAAGTACTTAACATGTATATGGTTTCATCTCTGCAATCTTTATCTTGCTCCGGTTTAACTGGAACAATCATATGCAAGGCGACGCGTCACCCATCTTGGGGATGACCTCCGTAAGAAACTCAAGGCTTTTATACTCTGGTTGAGCAGTTGTATTCCGTCACTCAAAGGATTATAAGCGCAATGTCTCATTATAAAGCGGCCCCCACCACTATCCAAGGTACTTTGGAGAAGCTTTCTATATTGCATGTACGCTTGGAAGAGGTTAAGAAATCTGCTGCACGGGTCGGTTCACTTGTAGCGCTGACCAGAGCCAAGGCGTGGGTTCCGGACTTTGATCCGGAAGAAGCTATGAACGGGTACCCTAGCACCCGGGAGGATGGATCTGCCTTCTCTGGCAAGGACCTTCATGCTCTGACTAAAGAAATGCGTCCTCTTGCCAGCAAGCTCGCTGATGAAGCGGATTTGACCAGGTATCATCCGGCGAATGACTTAAAGAATGAGTGGGTGGATCGGCCGGTTTATGATACCGAAAATGTAATCCCACCAGTGCGCCCCCATACTTTCGCCCCAGATGTTGATCCGTCCTATCTTATTTCTGAAGAGATGTATTTTCGTGCATTATCCAAGATCGACTGGCGCGTTCCTGATTTTCAGCCGCTTCAAGAGGACGAAGAAGTTCTGGAACAAGTCGATCCTCAGCCTTCGCAGCAGGAAGAAGCATAAGTCACTTCATTTTATTTTTATCGGCTGTAATTCGTTGCTGAAAAACTTTAATCCGTCCAGGCCTTCAAGTGCCTTGTAATAGGATAGCTCGACACATTTTCTGCCTTTAATCTGGATGTCAGAGTTTTGATTTGGCATCTGCCAATTTTAATCCCTTGTCTGCTATGGTTGATCCTTTATATTACCTGCATCTGCATAGATAACACTGAAAAAATGTCCTGGCGGTTTACCGCCGGACCGATTAAAGTGCTCTTACAGGCATATATATATCGAACAAGTATCTGATTTATACCTTAGAAATACTTTCATACCTTTAATTAAGTATGCTTGACATCCTTAATCTGGTGGACATTGTAAATTCTGAGGAAGCTCTTGGCTCTGTTAGTATTTTCCCAATGATTATTCCGGGTTATAATAACTACCGGTTTAAATAATGCTGGTGCTCTATGGCCAGACTTTTGAAAATACATGGTCAACTTTTGAAGTTGCCCAGCTCCGGATCAAAAAACCATAGAAAACATTGAAAAATCACAAAACACAAAACACAGTTTGCAAATAAGACCATGTAGTCGAGGCTTTTTACGAGCTGCCAGGCTCCATATGTGCCAATCAATGGGTGCGACCCAAAGGGCTATGACTCTTTTCTTTTGCCATCAAAGGATGTACTCCAAGGGGCAAGAACTGTTTCTTTTGCCATCAAAGGATGTACTCCAAGGGACAAGAACATATTTTCTTTTGCCATCAAAGGGAGTAATCAACCAAGGGGCACGAATTTTTGCATTTGCCATCAAAGGAAGGATCCCTAGGGACAAGAACAGTTTTTTTTTGCCATCAAAGGGAGTGATCAACCAAGGGGCAAGAATTTTTGCATTTGCCATCAAAGGAAGGATCCCTAGGGACAAGAACAGTTTTTTTCTTTTGCCATCAAAGGGAGTGATCAACCAAGGGGCAAGAATTTTTGCATTTGCCATCAAAGGAAGGATCCCTAGGGACAAGAACAGTTTTTTCTTTTGCCATCAAAGGGAGTGATCAACCAAGGGGAAAGAATTTTTGCATTTGCCATCAAAGGAAGGATCCCTAGGGACATGAACAATTTTTGCCAATCGATGGATGTTATCCAAAGGGCGCTGATGTGAAGACAATCATGTATATCAGACCAGAAGAGATTTTAGCGAGGATTCACATGTGATCCGTAGCCCCCTAGTGATCCTGGAGGTAGGGTTCCTATGAAGGAGCTTGCTCTTGAAAAGCAAGTCCTGTTTGGTCCCTCCTGCATAACAAAATAGACTGTTCGAAATATTTGTAATAACCTTCTGTGGGGACCCCGACTCATAAGTCGTGATCACCGAATGCACGTGTACAGTGATCCCAGAGATCAATGCTCACTGAACACACAGAAGCTGAATAACAAGAGTCTTACATCCTTACATACCGTGTTACACAAATAGGACCATAATGGTCGAGTCTTGAGTATATCATCGCAGCGGAAAATCTTCAAAGACGACTGGGACCCATGCCATCTGCCTTAACCCTACAGGCATTCTGACTGGGAAGCGTCCTAGCTCGCATGCTCGTCACCGAGAAATCTTCATCATAACCTGTTCTCTCCTGCCTGGCCAATAAAATAACCAGTGGCAAGCCAATGTGTACATTGAATGTACTCGCAAGCAACCCAAGTGTGATAACAGAATAATATGCAAGGCTCTACTGCTAGGTTGGCAGTTTTGCGAAAAGCTAGTTTTTCATATGCAAGTATGATCAACATGTAACATGGATATGCATGTGTCTGTAACAAGTAACAGGAGGTCACAGACATCATATCGAGAAAGAGTTGTAATCAACTCATACTCAAGCTCATTGTGACTTCCTCACAATCACATCAACAATATCACTGAACCTTGTTGACTTCATCAATATCTCTGAACCGTGTTGTTTCCCAGAAACTTATGGACATAGTCTAAGTAGCACCACCCAACTGTCCATGACCGTGGACACGGCTATTCAAATAGTTTGACACTCTGCAGAGGTTGCACACTTTACCCACAAGATCCGGGGAACATCCGTGTCATCCACGACCCGCGATACCTCAAGTACCCGGGGTAAGCACCCGATCACTACCTTTCCCTAGACGACACTAACATAGAGTCCACTCGATTGGTAGCAGCCCCGTGCCAAACATTTCACATCTCAAGGTTTGTGGAGACTCGCTCCGTATTCATCACATATCACAAGCACGGGGTACAAACGGTGTGTCCGGTGCCCTGTAAAAACAGTCATGGCCGCCTATCCAAGCACGACCCCGTCCCGAGAGTGACCTCATGTCACCCCCGTCACTAGTAATGCGGGCACCATGCTAGTATCGACCTAGGTAATCAATAATGCCCTTTCCCATATAAGGGTAGAGTGGTTGCGCATGTTTGGTTGGGACGGTAGACACACATAAATCTAATCCATCTCTGTAAACAACACTTTCGTCAAGCCTCGGCACACTAATTCTTCACCAAGTAGTGCCCTAGCTCTTCATCAACTCCCAGGGGCATTAGTGGCACCCACTAGGTCATTTGCAAGTATGTCAGACCACACTTGTTTCACTCAATGCATAACCCCGACCCATTTTGCGTAGCCAACTACTATAGCACACATCTATCTACTCCCACCCACATAACCCTCATAGGAAGGTAGGGTCATGTTTGATGCAAGTTTCAACAGTAAGGTAACAGGGGTAGCAACCAAAGTGGTTTCCACCTCAACATGGTTCCGATGCATTGAATAATAAGGTGCTATGAGACATGCATAAAAAGGTTTCTTGAACATGGTCAAAGGGCTGCTTGCCTTATTCTTCAGAGTCTTCAAATCTTCTGGTCCATCTCCGAGTACTCCATTTATTACGTCAACTAACGATGGAAACAATCATAATAAGCAACACAATCAAAGCAACAATAAAAGTGCTCTAAAAAAATAGGAGTTGGACTTTTCTAGGATACCTCTGGTCATATTAGAAATGACCAAGGTGGTTTCATAGGTGTTGGATCAATGGATGATTTGGAACATTCCAATATGATGGAACCAAAGGGCTTATGGATTTGGAGGAAGTATACAGGAATAATTCCTTGAATGATGAGCAAAGGTACCCATCATCAAGTCATGATTTTAGAAGCATTTAGGAGTTGGTTTCAATGGATTTGGAATTGAAATGAATTTCCTAGGATTTTCCAAAGCTGATAAAATAGAAGAAATGGCTCATGATTTGGTGGGGTACAGAAACTATTATTAAAAATGTTCCAAAGCTAAGTTTGGACATGACAAGCATCTAGGAACTTGAATCACTGCATTTGGATCAAAAATGAGCTCTCTGTGATTTTCTAAAGTTAATCACAGAAGGTGGAAAATGGGCATTTGATAAATATTTGTATAGGAAAAGTTTTTGGAATATTGTGCATGTTGCACCATGTGATAGGGCATGATTTTAGAAACTACCAGCATTTGAATCATGCAATTTGGAGTTCATATGAATATTTGGGGCATTTTTGAAGTTGACTGGAAAAAGAAAAAGAAGAAAAAAAAAGGGTAAGGGTTTACCCTCCACTGCGCTCAGGGCGGAGGATAGCTTGCGGGCCGGCCCATTGGCACGAGCCAGGCGGGCGGGGTGGTGACGCCGAAGGCGTATTCTCCGGAGGGCGCTTTCGCGCGGGGGAGGCGTGCTGCGCCTGAAGCCGCCTCCACTTAAAACGGCTGGGCCCGTCGGCCGGGTCGCCGCCAGGTGGGCCCTGCCCGCAGGGTCGTCCTCCTCCTCCCGCTCCCGCAACAGAGGGGAGGGGAGGCTCGGCCGCTCGACGCCGGCGCCCGTCCCCGGCGGCACAGGCCATCCCCGGCCAGGGCGCGGCCACCGGAGGGGCCCCCAGGGTGTGGCGCGTCGCGGAGGCCCCCTTGGGCGGCAGGGGAGGGGCCGGAGCTCCTTCCTTACGCGCGCGCGGGCGAGGTCGGAGCAAGGCCCGGCCGCCACCTGAGCCGGTGATTCCGGCCACCTCCGGCGGTGTGCGGCGCACCGGAGTACCCAGGGAGGGGTGCCGCATCCATCCAGGTATCCAGGGGAGGTCGGGGGAGGCCCGAAGAGGTGAAGGGCCGAATGGCCGTGGAAGGGGCCGCGGTGGCACTCCGGCCACGGAGGAGGTAGGAGGCCACGCGAGGGAGCTTGGGGATGTCTGGGAGGTGCACGGAGAAGAGGAGGATCCAGAAGAAGCAACGGGCGCTCGGGGGAAGGACTTTATATAGGGCAGCCACGGTGCATCGTGGGCATGGTCCAGGGTGCGCACGGGCGAGCTCGAGGAGGGAGAGGAGGAGGGCCGGAGAGGATAGGTCCGACCGTCCTGCAGGTCGTGGACGTCGAGGGCACCTCGGGGGACATGCTCTCTCTGCCCAAGGTTGTCTGGAAGCCTCGGGAGGGCCGACCTACAGTGCCTTGGTGCACTGTAGCGTGCTCCAGAGCACGCCTTTGGCCGGCATGGTCGGGCCTGTGCTATCCTGGCCGTGTCCTGTTGTGTCCAACCGTGTCCGGTGGGTAGAGGGAGTAGTAAAGAAAGGGGGAGGCAGTCTTGGATGCTCCAGGAGCCACTGGAGTGAGGAGGGAGGTGAGGGAGGAGAAGAAGGTGGCTGTCCACAAGGGTAAAAGTGGGGTTTTTACCCTCCAATAATTGAGTTGAGGCCATGGGAAGGTTATTAAGGGTAGATGATGATCATAATAGGCTGTGGTAAGAATTTGGGGCAAAGGAGAAAAGTAAAAGTGGCCCAAACACTGGTTTTGGTAAATGAACAGAAGGTGTTTGATCAGTGTTTGGTCAAGCAAATGACATTTACTTGGCATGGGACTTAACAGGATCAAATGTCACATATAATTAGGCCCCTACACCAAAATTGAGCTCATTTTGGCAAAATGGCCAATGTAACTTTAGTGAACCCTAGAAATGAACAGAAATGGTTTCACCATGATTGAGTCAAGCAAATCATCTCCCCTTGATGCACCACTTGGTGTAGCATCATCATTTGGGGTTATGAACATGCCCACAAAGTTTGAGGCTCCAGATAAAAAGTTGACAATGTAAAGTTGTTCAAATTTGCATTTGAACAGAAAGGGTTTTGGGGTGATCTTATCAAGTTGCTCTATTCCAAATCTTGTGCCATTTGGTCTAGATTCCTTATTAGGTCATTCTAGCATGTGCACCAAGTTTGAGAGCATTTGGACAAGTTTGGCAATGTAAAGTTGCTCAAACTTCAAAGATGGACAGAATGGTTTTGAAGGGGTTTGAGGATGTTTCCTTGATCTTCAAGGCATGAGGCTTTGCAAGATCATCAAATATGTCATATATGACATGATAGAATTTCCCTGGAATTTTTGGAGAATATTTCCTTTGTAAATATTTCAAAAGCTTGAAATATTCAGAAAGGGTTTTGGAAGGATTTGTCCAATATTTTGAACATGACCATGTGTTGAAACTCTTATATATGGACAATATATGTCCTATGAGTCTCCCTGAATTTTGGCAAATATTTTTGAAATGTTTAAATAATTTTTCCCTATTAAAGACCATTTCTGGCCTTAAGAAAAAGCTTTTAAATAAAATATAAAAATAACTTCTAAAATTATACTTTTGTGGTTTCTGGGAGTCCTATACCTAATAGGATTCAAATATACTTTTTGAAAGATTTTTCACACCCTAAATAAGGTACTTGCAGTGCAAACCTCAATTCAGGGGTTTTTGGAAAACTAATTTTAGAAAATACCATTTGGCCAAAATATTTTTATAAGAAAAATTCTATACTGGTCTATACACATGGCATGATCATTGGGAAAAGGTTTTGGGTCAAGGAGATGAAGTATAAGAGTTGGAGGATTTATTTGATTTTTAGAGCACTAGCAAACAGCAGACAAAAGTCAACTCAAGCAAAGTCAAAAACACTCAAAAGTTTTTGCAAATCCACATTTTTGACATGAAAATAAGCTTAAGCAATGTGACATGGAAATTAGGGTGTGACACCTTCATAAGACATATATTTAGCAGAAAAAAGGCTGATCCCCCGGTTTACCAAGAGTGCCGGTTTATTTATTAATCATTATATATATATAGGATACATAAGGCAGAGCTCATGGCTCAGGTATAGTAAGGCCGCAGGAAGGCAATGTTCCATGGCCTCTTGGTCTCTTCTTCTGATGTACGTGAGTCTTTGTGCTCTCGAACGTCCACCAGGTAGTATGAACCGTTGTGTAGGTTTTTGCTGACCACAAAGGGTCCTTCCCAAGGTGGGGATAGCTTGTGCATGTCAGTCTGGTCTTGGATGAGCCAGAGTACTAAGTTCCCCTCCTGGAACGTCCTGGTTTTAACCCGGCGGCTGTGATATCTGCGCAGGTCCTGCTGATAAATCGCAGATCTTGCTGCTGCTACGTCACGCTCTTCATCCAACTGGTCCAAACTATCCTGTCTTGCTTGCTCATTGGCCGCTTCAACATAAGCTGCCACCCGTGGCGAGTCGTGGCGGATATCACTTGGAAGACATGCTTCAGCACCGTACACCATGAAGAAAGGTGTGTAACCTGTGGACCTGTTCGGTGTAGCATTGGTGCTCCAAAGGATAGAGGGCAATTCCTCAACCCAGCACCCTAGCGTTCTTTGCAAGGGAGTCATAAGCCGGGGCTTGATACCTCGCAAAATCTCTTGATTGGCCCTTTCGGCTTGACCATTGGATTGAGGGTGAGCTACAGAAGACACATCTAGGCGAATATGCTCCCTTTGACAAAACTCTTCCATCTCTCCTTTAGATAAATTGGTGCCATTGTCAGTAATGATACTGTGTGGAAAGCCAAACCGAAAAATTACCTTCTTGATGAATTTAACCGATGTTGCCGCATCACACTTGCTCACAGGCTCTGCCTCAATCCACTTTGTAAACTTATCCATAGCGACCAGCACATGAGTTTTTTTGATCTTGGGATCGTTTAAAAGGCCCAACCATATCAAGCCCCCAAGTCGCAAACGGCCAAGTAATTGGAATCATCCGCAGCTCCCGTGCCAGAACAAGAGCACGCCGTGAAAATTTCTGACAAGCATCGCACTTCCGGACTAGATCCTCCGCATCAGCATGGGCTGTCAACCAATAGAACCCGTGACGGAAAGCTTTAGCTACCAAGGATTTTGAACCGGCGTGATGACCACAATCCCCCTCGTGAAACTCTCGAAGGATGTCACAGCCTTCCTCGGATGATACACACTGCTGAAACGCTCCAGAAACGCTGCCATGGTGAAGTTCCCCGTTTACAATTGTCATAGATTTGGATCGCCGGATTATCTGCCTTGCTTCAATCTCATCATCTGGCAACTCTCCATGGCTTAAATATGCCAAGTAAGGGAGCGTCCAATCCGGAATAACATGAAGTGCCGCAACCAGCTGCGCTTCCGGATCAGGAACAACCAAATTTTCCTCTGATGGTACCTGAACTGATGGACTGTGTAGCTCATCCAAAAAGGTATTCGATGGCACTAGTTTACGCTAAGAACCCAGCTGGCTTAGAGCATCGGCTGCTTCATTTTTTCGCCGGTCTATGTGATCCATCGGGTATCCTTTGAAATGTCCTGCGACTGCTTCAACTTCTCGTCTGTAAGCCACCATGAGAGGGTTTATAGAATCCCACTTGCCGGATACTTGCTGTGCCACGAAGTCTGAATCACCGAAACACTTGACCCGGCTCAAGTTCATCTCCTTAGCCATCCGCAGGCCATGAAGCAATGCCTCATATTCTGCTGCATTATTAGTACAAGGATACATTAGACGGAGGACATAACAAAATTTGTCACCTCGCGGGGAAGCTAACACAACTCCAGCCCCCGAGCCTTCTAATTGTCTTGAACTGTCAAAGTGAATAGTCCAGTATGTATGATCCGGCTTTTCCTCTTGTGCTTGCAATTCTGTCCAATCATTGATAAAATCTACCAATGCTTGGGATTTGATAGCGGTGCATGGCACATACTTCAATCCGTGTGGGCTAAGCTCAATGGCCCACTTTGCTACTCTGCCAGTGGCTTCTCTGTTCTGGATTATATCCCCCAACGGAGCTGAACTTACAACAATTATTGGGTGGCCTTGGAAGTAGTGCTTCAACTTCCGGTTTGCCATGAACACTCCATATACCAGCTTCTGCCAATGTGGGTACCTTTGTTTGGATTCAATGAGAACCTCACTGACATAATAAACCGGACGCTGAACCGGATATTCCTTGCCTGCTTCTTTGCGCTCGACCACGATTGCCACGCTAACTGCCCGGGCATTGGCGGCCACATATAACAGCAGCAGCTCCTTATCAACAGGGGCAGCAAGGACCGGTGGTTCTACCAGTTGCCGCTTCAAGTCCTCAAACACGGCATTTGCAGAAGATCACCTCTCGTATCCGGATAGGACTCATGTATTCATGTAATGGCAAGTTTAGGTTCGGGTGTAGTTTTTCCTTCCTTTACAAGATGACTTGTACAAACCCTAGGCCCCTCCGGTGTGTATATAAACCGGAGGGTTTAGTCCGTAGAGGCTAGAAGAACAGAATCATAACTCTCCACAGGCTAGACTTAGGGTTTAGCCATTACAATCTCGAGGTATATCAACTCTTGTATTCATATTCATCCATATTAATATAGCAGGAAGTAGGGTATTACCACGATCGAGAGGGCCTGAACCTGGGTAAACATTGTGTCCCCAGCCTCATGTTACCATCGAACCTCAGATGCATAGTTCGGGATCCCATACCCGAGATTCGCCGGTTTTGACACCGACATTGGTGCTTTCATTGAGAGTTCCACTATGTCGTCGACAGAAGGACTGATCGATCGCGTCATCAACTTCAACGGCGACACCGAGGGAATTTTCCCTCCCAGCCAACTCTTTGTGTTTGGCGGCTTTGTGTTCCGTGCCAACACTGAAGCCCACCTTGAGCAGATCGAGACCTACGCCCCTGGCCATCACGTCAAATTCGGAAGCTTGAACTACATCACTGATATCCGCGGAGACTTAATCTTCGCCTGATTCGAGCCAGCGACAGCTTCTCTCTGTCACCACGATGATCATGACCTAACTCTGTCATCAGATCAAGAAATAGCACCTGCAGCAGATCACGTCACTCGAAGACGGGAAGCTCAACCCCACCGCAGGACCCGCAGAATCTACGGTGTTGGAGCCGCACACGGACCCGACTACGAGCGAGGTCTGTGTTACCGGAACGCCGGACTCAACTCCGGTCTCTGATTCCGAATTACGCATAACCGCGCCCTTCAAACCCTACCAGGCGTTTATTGCCGAATTCAGTGCTACGGATATATTCCAGCATTCCCCCTTTGGCGACATCTTAAAATTGCTAAGTGATACGTCCATTTTGCATCATGCTTTTATGTTGATATTTATTGCACTATGGACTGTGTAGCTCATCCAAAAAGGTATTCGATGGCACTAGTTTACGCTAAGAACCCAGCTGGCTTAGAGCATCGGCTGCTTCATTTTTTCGCCGGTCTATGTGATCCATCGGGTATCCTTTGAAATGTCCTGCGACTGCTTCAACTTCTCGTCTGTAAGCCACCATGAGAGGGTTTTTAGAATCCCACTTGCCGGATACTTGCTGTGCCACGAAGTCTGAATCACCGAAACACTTGACCCGGCTCAAGTTCATCTCCTTAGCCATCCGCAGGCCATGAAGCAATGCCTCATATTCTGCTGCATTATTAGTACAAGGATACATTAGACGGAGGACATAACAAAATTTGTCACCTCGCGGGGAAGCTAACACAACTCCAGCCCCCGAGCCTTCTAATTGTCTTGAACCGTCAAAGTGAATAGTCCAGTATGTATGATCCGGCTTTTCCTCTTGTGCTTGCAATTCTGTCCAATCATTGATAAAATCTACCAATGCTTGGGATTTGATAGCGGTGCATGGCACATACTTCAATCCGTGTGGGCTAAGCTCAATGGCCCACTTTGCTACTCTGCCAGTGGCTTCTCTGTTCTGGATTATATCCCCCAACGGAGCTGAACTTACAACAGTTATTGGGTGGCCTTGGAAGTAGTGCTTCAACTTCCGGTTTGCCATGAACACTCCATATACCAGCTTCTGCCAATGTGGGTACCTTTGTTTGGATTCAATGAGAACCTCACTGACATAATAAACCGGACGCTGAACCGGATATTCCTTGCCTGCTTCTTTGCGCTCGACCACGATTGCCACGCTAACTGCCCGGGCATTGGCGGCCACATATAACAGCAGCAGCTCCTTATCAACAGGGGCAGCAAGGACCGGTGGTTCTACCAGTTGCCGCTTCAAGTCCTCAAACACGGCATTTGCAGCGTCGCTCCATATAAACCGATCTGTCTTCTTCAGCATCTGATAAAGCGGAATTGCCTTTTCTCCGAGACGACTGATGAATCGGCTCAACGCTGTAATCCGGCCGGAGATACGCTGGACATCATTGATGCAAGCTGGTTTAGTCAAGGACGTGATTGCCTTGATCTTCTCCGGATTGGCTTCTACTCCTCTGTTTGACACCAAGAATCCAAGGAGCTTGCCAGCCGGAACACCAAAAGCGCATTTCTCCGGATTAAGCATCATTTTATAGACCCGAAGGTTATCAAAGGTTTCCTTGAGGTCCTCTATCAACGTCTCCTCCTTCATTGACTTTACCACGATGTCATCCACATAGGCATGGACATTTTTCCCTATCTGCCCCTTAAGACAGTTCTGTACGCAACGCTGGTAAGTTGCTAGGGCACTCTTAAGCCCAAAAGGCATAGATACGTAGCAAAAATCACCAAAAGGAGTGATGAAGGCTGTCTTCTCCTGATCTTTAATCTCCATCTTGATCTGATGATACCCTGAATATTCGTCCAAAAAACTTATCCGCTCACATCCCGCCGTAGCATCAATGATCTGAACAATACAGGGGAGAGCAAAAGGATCGGTCGGACAAGCCTTGTTTAAATATGTGTAATCCACACACATCCTCCACTTCCCATTTTTCTTTAACAATAGAACCGGATTAGCCAACCACTCCGGGTGGAACACCTCAACTATGAACCCTGCGGCCAAAAGCCTGGCCACTTCTTCACCTTTAGCCTTGCGCCTTTCTTCGTTGAAGCGGCACAGATACTGCTTGACCGGTTTGAACTTCGGATCAATATTAAGACTGTGCTCAGCGAGTTCCCTCGGTATACCTGGCATGTAAGAAGGTTTCCATGCAAAGATATCCCAGTTCTCACGGATGAACTCGATGAGCGCGCTTTCCTATTTGGGGTCAAGGTTAGCGCTGATAGTGAACTGCTTGGATGAGTCGCCCGATACAAAGTCGACTTGCTTGGTTTCCTCTGCTGATTTATACTTCAACGCCAGATCATGCTCTGTAGTTGGCTTCTTCAACGGGGACATATCTGCCGGATCAACATTGTCTTTATAAAACTTCAACTCCTCCGTAGCACATACTGCCTCTGCATAAGCAGCGTCTCCTTCCTCGCACTCCAATGCGATCTTGCGACTTCCATGAACCGTGATGGTTCCCTTGTGACCTGGCATCTTGAGCTGTAGATAAACATAGCACGGTCTAGCCATAAATTTGGCGTAAACCGGCCGTCCAAACAGGGCATGATAGGGGCTCCGGATCTTTACAACTTCAAAGGTTATCGTCTCTGACCTGGAATCCTGTTCATCTCCAAAGGTAACCTCGAGATCAAATTTCCCAACTGGGTAAGCTTCTTGTCCGTTAATCCCATGCGACGGAAGGTCTCGTAATATAAGATGTTGATGCTGCTGCCGCCGTCCATGAGTACCTTAGTGAATTTGTAGCCACCCACCTGTGGTTCCACTACTAAGGCCAACTGGCCTGGATTATCTATCCGCGGCGGGTGATCCTCTCTGCTCCACACAATAGGTTGTTCCGACCAGCGCAGGAAATGTGGTGCTGCTGGTTCGACCGTGTGTACCGCCCGCTTTAGGATTTTTTGATCTCGTTTGCACAAACTCGTAGTAAACACATGATAATGTCTACTACTCAGCTCCTTCGAATTACTCTGATATCCGGATTGCTACTGTTGTTGACGCTGCTGATTGCCTTGGTTATTGTGATTAACCTGGCCATGCTGTTGGTTACCTTGGTTATTGTAACCACCCTGACCATGCTAATGGTTGCCTTGGTTATTGTAACCGCCCTGACCATGCTGATGATTTCCTTGGTTGTAACCATTATTGCCACCATGATATCCTGATCCGGAACCATTACCCTGGTGACCTAGACCATAAGATCCGGGACCTGAACCACCGCCCGGTGGTCCGTTGTTGAATCTGGCCCGGTTCATGGGCTCCATCATGACCCGGCATTGCCCCCATGTGTGTTTAGTTGGGCGTTCCTCCGTGCCATGCTTCGGGCAAGGCTCGTTCAACTGTTGATCCAGATTAATGAATCCTCCGCCGCTCCGTGGAGGCGGCCTACCCTTCTTGCATTGAAAGTTTCGTTGAACATTGGTATTGGCCACAAAATCAGAGCCACCTTCTGCCTTTCGCTTACCATTGAAGCTCGTCCCTGCCGGACTAACCTGTGCCGGTTTACCAGCCTTGTTGGTTTTTCCGGATTTGTCTCCTTCCGCTTCTGGGTATTTAGTGTTGCCAGAGTCCCCATACTTCACCAGAGCGCTCATGAGTGTCCCCATGTCATTACAATCCCGCTTGAGCCGTCCCAGCTTCAGCTTCAGAGACTCAAACCGGCAATTGTTTTCTAATGTTACTATTGCTGTACTGGGGCTGATACCATTCGAAGAGTGTAAGATTTCTGACACTCGCCGCACCCATGCGCTTGTAGGCTCCTGCTCTCCTTGAACACATGCCGCTAAGTCTACTACTGACATTGTTTGTTTGCACGTGTCCTTGAAATTTTTGATAAACTGGCAGCGCAACTCACCCCATGATCCGATGGAATTAGGCGGTAAGCCCTTTTTCCATGTCCGGGCGGTACCCTCAAGCATCATGGTAAAATACTTTGTGCATGCTGCTTCATCCACGTCTAGCTTCTCCATAGCCATCTCATAGCTCTCGATCCAAGCCTCTGGAGCCAGATCTGCTGTATAGTTAGGCACCTTACGTGCACCCTTGAAGTCCTTGGGTAACCTTACGCTTCGTAAAGCGGGAATGAGACACTGCACTCCAAAGGAACTCGCCGTGACTCCCGTCTCTGCTGTGGTTGGGTGAACCGGCGTCGTTTGACGGGTATCCTCACGGGCAGTAGGTCTAACCCGGTTTACCGCCTCCGGGGCGTGCGCCTCTGCTCCTGCCGGATTATCTTGCCTGTGACGGTGACGCCTCCGTTCACTGCTGGACACCTCCGGTTCATCCCAATGCCTAGTGTAACTCCTGCTGTGGCGGGGTGTTAAATGAAGTCTTTCCCTGCTGTAGGGGTACGCCTGCTCCTGTGTCAATGCCGTGTCCAGCAAATCCTTGACCCTGCGTGCTTCCATCGCTATGGGGGATGTGCCCTCAATGGGTAAAGCGGCCAGGCGTGAAGCGGCGGCGACAATGTTATCCAGGGGGTTTGAGTAATGGCCTGGAGGAGTGGAGACGTGCGGAGTGGGCACAACCCGACGATATTGCTCCGCGGTTGGTTGTTGAACCGATGCGCCTGTTGCTGGGGCTCCCCTTCGGTTTACTTCTAGATTATTGCTGGCTCCCGCTCCTGGCGTGCCAAAGAGATTCATCACCTCATAGACCGGCGGTAGACGAGTCTGATACCCTCTGTTCCTTACTCCCTGCGCAGAAACCTGATCCATCCTGAGCCGGAAAGCTTGGGAATCCAACTCCGCTTGCCTTGTCACCATCATGACTTTCTCCGTGATCCCATTTGGCTTGCTCGATGCGGCCCTTTAGCTGAAGGATCTCTGCATCATGTTGCGCCTTGTTAGCAGGAGCCACCTCTGCTGTTGCTCGGGCTGTCAACTCCTCAACCAAGGTGGATAGAGCATCGGACGGTGAGGGGGCTTGGTTGCTCGTCCCCGCACCGGTTACCTCTGCTATGAACGCCCCAGTCACCGTGGGCTGCGGCGCAGATTGTGATCTGGCCATGAAGAAAGCCTCTCGGTTTGGCGGATCAAAGGGGTCCGGAATACTATCGCCATCGGATACCCCCCCGGATCGACCGTCCCGCAACAGGTACAAAGATTTGGTCTCTCCAGACGAAGATTCATCATCGGAGTATACAACTGTCTCGCCACCAGAATCCGATCCTTCCTCCGCTTGGACTCCATGTATCGCTCCTACGAAAACGCGCTTCGATGAAGGTAAAAGCCTACGTCTAGTTTGGTTTGGTATTGCTTGGGCGTCGATGAACAGGGAGCAGATTGCTTGCCTATCTCTCGATGGATCGTTGCCTGTCTTTGAACCGTCGCCGGGTCGTTCCTTTATATAGGAGGCAACACCCGGTCCGGTTTACAGAGTCCCGAGGTCGGCTCATAATCGTGTCCGCCTCGGTCTCTACTCTTTCCTCCTTGTACCTCAAGTTACATGATAGGACGGTTTATAAACCATAAACATTACACATGGGCCCTAAGCTTTCATGGGCCGTAACCTCTACTGAGCTTATAACAACACAACTATATTATCGTAATCCGGATCTCCCTAGCCGGTTTATACCTACTAGTAATATCCCTGACATTTACCATCTTGTAGTAACACACCTCCTAATCCAATTCCACTAGCATCACATTCAAGCTCAAAGGTCTTATTAAAATCAGGAAGTTGGAGTAAAGGAGCATGTGTCAACTTATCTTTCAATACCGTGAATGCTTCTTCCTATGGAGTACCCAAAACAAAAGGCACATCCTTCTTTGTAATCTCATTGAGAGGTGCAGCAATGGTGCTGAAATCTCTCACAAAATGCCTATAGAATCCAGCGAGGCCAAGGAAACTCCTCATGTGTGTGACCGTTTTGAGCTTCGGCCAATTCTCCATAGCTTCAATGTTGGCTATATCAACCTCAATTCCTTGTGGAGTAACAACATAGCCAAGAAAAGATACTCGATCGGTGCAAAAGGTGCACTTTCCAAGGTTGCCAAACAAACGTGCATCACGTGGAGCAATAAAAACAACACGTAAATGTTCCAAATGTTCCTCCAAAGATCTGCTATAAATCAATATAATGTCCGGCCACTGATGCCTGCGTGCATTTCCTCTGGGCCGTGTCCCATGTACCCCTTCTACCCTAAGACTATATATACTCCTCCACCTACCTCTTTCTAGGGTGAGCGTTGCGATAGATCAACTAAACCTAGAGCATTGCTCATCTTTAGTGGTTCATCTCCTCGAGTGACCGCGGCCGCTCTATGGAGAAGATCCACACGATTCAAGACCTCCTCTATGGAGAAGATCCACACGGATTCAAGACCTCCTCTATGGAGAAGATCCTACAAGATAGCATCAAGACCTCCTCACGGAGAAGACTATCGCTACTTGTTGACCGTGGATCGTGTATCTCTTTGTGTTTCTAGATCTAGCACTTGTGTGATTACTTTCTTGTTGATTTGAGTCTTCCTTTTTCGTTACTCTCGTGATTCCTTGTGATTTCCCCTTTGTGTTCTTCGTGTTCATCGTGGGATTCCCTCCTTTTCGTGAAAGATTGTCCTAGATCGGGTTGACCCCGCATCACTTTCTTATGAAAATTTATAGCCCATTTTGTGTGCTAGTTCAAAATAAGTTTGTGGGTGCTGGTGGGTGAGGGAGTCCTAGATCGGGGGGTCCTCAGGTGGCCGGACAAACACCTGGTGGGCCGTGAAGATCACCTCTCGTATCCGGATAGGACTCATGTATTCATGTAATGGCAAGTTTAGGTTCGGGTGTAGTTTTTCCTTCCTTTACAAGATGACTTGTACAAACCCTAGGCCCCTCCGGTGTGTATATAAACCGGAGGGTTTAGTCCGTAGAGGCTAGAAGAACAGAATCATAACTCTCCACAGGCTAGACTTAGGGTTTAGCCATTACAATCTCGAGGTATATCAACTCTTGTATTCATATTCATCCATATTAATATAGCAGGAAGTAGGGTATTACCACGATCGAGAGGGCCTGAACCTGGGTAAACATTGTGTCCCCAGCCTCATGTTACCATCGAACCTCAGATGCATAGTTCGGGATCCCATACCCGAGATTCGCCGGTTTTGACACCGACATTGGTGCTTTCATTGAGAGTTCCACTATGTCGTCGACAGAAGGACTGATCGATCGCGTCATCAACTTCAACGGCGACACCGAGGGAATTTTCCCTCCCAGCCAACTCTTTGTGTTTGGCGGCTTTGTGTTCCGTGCCAACACTGAAGCCCACCTTGAGCAGATCGAGACCTACGCCCCTGGCCATCACGTCAAATTCGGAAGCTTGAACTACATCACTGATATCCGCGGAGACTTAATCTTCGCCTGATTCGAGCCAGCGACAGCTTCTCTCTGTCACCACGATGATCATGACCTAACTCTGTCATCAGATCAAGAAATAGCACCTGCAGCAGATCACGTCACTCGAAGACGGGAAGCTCAACCCCACCGCAGGACCCGCAGAATCTACGGTGTTGGAGCCGCACACGGACCCGACTACGAGCGAGGTCTGTGTTACCGGAACGCCGGACTCAACTCCGGTCTCTGATTCCGAATTACGCATAACCGCGCCCTTCAAACCCTACCAGGCGTTTATTGCCGAATTCAGTGCTACGGATATATTCCAGCATTCCCCCTTTGGCGACATCTTAAAATTGCTAAGTGATACGTCCATTTTGCATCATGCTTTTATGTTGATATTTATTGCACTATGGGCTGTTATTACACGTTATGTCACAATACTTATGCCTTTTCTCTGTTATTTTACAAGGTTTACATGAAGAGGGAGAATGCCGGCAGCTGGAATTCTGGGCTGGAAAAGGAGCAAACATTGGAGACCTATTCTGCAAAACTCAAAAAGCCCCGAAACTCCACAAAACATCGTTTCAGATAATTTAAAAATATCCAGTGAAAGAGATACGTCAGGGGGGCCACCACCTGTCCACGAGGGTGGGGGCGCCCCCCTTGGGCGCGCCCCCTGCCTCGTGGGCCATTGGTTGACTCCCCGATGCTCATCTTCTCCTATATGAGGTGTTTTGAGCTGGAAAAAAAATCAAAAGGAGGCTTTCGGGACAAAACGCCGCCGTCTCGAGGCGGAACCTTGGCGGAACCAATCTAGGGCTCCGGCGGAGCTGTTCTGCCTGGGATACTTCCGTCCCGGAGGGGGAACTCGTCACCACCATCATGACCAACAACACTCCCATCTTGGGGAGGGTTATCTTCATCAACATTTTCACCAGCACCATCTCCTCTCAAACCCTAGTTCATCTCTTGTATCCAATCTTTGTACCAAAACTTCAGATTGGTACCTGTAGGTTGCTAATACTGTTGATTACTCCTTATAGTTGATGCTAGTTGGTTAACTTGGTGGAAGATCATATGTTCAGATCCATTATCCATATTAATACCTCTCTGATTATGAACATGAATATGCTTTGTGAGTAGTTACGTTTGTTCCTGAGGACATGGGATAAGTCTTGCTATAAGTAGTCATGTGAATTTGGTATTCCTTTGATATTTTGATGAGATGTATGTTGTCTTTACTCTAGTGGTGCCATGTGAACATCGACTACATGACACTTCAACATTGTTTTGGCCTAGAGGAAGGCATTGGGAAGTAATAAGTAGATGATGGGTTGCTAGAGTGACAGAAGCTTAAACCCTAGTTTATGCGTTGCTTCGTAAGGGGCTGATTTGGATCGACGTGTTTCATGCTATGGTTAGGTTTACCTTAATACTTCTTTGGTAGATGCGGATGCTTGCAATAAGGGTTAATCATAAGTGGGATGCTTGCCCAAGTAAGGGCAGCACCCAAGCACCGGTCCACCCACATACCAAATTATCAAAGTAATGAACGCGAATCATATGAACGTGATGAAAACTAGCTTGTGATAATTCCCATGAGTCCTCGGGAGCGCTTTCCTTCATATAAGAGATTGTCCAGGCTTGTCCTTTGCTACAAAAAGTATTGGGCCATCTTGCTGCACCTTATTCTTTTACTATTTGTCACTTGTTACCAATTACCTTATCAGAAAACTATCTGTTACCGGTAATTTCAGTTCTTGCAGAAAATACCGTACTTAAAACTGCCTATCATTTCCTTATGCTCCTCGTTGGGTTCGACACTCTTACTTATCGAAAGGACTACGATAGAGCCCCTACACTTGTGGGTCATCAAGACTCTTTTCTGGCGCTGATGCCGGGGAGTGAAGCGCCTTTGGTAAGTGGAATTTGGTAAGGAAAAACTTATATACTGTGCTGAAATTTACTGTCACTTGTTACTATGGCTCATAATCCTTTGTGGGGCTTGTTCGGGGTATCTTCACCCCGACCAGTAGAGCAAAGATGTAATGCCCCGGATGTAATACTTTCCCTTTTGGGTATATAATAAATCTCCGGCTTCATCTATTTCCATTCCGGCTTCTTTGTCTTTCGGGTTTTCGTCGTTTTGTTGTGTGAGTGTGTGGCATTCTTTCATATCATGTAGACATGTGCATCGCATTGCATTTGTGTTGTCGGTTGCATCCGGTTCCGCGTGTTTCTTCCCGTTGTCCGTTTCGCGTTCCGGAGCTCCCTCATGTGTCCGTAACGTCCCGTAGGCCTACTTTGGTGTTTGGGCGTGTAACGTTACCGGTGTGCCGCGAGGTTGTTGTGTGTGTTGTTGTTTTGTTGTGTGTAACCCGCCTCTCAAATCTCGTCTCGTTTGGACTCCGTTGGCTATTCCATCCGTTGTTCGTGTGGGCCCAAAGTGCCTTCACTTTGTGTCCCGGAAACACCCCTACTGCAGTCTTTTATCTTCTCCTAGGCCCTTTTAATCTACCCCGTGATCGGATCCGTCGGATCGCGATCGGAGGGCTCCTAGCACCCCTAAATTCCCCCCTAACCCTAAAAACTGCTATATATTAGGCCCTAGTCTAATTTTGGGCATCCCTTTCTTCTTCCTCTTTCCCCTCTCTTTTTTTTTTCTCAGATCCCAGCCACCCTCACCGGACTGGGTCGATCGAGGGATCAATTCCCGATCGATCCCCGAAGTCAACGCCGCCAGAGCCGTCACAGCCGGCCGCATCGATCGCCCCAGCCGGCCGCATCGATCGCCAGGCTCGGGCCCAGCGGGACCACTTCACCGGGCCGCCGCTTCGCCCTCCCCGCGCGGGCCGGTCCCCACTTCCTCGCGCGCCGGCCCAGGTCCCCACATCGCCACCCCGCCGGTTCACTGATCGGGCCGCTCCTCCCGGCCTCGCCTCGCCCCTCCGCCACTCCAACCGCGCGCCGCGGTGGGCCGCAGCCTCACCAGGCCAGACCCCGCGGGCCGCCATCCCCCAGGCCACCTCCGCGCCAGGCCATCGCCACTCCGCCGCCTCCAGGCTCCCGCGCTGGATCCCGCCGGGCCGCGCCGATCCGCCGGGTTGGGCCCGATCGCCGCGCCGGTCCGTCTTCCATCGGGCCAGATCTGCTCTGCCACCGGGCCGCCCAGCTGCCGGACCCCCAGATCCGCTCCGGCCCAAGTCTGATCTGTTTTGAGGTTGTTTCAACTACTAAGTCCCCAGTAATTTTGTGTCTGATGCCTTTTTCAAACATGCATAACTTTTTGTCTGTTGCTCCGATTCGCGCGTATAATATGTCCAGACGTTCGTGGGATCGTGCTCTACGTTTCATCTGTAGTTGTCATGCATGTTAGAGATCATCTAGGTGCTCGTTTTGCTGTTGCAAGAGTGCATCGTGGTATAAACTGCTGTTATGTGTTATTTTTGTGCCACCTTTGCCATGTGATATCTTTTAGCTCGTTTGTCCGAATGATGCAAATGACATGTCCACGTGTTCGTCTTGCCATGCTCTACATGTTGTATGTGATAGGTTGCATGGTAGATTTATTATTGCCTTGTTATCATCGTTGCAAAGTGCCATGTGGCTGTGATGTTGTTTCACTTGTTATGAAATGCCATCTTGTTGAGCTCGTTGCTATCGTTGTGTTCACCTCAATGATGCATGCTTGTGTGTTTCGGGATTACCTTCTTGTGTATTTTGATGAGGTGCTTACCTCTTGCCATGTTTAGTTTCAAGGTGACTTAAACATGCTCTTTTAGATGCCATGATGAAATTGCTGTTTTAGGACTTGGTGGATTTTCACTAAGTCTGAAATCTGTAACGTTCCGATGCCATGTTCGTGTGATGTTCTAGGACAAAGCATGTTAGTTTTGGAGTGGATCTTGATTGTTCCTTGTAGTATATATTGTTGTATTCCCATACATGTTCTCACATGCCTATTTAAGTGGCTGTAGCATGTTTATATTTTGCTCCAAAGTTTCAATAAAATTCTGCTGCCAGAATTTTATTGTCAAGTTCCATATGTACAAGATCATTGCTATTGATCCGTGGCTCCGTTGGGGGTGCACCTTTGGACTTAGTTGCTGTAGTATATGTCTAGTTTGTGTTCTAAGTCTTTGCCATCTTGTTTGAATGCTGTAGCTCAATTATTTTGTGCTCCGAAGTTGCTATGTTGCTGTAATTTTCAGCTTTCGCTCATTTCTTGTTTCGGGCATAACTTTTAGCCCGTAACTCCGATTTCAGCGAATCTTATATCAAACTTGATTGATTTTCTGTGTAGAATCTTAATATGTTATTATTATCTTGTTTTGAGGTATTTTGCTTGAGTGATATTTTACGTGCTCCGTGTGCATCCTTAGTGCATCCATCATGCATTCATCTTTTTCGAGTGCGCATTGCATCTTGTTGATTGGTGCTTGGTGTGATTGTTTTGTTTAGAGCCGGAACCTGAGTCTGATTTCGAGTACGAGCACGAGGTTTCCAACGAGGTTGAGCACGAGGACCCTTCTTACGATCCGAACGACTTCTCTTCAGGCAAGATGACCGAACCCCGATAACATTACTATCTTTGCCTATTGCTAGTAGTCTCGATCTATAGTTTTTGCCTCGATGCCCATGATCTTCTTGTCAGCCTCCTACTTGTAGCCAATTGCCATGTTTAACCAACCTACCTATGCAAACCGTTGCTTGGCTAAGTACACTTCGCTCAGCCCTTCTTATAGCATTGCTAGTTGCAGGTGAAGATCGAAGATGCTTGCTTCATGTTGAAGTTTGGTTGGGTTTTATCACACTATATAAATGCTTAAAATGAAATCATCTATATATTGGGAAGGGTGGAAGGCTAAGCCTTTTGCTTGGTGATTTGTTCCACTCATGCCGTTAGGAACTGTATAAACCGGTGGTATGTTCCTTGATTATGCGTTCCTAACACGGTTGGGGTGTATGGGACCCCCTCGATAAACCACTAAGTGCTAAGTCTTTTCCAGCAAGTCCAAACATTGGTACTATTTGCCTAATAACAAACTAAACTTGCATAGGGAGTTATAAACCCTTTTTCTTAATCAACAACCCCGGGCCAGTGCTCCACATGAGTGTTGGTCCGAAACGGGCAACCTGCGGGGCCACCTCGAGGAAACTCAAGGTCTGGTAAAAACCCGTAGCTTGTCCCATCCGGTCGTGGCCTGAGACGAGATACGCGTGGCTACTATCAGGGTGTCGGCACGCCGGGAGGATTTGCTGGATTAGCCTTACCTTAGTTTGGTATATCTTGAGCACGGGATTCCGAGGATACTCGGGTCTTCCCACTTTGGAGTTGCGACTCCGCGGATCGTGGGCTTGTAATAGGTCAAGTTGGAACACCCCTGCAGGGTTTGAACTTTCGAAAGCCGTGCCCGCGGTTATGTGGCAGATGGGAGCTTGTTAATTCCGGTTGTAGATAACTTGACACAATGTTTCTAATACACTACCAGCGTGTGTTCCGTGACCGTCAATTTCCGAATAGGGATTCGGGAGTTGAACACGGAGGGGTTATGATTGTGGAGCTTGTAGTTAGGATCACTTCATGATCACTTCTCGCCGAGGCTTCCTCTTCTCGCTCTCACTCACGTAAGCTAGTTGCTAGTTGCTGCTGTAGACACTTATTCTTTTCTTCAGCCTTATCCTCACCCAAAGGCTTAAATAGTCTTGTTACCCGGGAACGGGATTGCTGAGTCCTCTGTCGCTCACAGTTACTTCACACACCAGATGCAGGTCCAGCTGTGAGCTATCCAGGTGATGGCACCGAGCTGGATTGGGAGTACGACGAGGAGCGTAGTCGGTACTATGTGCGATACCCGGATGATCAGTAGTGGAGACTCTTACTAGGATTCGATCCGCATGTGGTTTATTTATTTAAGTTTGGTATCTTGCATTTGGATTTTGCCCTTAGAGGGTTGTGATCTTCTTAATGTATGATGATTGAGACTTGAATTGTAATTCTGTGACGTGGCGAGTGTAAGCCAACTATTTTCTGTTTACAATCCCCTCTTTTACATGAGATGTGCAAAGATTACCGAACTTGAGATCATTCTAGGATGGATTTATGCCTTTAAGTCGTGCCTCGACACGTAGGAGGTATAACTCCATCCTGGGCATTACAAGTTGGTATTCAGAGCCTTCTCCGACCTAGGAGCCCCCACTGTTTGATCGAATCGTTGACGGTCGAGTCTAGGCACACACTGAAAACTTTTTGAGTCCTATATATTATATCGGAGAGTAGGATTTCTTTGCTTCTCATCCCCTTTCTCTCTGGTGAGGACTCCTGACGACTACTCTTGTCTCTCCTATCTTCAAAAATTGCACAATTTTTTTTTAGGAATCCCACGAGTATTCTGGGATTGTTTCGATGTTCTTGTGACAAGGATATTGTTCTCGATGCCTCCTGTTACCGAGGACTTGAGCTTCGGGGTATTGTTGTCACAAGCATATCGCGGCAGTACTAAATACTTAAGACGGCCGACATCGAAAATCTCCCCTATACGCCCAGTGGCAAGATAACCCCGACATCACCCAGTACTGGGGAGGTAGTTCGGGAGTAATGCCATAGCTTGTTATAGTGGATGCTTTTCGAAGGTCCGAGGTACACAGTTTCCGAGAAAGACTGGTTATGTGTTGAAGGATGGATACACCTGGATGTAGGTTAGAGTTGATTGCGCGGTGCTTCCCGTGTATCCCCAACACCTGATTGCATAACTGGAATCTTTCGGAAATCTATAGGTGGGTTTATCCAGTAGATCGTAGGCATTCTTCCAACGAATGCAGGTTAGTGAGTTCGGAGTTCTACATTGAGTGAAGGGGTTATATGACCGATGTTACTATCAGGAGTTGCATCTTAAAGGGTCCTTGGCTATGCTGATCCGGTGATTGCAAAACCTTTTCGTAACGCGTTCATATGCTTTCAGCACAAAGATGTTAGAACGAAACTCCTCTCTTGTGTTTGTTCCCGTCTGTACCTTGTTGTTTTCTTATTTTATCCTTTTTGTCCCCTATGTGGCTTCTCGTGAAGATTGATGTTATCATTTAACTAAGAATTTCATTCGTTCCTCTTGTTCGAATGATTTCATTCGTTCTTATTGTTCGAATGATTATTGTGAAGACTTGTTGCAATTCATTCCATTGATTCAGCTTATGCCTTTTGTCAATCAATTGCGGATTCGTGGTCATCTCTTACAGGATGGCTCCGAAAAGGGTTCCCAACGCTAACCCAGAGGTGGAAGAGGCTCCAGAACATCCTCCTTCCCCTCCTCCTCCGCCTGAGGCTTGGAGAGCGATTATGCAGACTACAGCTCAGAACACCCAGTTGATGATGCAGATGATGCAGCAGATGCAAGCTAATCAAGCTAATCAGGGTATTCCAGGGAACCAAGGCAACTTCTTCCAGCAGCACCATGCTACCCTCAACCAGTTCTTGGCCAACAATCCTAAAGCTTTCAGTTACTGTGTCGACCCTCTTGATGCTGAAGATTGGCTAACCGATATCAAGAAGCATTTTGAGTGCAGTAACGTGAAGGAAGATGACTATGTGAAGTTTGCAGCCTTCCAACTGAAAGATCAAGCAGCTGACTGGTGGCAGCAATACAAAGACTCCAGGCCGGGTCAAGTGATCTCTTGGGAAAATTTCTGCAAGGATTTCCGTTCGCACCACATTCCAACAAGTGTCATCGAGGGTTTGCATGAGCAATTCCGCAACCTGAAGCAGGGCTCCATGACAGTCTATCAGTATAATGTCAAGTTCCAAAACCTTGCTCGCTATGCTAAGCAAGACATTCCTGATGCCAAGAGTAAAATCTACCAGTTCCGTGGAGGTCTCAAAGATGAACTTCAGCTTGCTCTCACTTTGTTCGAGCCCGATGAATTCGACAAGTTCTATAACATGGCTTTGAAACAAGAAGCAGCTCAGCTCAAGATGGAGGCTTCTAAGAAGAGAATTCGAGATGCTGTTCACTCTTCCTCATCGTCTCAGTTGGCTGCGAAACAACAGAAATTCTGGCTTCCTCCTCCTCCAGTGATTCGAGCTCCATACAACAACTCCAACAACTCCAACAACAAGAACTCTAGTGGTCGTGGTTTCTCCCACCCACCCAACCCGAGCAACCAGTCGAAGAAGCAGTTTCAGTCTCAAGGCTCCAAGTCAAGTGGTTCTCATTTCCGTCCTCTCTCAGAAGTGACTTGCAACAAATGCACTCAGAAAGGTCACTATGCCAACAGATGTCCGAATCCGAAGCGTCTTCCTCCTCCTCCACCTGTGAGTTCAGCTATTGTCAGGCATGATCCAAAGGCAGCAAGGGTCAATCTGATGAATGCAGCACAAGCAGAGAATTCTTCTGATGTCATTTTGGGTAACCTTCCAGTAAACTCTATCCCTGCTAAAGTTTTGTTTGATTCGGGTGCTTCTTGCTCTTTCATGTCATATCCATTTGCATCCAAGAATAATGTTCACTCTGAAGCTTTGCCAAGACCTTTAAGTGTCATATCACCTGGCAAGAGATTGAGTTCTAGTATGGTGGCTCCGAATGTTTCTATTCGCATGGGTGATTATCGATTTTTGGCTTCTCCGGTGATTCTTGGTAATTTTGACATCGACCTCATCCTCGGAATGGATTGGCTTTCTCAGCATGATGCTCACATTGATTGTGCTCAAAAGGAAGTCAAGATGACTCATTCTGATGAAGATGTGATTATCTTCACCTCCAGGGATAATACTATCCAGCTTTTCTCTCTCAATGATAAGGGCGAAATTAATGCCATATCTCAAATTCCGGTGGTGAACGAATATCTAGACGTTTTTCCTGAAGAACTTCCAGGCATGCCTCCACACTGTCAGGTGGAGTTTGTCATTGAACTCGAGCCGGGTACTGAGCCAGCATGCCGGCGTCCGTACAAGCTCTCTCCGGATGAATTGAAGGAATTGAAGAAGCAGCTTGATAAGCAGGAGAGTATGGGTCTCATCCGGCCTAGTACATCTCCGTGGGGCTGTGGTGTCTTATTTGTCAAGAAGAAAGATGGCACGGAGCGTCTCTGTGTTGACTACCGGCCATTGAACAAGAAGATGATTAAGAACAAGTATCCGCTCCCCAACATCAATGAACTCTTTGAGCAGCTCAAAGGAGCTAAAGTGTTCTCTAAGCTTGACCTCCGAATGGGCTATCATCAAATTCGCATTCGCGAGGAAGACATTCCCAAGACGGCCTTCAGAACGAGCTACGGTTCATACGAGTATACCGTCATGTCCTTCGGTCTCGCCAATGCTCCTCCTACCTTTTCAAGGATGATGCATTACATCTTCAACCCCTATAATGGCGAGTTTGTGCTTGTGTATCTGGATGATATTCTGGTGTTTTCCAAGAATGAAGAAGATCACGAAAAGCACTTACGTCTGGTTCTTGATCGACTCCGAGAGCATAAATTCTATGCCAAGTTCTGCAAGTGTGAGTTTTGGCTCGATAAAGTTTTGTACCTGGGCCACATCATCTCAGCTGACGGTATTGCGGTTAATCCCGAGAAAGTTGAAGCAATTGTCAACTGGGAAGCTCCTCAGAACGTCAAGCAGCTCCGCAGTTTTCTGGGTCTTGCCAGCTATTGCAGAAGGTTTGTTGAGAACTTCTCCAAGATTGCCAAGCCTCTTTCCAACCTGCTTCAGAAGAATGTCAAATACTTTTGGTCTCCAGAGTGTGAAGTGGCATTTAAAACCCTCAAAGAAAAGCTTGTCACTGCTCCAGTTCTGACTCCTCTAGACGAGTCCAAGCCCTATGAAGTATTCTGTGATGCTTCTCTTCAAGGTCTTGGTGGTGTGCTTATGCAAGATAAGAGAATTGTGGCATACACTTCTCGTCAGCTCAAGCCAAGTGAGAAGAACTATCCCACACATGATCTCGAGCTAGCAGCTGTGGTACATGCTCTGATTACGTGGAGACATTTGTTGTTGGGCAGAAAGGTCGACATCTTCACTCATCACAAGAGCTTGAAGTACATCTTCACACAGCCGCACCTGAACCTCCGTCAGACTCGTTGGGTCGAAATGATCCAAGAGTATAATCCCAGCATTGAATACACTCCTGGCAAGGCGAATGTGATTGCAGATGCTTTGAGCAGAAAGGCATATTGCAACAGCCTTCTTATCAAGCTGTACCAGCCTGAGCTTTGTAAAGCTTTCAGGGAGCTCAACCTTCAAGTTGTTCCGCAGGGTTTTCTTGCAAATCTCCAAATTGCTCCTACATTGGAAGATCAAGTCTGTGAGGCCCAGCTCAGTGATACCATGGTGAAGAAAGTGAAACATGGGATTGCAAAGGGCACTCCAAAATACAAGTGCTTCCGTGTTGATGAGAGAGATACCTTGTTCTTCGAGGACAGACTCGTTGTTCCCAAAGGTGATCTCAGGAAGCTCATAATGGAAGAAGCTCATGATTCTCTCCTTTCCATTCATCCTGGCAGTTCCAAGATGTATCAAGACCTCAAGCAGTCTTACTGGTGGACACGCATGAAAAGGTAGATTGCCCAATTCGTGAACGAATGTGATGTATGCAGAAGAGTGAAAGCAGAACATCAACGTCCAGCTGGTCTTCTCCAACCTCTTCCTATCCCCGAGTGGAAGTTCGACCACATTGAAATGGACTTCGTCACTGGCTTTCCTAAATCCAAGCGAGGAAATGATGCTATCTTTGTGGTTATTGACAAGCTTACCAAAGTCGCTCACTTTCTTCCAGTCAAAGAATCAATAAATGCAGCTCAACTTGCAGAGCTGTACACTTCCAGAATTGTGTCCCTACATGGCATTCCTCAAGTGATATCCTCAGACCGTGGAAGCTTGTTCACATCAAGGTTCTGGGACTCATTTCAGTCCGCCATAGGCACTAAGATCAGGTTCAGCACTGCTTTTCACCCTCAGACTAGTGGTCAAGTCGAGCGCGTGAATCAGATTCTAGAAGACATGCTCAGAGCCTGTGTCATCTCCTTTGGCATGAAATGGGAAGACTGCCTTCCATTTGCCGAGTTCTCTTACAACAACAGCTTTCAAGCAAGTGCCGGCAAAGCACCGTTTGAAATTCTCTATGGCAGAAAGTGTTGTACCCCTCTCAACTGGTCTGAAACAGGCGAACGTCAACTTCTTGGCAATGACTTGATCTCAGAAGCCAAAGAAATGTGCAAAGTCATACGTGAGAACCTCAAGGCCGCTCAGTCGCGTCAGAAGAGCTACTATGACGGCAAACATCGTGATTTGGCATTCAACATCGATGATCATGTTTATCTCCGTGTGTCTCCGATGAAAGGCACCCAAGATTCGGTATCAAAGGAAAGCTTGCTCCTAGATACGTCGGGCCTTTCAAGATTCTTGGCAAGAGAGGCGATCTAGCCTATCAACTTGAGCTCCCTCCCAACTTCGCAAATGTTCATGATGTCTTCCATGTGTCTCAACTTCGCAAATGCTTCAAGGCACCTGAGCGCATGATTCCGTTTGAGGAGATTGATCTTCAACAAGACCTGTCCTACCGAGAGCATCCAGTTGCCATTCTCGAAGAAACCGAACGCAAGACCCGCAACAAGTCCATCAAATTTCTAAAAGTCAAGTGGTCACATCACACCGACCGAGAAGCTACCTGGGAACGAGAAGATCATCTTCGTTCCGAGTACCCTTCCTTTTTCCAGTCCTAGATCTCGGGACGAGATCTTTTTGTAGTAGAGGAGCAAAGATGTAATGCCCCGGATGTAATACTTTCCCTTTTGGGTATATAATAAATCTCCGGCTTCATCTATTTCCATTCCGGGTTCTTTGTCTTTCAGGTTTTCGTCGTTTTGTTGTGTGATTGTGTGGCATTCTTTCATATCATGTAGACATGTGCATCGCATTGCATTTGTGTTGTCGGTTGCATCCGGTTCCGCGTGTTTCTTCCCGTTGTCCGTTTCGCGTTCCGGAGCTCCCTCACGTGTCCGTAACGTCCCGTAGGCCTACTTTGGTGTTTGGGCGTGTAACGTTACTGGTGTGCCGCGAGGTTGTTGTGTGTGTTGTTGTTTTGTTGTGTGCAACCCGCCTCTCAAATCTCGTCTCGTTTGGACTCCGTTGGCTATTCCATCCGTTGTTCGTGTGGGCCCAAAGTGCCTTCACTTTGTGTCCCGGAAACACCCCTACTGCAGTCTTTTATCTTCTCCTAGGCCCTTTTAATCTACCCCGCGATCGGATCCGTCGGATCATGATCGGAGGGCTCCTAGCACCCCTAAATTCCCCCCTAACCCTAAAAACTGCTATATATTTGGCCCTAGTCTAATTTTGGGCATCCCTTTCTTCTTCCTCTTTCCCCTCTCTTTTTTTTCTCAGATCCCAGCCACCCTCACCGGACTGGGTCGATCGGGGGATCAATTCCCGATCGATCCCCGAAGTCAACGCCGCGAGAGCCGTCGCAGCCGGCCGCATCGATCGCCCCAGCCGGCCGCATCGATCGCCAGGCTCGGGCCCAGCGGGACCACTTCACCGGGCCGCCGCTTCGCCCTCCCCGCGCGGGCCGGTCCCCACTTCCCCGCGCGCCGGCCCAGGTCCCCACATCGCCACCGCGCCGGTTCACTGATCGGGCCGCTCCTCCCGGCCTCGCCTCGCCCCTCCGCCACTCCAACCGCGCGCCGCGGTGGGCCGCAGCCTCACCAGGCCAGACCCCGCGGGCCGCCATCCCCCAGGCCACCTCCGCGCCAGGCCATCGCCACTCCGCCGCCTCCAGGCTCCCGCGCTGGATCCCGCCGGGCCGCGCCGATCCGCAGGGTTGGGCCCGATCGCCGCGTCGGTCCGTCTTCCATCGGGCCAGATCTGCTCTGCCACCGGGCCGCCCAGCCGCCGGACCCCCAGATCTGCTCCGGCCCAAGTCTGATCTGTTTTGAGGTTGTTTCAACTACTAAGTCCCCAGTAATTTTGTGTCTGATGCCTTTTTCAAACATGCATAACTTTTTGTCTGTTGCTCTGATTCGCGCGTATAATATGTCCAGACGTTCGTGGGATCGTGCTCTACGTTTCATCTGTAGTTGTCATGCATGTTAGAGATCATCTAGGTGCTCGTTTTGCTGTTGCAAGAGTGCATCGTGGTATAAACTGCTGTTATGTGTTATTTTTGTGCCACCTTTGCCATGTGATATCTTTTAGCTCGTTTGTCCGAATGATGCAAATGACATGTCCACGTGTTCGTCTTGCCATGCTCTACATGTTGTATGTGATAGGTTGCATGGTAGATTTATTATTGCCTTGTTATTATCGTTGCAAAGTGCCATGTGGCTGTGATGTTGTTTCACTTGTTATGAAATGCCACCTTGTTGAGCTCGTTGCTATCGTTGTGTTCACCTCAATGATGCATGCTTGTGTGTTTCGGGATCACCTTCATGTGTATTTTGATGAGGTGCTTACCTCTTGCCATGTTTAGTTTCGAGGTAACTTAAACATGCTCTTTTAGATGCCATGATGAAATTGCTGTTTTAGGACTTAGTGGATTTTCACTAAGTCTGAAATCTGTAACGTTCTGATGCCATGTTCGTGTGATGTTCTAGGACAAAGCATGTTAGTTTTGGAGTGGATCTTGATTGTTCCTTGTAGTATATATTGTTGTCTTCCCATCCATGTTCTCACATGCCTATTTAAGTGGCTGTAGCATGTTTATCTTTTGCTCCAAAGTTTCAATAAAATTCTGCTGCCAGAATTTTATTGTCAAGTTCCATATGTCCAAGATCATTGCTATTGATCCGTGGCTCCGTTGGGTGTGCACCTTTGGACTTAGTTGCTGTAGTATATGTCTAGTTTGTGTTCTATGTCTTTGCAATGTTGTTTGAATGCTGTAGCTCAATTATTTTGTGCTCCGAAGTTGCTATGTTGCTGTAATTTTCAGCTTTCGCTCATTTCTTGTTTCGGGCATAACTTTTAGCCCGTAACTCCGATTTCAGCGAATCTTATATCAAACTTGATTAATTTTTTGTGTAGAATCTTAATATGTTATTGTTATCTTGTTTTGAGGTATTTTTCTTGAGTGATATTTTACGTGCTCCGTGTGCATCCTTAGTGCATCCATCATGCATTCATCTTTTTCGAGTGCGCATTGCATCTTGTTGATTGGTGCTTGGTGTGATTGTTTTGTTTAGAGCCGGAAGCTGAGTCTGAGTTCGAGTACGAGCACGAGGTTTCCAATGAGGTTGAGCACGAGGACCCTTCTTACGATCCGAACGACTTCTCTTCAGGCAAGATGACCGAACCCCGATAACATTACTATCTTTGCCTATTGCTAGTAGTCTTGATCTATAGTTTTTGCCTCGATGCCCATGATCTTCTTGTCAGCCTCCTACTTGTAGCCAATTGCCATGTTTAACCAACCTACCTATGCAAAACGTTGCTTGGCTAAGTACGCTTCGCTCAGCCCTTCTTATAGCATTGCTAGTTGAAGGTGAAGATCGAAGATGCTTGCTTCATGTTGAAGTTTGGTTGGGTTTTATCACACTATATAAATGCTTAAAATGAAATCATCTATATATTGGCAAGGGTGGAAGGCTAAGCCTTTTGCTTGGTGATTTGTTCCACTCATGCCGTTAGGAACCGTATAAACCGGTGTTATGTTCCTTGATTATGCGTTCCTAACACGGTTGGGGTGTATGGGACCCCCTCGATAAACCGCTAAGTGCTAAGTCTTTTCCAGAAAGTCCAAACATTGGTACTATTTGCCTAATAACAAACTAAACTTGCATAGGGAGTTATAAACCCTTTTTCTTAATCAACAACCCCGGGCCAGTGCTCCACATGAGTGTTGGTCCGAAACGGGCAACCTGCGGGGCCACCTCGAGGAAACTCAAGGTCTGGTAAAAACCCGTAGCTTGTCCCATCCGATCGTGGCCTGAGACGAGATACGCGCGGCTACTATCAGGGTGTCGGCACGCCGGGAGGATTTGCTGGATTAGCCTTACCTTAGTTCGGTATATCTTGAGCACGGGATTCCGAGGATACTCGGGTCTTCCCACTTTGGAGTTGCGACTCCGCGGATCGTGGGCTTGTAATAGGTCAAGTTGGAACACCCCTGCAGGGTTTGAACTTTCGAAATCCGTGCCCGCGGTTATGTGGCAGATGGGAGCTTGTTAATTCCGGTTGTAGATAACTTGACACAATGTTTCTAATACACTACCAGCGTGTGTTCCGTGACCGTCAATTTCCGAATAGGGATTCGGGAGTTGAACACGGAGTGGTTATGATTGTGGAGCTTGTAGTTAGGATCACTTCATGATCACTTCTCGCCGAGGCTTCCTCTTCTCGCTCTCACTCACGTAAGCTAGTTGCTAGTTGCTGTTGTAGACACTTATTCTTTTCTTCAGCCTTATCCTCACCCAAAGGCTTAAATAGTCTTGTTACCCGGGAACGGGATTGCTGAGTCCTCTGTGGCTCACAGTTACTTCACACACCAGATGCAGGTCCAGCTGTGAGCTATCCAGGTGATGGCACCGAGCTGGATTGGGAGTACGACGAGGAGCGTAGTCGGTACTATGTGCGATACCCGGATGATCAGTAGTGGAGACTCTTACTAGGATTCGATCCGCCTGTGGTTTATTTATTTAAGTTTGGTATCTTGCATTTGGATTTTGCCCTTAGAGGGTTGTGATCTTCTTAATGTATGATGATTGAGACTTGAATTGTAATTCTGTGACGTGGCGAGTGTAAGCCAACTATTTTCTGTTTACAATCCCCTCTTTTACATGAGATGTGCAAAGATTACCGAACTTGAGATCATTCTAGGATGGATTTATGCCTTTAAGTCGTGCCTCGACACGTAGGAGGTATAACTCCATCCTGGGCATTACAAAAGAGTTGGTCCTGAACCTACTGAAAATGTTTACTTTGAAATTCCTTCGGGTATGATAGAGAAACCGCAAGCTAATCCCATTACAGGAGATGGAACACTGCATCGCGATTTGCACCTAATCTATGTGGATGAAGTTTGTGGATTATTTAAGCTTGCAGGTATGCCCGAGGATGTTATCAAGCAGAAGGTATTCCCTTTATCTTTGAAGGGAGATGCATTGCATGGTTTAGGCTATGCGATGATATTTGATCATGGAACTACAATCGATTGAAGTTGGAATTTCATCAGAAGTTCTATCCTATGCATCAGGTGCATCGTGATCGTAATTATATATATAATTTTTTGCCTCGCGAAGGAGAAAGAATCGCTCAAGCTTGGGGGAGGCTTAAGTCAATGATATATTCATGCCCCAATCATGAGCTCTCAAGAGAAATGATCATTCAAAAATTTTATGCTCGGCTTTCTCTCAATAATCGCTCCATGCTCGATACTTCTTGTATTGGTTCTTTTATGATGAAGACTATTGAATTCAAATGGGATTGATTTGAAATAATTAAACACAAATCTGAAGATTGGGACCTCGACGAAGGTAAGGAGTCAGGTATAACCCCTAAGTTTGACTGTGTTCACCGGATGTCAAGCCCTAGCGCCGGATGTCCGGGCTGACAGGGTCGAGCCACAGGTAAGCTTGTGTGGTTGGCGCCGGATTTCCGGGCTGATCGCCGGATGTCCGGGGCACGGGCCAGATGTCCGGGCCCTGTAGCTTCGGCCGCATGGGCTCTTCTGTAGATGCTGGTCCAGGGGCCGGACGTCCGGGCCAGGGTGCCGGATGTCCGGGGCCTAGGACCTTCTATGGTTTCACTCGATGCAATGCTTCATCCGTGAACTTGGGGACTTGTCCATCTTCATGAACCTCTCCGATGGAGTCTTCTTGGTACCCGAGCACACAAAACACATCCGCCTGAGGTAGTAGCCATGTCTTGCATGATTCGTGTGGAAGTTGGACTAGGAGAGATGTCACATCGGTCTCGAGAGCTTTTGCACGGGCACGTGTCATTGGTCCTTGAGGCACTTGGTTAGGCGATGGTAGGTCCATGGGGATGACCTAGGGATGCTCCGCATTACAAAGGCTGCATCACCGTGATAAATTTGGATTCTGACATTAGGGACCCACGAGGAAAAAGCCTATCCAAGGTGGTGTTGACTTAATTACTAGTCAACAAACGATTCTGCCTACCAGTCGTTGGATTGATATCCAACATCTATCGTGTATCTTCTATTGCTTTTCTTCTTCCTCCAGCTGCCCAAACCAAACCACCCCGTTGATTCCGCCTGCTCCCTCCTCCCACGGCTGGCTGCGCCTCTGCCGCCCTACCGTACACTCAAACGTTGGCCCATCCCTCCCTCTATTCCCCCACACGTTCTGTTATTCTCTGGCGATGTCATCCCCAACAGGCACCCGCACCCAAACCATTCAACCCTCGTACTCCCCTCCGCCTATGATTAGACTGGCCCATCTTCCACGGCTCGCTGATGTCCTCTGCCTTGGTTTGCTCATGGTGCGTGGTGTGCCACTGTCTGGCGTTGTCAACGTCGTCCACAACCGAGAGGAACAAGGAGATGACTGTACATGGATAGGATGAGAGGAGGGACCCACCGGGGTCATGCTCTACTGCAGGATGCTGCTAACGTGACACTACGACCAGAGACCCTTCGACAAAATTGTGTGCAATGCAACAATCACCAATGGTGGTGTAAAAAACCCATCAGAAAAGGTGCAAAACATTTGCGATGACAGATGCATCAAACACGGTTCAGATTTTAGTTGCGTGTGCGATGAAGGGCATACGGTTCAGTTCAATTAACTGTTTGTGTTGTGGTTTTGTCACGGCAGATGTCCTAGCAAAAGGACTTAAGTGTGGAGCCATCGCAACTAGGTTAGCTTGAAGGGGTTGAATGGGACAAAGTATACAGAGAGATTACCCAGGTTTCAGCCCCTCACGGTGGAGGTAAAGACCTACTCCTTCTTTTGGTTGTTTTCCTCGAGTCTAAATTACAAGGGAGCGAATACGCTTGACCTAGCTCTCGAGCGATTGTTTCTTGAGTTAACCCACCGCTGGGTCATCCCTTTATATATAGGTTGATGCCCGGCGGCTTACAAAGTCCTGGTCGGCTCACACAGACGTGACCGGCTCGGTTTCTAACTACGTTTGCCTTACAGAACAAGTCATCGCTTGGCGGTTCATGTCTCCAGGCTGTCAAGTCGCCTCTGGGTCTTGGGCCTTCAATAGTCTTGCTCTGCGAAATGCCATCTTCTTATCTTCTTGGACCTTAACAGGCCTCTTCATCTTTAAGTCCCCAACATTAGGCCCCAGGTTAATCTGAACTTGTTCACATCAATCTTCTCCACTTGACTTAGCAGAGTCTTCTATCATCAATTCTTCATCAATTTGTGGTAATCCGCCATGATATCACATCACATAATCGTGATAACCCGCCATACAACATGCACATTAATTTTGCACAGAACCTAGGACACCTTAATAGATCTTTTATCTTTAATAAATTTTCCGAAAATCGAGGCATCCCATATAGCCAGATAATCATTCTCGGCCTCCTCGATTCCCATTCATGCTGTCTAGTTACTTCCTTATAAATAGGGGCAGGGGGCCTTCTTTTCACTTTTTACCCCCGTCATCACATCTTCTTCCTCACGACTCTGTTGCAACTGAGCTCCGCCACCGTCCTTCACCAACGGTAGCAATCTTCGGCCGCTGCATCGACCCGAACGGACCAGAAATCTGCGGCAGACCTCCGCTGTTTATCAGCATTAGTAAGTACTCTCTTCTCCTCAAAACTGCTCTACATTAGGGTTTTCGCCATTCATCAGTGTTCTCCATCATTCTTTTTTATTCTCTTTTAGAACAAGTAGTTCGATTTGAACTCAATGCTGAAACTGTGCGGCAGTAGTTGTAGCACCCCTTTCCAATCTTAGAAGATCCCCTTTTTGTACCGAATCTCGATTGGGCACATGAGTTCTTCCATTACCGCAACCTTAGGTTTATAATTTTTTATTTTCTGAACTCCCGTAGATCCAAAATTATAGCACTGATCCATAAAACCTATTTGTTTAGCACTTATCCAAACTTCATTCATAGATTTCCAGATACTTGTGAACTGCAGTCATAAGGGCGGTTTATATAATAGGCCTCAAGCGGCCGAACACCATTAGTCCTCCTTAAGCCGCCAGTACATGTTTAGAATCAATATGACCCGGCATTGTCTTCCGGCTTAACCATGTCAACCTTTATTGCATGTATCCTCGGCATATGAATTGATCCTGCATCATGGGCTTATTTTTAATCACTGACTGGCTTAACAACATGATCCCAATCCGGCAATATCTTCCTTTCTAGGTTGTTCATTGAAAAAGACCAAAATCGTGACCTCATGCAACTGGGTCGTGTCCACCTATTTGGAGCAATCTCTCAAAGAACACGTTCAAGTAGGCATCTTAGCACGAAAAAATGTCATCCACTGGAGGACTCCAGGAGACAAGACCACCCCTGATCCTAAAGAAGGCGAAGTCATAGTGTTTACTGATCATATGCTCCGGAGGTTTACCCCACCCGGTTAAAAATTCTTTCGGGATGTGCTACATTTTTTCCAACTACATCCTCAAGATATCGGGCCCAACTCTGTTTCAAACATATACAACTTTCATATTTTTTGTGAAGTGTACCTTCAACAAGAGCCCACTTTAGAATTGTTCACAGAATTCTAGTATTTGAACTGTCAGACCAAGTTCACAGACGGGCCCAGCCTTGAGTTAGGCAGTATTCCAAATCAGAGGCGGAAAGAAGCCACTTTTCCTGCCGCTGCACTTCCGAGTCATCCTAAGGACTGGAACCAGACTTGGTTTTATTCCCAAGACACATCTCCAGAGGGTGAAAATCCTCTGCCGGTTTCCGTAGAAACCGGCTTAGCAACAGGCACCTCTCCCAGAAAGAATCAGCACCGAAGAACGAGCCAAATGTGATGCGGAGCATCCCAAGGTCATCCCCATGGACCTATCATCAACTCACAAAGTGCCTCAATGACCAATGACACGTGCCCATGCAAGAGCTCTCGAGACCGAGGTGACATCTCTCCTAGTCCAACTTCCATATGAATCATGTGAGACATGGATACTACCTCATGCGGATGTGTTTTGTGTGCTCAGGTACAACGAAGACTCCTTCGGAGAGGTTCATGAAGATGGACAAGTCACCAAGTTCATGGATGAAGCATTGCATCGACTGAAAACGGAGAAGGTCCCAGGCCCCGGACATCCGGCACCCTGGCCCGGACATCCGGCCCCTAGACCAGCATCCATAGAAGAGCCCACGCGGCCGAAGCTACAGGGCCCGGAAATCCGGCCTGTGCCCTGGACATCCGGCGGGCCCGAACATCCGGCGATCGGCCCAGAAATCCGGCGCCAACTCGAGGACCATACCCGTGTCTTAAGCTCCCCAGCCCGGACATTCGGCGAAATTCCCGGACATCCGGCACCTCACGACAGCCCGGACATCCCGCTCCTGATGCATGCATGCATTCCGTCTGGCCCGTGGCTCATGTACCCCTTCGCCCCCTAGACTATATATACTCCTCCACCTACCTCTTTCTAGGGTTAGCATTGTGATAGCTGATCTAAAAATAGAGCATTGCTCATCCTTACTGGTTCATCTCCTCGAGTGACCGTGGCCGCTCTACAAAGAAGATCCACACGGATTCAAGACCTCCTCTACGGAGAAGATCCTACGGGATACCGTCAAGACCTCCTCACAAAGAAGACTATCGCTACTTGTATCGTCCGTTGTTGACCGTGGATCGTGTATCTCTTTGTGTTTCTGGATATAGCACTTGTGTGATTACTTTCTTGTTGATTTGAGCATTCCTCTTTCGTCTTCCTCGTGTTCCCCCCTGATTTCCCCTTTGTGTTCTTCGTGTTCATCATGGGATACCCTCCTTTTCGTGAAAGATCGGCCTAGATCGGGTTGACCCTGCATCAAATAAGTATCAGAGCCTAGGTTTCTCACGAATTTGGAAACCCTACCCCCGTTTCTAGCTTGTTTTTCTTGTGTTCATCCCAATTTACAAAATCCCCACAAAAATAGTCCCAATTTTTTTTGTGATTTGTTGATTTGATGAGATTTTGTTGGATTTGTTCCATGGATTTGCTATTCCATGGGTGGATCTAGATTTTCCCCACTTTTTCCCCAATTTTCATCCGCAAAATCCGACGAATTGGGACTCAGAAGTCATTTGTTCCACTGGGTTCATCAGGGCCTCGGGCACCCTGGACATCCGGCCCGTGCCCCGGACATCCGGCATGACCCGGACATCTGGCCTCCCGCAGCC
>LR738711.1:416668988-416877078 GCA_902687465.1 Secale cereale
CTCCGCAACACTTTACACTCAATCCCCGCCATTTTAGTTCGGTATCCCACCAAACCTTCCGCATACCACCACCACCACTTCCGCAACCACCATCGCTTAACCGCTACTATTTTGACAATTTTGTCCCACTTTATCTTGGATACTTGAGTTGTGGTTTCACCGTTTCCTTGGATGTTTAGGCTACCTTGGAACTGAACGACTTCGACGACACCACCGCTCATCCTTGGCAAGGACGGTAACATCGACGACACCTTGTTTCCCTACCTTGCAATTGCATTGTCACCCTATACACCATTTTGCGTAGCTTTCCCATCGATTCTAGCCATTTGAGTATTGCCGGGCCATGACACTTGTGCACATTAGTGATAGTCATATATATTGCATACTACATTATCGTATCTCCATGTGACACAAGAGTGTTCCGCATACACAATAGCTACCTTGATACGAGAAGCATGCATAAGTGGCTAAAGAAAGAGCTCACAATCTTTTAAGAGAACGAGCCATCAAAATCTTATAAGCAAAAGGAAAATAGCATCATAGGCCTTGCATCAAAAGAGATCATATGAAATAGCAATACATCATCTCGTGCTCAAGCATCTGCACATCATACACTTATAACATACTTGTGATAGGAAGTCGTTACGTTTTGCCTCTTATAGGTCGTGCACAAGTGCATATCCTGCTATTAAGCAATCGGTTTGCGTCTCTCTAGTGTTGTGCAACAAGAGCATTTTCCGTGGATCCCACATTTTCGCTCACCGTTGGTTGCGCAACCGCATTTATCTATCCGTGCGTGTGTTCCGTGTGCTACCTATTGCTTGTAAACTACTTGTTACATGAGCAAATTGTGAATTATTTTCAACATCATTGAGTCTTATTAACAATTGCATTGATTTTGTGCCACTATCCTCACCGAGATCCTCTCAAAGCTTTACTTGTGTAGGTGTGAGAATCGACAAGAAATGGTACCAATAGTGCTATTTCTGAGTTACATTATTGAGTGGTCATTGATCCATCTTCAACTTCGGTCAAGGTACATTTGGTATTGTCTTCTCCTTTCTCCCACTCACACTCTTGCTTGCAATGATGGATAGGCCAAGTACATCTACGAACCAGCTCTTTGATGATCACCAAACTACATCTGTTCAGTGTCCAACGAGCTCTACATCAAGAGAGTGAAGCTATGCAAGAGCAAATTGAGCAAGTCGCTGCCGACGCATGACAATTTGAAGAACGCAAACGAGAGCAATTTGATATCATCAACACCAACATGTCTACCCAATTTGATGAGCTACGGACTTTGATAGTCAACCGACTCTCTTCATCCACGTCTTCTCAAAGGCGAAGCCACTCAAGTCCTCATACCGACTCCACTTCTGGGTCAAGTACACCTACATCGAACACTCTTCGTCAAGCCGCGTGTCAAGCTCGACATGACAACCGGAACCCAATTCATGACAAGAGTTTGCAAGCAAGTCAAACCCAAGCTACACTTGAGCAAGCACAAGAACGGCAATGACTACGCCAACAACAAGAAGAGCGAGCACGTCAGCGCCAAGAAGAACAAGATGTTGAGGCTCAATGTCAAGCACAACAACCCTGAGAAGCCCAAGCTCTTGAGGCGCCACATTCCCTATGTGATTCACATCGCAATGTTTCAACAAGGAATGGACACATTCATCAAGAAGACGAAGCACTTCGAGAAGAGATGCAAGAGAGGCGTTATCAAACATGAATGCAACATCAAGTTCCTCCTCAAGCGCGAGAAGAGAAACGAGATCGAGAAGAACCACAAGCTCGACAAGAACAACATGCCAATGAGCATCAACTCCGCCAAGAGAAAAATGAGGTTGACAATCCTGCAAATCAAGAACGCCATCACAATAGGCAAGAAAACAATGAAGAACATCACTATGGAAAACTCAAGTTCACCATGCCAAAGTTCTCCGGAAGTAGTGATCCCGAAGACTATCTCTCATGGGCATTCAAAGTTGACAAGATCTTTCGCCTCCACAACTTTGACGAAGAAAAGAAGATCGCAATGGCATCCCTTGAGTTCCAAGACTATGTTCTCATTTGGTGGGAGCAAATCATCGAGAGAAGAGAAGCAAAAGGCGAACCGCCTATGACTACTTGGACTCAAATGAAGGAAGTCATGAGAGTACGTTTCATGCCACCACACTACAACCATGACTTGTTCAAAAAGTTGCAACTCCTCAAGCAAGGAACTAAGTAGGTTGAAGAGTACTACAAAGAAATGGATATTGCCATGATAAGAGCCAACATCACGGAAGATGAAGAGCAAACTATGGCGATATTCTTGAATGGACTCAACTACCCTATCAAGAAGATTCCGGACTTTCAACCATACACGAATCTCCTAGAGCTAGTACACCAACCAACCAAAGCGGAGCGACAAGTTCAAGAAGACTACAAGTACTCCAAGTTCACCTCCAAGAACTACGGCTCCTACAACCAAGCTTCAACGACTTCGGCACCTCCTACCTCTACCAAACCATCTACAAGCTTAGGTGACAAGTCAAGTGATAGAGGCGAGGGGCCCGATCTTTCGATGAGATGGTAACTATCGATTTTGTGGAGACGGCTTTGATGATCCGACTACAAACATGCACGATGTTGCGCCTTAGCAATCGCTAAACCAATCTCCAGGGGTTACTGACGATGCCAGAAGCACGATCAGCCTGACCACAAAGGTCTATTCCTGCATGCAATCGAAGAACAAGTAAGAATATGATAAAGAAATCTGAATATTGCAAATATAAATGACGTATTGATAAAGGTGGGGATCCGTAAGCGGTCTTGGTCTAGTCGTTGGACACAAACGAAGTACACGAAGTTGCAATGGCTAACTTTTGACTAAACAAATCCCAAAGAAAAAGCTACTAGATGGATCTACTTATATAGGAGCAAGGGGTGGCGGCCAAGGAGGTGGAAGGACGTCCTAAGGCAGCCTAAAACTAACCCTAGGTCGTACAAGGCTCATGGGCCCAAGTGGAGGTGATGTAACACCTTTGGACTTGTAGTTTGACTCGGATTCTTTTGCGGGGTCAGATTGTTTCGTCGGTATCTCAGCGCTCCGGAAGAATTTGAAGGTGGATCCAATTGGGTTGGAAAGTGTACGAAATCTAGTTTCAACAAAAAAAGAATCACCCAATTCGGAGTCCGTATGAAGGAGTTCTTGCAGTTTTGAGTCAGGTGTGTCTGTGCAGTCCGAATCTGGATGCAGAACGTGAGAGACTTGGACTCTATCTTCTCTTGGCCCAAAAGTGACGTGAGAGAAATTTTTGAACAGCACCTAAACTTCTCTTTTTCCCTTATCTTCATATGTGGATTGTACAAATGTCCCATAAACCTGGAATCAGACATGGCACAAAAGTCTATGAAGTATTTTTATCCTGGATGACATAAATAAATTGTTGCATAGTTTGCATTAGAAATCACCTCACAAATATACATGTATGCAATATTTTTGGTCGTATCCAAGGTAGTCATGTCCTCATCATCCTCCCTTTCTTGAAAATAAAGGCGTCCTCGGCGTTGCTTAATCTGAAATGTGGGTAAGAAAATAGACAAGGTGTACATGTTGTATATGTATATGTCATCCATTTTTACTTCCCTTACTTTTTGCACATATTACACATGTATAGATGAGTAACTTTCGTAGTTCATAAAATATAAAGCCAAAATATTATCACAAGAAGTAGAAGGCATGAAAATATTGCAACTCAATTTGCACATATAAGTGAAGCTCTTAATCGTTACAAAAGATTGGCAATGCTCATCATTAAACCATCCAAACCTTGATGAACCATCACCAATATTAGATGTCATATCAAAATGACTAAACATTGGCACAATTATTTTCACACGTATTTGATCCAAATCTGATTTATTCCCTGATTCAAATGGTTCTTGTGCATCAATAGTTAATTCAATTGGTTCACTCACAATTGTTTGATCACATGGCAAAGTCAAATAACGAACATATTCCTCTGAAGTAGTTGGTGTGATCAAAGTAGTGGATAGCTCATCACATGGTTCATTTAAATTGACAAGGCATTCATCATACTCATGTGGAGGTGGAAGATCGGTACCTTTGTCATTACCTCTTATGATCAAGTCAGCTGATGTAGGCACTGTCGGAGGTGATGTGTCACATGGTGGAGGTGATGTAGTCCTCACAACAACGGATGTGTGTGTCATAGTACGCCTAGTAGTGGAAGGAACAACCGTATCATCTCTTGGAATGTGCACCTGGCGCTTATTCTCCTTATGGACAATACGTCGTTTTATTTTCTGTTCAGCACTACAAGCAAGACGAAACAAATGGTCCATAGGATAACACTCTTCACAAATTAGCATCTCCTGAATATCACGGTTTAATCCTCCCCAAAATCTATCGATAAAATCATCTTCACTTTCCTCTAAAAAGGAGTGCAACAAGGTAGTTCGTAAATCATCATAATATTTTGTTACGGTGTCACTACCTTGTTTCAAATGTTGTAGTTTTTTAATCATGCCACGAGTATAATAAACATCGACAAATCTATCTCTCATCACAAGTTTTAAATCATCCCAAGTAGTAGGTACGTGATTAGGGTATAACCGACAATATTCACTCCACCAAACTAAAGCATAACCGGTGAAAGAACCAACCGCAACCTTAACTCTTTTACGTTCATCAAAACTATGGGAAGCAAATATATTATTGATGTTGAACTCCCATTCAATATATAAATCAGGTTTAAAACGACCATGAAAAGGTGGCATGGAAATAAGAACCTGTTTGTGCGCATTCTGATGTCTTTGTACCTCTTTTGATGGTGGTTGTATTTTCTGAGGTGATGACACGTCTCCCACGATCGATGAAGCCCAACTGACTCTTGAACCTGCCATGATTAGTAGAAAAAAGAAACAAAATCCAAAAATAATGTTCCTATGAACTACTAGGGTGTGGTGGAAAAGCGCTCACAGTAAAGCAATTATCAATATCTTACAAGTTCTTACCATGCAGCAGGTGGTGATAGGTAACTAGCGGTGTCAAATAGCTCCAAAGATTGAGTAAAGCGATTGCCAGGTGAACGTACGTAAACACGGTGTAGAAATATGTGGAGCTGGGTTGGCTTTATATATGGTAGCAAAAGATTAGCAATAATCAATTCAGAGATGCAATGTTGAATAAACGCTGAACGACGGTATTGTGCTGGTCCTATGCTAGAGCGGACTAGAGACGCGAGCCTATAACACTAATGAGGTCACGGTGTAGCACAACTAGCATCAATAAAGGATACGAAGTAGCTCTGGCCAGCAAGATATAAGTGAAGATCACAACGACACTAAAGATAATGATGAAAACAACTGCCAAGCAGAATATACAACAACACTCTCTCCAACTTTCTTTTCTTTCTTTTTCTTTTTCTTTTTTCTCACACTTTTTTTCTTTTTCTTTCTCTCCTCTTTTTTTTACTTTTTTTTTCTCTGTCTTTTTTTTCTTTCTCCCTCTTTCCAAGACAAACAAGATAAGATGCATATTGGATCAAGCAAAGATGCGAACGACTTTAACTATGATTGTGACAATGAACGATGGGTTGCACGAGGTGGAAATTGATGGATGACGTGGTGGACAGCGAAAGGGATAACGATGCAGCGGCGACGTGACTAATGTGAACAGAACTCGAAACTCTAACGAACTAGACACTAAGACCAGAACTCAACACGACGATGCAAACGATAATTCAATAATGCAAACAATGAAAAGAAAATTGCAAAGGCTCAGACTGGCTTGGACAAAGGATGAATAGTCTAACTTTTTTTTTGGACTTTTTCTTGGACAATAGGTAAGAAAATAAATTTAATCTAGGAATAACTGGAAATTCTCACCGAGCAACCTGAAAAATGATACCACTTGATAGAGGCGAGGGGCCCGATATTTCGATGAGATGGTAACTATCAATTTGGTGGAGACGGCTTTGACGATCCGACTACAAACATGCACGATGTTGCGGCTTAGCAATCGCCAAACCAATCTCCAGGGGTTATTGACGATGCAAGAAGCACGATCAGCCTGACCACGAAGGTCTATTCCTGCATGCAATCGAAGAACAAGCAAGAATATGATAAAGCAATCTGAATATTGCAAATATAAATGAAGTATTGATAAAGGTGGGGACCCGTAAGCGGTCTTGGTCTGGTCGTTGGACACAAACGAAGTACACGAAGTTGCAATGGCTAACTTTTGACTAAACAAATCCCAAAGAAAAAGATACTAGATGGATCTACTTATATAGGAGCAAGGGGTGGCGGCCAAGGAGATGGAAGGACGTCCTAAGGCAGCCTAAAACTAACCCTAGGTTGTACAAGGCTCATGGGCCCAAGTGGAGGTGATGTAACACCTTTGGACTTGTAGTTTGACTCGGATTCTGCTGCAGCGTCAGATTGTTTTGTCGGTATCTCAACGCTCCAGACGAATTTGAAGGTGAATCCAATAGGGTTGGAAAGTGTACGAAATCTAGTTTCCAACAAAAAAAGAATCACCAAATTCGGAGTCCGTATGAAGGAGTTCTTGACGTTTTGAGTCAGGTATGTTTGTGCAGTCCGAATCTGGATGCAGAACGTGAGAGACTTGGACTCTATCTTCTCTTAGCCCAAAAGTGACGTGAGAGAACTTTTTGAACATCACCTAAACTTCTCTTTTTCCCTTATCTTCATATGTGGATTATACAAATGTCCCATACCCCTGAAATTAGACATGGCACAAAAGTCTGTGAAGTATTTTTGTCCTGGATGACCTAAATAAATTGTTGCATAGTTTGCATTAGAAATAACCTCACAAATATACATGTATGCAATATTTTTGGTCGTATCCATGGTAGTCATGTCCTCATCATCAAGCTACAAGAATTCGACTACATCAAGTCGTCTCCCTTCTATGAACAACTTCAAGCCAAGAGCTTCATCTTCTACAACTCCAACCGAGGAAAACTCCAAGCCGAGTTCCTTCAAGTGTTTTAAATGCAAAGGACAAGGTCACAAGTACTTCGAGTGCAAGACCATTCGCACCATGATCATCAATGATGACGGATCCTATGACTCAATGAGCGACAATGAGATGGATGCGCTTGAACATGTAGCTATGCATCACCAAGGGAATGAAGATGAAGACCATCAAGTGTTTTCGACAATGACTCGAGTCCCAATCTCGTTGTCTCCAAAGTCTTGACACTTCAACATCATCAAGACTAAGATCAACGATGTCACATCTTCCACACCAAGGCCGGCGACGTTCCGTCAAGGTTATCATCGATGGAGGAAGTTGTCATAACTTGGCAAGTGAAGAACTTTGCGACAAGCTACAATTGGTCAAGACGAATCACCCTAATACCTACAAGGTCCAATGGCTTAGCGACGCCGGAACAATTCGAGTCGAGCACACCATGCAAGTATCCTTCAAGATAGGCGCCTACAAGGACACACTTGAGTGTGATGTAGTCCCTATGTCTATGTGCCACCTTCTTCTTGGACGACCATGGCAATACGACCGTGGAGTCACCCACAACGGATAGACGAACGATTATAGCTTCAAGATGAAGGGCAAAGAGTTCGTGCTATGCCCATTGTCACCAAGTCAAGTAGCCGCCGACAAACAAATTCCTACCAACCATCGTGGAGGGAATGGTGAGAGAGTGAACCACCAAAAAGAGAGTGAGAGCCATAAGCCAAATCGGAGCGTCTCGACGATGAGAAACAAGAAGCAACTAGTGTTATTCGCCACCAAAAGCGAGATGAGAGAAGTTGTGAGAACCCATCAAGTGTCTTTCACCTTGTGCTTATATGCAAAGGGGAAGCAAAACCTACTAACATGTCACCACCTCTACCTTTAGTGTTGTCTCAATTGTTGCAGGAATTCTCAGACGTCTTTCCCGATGAGTTACCACCGGGTCTACCTCCACTTCGCGGCATCGAACACTGCATCGACCTCATACCCGGCGCACCACTTTCGAACAAGGCTCCTTAGCGCGTTAACCTCGAGGAAACAAGGGAGATACAACGGCAAGTACAACAACTCATCGACAAGGGTAATGTACGTGAAAGCTTAAGCCGTTGTGCCATTCCAGTTATTCTCGTGCCTAAGAAAGATGGAAGTTTTCGCATGTGCTCCAATTGTCGTCTGATAAATGCTATCACCGTTAGATACCGTCACCCTATTCCACGCTTAGATGACATGCTTGATGAATTATGTGGTGCTACTATCTTTTCAAAAATCAATCTTAAAAGTGGTTATTACCAAATTCACATTCAAGAGTGTGATGAGTGGAAAGCAACTTTCAAAACCAAGTTTGTGTTATATGAGTGGTTGGTCATGCTGATGGGCTTATCGGAAGCCCGCGGCTCTTTCATGCGTCTCATGCATTTTGTTCTCCGACCCTATATAGGTGTCTTTGTAGTGGTTTACTTTGATGACATCCTTGTCTTTAGCAAATCGCTCGAGGATCACGTCACACACATCCGTATGGTTTTGCAAACCCTTCAGAAAGAACACTTATATGCTAACATGGATAAATGCACTTTCTGCGTTGATAAGGTTGTTTACCTAGGATTTGTCATTTCTTCACAAGGTTTTCATGTTGATGAAACTGAAATTGAAGCAATTAAAACTTGGCCCCAACCAACAAATCTCCAACAAGTGCGTAGCTTTCTTGGTTTAGCAGGTTTCTATCGACATTTTGTGAAGGACTTTAGCACAATTGCTATGCCTCTACACGCCTTGAGCATGAAGAACGGACCCTTTATTTGGGGTCCTTCGCAAGACACCACGTTCAATGAGCTAAAAACCTTGCTTACCCAAGCACCACTTCTTGCCCTACCAAACTTTGACAAACCATTTGAGATACATTGTGACGCTAGCGGTACCGGCATATGAGGCGTGTTAATGCAAGAAAAGCGCCCGATTGCGTATTTTAGTGAAAAACTTTCTGGAGTGCAACTTAACTACCCCATCTATGATAAAGATCTCTATGCCTTAGTGAGAGTTTTGCGTGTTTGGGAACACTATCTTTGACCTCATGAATTTATTCTTCACACAGACCATGAGACGCTCAAGTATCTCAAGGGTAAAACTAAGTTGAACACGCGTCATGCTAAGTGCAGTGAGTTCATAGAATCTTTTCCCTATGTCATCAAGTACATCAAGGCAAAGAGAATGTTGTGGCAGATGCGCTTTCCCGCAAATGCATGCTTGTCACCCAACTTGAGTTGAATGTTATTGGCTTTGAGCATATCAAAGATTTGTATGGGCATGATCCTTTCTTTGCAAAACCTTATGCCAAATGTGTGACGCACACTTCTTGGGAACAATACTATATCAAGGATGGATATATTATGAGAGCTAACAAACTTTGCATTCCCGAGTCATCTCTTCGTTTGCTCCTTTTGCAGGAATCTCATGGAGGAGGACTTATGGGACACTTTGGATGCGACAAGACATTTGCGACGCTCTCCAAAAACTATTATTGGCCCAAGATGTTCTGTGACGTTTCACGCTTCACCAACTGGTGCTCTACATGCCGGAAAGCTAAGTCCAAAGCTCAATCTCATGGTCTTTACCTGCCACTCCCTATTCCATACCAACCTTGGGAGGACATTAGCATGGACTTCGTACTTGGCTTGCCTAGGACTCAAAATGGCAAGGATTCCTTGTTTTTTGTAGTGGATAGATTTTCCAAAATGGCTCATTTCATTCCATGTAACAAGATAGACGATGCTTCACATGTTGTGAAGCTCTTTTGTAGGGAAATCTAGCGCCTCCATGGAGTGCCCAAGACGATCGTCTCGGACCGCGACGTCAAGTTCTTAAGCTACTTTTGGAAGTCTCTATGCGCCAAACTTGGTATCGAGCTACTATTATCGTCGGCTTACCATCCACAAACGGATGGCCAGACGGATGTGACAAACCGAATGCTATCGACGCTCCTTCGCGTGTTGATCAAGAAGAACATCAAGGAATGGGAGCAATGCTTACCCATCGCCGAGTACACCTACAACCGTGCAAGACATTCAACAACCGACAAGTCCCCTTTCGAGGTCGTCTACGGCTTCAACCCATTGTCCCCATTGGACATTCTACATCTACCTCTTCAAGAGCGCATCAATGGCAACGATCGAGCCCCAAGTCCATTGCCTCACCACCAAGCTCAACGCCCACGAGACACCAAGGATGTCCCAAATGGGAGATCTCGTATGGCTTCATCTTCGCAAGGACCGCTTCCCAAACGAGCGCAAGTCCAAACTACTACCTCGAGCCGACGGACCCTTCAAGGTGCTAGCATGCTACAACAACAATGCTTACAAGATTGACATCCACGTGACAACTACAATGTGAGCGATACATTCAACGTCAAGGATCTATCTCCTTTCCACGGTGATGAAGATTTTCATCCGAGGTCGGATCTTTCCCAAGGGAGGGGAGGTGATGCGGAGCATCCCAAGGTCATCCCCATGACCTTACCATCGCCTCACCAAGTGCCTCAAGGATGAATGACACGTGCCCGTGCAAGAGTTATCGAGACCGAGGTGACATCTGTCCCAGTCCAACTTCCATATGAATCATGTGAGACATGGCTACTACCTCAGGCGGATGTGTTTCGTGTGCATAGGTACCAAGAAGACTCCTTCGGAGAGGTTCATGAAGATGGACAAGTCCCCAAGTTCACGGATGAAGCATTAGATCGAGTGAAACCGGAGAATGTCCCAGGCCCCGGACATCCGGCACCCTTGCCCGGACATCCGGCCCCTGGACCAGCATCTAGAGAAGAGCCGACGCAGCCGAAGCTACAGGGCTCGGACATCCGGCCCGTGCCGCGGACATCCGGCGGGCCCAGACATCCGGCGATCGGCCCGTAAATCCGGTGCCAAGTCCAGGACCATACCCGTGGCTCAACCTCCCTAGCCCGGACATTCGGCAAAATTCTCGGACATCCGGCTCCTGATGCATGTGTGCATTCCATCATGACCGTGGCCCATGTACCCCTTCCCCCCCCTAGACTATATATACTCCTCCACCTACCTCTTTCTAGGGTTAGCATTGTGATAGCTCATCTAAATATAGAGCATTGCTCACCCTTAGTGGTTCATCTCCTCGAGTGACCGCGGCCCCTATACGGAGAAGATCCACACGGATTCCAGACCTCCTCTACGGAGAAGATCCTACGGGATACCCTCAAGACCTCCTCATGGAGAAGACTATCGCTACTTGTATCGTCCGTTGGTGACCGTGGATCGTGTATCTTTTTGTGTTTCCGGATCTAGCACTTGTGTGATTACTTTCTTGTTGATTTGAGCGTTCCTCTTTCGTCTTCCTCATGTTCCCTCATTATTTCGCCTTTGTGTTCTTCGTGTTCATCGTGGGATCCCCCCATTTTCGTGAAAGATCGGCCTAGATCGGGTTGACCCCACATCAAAATGTATGCCCATTTCTTCAAATCTTAGAGCCTTGATGGCCAGTGGATTGACTGGAGTTGATCTTGTTCGATGCTGGGTCGCATGGAGGATCTTACCCTTAAGTCGCCGACCCTGTTTAATATGTAAGTATACTGGCAATGTCAAAGACCCCCAACGCCACTGGCAAATAGAGCTGCATGGTGATGATATCAATGAGATGACCAAGACCTTGCTAAATGAGAGTTTGGGAACTTGTAGCCAAATGGGATTGGCTCCATTCTACACCCTTAACAAACCTACAGGTGTAAGTATTTTGAACAATTTCGGGCTTTAATCATTAATTCCATAAACTGTCTTCTTGATATGGTGTATCCTACGACTATCTCCATGTACACATTCATAGCACCTCATGCACCAAGTGGACATAAGGTGAACCTGCTCCTCTTCAAGTTTGACATGTATATCCCTTGGACATGGTTGCTACCTCACCACGAACATTGTGCATCAGTAGGTACGAGGGCAACCATCACCAAGGAGCTAGGGAGCATCACCAAGCCCAAGGAGAAGGCCCCCCCCCCAAGTTCATATCGAAGGAGAAGGAATCCAATAGGAGCTGGACCAGAAGTCCCAGGCGACCCCGTGCCAACGGGCTATAGAAGAAGCTGGCGCTGAAGGACCCCGTGTGCACGGGCTTGTATCGTGCCCACGAGACCCTCGTGCGCACGGGCCCTAATGGATGGACGGACGTGAGCAGCTATTGGGCCTCCACTTCGTCCCCTTTCCTCCACCTATCTATATATTTCGTGCCTAGCTCATTTGATAGGGTTAGCTAAGATTAGAATTACACTAGGGCTTAGCTCCTTGTTCTTCCTTGTCTTGTGAGAGAGAGAGAGAGAGACCTAGATCAAGACCTCCATTGGAGAAGATCTCTAGTGGATCCAAGACCCCTTCAAGGGAAGGATCCCAATCGTAGGATCATCAAGACCTCTTTCCTCATAGGATTGGGATGAACTAGTTGTGGGGACCCCGACTGAAGAGTCGAGATCACCGAATGCACGTGTACAGTGATCCCAGAGATCAATGCTCACTGAACACACAGAAGCCGAATAACAAGAGTCTTACATCCATACATACCGTCTTACACAAATTATGACCATTATGGCCAAGTCTTACATAGATAAAGCCTTAAGGGCTGAATAGCAAATAACTTGAATAGCGGAAGTCTTCGTAGATAAGTAGAACCCATGCCATCTGCCTTAACTGTGATGGCCTGGCTTATTAGGGATGATAGACTACTCATATCAATAAGGAATTCCTTCTTTTCCGGGAGCCCATTCAGATAGAACTCCAAAGTTAAGCGTGCTCAGCTTGGAGTAGTTTCAGGATGGGTGACCGACCGGGAAGTTGCTCCCGGGTGCGCACGAGTGAGGACAAAGTGCGCAGAAAAGACTAGTATTGATATGTGAGGCCAGTCTAGATCCCGCCAGGAGTAACGACCACCGGCGGGTGTGTCCGGGGCATTACAAGTTGGTATCAGAGCCGACCCTCGCGGTTACACGGATGTTTGCGGACAGTTTGCAGTCATGTTGTGCATGACGTTTGTGACCCGTCGTGGCACACGGCATGGCACATGTACTGTCCTGGAAGCACAGACGGTTGTGCCAAGAGGGAACGTTCCTGTGGCCCGACGAGGACGTCGGTTCCTCGGAGTGAGGGTGTATGTGATGGCCTGGCTTATTAGGGATGATAGACTACTCATATCAATAAGGAATTCCTTCTTTTCCGGGAGCCCATTCAGATAGAACTCCAAAGTTAAGCGTGCTCAGCTTGGAGTAGTTTCAGGATGGGTGACCGACCGGGAAGTTGCTCCCGGGTGCGCACGAGTGAGGACAAAGTGCGCAGAGAAGACTAGTATTGATATGTGAGGCCAGTCTAGATCCCGCCAGGAGTAACGACCACCGGCGGGTGTGTCCGGGGCGTTACATTAACCCTATAGGCATTCTGACTGGGAAAGCGTCCTAGTTCGCATGTTCGTCTCCATAGAATTCTTCTTCATATTCCTGCTCTTCCATGCCTGGCCAATTAAATAACCAGTGGCAAGCCAATGAGTACTTTGAATGTAATCGCAAGCAACCCATGTTTTTGGAACAAGTATGACAGGGTATAAAATAGCATTAGATAGGATATGTTGCGGAAAGCAGAAATTTGAGAGTGCAATGACATGAGCTATCTGAGGCATGCATCATAAAAATTTATAGGTTACAGATATCAACATAGCCAAGCTATGACCTCTTTATTTTGTCAAGTCCTTTTGACTTAAACCAAACAGAGCTTTCGCACACACACACAGGGTTTCGCAAACATTGGACGTAGCCCAAGAGCGGTTACCCAACTGTCCTTGACTGTGGACACGGCTATTCGAATAGTTTTACACTCTGCAGAAGTTGCACACTTTACCCACTAGATCCGGGGAACTTTCCGTGTCATCCACGACCCGCGGTACCTCAAGTACCCGGGGTAAGCACCCGATCACTATCTTTCCCTAGGACACACTAATATGGAGTCCTCTCGATTGGTAGTAACCCCCGTGCCCCCACATTCACATCTTAAGATTTTTGGAGCCTTGCTCCTATTTCACATACCACGGGCACGGGGTACCAACGGTGTGTTCGGTGCCCTGTGAAAATAGTCATGGTCGCCTATCCATGTACGACCCCGTCCCGAGAGTGACCTCATGTCACCCCCGTCACTGGTAATGCGGGCACCATGCTAGTATCGACCTAGGTAATCAATAATGTCCTTTCCCATATAAGGGTAGAGTGGTTGCGCATGTAAAGTTGGAATAACGGTCGCAACTTAAACCAATCAGTTTGAAAAACAATACGCACACTTGCCTTGATACACCACTTCGTCATCAAGTGGTTACCCATCTCATCATTTCCCTCGGGCATAAGTGGCACCCGATGGGGTCTTTGAAAGAGTTCCTCAAATGAACTATGCTTTCATTATCATACATATCCCGTTCTACTACCATGGCCACTACTATAGCAACCTATCTACTCCCACCGGCATAACCCTCATAAGAAGGTAGGATCATGCACAAATGCAAGTATCAACGAGGAAGTGTAGTGGCAAACCAACAAGAGGTTTCTACGTCTTTGTAATTCCGATAGAACAACAATATGGTGCTATATGACATGCATAAAAAGGGATTCCATAGTCATGGTCAAAGGGCTGCTTGCCTGGATTGGCTTGGTCTTAAAGGTCTTCAAATCCTTCCCCTCCTTCTTCTTCATCAACCTCGTCAAATACGGTATCTAATCGTCGCAATGAACAACGGGAAAATAAGACCATAATAAAAACAGAAAAACCAAATTGTTCAGAAAAATGTCAACTTATTTCTATCAAATACTAGAGGGAAAACTAAGATGGCAAAAATTCTTAGTTTGAGATTTGGAGTGACAGAATGGGGTACATGAATTTTTGAACAGGGTTTTTAATGTTCAAATATGGATTTAAATTTGAACAGAACAGAAAAGGTCCATGGATATGGGTGAAAGTGACATCATTAAATAGGTTGGATTTTTACAAGTTTTTAGGAACTGGAATTAATTCATTTGGATAAATATTTAATCCTCTAGAATTATTAGAAAATCACACAGAAAAGAAAAAGAAAAAGGGTCATGTGCAACTGGGCCAGAACGGCCACAGTGCAGTAGGCCCAGGGCGAATCAGCCCACCGCACGGGCGCCAGCGCGCGTGCCAGGTTTTCAAACCTAACGGGCAGGGCCCGGCGTCAGTGAGAGGAGAGAGGGGCGAGGGCGATGGGAGGCTGACAGGCGGGGCCCGCCTGTTTTCCCTAACCCTCCGGCAGAGGGCCGGCGAGCTCATCGGCGACGACTCGGGGCACGGCAGGGCGAGCTAAGGGCAGGGACGGAATCAGCGAGGTGTCGCCGATCTGGTGGAGGTGGAGTGGCTCACCGGAGTGGCCTGGTTCGCCGGCGGCGAGGTCACGCGGCGGAGGAGCTTCGGGTGGTGGTGGTTCCAGTTGTTTCCGGCAGCTACAGAGAGGGAAAAGAGGGGGAAAAGAATCAGTGGGGTGTCATGGCGCTAGATCGAGCGAGAGTAGCGGCGGGGAGGGCGTGTACCGAGCGGACGACGGGGAGCCGCCGCGGCGGAGCTCAAGCTCGATCTCGAGCTCGGGCCTATCTGGAGTGGAGTGAGTGGCGTAGGGGGAAGATTGAGTGGGTGAGGGAGCGTTTGGTGAGGAGAGGAGGAGCGCGGGTGGTCCTTTTATAGGCGAACGGCGAGGTGCCGTGGACCTGTGCGCCGGCGAGCTTCTGCTCATTGCCACAGAGCTCGGGAGGAGCTGGGGTGGTGTCTGCGGAGTTGCTGGATGCGGTCCAGGGCTGGGGAGAGGAAGAGAGAGAGCATGGGAAGCTTCGAGAGCCGCGCGCGTGTGAGGCCGAGGACTGGAGCTTGCGGGCGGCCGGAGCACGTGCGTGGGCGGCCATAGGAGGGAGAAGGAGGAGGGGGACAGCGCCGGGGTGTGTTGCGGACGTCGAGGAGCATCGAATGGCGCGAGGGGGAAGCACGAGGTGGTCGGGGGCGGCTGATTGGAGGAGGCTACAGTGCGGGCGTGCACTGTAGCGCGCTCTGGAGCACGCCTATTGCATGTTAGGGCATGCCTTTGGCTTGCTGGACGCGGCCAGCTTGTCTGGGGGTCAGGCATGGACTAAACAATTGGGTTGTGGCCTTGGATGCCTTGGTTATCCAATGGAAGAGGAGGGAGGTTGAGGGAAGGTCAAAACTGGGCTGTCCAGCAAAGTAAAATGGGGTTTTCACCCCTCAATTATTGAGCTCTGGCCATGGGGAAGTTACTGGAGGTGCAAGGGGACCTGGGGGAGCTGTGGTAGAAAGTTAGGCTCAAGGAGAACAGGAGAAGAGGTGAAAATGGTAACTTTGGGAAATCACCAGAAGGTGTTTGATGTGGTTTAGAGTAGTCAAATGATCTCCACTAGCCATGACACTTAACAGGATTAAATGGCATATGGAAATAGGGTGTTTCACCAAGTTTTGGCTTATATGAAGAAACTTGCCAATGTAACTTTGGTGAACCCTAGAAATCAACAGAAATGGTTTCACCATGTTTGAGTCAAGCTAATCATCCCCCCTTGATGCACCACTTGGTGTAGTGTCATCATTTGGGGTTGTGATCATTCCCACAAAGTTTGAAGCCCCAAGTAAAAAAGTTGGTAATGTAAAGTTGTTCAAATTTGAATTTGAATAGAAATGGTTTTAGGGTACTCTGATCAAGTTACCCTTCTCCGAAGCTTGTGCCATTTGGTCTAGATGCCTTATTAGACCATTCTAGCATGTGTACCAAGTTTGAGAGCATTTGGACAAGTTTGGCAATGTAAAGTTGCTCAAACTTCAGATATGGACAGAATGGTTTTGAGGGGTTTTGATGATGTTTTCTTGCTTCCCAAGGCATGGGGCTTGGCAAGATCATCAAGTATGTCATATATGACATGATAGAATTTCCCTGGAATTTTTAGAGAATATTTCCTTTGTAAATATTTCAAAAGCTTGAAATATCCAGAAAGGGTTTCTGATGGATTTGACCAATATTTGAACATTACCAAGTGTTGAAACTCTTATATATGGACAATATATGTCCTATGAGTCTCCCTGAATTTTGGAAAATACTTTTGAAATAGCTAAATAATTTTTCCTTATTAAAGACCATTTCTGGCCTTAAGAAAAAGCTTTTAAATAAAATAGGAAAATAACTTTTAAAATTATATTTTTGTGGTTTATGGGATTCCTATATCTACTAGGTTTCAAATACACTCTTTGAAATATTTTTCTCACCTTAAATCAAGCACTTGCAGTGCAAACCTCAATTCAGGGGGTTTTTGGAAAACTAAATTTTGAAAATACATTTTGGCCAAATTAATTTTATAAGAAAATACTATACTGCTATAAACACTTGGTATGATCATTGGGCAGAAGTTTTGGGTAAGGAGATGAAATCTACAAGAGGGAGTAGTTGACTTTAAAGAGCACTTGAAAAGCACAGAGAGAAAAACTTAATTCCAAATAAAACCAAATGATGCCAAAAAAATTTGCTGGTCCAAATTTTCATGCATTATTGATGCAAATGACATGTTACAAAATGTAGGGTGTGACAGACCTACCCCCTTGCAAGAACTCGTCCCCAAGATTCCTAAACTAGGTCTTAAAAGAGATCGGGATACTCGGATCTAAGATAGTCTTCACGTTCCCAGGTTGCTTCTGCTTCCGTGTGGTTGCTACACTGGACCTTGAAGTACTTAATGGTGCGGCTTCGCGTTCGTCGTTCTGCTTCATCCAGAATGCGAATGGGCTTCTCATGGTAGGTCAAATCAGGCTGAAGATCAATAGCTTGGTGATCGACATCCTTGTAGAGATCAGGCTTGTTCGAAACTTGGAGACATTTCCGGAGTTGTGACACGTGGAATACGTTGTGCACATCGGATAGCTCAGGTGGTAGTTCCAACTGGTAAGCCACTTCTACTCGTCGGTCGGTGATCTTGAAGGGGCCAATAAATCTTGGTGCAAGTTTCCCCCTCACGTGGAAACGCTTGGTTCCCTTCAGAGGAGTTACTCGCAGGTACACATGGTCTCCAACACGGAAACTCATGTCTCGGCGACGAGTGTCAGCATAGCTCTTTTGCCATGACTTGGCTGCCATCAAACGTTCTCTGACTAGTTGGACTTGCTCTTCTGCTTCGCAGAGTATATCTGGTCCAAAGACTAGCCCTTCCCCAGTCTCTGACCAGTTGAGGGGTGTGCGACACTTGCGTCCGTACAACACCTCAAATGGTGCCATCTGAAGTATCGACTGATAACTGTTGTTATAGGAGAATTCGGCAAAAGGGAGGCAATCTTCCCACTTGGCTCCATATGCCAAGACACAGGCTCGGAGCATGTCTTTGAGAATTTGATTTACTCGCTCTGTCTGACCTCCGGTCTGCGGGTGAAAAGCCGTGCAGAAAGACAACTTGGTTCCCAAGGCTTCTTGGAATCTTTTCCAGAACCTTGAAGTAAACTGGGTGCCTCGATCTGACACAATTTCTTTTGGAACACCATGGAGGCTCACGATTCGGTCGATATAGAGAGTTGCCAACTGGTTGCCTTTATAGGTAGTCTTGACAGGAATGAAATGGGCTACCTTGGTCAAATGGTCGACTATGACCCAGATGGAGTCATGTCCTTTATTCGACCTTGGTAATCCAGTGATGAAGTCCATTCCGACTTTATCCCACTTCCACTCATGAACCTTGAGTGGTTGGAGCAATCCAGCGGGTTGCTGATATTCAGCCTTGACCCTTTGGCACACATCACACTTTGCAACATAGGTTGCAATTTCTCTTTTCATCCCGTGCCACCAGAATCTTTCCTTCAAGTCTTGGTACATCTTGGTTCCTCCAGGGTGGATGGAATACGGAGTGTCGTGGGCTTCTTGCAGGATCAGGTTCTTCAACTCCATCTTGTTTGGTACGCAGATGCGGCCTTTGTACCAAACAATCATGTGCTCGTCCTCGGAGAATCCTGGGGCCTTGCCTAGCTTCATCTTCTTCTTGATGCCTTCAATGCTTGCGTTCCCACCTTCCGCCTTCTTGACTTCGTCCATCAGGGTTGGTTTGACTTCCAGATGATCTAGAAATCCAGGGGTGACCAATTCCAAACTGAATTGTTCCAGCTCTTCAAACAGGGGTAGCTGCCTCTTTTGAATTATGGCGTTCAAGGAGCAAGCCTTTCTGCTTAAGGCATCGGCTACCACGTTAGCCTTCCCGGGGTGATATTGAACACCGAGGTCATAATCTTTGATGAGTTCCAACCATCTTCGTTGCCTCATGTTCAATTCCTTTTGGGTGAAAATGTACTTCAGACTTTTGTGGTATGTGTATATCTCACACCGTTTCTCTAGGAGGTAAGGTCACCATGTCTTCAAGGCATGAACCAATGCTGCTAACTCAAGATCGTGAGTAGCGTAGTTCTCTTCATGAGGTCGTAGTTGCCTTGAGAGGTAAGCTATGACTCGGCCTTCTTGCATCAGAACGCTTCCCAATCCGGTTCGAGAGGCATCACAATATATCACGAACTCCTTGTGAATATCAGGCGTTGCCAGAACTGGGGCGGTGGTCAATCTCTTCTTGAGCTCTTGGAAGCTTTCTTCGCATTTTGGCGTCCATTCGAACTTCTTGTCCTTCTTGACGAGCTGAGTCATTGGCCGGGCAATGCTAGAGAATCCTTCCACGAATTTGCGGTAATAGCCCGCAAGTCGAGGAAGCTTCTGACTTCCTTGACGGTCGTTGGAGATTGCCATTGGGTCACAGCTTCGATCTTGGCGGGATCAACTGACAATCCTTCTTCGGTCAAGACATGACCTAAGAATCCAACTTTATGTAGCCAAAACTCACACTTGCTGAATTTGGCGTATAGTTGGTGCTCTCGAAGCTTGTCTAGGACCATCCTCAAATGTTGCTCGTGCTCTTCCTCCGTCTACGAGAAGACAAGAATGTCACCGATGAAGACAACAACAAACTTGTCCAAATATTCCATGAAGACTTTATTCATGAGATACATGAAGTAAGCTGGGGCATTGGTTAACCCAAAGGACACGACCGTGCACTCATACAGGCCATATCTGGTTACAAATGTCGTCTTCGGAATATCTTGGGGTCTGATCTTCAGCTGGTAGCACCCAGATCTGAGGTCGATCTTAGAGAACACCTTGGCTCCACTGAGTTGATCAAACAGATCTTCAATCTTGGGAAGTGGATACTTGCTCTTGATTGTAACCTCATTGAGGGAACGGTAGTCAATGCATAAGCGGATGGTACCGTCCCTTTTTGCCACAAACAGAATAGGTGATACCCAAGGGGAGGCACTTGGGCGGATAAATCACTTCCTCAGCTGCTCTTCCAGTTGCTTCTTCAACTCGGCTAATTCTTCCGTCCCCATTCTATAAGGCTTCTTATAGATGGGTCCTGCCCCGGGCACGAGCTCGATGATGAACTCAATGTCACGGTTAGGGGGCATTCCCGGTAGCTCATCCGGAAAGACATCGGGATACTCGCAGACTACCGGTACTTGCTCCAGTCCAACTTCAAATAGACAGTTGACTTGAGCGGCTTGAGCGGAAGAGGAGTGGGAAGCGAACTTAACTTCGACTCCTTGGTCATTTGTCACAGTGAAAGTCCGGTTGGCACATTCTAATAAGCCTTGGTGCTTACTGAGCCAATCCATCCCTAAGATCACATCCAAGCCTTGTGATCTTAGGATGATAAGGTCTGCTAGGAAGTCTACACCGTTAATGATAACACTGACTCCTTTACAGCCTATCTTGGCTCTCATCTCTGCTCCGGGGGTTTGTACCACCATGGGGTTATTCAGGGGTGTAGGGGTCATGCCACTTTTTAATGCAAATCTTTGAGTGACAAATGAATGCGTGGCTCCAGAATCAAACAAGACAGTTGCAGGTGCTGAGTTGAAAAGGAACATACCCAGCATGACGTCCGGGTCTTCCTGGGCTTCTTCAGCAGTGACGTGATTCACACGCCCCTTCCCATGGTTAGGCGGGTTGCGAGGAGCTTGGTTCCTTGGTGGCATCCCGCGGCCTTGTCCTGGGTTCTGCGCATTGGGGCGCGGGGCATCAGGCTTCTTGTTGGGGCACACCTTAGAAATATGCCCTAACTAGCCACATCCAAAGCAAGTGACTTGGTTTGGATTATTGATCTTGTTGCCACCACTGTTATTGGGGTTGAACACTGGCCTTGGGTTGGCATACTGCTGAGGCTGATAGTTGGTGCGAGGTGCAGGAGCTCTTGGCTGCTGGTAGGCTGGCCTGACCGGGGCTGGCTGCCACGGGCGAGGCTTCTGGTTGCTGGAACTTCCCTTGCTGACCATCTTGCGCTTGCGAGTGTCTTCCAGAGCACGCCGCTTGTCTTCAAGCATGAGTTCTTTGCTCACCAGATCAGGGAAGGTTGAGCAGTGGCACACGACAAGCGAGTACTGCATAGTCTAATTAAGGCCTTCCATGAAGCGCTCCCTTTTTGCAGCATCAGTGTTGACATCTTTAGGAGCATACCTTGACAGAACACTAAACTTCTGCATGTACTCCTTGACAGTGCCACTTCCTTGCTCCAGGGCCCGAAACTCATGCTTTTTGATAGCCATGATTCCGGAAGGAATATGGGCCTTGCGGAATTCTGCCTTGAAGTTGTCCCAAGTGATGTCTTGCCTAGCATGCTTGACCTTGAATCCATCCCACCAAGCTCTAGCAGTCCCCCCGAGGCAGTAGGCAGCATAAGCCACCTTCTCGCAGTCTTCGGTGCATCCGACTAGTTCCATCAAGTCCTCAATGGTGCGGACCCAGTCGTCTGCATCCAGGGGTTCAGCAGTCTCGATGAAAGTTGGCGGTGCATGCTTCTTGAACTCTACCAACGTGGAACGTCCATTGCCATTCCCCGCCGGCTGGCGGTTGTTGGTGACGGCTTGAGCAAACATCTGAAGGGCTGCGGTGTTGGCTTGGCGTTCCTCTCGGAAAGCTTGGAGAAGCTGAGCCATGTTCATGTTCGGAGGAGGTGGTGGTTGTGGAGCTTGGTCGTGGGTTTGGTCTTGGCCGGCCTCTGATTGGGCGGACGCTCCGGCTTCAGGCTGCTGGGTAGAGGTACCAGTACGAGTTACAACAGGCATCCTGTTGGAGCGGTAAAAGGTCTCATGATTTGGAAGAGGGAAAGCAATAAAGATGGGTGCCTAGTAAGGGGGTGGGTGTGACACTAATCAAATCATGCAAGGGCCGAAAGGGCCAAACACATTCATTAAAATCCAAATGGGTGATGCAGTCGTTTACATATTCCCGGAGGTAGAATACGACGTACATCCAAACACAACAAAAGCAAATACTAGATGGCTTCATATGAACCATACAAGGACTCGACTTCGCATAGGGGTTACACGACCTATCCTTCCGTAGAGGTCACGAACTGGCATATCCGAGTTGCGAATAATGCCTAAGTGGCGGAATGCTGGGTCGCGTATTCTGGCTCTTCCGGGTTTTCCTCCTTGTCTTCATCTGTCTGGGCCCCCTTGTCACTTGAGGGTGTGGGGGAGTGGAGGAGTTGGATACGGCGGTGTTTTGTCGGTGGTGCAGGGTAAAGCTTGCGATATTCCCTTGCTGTCATACGCGTCGCCGGGGTGGTTCTTCATCCTTGGAAGATACATCTCCTGAGGGCCTTCCGCCTCGATACGCGATAGCGGACTGTCCGAGAGGCGCACCTTCCTTCTTGATCCTATCTGTCTTCTCTTGTGCTTGACGAAGAAGTGCCTTGGTCTTGTGAAGTTCTTCTCAGAGCTTCATCGATTCCGAGGCCAAATCTTGTGCCAAGCTGTCGGCACATAGGCTGAAGTAGGTCTGGAATCGAAGTGGAAGTCCTTCCTTCAGTGGAGGGGCTTGTGCGCTGCTTTCATCTTCACCTTCCTTCCGGTAAGGCAAGAAGCGGGTTGTCATCTTGGCTGCCATTTCCGGAAGAAGCTCGCGGGGACGGGTTAGTGCCTTGAGTGTAGCAGCCTCGACAGCGAGAGGTAGTGTTGCCATTTGGGGTCCATCGAAGAACCAACTTGTGGGAGGATCGTTTGCCTTCACGATCACTTCCACATAATACTCCACCTCAGTGTCGTTAACCCAATGCTCAAGATAGTTGAGGATGGGTGCTCGGTGGAACTTGCACTCCTGAAGGCTATCCTCAACAAGCAAGGGAAACCCAGTGGTTAGGTGCTCTTCAGGTACAGCGGCCATCTACAAAGGTTGAATAGGAGAGGTTAATAAGCCGATTATATCTCAGGTTTGGTAAGGTTTAGAAAAGAAGAGAGGTTTAGAAGGTTTTTGAAAAGGGTCTCATCTAACTAACGCCCATGCTAACTAAGGCTTCCTACAGTCAGGATGGCTCTGATACCAGCTCTGTGGGGACCCCGACTTAAGAGTCGAGATCACCGAATGCATGTGTACAGTGACCCCAGAGATCAATGCTCACTGAACACACATAAGCTGAATAACAAGAGTCTTACATACATACATACCGTCTTACACAAATTATGACCATTATGACCAAGTCTTACATAGATAAAGCCTTAAGGGTTGAATAGCAAATAACTCGAATAGCGGAAGTCTTCGTAGATAAGTAGAACCCATGCCATCTGCCTTAACCCTATAGGCATTCTGACTGGGAAAGCGTCCTAGTTCGCATGTTTGTCTCCATAGAATTCTTCTTCATATTCCCGCTCTTCCATGCCTGGCCAATTAAATAACCAGTGGCAAACCAATGAGTACTTTAAATGTACTCGTAAGCAACTCATGTTTTTGGAACAAGTATGACAGGGTATAAAATAGCACTAGATAGGATATGTTGCGGAAAGCAGAAATTTGAGAGTGCAATGACATGTGCTATCTGGGGCATGCATCATAAAAATCAATATGTTACAAATATCAACATAGCCAAGCTATGACCTCTTTATCTTGTCAAGTCCTTTTGACTTAAACCAAACGGAGCTTTCGCACACACAGACAGGGTTTCGAAAACATTGGACGTAGCCCAAGAGCGGTTACCGAACTGTCCTTGACCGTGGACACGGCTATTCGAATAGTTTTACACTCTGCAGAGGTTGCACACTTTACCCACTAGATCCGGTGAACTTTCCGTGTCATCCACGACCCGCGGTACCTCAAGTACCCGGGGTAAGCACCCGATCACTATCTTTCCCTAGGCGACACTAATATGGAGTCCACTCGATTGGTAGTAACCCCCGTGCCCCCACATTCACATCTTAAGATTTTTGGAGCCTTGCTCCTATTTCCCATACCACGGGCACGGGGTACCAACGGTGTGTTCGGTGCCCTGTGAAAACAGTCATGGCTGCCTATCCAAGTACGACCCCGTCCCGAGAGTGACCTCATGTCACCCCCGTCACTGGTAATGCGGGCACCATGCTAGTATCGACCTAGTTAATCAATAATGCCCTTTCCCATATAAGGGTAGAGTGGTTGCGCATGTAAAGTTGGAATAACAGTCGCAACTTAAACCAATCCGTTTGAAAAACAACACGCACACTTGCCTTGATACACCACTTCGTCATCAAGTGGTTACCCATCTCATCATTTCCCTCAGGCATAAGTGGCACCCGATGGGGTCTTTGAAAGAGTTCCTTAAATGAACTATGCCTTCATTATCATGCATATCCCGTTCTACTACCATGGCCACTACTATAGCAACCTATCTACTGCCACCGGCATAACCCTCATAAGAAGGTAGGGTCATGCACAAATGCAAGTATCAACGAGGAAGTGTAGTGGCAAACCAACAAGAGGTTTCTACCTCTTCATGATTCCGATGCAACAACAATATGGTGCTATATGACATGCATAAAAACGGATTCCATAGTCATGCTCAAAGGGCAGCTTGCCTGGATTGGCTTGGTCTTCAAGGTCTTCAAATCCTTCCCCTCCTTCTTCTTCAGCAACCTCATCAAATACGGTATCTAATCGTCGCAATAAACAACGGGAAAATAAGACCATAATAAAAACAGAAAAACCAAAGTGCTCAGAAAAATGTCAACTTATTATTATCAAATACTAGAGGGAAAACTAAGATGGCAAAAATTCTTAGTTTGAGATTTGGAGTGACAGAATGGGGTACATGAATTTTTGAACATGGCTTTTAATGTTCAAATATGGATTTAAATTTGAACAGAACAGAAAAGGTCCATGGATATGGGTGAAAGTGACATCATGAAATAGGTTGGATTTTTACAAGTTTTTAGGAACTGGAATTAATTCATTTGGATAAATATTTAATCCTGTGGAACTATTAGAAAATCCCACAGAAAAGAATAAGAAAAAGGGTCGTGTGCAACTGGGCCAGAATAGCCACAGTGCAGCAGGCCCAGGGCGAATCAGCCCGCCGCACGGGCGCCAGCGCGCGCACCAGGTTTTCAAACCTGACGGGCGTGGCCCAACGTCAGTGAGAGGAGAGAGGGGCGGGGGCAAGGGGAGGCTGATAGGCGGGGCCCTCCTGTGATCCCTAACCCTCCGGCAGAGGGCCGGCGAGCTCACCAGCGACGACTCGGGGCACGGTAGGGCGAGCTAAGGGCAGGGACGGAATTAGCGACGTGTCGCCGATCTGGTGGAGGTGGAGTGGGTCGACGGAGTGGCCTGGTTCGCCGGCGGCGAGGTCACGCGGCGGAGGAGCTTCAGGTGGTGGTGGTTCCGGATGTTTCCGGCAGCTGCAGAGAGGGAAAAGAGGAAGAAAAGAATCAGTGGGGTGTCGTGGTGCTAGATCGAGCAAGAGGAGCGGCGGGGAGGGCCTGTACCGAGCGGACGACGGCGAGCCGCCGCGGCGGAGCTCGAGCTCGATCTCGAGCTCGGGCCTGTCTGGAGTGGAGTGAGTGGCGTAGGGGGAAGATTGAGTGGGTGAGGGAGCAGTTGGTGAGGAGAGGAGGAGCGCGGGGAAACGGCGAGGTGCCGTGGACCTATGCGCCGGCGAGCTTCTGCTCATTGCCACAGAGCTCGGGAGGAGCTGGGGTGGTGTCTGCGGAGTTGCTGGATGCGGTCCAGGGCTGGGGAGAGGAAGAGAGGGAGCGGGGGAAGCTTCCAGAGCGGCGCGCGTGTGAGGCCGAGGACTGGAGCTTGCGGGCGGCCGGCGCGCATGCGAGGGCGGCCACAGGAAGGAGAAGGAGGAGGGGGACAGCGCCGGGGCGTGTTGCGGACATCGAGGAGCATCGAATGGCGCAAGGGGGAAGCACGAGGTGGTCGGGGGCGGCTGATTAGAGGAGGCTACAGTGCGGGCGTGCACTGTAGCGCGCTCTGGAGCACGCCTATTGCATGCCAGGGCATGCCTTTGGCTTGCTGGACGCGGCCACCTTGTCTGTGGGGTCAGGCATGGAGCAAACAATTGTGATGTGGCCTTGGATGCCTTGGTTATCCAATGGAAGAAGAGGGAGGTTGAGGGAAGGTGAAAACTGGGCTGTCCAGCAAAGTAAAATGGGGTTTTCACCCCTCAATTATTGAGCTCTGGCCATGGGGAAGTTACTGGAGGTGCAAGGGGACCTGGGGGAGCTGTGGTAGAAAGTTAGGCTCAAGGAGAACAGGAGAAGAGGTGAAAATGGTAACTTTGGGAAATCACCAGAAGGTGTTTGATGTGGTTTACAGCAGTCAAATGATCTCCACTAGCCATGACACTTAACAGGATTAAATGGCATATGGAAATAGGGTGTTCCACCAAGTTTGGGTTATTTGAAGAAACTTGCCAATGTAACTTTGGTGAACCCTAGAAATCAACAGAAATGGTTTCACCATGTTTGAGTCAAGCTAATCATCCCCCATTGATGCACCACTTGGTGTAGTGTCATCATTTGGGGTTGTGACCATGCCCACAAAGTTTGAAGCCCCAAGTAAAAAGTTGGTAATGTAAAGTTGTTCAAATTTGAATTTGAACAGAAATGGTTTTGGGGTACTCTGATCAAGTTATCCTTCTCCGAAGCTTGTGACATTTGGTCTATATGCCTTATTAGACCATTCTAGCATGTGTACCATGTTTGAGAGCATTTGGACAAGTTTGGCAATGTAAAGTTGCTTAAACATCAGATATGGACATAATGGTTTTGAGGGGTTTTGATGATGTTTTCTTGCTTCCCAAGGCATGTGGCTTGGCAAGATCATCAAGTATGTCATGTATGACATGATAGAATTTCCCTGGAATTTTTAGAGAATATTTCCTTTGTAAATATTTCAAAAGCTTGAAATATCCAGAAAGGGTTTCTGAGGGATTTGACCAATATTTGAACTTGACCAAGTGTTGAAACTCTTATATATGGACAATATATGTCCTATGAGTCTCCCTAAATTTTAGCAAATATTTTTGAAATAGCTAAATAATTTTTCCCAATTAAAGACCATTTCTGGCCTTAAGAAAAAGCTTTTAAATAAAATTTGAAAATAACTTTTAAAATTATATTTTTGTGGTTTATGGGTGTCCTATATCTACTAGGTTTCAAATACAGTCTTTGAAATATTTTTCTCACCCTAAATCAAGCACTTGCAGTGCAAACCTCAATTTAGGGGGTTTTTGGAAAACTAATTTTGAAAATACATTTTGGACAAATTAATTTTATAAGAAAATACTATACTGCTATAAACACTTGGTATGATCATTGGGCAGAAGTTTTGGGTAAGGAGATGAAATCTACAAGAGGGAGTAGTTGACTTTAAAGAGCACTTGAAAAACACAGAGAGAAAAACTTAATTCCAAATAAAAGCCAAATGATGCCAAAAAAATTTCCTGGTCCAAATTTTCATGCTATATTGATGCAAATGACATGTTACAAAATGCAGGGTGTTGTCCTTGGATCGTTTCCATGTATCTTCCTTTTGTTGTCCTTGGATCGTTAGACCCTATATGTATGTGGATCTAGCATATGTGTCGTGGTTTTGTCTCCGCAGTTGTCCTAGCAAAAGGACTTAGTCGTGGAGCCATCGCTACGGGTTAGCTTAAATGGGTTAAAGCGGACAAGGACGCAAAGGTTTATACTAGTTCGGCCCCTTCGATGAAGGCAAAAGCCTACGTCTAGTTTGGTGTAGTATTGCTAGGGTTTCGATGACCAGGGAGCGAATCCACTTGCCTGTGTCTCCGGTTGTTCTTCTCTCTCCTTGAACCGTCGCCGGGTCACCCCTTTATATACACAGGGTGACGCCCGGCCCGGTTTACAGAATCCCGAGGCCGGCTCATAAACGTGCCCGGCTCGGTCTCTATCTTTCCTATGTTACAACACAAGTTATACGTCGTATGGCGGTTTACACACTACGGGCCCTAACGCTATTTGGGCCTTGTGTAACACCCCAAAAATTTAATTACTTTTTCATGAATTAAAAATTTGGCTAGAAATAAAATTTTGAATTATAATAGGCCCTTTTATAATTTTCAGAACCTTTTCTATTCCTGCCTTAGAAAATCTTCTCTTCGTATAGTAAAATTTTTTTTTTGGAAATACTTTTGTGGGCTCTGGTTGTATCTTGGGACTTTTCATTATTTGTTTGACAACATTAGAAATTATTTTCATAATAAAATTTTGCCTTAGAAATTTCTTTTAATAGCTTTTGCAGTGTTTTAAATGCTTCTGTTGCACTACTTCTACTTTAAATAATTCTCTAAAAATTCCACCATAATTCTGGGAGGTCATGTGATGCCTATATGTCACATTGGTGCAAAAACCCAACTTGGTGTTTTGCAAAATTTGAGTGAACCATCCTCTTTTTCAGTTCTGTCCATCTTCTAGGTTTCTACTACAACCCTATTATTTCTTGCTCCAAAAATTCTGAGCCTTTGCCATCTTCTAGTTCCTCCTACCAAACCCTTAACTCCAGAAGATCAGATCCATTAGCATCTTTTAGACCCACCAAACACCTCTCTGTAGTTTCTGTCCAGAAACTAAATCCTTCAAAACTTGCACTATCAAGTTTTCCCTTTTGCCAAACCAACCCCACCATAATCTATGACCACTAAGGGGACACTACCCTGCCAAGTCCCAACCTCAACAAAGTTCCCTAGCTAGCTCTAGCATTATGTCGAACACTTTGAGGGCATGACCAAATTTGGCAAGGTTTTTATCTTGCACTACACACCTGCCCTCCTGGCCATTTTTAACTTGTCCACTAACCTTGCCATCTAGAGGAGCCCCACCCTGCTAAGTCCCCCTTGCAACCAACTCTCCTCGATGCCACTGGCATTGCGTCGAACACCTTATGAGCACGCACAGAGCGCGGCCAGAGCGTGCTAATTGCACGCGGTGGCATCAAGCTCCTGTCACTGCCCCGCTGCTTCCCCTGCTCGCCCGAGCCTCCCACCGGATCAACTCGACCATCAATAACTTCCCTGACACCTTCCCTTGGCCGTTTGCGCCGGCCACCACCGTCCACGCCGACCGGAGCCGCCGCCCGACGAGTCCCGCATCGCCACGTCGCACCGTCCGTCAACGCTCTGGACGCGTGGCTCACCCCCGAGCCAAACACGACGCCCGCCATCACTGCAAGCCACCACCGTCCTCACCGACCCTCACCGGCCTCGCCACCACCGCGTCTGCCATTAATGGACGCCGCCTCTGTCCGCCCGTGGACGGCGCCGTCCAGGCTACCTGGCACCTCCCGAGCCAGCCAGCTCGCCTGGGAAGTAACTGCGGCCGGACCCCGCCCTCACCTAACCACGCCGGCCACGCCTACTCGCCACCGTCCGCGTTTTCCATGAATGCACGCCGCCGCCGTGTCCGTTCTCTGGAAGCCACGGGAACCGCCTTCCCCGCCTATAAAAGGCCCCTCGAGCTCACCGCAGCACACCACGGCATCCCCTCTCATCCCTGTAAACCACCCCGAGCCACCAATTAAGCCGAGGTGGTCTTCTCCTTCCTCTCCGGCAGCTACTGCCGCCGCCCTCACCTCGCAGCTACCCACCTCTTCAGAGCTTCCCCCTCCCCAATTCCTTCTCCACTAGACTCCTCAAGATCCCGCAAACCCATCTTAGTCATCAATTTCACCGGAGCGAGCCCGTAGACAAAAGCCCTCTTCGGGACTCGCCGGAGTTCCGCGGTGGGACTCGACGCCGGCGACTCCGTCCACCCCGGCGACCAAAACGAATACCCACGGGTTCGTCTCGACCCCCTGAGCACACCCATATGCTCAGACCCCCGAGGGGTGCCGCCGTTCACCGGCGAACGTCGCCGGAGCGCCGCCACCGTTCGGCTGGAGGAGACGACGCGCGCGGTGACCGGTCAAACCTGACCAGTGGGCCAGGCGGGACCCACTGTCAGCGACCCTGGCTACGCCAGCGCGGCATAGGCGGAAGCGTACTTTCGGAGTGCGTCTTCGACGTGGACGTCTCCCGCACAGCTGAATGGATGTGCTCGGCCCAGTACCACCAGATGCCTACATCGCGCTCAGGGCGACTCTCTGCCTTTCTCTTTTTCTTTTCCAGTGGTTTTCAAATAATTCCACAGGACCCATTTCAAATCCAAATCCATATATTCAAAATTCTGCAGGCTTCTAAAATCATTATTTATTTGTCTAAATTAGGTGAACATTTTTTCTGTGCATAGTTTCTGTTTAATCTTTTAAATAATACTTTCAATCATGTTTTCTATCTTAGATATTCCATAACTAATTCATATGAACTCTAAATAAATTTATCCTGTTTCTGATATTCCTTAAATATCATCTAGTTTATTTTAGTATTTATTTCAAAAATATTTGAAATACTTTTAAATGCTGTTTTTGGATTATGTGGTGATTTAGATATTTTTGAAAATAGGAAATGAAGGGGGGATGAATATTTCAAACTTTTGGAGTGCACCCAATATTTCTGCATGCTCAAGGCAAGCATTTTGAACACTTGATATGGCGTATGTTTTCATGCTATAATATTTTAGGGCATGTTTGATACTTAGATATGCTTGGCATATGAGTAGAAATATTGCATGCATGCATGGTCATAATTATACTTTCTCTTGCATGCATCCCCTTCAAATTTGCAACATGCATAAGTTATGAAAATCCAGGAATGTGCTCCTGTTTTGGACGTGCCGGTGGGCACGGGCCATACTTGACACGGTGGTGTCATGAGATATATGTGGAAGCAGGCAAGGGTTGTGGCCCTGTCCTGATGATATGGTTGAAAGAATGTTTTGTTGTGCTAATCACTGCAGGAAACATAAGCCTCCTGAGTCGACCGTAGATCGAGGCTTGTTCCAGTAACCCCCATACTTGAATCGTGCTGCCACTTGTCTCTACCACGGGTAGGGTATGGTTTAGTAAGTTGTTAACCCCTTTTCCGTGCACACACCGTACAGAGAGGCCATGGTGGAAGATACCGGGTGCATCCGGTAGGCATGCCACATGGTCCGGGGGCATGGGTGTTTCCGGTTGTAGCCGAGAGGGAGTGTACCCTTGTAATCCGCGCGTTTGAATAGTGATCCCATGCTATTGGAGGTTGTAGCCTTCCCACTTAGAGTTTTACTTAACTGTTGTTTTGGGTGATCCCTGGCAGCAGAAAAGTTAAGCTGGTGTGCGCTGGTTAGGTGTGTTTTCAACCCAAAGACCGTAATAGGAATTAGTCAGTGTCCCGATACTGATTAAAGAAATCCTATACTTGCGGGTAAAGAGTACACCCTCTGCAGAGTTTGAAACCTATTCGAATAGCCGTGTCCGCGGTTAAGGATTACAGTCTGGGTTGGTCAAGTGTCGGTCTTAGAGTCGGTCTCCGGAGGAAATAATTTAATTTTGAGCATGGAGTATTATGCAGATTAATTCTTACTGCTACTGGTGATGTTATGAATATTATGGATGATATGAGTATTATTGTGGACTAACCCGTTCCTCTTATTTTTACTTTCCAGAGTGTCTCAGGGGCTGGCTAGACTACCCCGGACACTCGCCTTTATTTCCAAGTCCTTTCTGTGGCGTCCCTCGAGTGTCAGGCGGTTTATCACGCCACTACTCTTGTGGACACCCGACTGGCATTTCTTTTCAAGTCCTTTCGTGGCGTCGCCTGAGTTCTCGGATGGTATCGTCCGATTTCTCTCTTAGACACCCGACTGGCATTTCTTTTCAAGACCGACCGTGGTGTCACTTGACACCCGATCGGCATTTCTTTTATATTTTATTGATGCTAATGTTTATTTTCTGCACTAAATATTATTCACCATGCCATGTTTAATTCCTGTCAGCATGCATTTAATATAAGTATATCATGAGCATGTGCATATAGTTTAATTCCCCATGACCATATAATTGTTTTGCTGCATTTTGTTATATCATTTGTCCATGATGTTTGCGAGTACATTCAAACGTACTCACAGGCTTGTCCCTGGCTATTTACTTGGCCAGGTTAAGAATTCTGCGGGAAGACTCCAGCAACGTCCGTGTGAAGCCTAGAGTGCAGCCACGCAGGATAGGAGTTATCCGGGTCAGCTGTTCCTGTTGGAATGGAGCCCCATCGATGGGGAGATCCACAAGCCAATTTCTTCATCCACCACCGGAGTCATTATTATATCAGTAGACCTTATGGTCTTGTATCAAATTCTTGTGAATGCTTGGTAATCTGTAACGAGGATGTGTCCACCAGTAACAGTAATCCTGGGCTGGTGATGACACTAGGGGTAAATTTCTGGAATATTATGTTCCCGAAATCCGGCCCCGACAGCCTTGGCATCAGAGCCAGGCTGACCATTGGCTAATCCTATCCTAGCCTGGTCACCATCCCTAGGTTGCCACACCATCCACATCTTTTCCTGTCCACGGTCAAGTCTATCCCATCCACAGTGGCAACCGACATCTTTTGATAGCCGGTGTCCAACCTATCAGTCTATCCATAGGCCGTGTGCCTGTGCCAACACCTGAGCTCTCCCATCCACAAGCGTGCGATGGAAGACTCGGCTGGCCTATAAAGGAAGCCATACCCCAAGCTCAACACATCACAGCCTCATTCCCAGTTCGATATCAAACCACCAAGATGACAGGCCCCCTCATGCACAACGAGACCACCGCAGTCGAGCTTGAAGGCTTCGTAACCATCCTCGCCAATCTCACCCGTCGTGCTTTTAGCATCGACGAGCCACCGGAATATGTCGTGTACCAAGAGCACACGAGTAATTCCATCCATCACTTCTGGGCCACGGTGCACATCTACGGGAGGGGCACCACATCGGAGCGTCCCTACCGATTCACCGGGAGGACAACCTCCGACGAGCCCCAATCCATCCAACTTGCAGCCCGAGAGGCTATAGTTCAACTCCGGCACCTGTCGCCGAGGGTTAACTGCCGCCCTTTCTACTACTACCCTAGTCGTGAAGGCTATGGTAGCCCGACCCAGGTCGCCAACGGAGACCATGAGTCGGATCCTGCCCTGGTGCATCTGGTGCGCTACCTGAGAGCGCAAGAGGCACTATTCGATCAGGTCACTCTTGACCTGATTGAGACCCGCAGGACGCTCGCTCTCCTGACCCCAGCAAGGAGTGAAGCTGCACCCTCCACCGACGCCCCGATAGTGCTGCTTGGAAGGCCGGTTGAGCCCCCAAGCTCTGACCATGTCACCTACCCGGGCAATGCCTTTGCCTCACCCGGAAATCTCCGTCGTCTCTTGGAGGCCTACTCCAATGGGACGGTGACCTCGACACCTCGCGAAGGCCACCACCACTACTCCAGCCCTGTAGCTCCCCATCCTACCCCAGCCAGCTCCGACGCGGAAGCACCCGGAGACGACTCGGCATCCGCAAGACGCGCCAAGATAGATATCAACCAGGTGGAATGAGTCCACCAGAATTGTTATCAACCCCTAGTGGCTCGGTTTTTCCTTTAATTCTGCAGTAGCTGGTGTGTGGCGTAGTGAGTTTGTAGACCCCCTGTGTGACACCATCTAATAGTATGTGTGATCTGGCATGAATTGCTTGATGAGTGGTTGCAGAGTAAATTCTAGATGTGACCCCTAACCGACACGCACAGTAACATGTCACTTTTCTTTTGGGGATTGAGGCCTGAGACTTTGACTCAGACAGCCCCGCGCCGGATTCGGTGTCTCAGTTGTACAGGCACCATTTCATGTTTCATGACCCAGGCTCTCTATAAGAGGCCACTCTCATTTTTTTTCCTCACCAGCAACCATCAGCATCAAGCACTGCCTTTTTCATTCATCCACCCATGTCTCACCCCGGAGCTTATCTGAGGACCCCCGATGCAAGACCTGGTAGTTTTGTTATGTTATTGTGGGATTTTACCCGCAATACTCTTGGCTCCACCCATCCACCCCTGTATGAGCTGTTCAAATCGAGAATCACTCCTGATCTCTCGAAATACTGGGCAGCTGTACATATTCCACCAGCAGATTTAAACCAAGGCCCTCCCTATGTGATTTTCATCGGGAGATCCATGCCAACGCCAGGCATGGCCATTGAGTCTGCTGCGTATGAAGCAGTCACCCGTCTTCGATTTGCGGTGCCCTGTGCCAACGCAAGGGAGTACTGTTATTTCCCAAGTCGCACTGCTTTTGGAGCAGAAGCTACGTTCCGCTGTGGACGTGCGGAGAGCGATCCAGCCCTGGTCTATCTCATTCAATATGTGATGGCCCAGGAGCATTTCACCCAGCAAATACTGGAGTATCTCCACTACCTTGCTGTTCTGAATCCCCGGATCGCCATTGGCGGACCCCCTCTGCCAACTCAGGAGGGACACGTTCTTCGTTTGCTCCCTCAACTTCCTCCACTCCCTCCGGAAGAAGAAGGAGGTGTTCCAGCACCGGGAAGCCTTCCGCTTGACCCCGTAGATCCCGCTTTCGGACCGTAGACGGTCGTAAATGAGTTTGCGTAGCGTGTAGTGCCTGTTTGCATGATGTGATCTTGTTTTGTTTGGATGTCATGAATGTATTGCCCTGTTTGCTTTTTGCATATGAGTATTTTGTTTGTGTGGTATGCTTTTTAATTCTTCCACCCTTAGCAAATCTCGAGGACGAGATTTTTCTTAAGGGGGTTAGAATTTGTAACACCCCAAAAATTTAATTACTTTTTCATGAATTAAAAATTTGGCTAGAAATAAAATTTTGAATTATAATAGGCCCTTTTATAATTTTCAGAACCTTTTCTATTCCTGCCTTAGAAAATCTTCTCTTCGTATAGTAAAATTTTTTTTTTGGAAATACTTTTGTGGGCTCTGGTTGTATCTTGGGACTTTTCATTATTTGTTTGATAACATTAGAAATTGTTTTCATAATAAAATTTTGCCTTAGAAATTTCTTTTAATAGCTTTTGCAGTGTTTTAAATGCTTCTGTTGCACTACTTCTACTTTAAATAATTCTCTAAAAATTCCACCATAATTCTGGGAGGTCATGTGATGCCTATATGTCACATTGGTGCAAAAACCCAACTTGGTGTTTTGCAAAATTTGAGTGAACCATCCTCTTTTTCAGTTCTGTCCATCTTCTAGGTTTCTACTACAACCCTATTATTTCTTGCTCCAAAAATTCTGAGCCTTTGCCATCTTCTAGTTCCTCCTACCAAACCCTTAACTCCAGAAGATCAGATCCATTAGCATCTTTTAGACCCACCAAACACCTCTCTGTAGTTTCTGTCCAGAAACTAAATCCTTCAAAACTTGCACTATCAAGTTTTCCCTTTTGCCAAACCAACCCCACCATAATCTATGACCACTAAGGGGACACTACCCTGCCAAGTCCCAACCTCAACAAAGTTCCCTAGCTAGCTCTAGCATTATGTCGAACACTTTGAGGGCATGACCAAATTTGGCAAGGTTTTTATCTTGCACTACACACCTGCCCTCCTGGCCATTTTTAACTTGTCCACTAACCTTGCCATCTAGAGGAGCCCCACCCTGCTAAGTCCCCCTTGCAACCGACTCTCCTAGATGCCACTGGCATTGCGTCGAACACCTTATGAGCACGCACAGAGCGCGGCCAGAGCGTGCTAATTGCACGCGGTGGCATCAAGCTCCTGTCACTGCCCCGCTGCTTCCCCTGCTCGCCCGAGCCTCCCACCGGATCAACTCGACCATCAATAACTTCCCTGACACCTTCCCTTGGCCGTTTGCGCCGGCCACCACCGTCCACGCCGACCGGAGCCGCCGCCCGACGAGTCCCGCATCGCCACGTCGCACCGTCCGTCAACGCTCTGGACGCGTGGCTCACCCCCGAGCCAAACACGACGCCCGCCATCACTGCAAGCCACCACCGTCCTCACCGACCCTCGCCGGCCTCGCCACCACCGCGTCTGCCATTAATGGACGCCGCCTCTGTCCGCCCGTGGACGGCGCCGTCCAGGCTACCTGGCACCTCCCGAGCCAGCCAGCTCGCCTGGGAAGTAACTGCGGCCGGACCCCGCCCTCACCTAACCACGCCGGCCACGCCTACTCGCCACCGTCCGCGTTTTCCATGAATGCACGCCGCCGCCGTGTCCGTTCTCTGGAAGCCACGGGAACCGCCTTCCCCGCCTATAAAAGGCCCCTCGAGCTCACCGCAGCACACCACGGCATCCCCTCTCATCCCTGTAAACCACCCCGAGCCACCAATTAAGCCGAGGTGGTCTTCTCCTTCCTCTCCGGCAGCTACTGCCGCCGCCCTCACCTCGCAGCTACCCACCTCTTCAGAGCTTCCCCCTCCCCAATTCCTTCTCCACTAGACTCCTCAAGATCCCGCAAACCCATCTTAGTCATCAATTTCACCGGAGCGAGCCCGTAGACAAAAGCCCTCTTCGGGACTCGCCGGAGTTCCGCGGTGGGACTCGACGCCGGCGACTCCGTCCACCCCGGCGACCAAAACGAATACCCACGGGTTCGTCTCGACCCCCTGAGCACACCCATATGCTCAGACCCCCGAGGGGTGCCGCCGTTCACCGGCGAACGTCGCCGGAGCGCCGCCACCGTTCGGCTGGAGGAGACGACGCGCGCGGTGACCGGTCAAACCTGACCAGTGGGCCAGGCGGGACCCACTGTCAGCGACCCTGGCTACGCCAGCGCGGCATAGGCGGAAGCGTACTTTCGGAGTGCGTCTTCGACGTGGACGTCTCCCGCACAGCTGAATGGATGTGCTCGGCCCAGTACCACCAGATGCCTACATCGCGCTCAGGGCGACTCTCTGCCTTTCTCTTTTTCTTTTCCAGTGGTTTTCAAATAATTCCACAGGACCCATTTCAAATCCAAATCCATATATTCAAAATTCTGCAGGCTTCTAAAATCATTATTTATTTGTCTAAATTAGGTGAACATTTTTTCTGTGCATAGTTTCTGTTTAATCTTTTAAATAATACTTTCAATCATGTTTTCTATCTTAGATATTCCATAACTAATTCATATGAACTCTAAATAAATTTATCCTGTTTCTGATATTCCTTAAATATCATCTAGTTTATTTTAGTATTTATTTCAAAAATATTTGAAATACTTTTAAATGCTGTTTTTGGATTATGTGGTGATTTAGATATTTTTGAAAATAGGAAATGAAGGGGGGGATGAATATTTCAAACTTTTGGAGTGCACCCAATATTTCTGCATGCTCAAGGCAAGCATTTTGAACACTTGATATGGCGTATGTTTTCATGCTATAATATTTTAGGGCATGTTTGATACTTAGATATGCTTGGCATATGAGTAGAAATATTGCATGCATGCATGGTCATAATTATACTTTCTCTTGCATGCATCCCCTTCAAATTTGCAACATGCATAAGTTATGAAAATCCAGGAATGTGCTCCTGTTTTGGACGTGCCGGTGGGCACGGGCCATACTTGACACGATGGTGTCATGAGATATATGTGGAAGCAGGCAAGGGTTGTGGCCCTGTCCTGATGATATGGTTGAAAGAATGTTTTGTTGTGCTAATCACTGCAGGAAACATAAGCCTCCTGAGTCGACCGTAGATCGAGGCTTGTTCCAGTAACCCCCATACTTGAATCGTGCTGCCACTTGTCTCTACCACGGGTAGGTATGGTTTAGTAAGTTGTTAACCCCTTTTCCGTGCACACACCGTACAGAGAGGCCATGGTGGAAAATACCGGGTGCATCCGGTAGGCATGCCACATGGTCCGGGGGCATGGGTGTTTCCGGTTGTAGCCGAGAGGGAGTGTACCCTTGTAATCCGCGCGTTTGAATAGTGATCCCATGCTATTGGAGGTTGTAGCCTTCCCACTTAGAGTTTTACTTAACTGTTGTTTTGGGTGATCCCTGGCAGCAGAAAAGTTAAGCTGGTGTGCGCTGGTTAGGTGTGTTTTCAACCCAAAGACCGTAATAGGAATTAGTCAGTGTCCCGATACTGATTAAAGAAATCCTATACTTGCGGGTAAAGAGTACACCCTCTGCAGAGTTTGAAACCTATTCGAATAGCTGTGTCCGCGGTTAAGGATTACAGTCTGGGTTGGTCAAGTGTCGGTCTTAGAGTCGGTCTCCGGAGGAAATAATTTAATTTTGAGCATGGAGTATTATGCAGATTAATTCTTACTGCTACTGGTGATGTTATGAATATTATGGATGATATGAGTATTATTGTGGACTAACCCGTTCCTCTTATTTTTACTTTCCAGAGTGTCTCAGGGGCTGGCTAGACTACCCCGGACACTCGCCTTTATTTCCAAGTCCTTTGTGTGACGTCCCTCGAGTGTCAGGCGGTTTATCACGCCACTACTCTTGTGGACACCCGACTGGCATTTCTTTTCAAGTCCTTTCGTGGCGTCGCCTGAGTTCTCGGATGGTATCGTCCGATTTCTCTCTAAGACACCCGACTGGCATTTCTTTTCAAGACCGACCGTGGTGTCACTTGACACCCGATCGGCATTTCTTTTATATTTTATTGATGCTAATGTTTATTTTCTGCACTAAATATTATTCACCATGCCATGTTTAATTCCTGTCAGCATGCATTTAATATAAGTATATCATGAGCATGTGCATATAGTTTAATTCCCCATGACCATATAATTGTTTTGCTGCATTTTGTTATATCATTTGTCCATGATGTTTGCGAGTACATTCAAACGTACTCACAGGCTTGTCCCTGGCTATTTACTTGGCCAGGTTAAGAATTCTGCGGGAAGACTCCAGCAACGTCCGTGTGAAGCCTAGAGTGCAGCCACGCAGGATAGGAGTTATCCGGGTCAGCTGTTCCTGTTGGAATGGAGCCCCATCGATGGGGAGATCCACAAGCCAATTTCTTCATCCACCACCGGAGTCATTATTATATCAGTAGACCTTATGGTCTTGTATCAAATTCTTGTAAATGCTGGTGATGACACTAGGGGTAAATTTCTGGAATATTATGTTCCCGAAATCCGGCCCCGACACCTTGGATCTCTAGTCTTTTGGGATAAAGCGCCATGCTCCTATGTCCCGCTAGGCTTCAGTAGAAGTAATCTTGATAGGCATAAACCGGCCCCTCCTGGGCGGTTTATACCTAGTAGTAACATCCCTGACATTAGGCCCCAGATTGATTTGAATCTATTCATGTCAATCTTCAACGTCTTGAAAAAGTTTCGCCCTCCATGGCTTCAAATACTTCATAAATCGCTGTGACGTCATCTTCCTGGATCGCATTGAACCGCCGTGACATCATCTTCCTTGATCGCATTGAACCGCCGTGACATCATCTTCCTGGATCACACTGAACCACTGTGACGTCATCTGCTCATTTAATACTTGTACCTGTTTTATTTTTTACTCATTAGAAACTCCGAAGATCGAGGCGACAGTATCGTCCCATATCCATTTTTCTAGATCCTCTATTCTTGTGCCTGCCGTTTCACTTTTTGGCTTATAAATAGGACAGAGGGGCTCCTCTTTTCCCCCCTTGCTCCTTTGCTTCTTCCTCCTCGCGCTCGTCCGTGCTCGAGCTCTGCCACCGCCGTCGACCCTTGCCTCTTTGTCAGGCTTGGCCGCTGCATCAACCTGGTCGGATCAGAGAATCGCAGGCGCGCCTCCGCACTCTTTGGCTCCAGTAAGTCTTTTCCTTATCCCGTATATAGATCTCATTAGGGTTTTCACCTGTGAGTTCATAGCTAGGGCGCTGTTCTTCGTAGTTCTTCATCATGGCCCGACAACTAGTGTAGATCTGATTCCCCGGCGTACGTCTGTAGTAATAACTCTGCTTCTTTTAGTATGTTCCTTACTCCTTCTGACGTACTAGTCCAATCTAGGTTGTTCGAACCATTGTTGTATCCGTTGGAATATTGATCCTGAATATTTCTGAATTTCTGATGCGTCGTAGATCCGTAATCTTATTGCTCCTTTTACAAAACTTGTTTTCCCATAATTTCAGATATGTACCTTTCATATTCTCCTTGACGGTTTAGCTATTAGAAAGAGATCATAAACCGATAGATACCATTAGGCCCCTGCTTAAACCTCCATTTGTAAATACCTTTGAAACACTGCCAGTTTATCCTTGCATAAATCATAAACCGGCCCTTCATTATATTTTCAGCTTTCCCTTCCAAAATGGCAAAGCAAGCCAAGCAGTTTACTTCCTACAACTAGGTCCAGTCCCGGGTTACTGAAGAAGAGTTGCAGAACCGGGCTGAGATTGGCGCTTTAGGCCCAAAGAATGTCCTTCACTGGAGAGTCCCTGGACCGGAGTGTCCTCCATATCCCAAAGATGGAGAAGTCATCGTATTTCTTGATCATCTAGCCCGGGGATTCAGTCCAACCACGTCAAAGTTCTTTCGTGGCGTGCTAGCTGACTTTCAACTCCATCCTCAAGATATTGGGCCCAATTATGTGTCCAACATCTGCAATTTTCAAGTATTTTGTGAAGCTTATCTGCAAGAAGATCCTTCAGTTGAACTATTCAGAGATTTCTTCCATTTAAACCGTCGCATGGAGTTTTCAGATGGTCCAAACACTGAACTTGGCGGAATGTCCATCCAGAAGAGAAAGGATGTCAGTTTTCCTCACACCAATCACCACAGCCACCCTAAAGGTTGGAATCAAACCTGGTTTTATTGCCTAGATACTTCTCCGGAAGACGAAAATCCTCTGTCGGCTTATCGTTCTCATCGGCTCTCTGAGAACCATCAATTTGCTCAACGGCAAAGTGCTCAAGAACTAGCCCGATTTGCTCCGCAGCTTTCAAAACTCAGAGCCTTCACCGCAAATGATTTAACTGGAATCGATTTCGTTCACTGTTGGATTTCCTGGAGCATTCTTTCACTAAGCCGGCGCTCCGGTTTAATGTGTGAGTATACCGGAAATCCCAAAGATCTTCTGCGCCATACTGAAGCTGTGCTAGCAGAGAATGAAGTTAATGAGGTTGTTAAGAAGCTACTGAATGAACCGGTAGAAGCCTGCAGCCAAACCAGACTGGCTCCCTACTGCGAGCTTAATAAACCGCCATAGGTAAATCCTTCTCTTGTCTTGTTTGTTCTATTTCAATCTGTCTTCAGTATTCTTTCTGAATGACTTTTCAATTTTCAACAGGGTAATGACCCGTTTTGGAAAAAAAAAGTCCAGGATAAACCGGCAAAGGCACCTCACCAGAAAACCAAAGCCGTTAAGAAAAACGTCAGGAAGAAAGCTACTGACGTATCTGAAACCATTCCTGAGGATGATGAACCGGCCTCAGAGGTATCACTTGACTCTCTTGGCTCCCTTTTCTTGCATCTTACTAACAATGACTGTACTCAGGAAAACGCTGAAGGCAGCAAGGCAGATGATGTCGAGGTAATTACCCTTTCTTCCGGTTCAGAACCTTTGCCAACACCAAAAATTCGTCGAGCAAGCCGGAAAGTACAATTTTCTCACCCTTTTTCTTACTTGGACCCAAACTTTATTTTGAAGAACCATCAACATGAAGCTCGCCGCACAACGCGGCACAGTGGCCAAGTTATCTAGTCCACCAATTTACCGCAAACACCAGCCCGGAGACGTAGCTCAGAGGTTTTATATACTCCCGATGCTCTTTATCCCAAAGTAGGTCGTATTCATCAGCCTCTTAATCTGTATGATTCAAATTATCAGGATACTCCTAGTTCGTCATCCGACGAATCAACTGCTACGCAGCTTCCTCCTCTTAAGACTGTTCATGGGTAAGTTTTTCATTTTCCTGTTTAACCTCTTTCTTTCACCCCTCTGACTATCGTCACCTTTATCTTTCACAGTAAGCCCAAGCCTAGCAAGAAGGCTAAAATGAATAAACCGGCAGGTGATGATGTGATTCCTGAACCGGCAAAGAGTCCTAAACCTGCTGAAGAAAATGTTGACGCCTTGCATGATGATCCTCCTCCAATGGATCATGAAGTCTTTCTCAATCAAGAACCTGCACCAATGGACCCTGACACTAATCCAGCCAGTCCAGTCCGGGACAGCAATACTCCTGCTAGCACCATTAAACCTGCTGCCGATTCAACAGTAGATGTTCAAATCACTGGCTTCGGTTATACTGCTCCTAGTGAACCTGTTGCCTTATCCAAGCACACTGCAAAAGATGAAGTCTCTGGCAAGGACAAAGGCAAATGGAATGCTGATCTGTTCAACTATGCCCAACTTAGTGCGCAAGATCTTCATTCCGGCTATCTGAACCGGCTGTACACAAGCCGTGATCATGAAGCTGGTTTAGTGAATCTGATGAAGGAACACTATGAGGTAAATTTCTGCTGAACTTCCTTTATTTTTCTTCCTGCTTAAGTCTTGTAGCTTGCCTTGACTCCACCATAGCCCCCAAGGGCCGGTTTACTCCTTTAGGATGAACCGGGACTTCAGTATACCGTATATTTAGTTTTCCTTATGTGTAGCCCCCAAGGACCAGTTTATCTCTTCAGGATGAACCGGGACTTTTACCTTGTAATCCTCTTTGAATAATGACGCATTAGCCCACAAGTGCCATGTGTATAACCTGTTATGCGATTGGGACTTCACTGAAAATGCTTGATAACTGCAAATACGCATTAGCCCCCAAGTGCCAAGTGTATAACCTGTTATGCGCTTGGGATTTCCAGATGCTTTTACTAATGTATACTGTGTTCTTCTGTTGATAGGCTGATCTAAACCGGAAAGATTCTCAAATGTCCGAGCTTCAAGATAATCTGAAATTCCAACAATCTGCCGCTTCCAAGACCAAAGATGAGCTGACTCTTGATTTAGCAAGTCTGGAGAAATTGAAGAAAGACTTCCAGAAGGAACGGGCGTATTGGGATACAAAAAGAGCCGCTTTGGAGAAAAGGGCCGTTGACGCAGAAAACGGTCTCAATCTGGTGTCAGAAGAACTATCCGGTTTAAAGCAGCAGATAAATGCCATGACTACTGCTGTCTTTGGTAATGTATACTTAACACAGTTCTGAATATGATAGTTCAGTATTCTTCTGGCTTAACTTAAGCTCTATTGATGCATGAAAACTTACTGCTCATCATGGCACTAACATGCGGAAGAAATTGAAGGCCGCGTATACCCTTATAGAGCAGTTGTATGCCGGTGCTCAAAGGATTCTTTGTACTGCTTCGCAAAACAAGCCGGCTCCCAGGTCGAATAAAGGGACTTTGGAGATGTTATCAGTGCTGCCCGCCCGGTTTGGAGAGCTCAAAAAATCAGTTGCTAGGGCGGACGCTTTAATGGCATTGACTCGAGCGAAGGCTTGGGTGCCTGACCATGATCCGACAGATGTGATGAACGGCTATCCGAACATGAAGGAGGACGGATCAGAGTTCACAGACATAGACTTGCGGGCATTAACAAGAGAAATGCGGCCCTTGGCCAGCAAATTAGCTGATGAAGCTGACTTGTCCCGCTATCAGGCGGGTTATGATGCTGATAATCGCCGGGTTGACACTCCGGTTTATGAAGTGGAAGATCTCATCCCGCCTGTCCGTAAGCATACTTACGCCCCTGAGATGGAACTGTTTGAACTCATAAATGATGAACCTATTTTCCAAGCGCTGACAAAGATCAATTCGGCAACCACTGACTTCCAGCTGCTGGATGAGGACGACGATGAGATGGAGCAAGATGATCCACAACCCTCCAGCCGAGCCGGCGCAGAATCATGAACCAATGCCTGGTTGATATTTATTATGCCGTAGTACTTAGGCCAGAAACATATATTCTTTTGGGTTGAAACAATGCCTTGTAATAGGGTAGCCGAAAAACTTGGTTATGTCTTCATGCGTGCTCCCTTTACATAACTTTGTTCTATGTGGCAATTTCATAATGTTTCTGCTTATGATACTTCAAAAGGGTTGTTCCACCTGTTTTTCTGCATAAGACAAAGGTTTAAAGTGTCCTGGCGGTATACCGCCGGACGGGTCATAATGCCCAAATACATGATCTAGGTTTATAACCTGAACTGTATTTTAAATATGAAACATATATCATACATGTGATATAAATTTATGCCATTGGCTCTAACCAATATTTTGTAGTAAGGGCAATGAACCCAACTTGTGAGTATTGATGACTCCTAGGATATTTGCCGGTTTATGATGAAACCGTCCCGAGTTATGATAAACACCGGTTTAGCTATAAATAGTACTGGTGATTTGTAATTAAACCAGACCAGGTTATGTAAACGTTGGTTTATTATGGTGGCAACTTATAGTCAACCACTCAGCCGAATCAATAGACTTTGGCTAAATACCAACGATCTCAAAAAATAAGAAACTTGGCAAAAACAAAGAAACACTTGTCGAAATAAAAATCCTGTAGTCGAGGCTTTTTACGAGCTGCGAGGCTCCAAATTCGAGGCTTTTCATGGGCTGCTAGGCCACTGAGTTGAACCATTTCACAAAGCTTGTTAAGATGGTCGTCAATCCTTAACCAATCGTCAATTTAACTTTATCAAGTTCAGGGTCTGTGATAAGATTCACTGGTCAAACGTTCGACGGGTCATACCAGGTTTACCTGGGTGGAGTGACTTACTTGATGTAGGCAGGTTAACCCGGGGTTTTAGGTGTATACACCAGGCTTCCAAGCCGTGGCTTGATAGCCTACTACAAGGGTCTTAAAAACTCGTTGCCGCTGTGCGACAGGAGCCCCCAGGTAGCATTGTGAGCTGTGCCCGTCGGGCGCCTATGTTTGAGTTGTGCTATGCATGAAACTCTCTTTTGCCCCTTACCATCATGTTGCCTTGATAGCCGGCTTACCGAAGTAACCAGAGTTGTGCTCTTATGATGATATTGGCTTGATAGCCGGTCTAAGAGGGCCATAGAAACTCCTTTACACACAGAAGCCCCCATGTGACAAACTCTTATGAAAGAAGCAGCAGATACCCCGTTTTAACAGGGATGCCGGTTTATTATATTGATCATAATATATACATTGCAAATTTATGTACATAAAGCGGAGCCTATGGCTCAGGTGTAGTAAGGCCGAAGATGAGCGATATTCCACGGCCGTCGGGTCTCCTCCTCCATAGTGCGTGAGTCCTTGTGTTAGCGAACGTCGACGAGGTAGTATGATCCGTTGTGTAGATTCTTGCTGACCACAAAGGGTCCTTCCCAAGGCAGGGATAGCTTGTGCATGCTTGTCTGGTCCTGAATGAGCCCGAGCACTAGATCACCTTCTTGAAATGTTCTGGTTTTAACCCGGCGACTGTGGTATCGGCGCAGATCTTGCTGATAAATCACCGATCGAGCTGCTGCCATGTCACGCTTCTCGTCGAACCAGTCTAACGCGTCTTGCCGTGCCTTCTCATTATCAGCTTCAACATAAGCTACCACCCGTGGCGAATCTTGACGAACATCACTAGGGAGGACCGCTTCAGCTCCATATACCATGAAGAAAGGCATGTAACCCGTAGACCTGTTAGGTGTGGTGTTGATGCTCCATAACATAGAGGGTAATTCCTCCACCCAACAACCCGGCGTCCTCTGCAAAGGGACCATGAGCCGGGGTTTGATGCCTCTCAAGCTCTCTTGATTTGCTCTCTCAGCTTGACCATTGGATTGGGGGTGAGCTACTGAAGATACATTAAGCCGGATGTGCTCTCGTTGACAGAACTCCTCCATAGCCCCCTTGGATAAGTTGGTACCATTAATAGTTATAATACTGTGTGGAAAGCCAAACCGGAAAATCACCTCCTTGATGAATTGAACCATCGTTGCTGCATCACACTTGCTGACTGGTTCCGCCTCGACCCACTTGGTAAACTTATCCACCGCCACCAGAAGGTGGGTCTTCTTATCTGGAGATCTCTTAAAGGGCCCAACCATGTCTAGCCCCCAAGTCGCGAACGACCAAGTAATTGGAATCATCCTCAATTCTTGAGCCAGTATATGAGCACGCCATGAGAATTTCTGGCAAGCGTCACACTTTTTGACCAAGTTCTTTGCATCGGCATGAGCCGTCAGCCAATAGAACCCATGACGAAAAGCTTTAGCTACCAAAGATTTTGTACCGGCGTGGTGACCACAATCTCCTTCGTGGATCTCTCGAAGAATATCCCGGCCTTCGTCTGGTGACACACAGCGTTGAAACGCCCCAGACATGCTACAAAGATGCAGCTCTCCATTGACAATAGTCATCGATTTAGACCGCCGGACTATCTGTCTAGTTGAGACTTCATCTTCTGGTAACTCACCTCGGTTCAATTATGCCAGGTACGGGATCATCCAATCCAGAATAGCATGAAGCGCCACCGCCAATTGAGCCTCCGGATCAGGAACAGCCAAATCCTCTTCTGAAGGCAATTTCACCGATGGATTATGCAATACGTCCAGGAAGACATTAGGCGGAACCGGTTTACGTTGAGAACCCAGCCGGCTTAAAGCGTCGGCCGCTTCATTCTTTCGCCGGTCCACATGGTCCACCTGATAACCCATGAAGTGTCCAGCAACAGCGTCCACCTCTCGACGATACGCTGCCATAAGTGGGTCCTTGGAATCCCAAGTACCAGATACCTATTGTGCCACCAGGTTTGAATCGCCGAAACATTTAACCCGGCTTAAATTCATCTCCTTAGCCATTCGCAGACCATGGAGGAGAGCTTCATACTCAGCTGCATTGTTAGTACAAGGGAACATTAAACGGAGGACATAACAGAACTTATCACCTCGTGGGGAAGTTAACACGACTCCAGCTCCCGAGCCCTCCAATTGCCTGTATCCATTAAAGTGGATAGTCCAGTACGTGTGATCCGGCTTTTCCTCTCGTTCTTGCAACTCCGTCCAATCGTTGATGAAGTCCACCAGTGCTTGAGATTTGATTGTAGTACGAGGCACATACTTTAACCCGTGAGGACTAAGCTCAATGGATGACTTGGCAACCCGACCTGTTGCTTCTCTGTTCTGTATTATATCTCCCAGAGGGGATGAACTAACCACGGTGATTGGATGGCCCTGAAAATACTTCTTAAGCTTCTGGTTTGCGATAAAAGATCCGTATACCAATTCCTGCCAATGCGGGTATCTATGCTTCGACTCAATGAGCACCTCGCTGATATAATAAACCGGTCGTTTAACTGGATATTCCTTTCCTACCTCCTTGCGCTCTACCACAATGTCAACGCTTACTGCTCGGGCATTAGCATCCACGTATAACAGCAGCGGCTCATTATCAACTGGTGCAGCAAGGATAGGCGGCTCTGCCAACTACTTCTTCAAGTCCTCGAACGCAGCATCAGCAGCTTCACTCCAGACAAAGCGGTATGTCTTTTTCATCAACTGATAAAGCAGGATGGCCTTTTCTGCCAAGCGGCTGATAAACCGGCTTAGCGCCGCAATACGGCCCGCCAATCGTTGGACATCGTTGATGCACACCGGTTTAGCCAAGGATTTAATAGCCTTGATCTTCTCCGGATTAGCTTCAATTCCTTTATTTAACACCAAGAACCCCATGAGCTTGCCTATTGGAACACCAAAAACACACTTGGCCGGATTAAACATCATCTTATAAACCCGGAGATTATCAAAGTTTTTTTTCAAGTCTGTTATCAACGTCTCCTCCTTCCTGGATTTCACCACAATGTCATCCACATATGCATGAAGGTTCCACCCAATCTGTCCATGAAGACAATTCTGCACAAAACGCTGATAGGTCGCCTGGGCACTTTTGAGCCAAAAAGGCATGGATACATAGAAGAAGGCTCCAAAGGGAGTTATAAAAGCTGTTTTCTCATGGTCCTTCTGCCATCTTGATCTGATGATAACCGGAATATGCATCCAAATAACTTAAGCGGTCCCAACCCGCCGTAGCATCAATGATTTGATCAATACGGGGGAGGGCAAAAGGATCAGCTGGGCAAGCCTTGTTCAGATACGTGTAATCAACACACATTCGCCAAGTGCCGTTCTTTTTAAGCACCAGCACCGGATTAGCCAACCACTCCGGATGAAACACCTCTACTATAAAACCTGCTGCCAAGAGCCTGGCCACTTCTTCACCAATAGCCTTGCGCCTCTCTTCATTGAAGCGGCGGAGAAATTGTTTAACTGGTTTAAACTTGGGATCAATATTAAGAGTGTGCTCAGCGAGTTGCCTCGTTACACCTGGCATGTCAGAAGGTTTCCATGCAAAGATGTCCCGATTCTCACGGATGAACTCGATGAGCGCGCTTTCCTATTTCGGATCCTAGTTAGCACTGATGGTAAACTGCTTGGATGAATTGCCAGGAACAAACTCAACCTGCTTGGTCTCATCAGCTGATTTGAATTACAAAGCCGGATGGTGCTCCGTAGTTGGCTTCTTTAACGGAGACATGTCTGCCGAATCAACATTATCTTTGTAAAATTTTAACTCCTCAGTTGCGCAAACCGCCTCAGCATAGGCTGCATCACCTTCCTCACACTCCAAAGCAGTCTTACGGCTCCCATGGACCGTAATAGTTCCTTTATGTCAGGGCATTTTGAGCTGCAGATAAACATAACAAGGCCTAGCCATGAATTTGGCATAAACCAGCCGCCCAAACAGGGCGTGATACGGGTTCTTGATCTTTACCACCTCAAAGGTTAAAGTTTCCGAGCTTGAATCACGCTCATCTCCAAAGGTGACCTCTAGGTCTATCTTACCGACCGGATACACCGATTTACCAGGTACCACGCCATGGAAAACAGTGTTGGATTGTCTGAGCTTCTTGTCTGTCAACCCCATGCAGCGGAAAGTCTCATAGTACAGTATATTGGTGCTGCTTCCTCCGTCCATGAGCACCTTGGTAAACTTATAGCCCCCAACCTGAGGCGCTACGACCAGAGCCAACTGACCCAGATTATCAACCCGGGGCGGATGATCCTCTCGACTCCACACAATGGGTTGTTCCGACCAACGTAAATAATGAGGCACCACCGGTTCAACAGAGTGCACCGCCCTCTTGTAAAACTTCTGATCGCGCTTACATAAACTTGTGGTGAAGACGTGATATTGCCCACTACTCAGCTGCTTCGGGTTGCTCTGATAGCCTGACTGCTGTTGTTGCTGATGATTGCCATGATTATTATAGCCACCCTGGCCATTTTGCTGGTTGTGTCCGTTCTAATTGTTGTGGTTGCCCTGGTTATTTTGGAACCCTGAATCAGAACCACCATCTTGATAACCCGGCCCCTGGAAAACAGGGCCTGAACCGCCGGACGATCCGTGATTGTATTGGAACCGGTTTCGAAACTCCCTCATTATGAAGCAGTCCTTCAAAAGGTGTGCGGCCGACTTTTCCTTCATTACGTGCCTGGGATAAGGCACATTAATCTGGCACTCTAAATTGATATTTTATCCTCCACCCCGCGGGGGCGGTCTACCCTTATGGCGCTGGCCATCCTCCTGCGCATTGGTGTTAGCTACGAAATCTGAGCTACTATCCGCTTTACGCTTACCGTTGTATCCTTGATTCGCCGGATTGGACTGCGGCGCTTTACCATTCTTTTTGTCCTTTTCCTATCTTCTCATCATCAGACTCAGGATATTTGGCACTATCCGAATCTGCATACTTTACCAGGGCCCCCATGAGTGTCCCCATGTCATGACAATGACGCTTGAGTCGCCCTAGCTTCAGCTTCAGAGGTTCAAACTGGCAATTGCCTTCCAATGTTACCACTGCGGTGTCCGGATTGATGCGGTCTGGGGAGTGCAGGATCTCTGACACCCGGCGCACCCAATGAATTGTTGATTCATTTTCTCCTTGAACGCAGGCCGCCAAGTCTACAATGGACATGGGCTGCTTGCATGTGTCTTTGAAGTTATTGATAAACCGGTGTCATAACTCGGCCCATGATCCGATGGAGTTCTGAGGTAACCCTTTTAGCGAGGTGCGAGTTGTGCCCTCCAGCATCATGGTGAAGTACTTTGCGCACGCTGCATCATCCACATCCAGCATCTCCATTGCCATCTCATAACTTTCAACCCAGGCTTGAGGGGATAGATCCGCGGTATAATTGGGCACCTTGCGCGGTCCTTTGAAGTCTTTAGGCAGTCTTACATTGCATAAAGCGGGCGTAAGGCACGGTACTCCCAAGGAGTTGGAAGTAATCCCTGGCTCAATCATGGTAGAGGGACGAACCGGCATAGGCTGACGGGCTTCATACTATACTGCTAACTCGGCCTCTCGGCGCTGCCTGCCCTGATCCACCACATCTTGTGCGTTTACACCTCCTCCCGCCGGGTTATCCCTTCGCGGCGGCTTACGATTATGTGCGGTGCTTGACACGGCCGGTTCTTCCAGGCGCCTGCTGTAACTCCGTCTTGGGCGAGGGGTGGAATGAATCCTCTCGCGTTTGTGGGAGTAGGCCTAATGCTGAGTTAAAGCCGTCTCCAGAAACTCCCTAGCTCGCCGCGCCTCCACTGCTATCGGGGATCCTCCTTCAATAGGAAGGGCTGCCAATCGTGAAGCAGCGGCAACTATGTTATCCAAAGGGTTGGAGTAGTGACCAGGAGGGGTGGGCACGTGCTGCGATGGAACGACCAGGCGGGTTGGCTTTGCGGCCTGTGGCTGGACCGATGCCCCTATGCGAGGCACTTCTCCCCGGTTTACCCTTGGCTGGTTGCTGGTTCCCGCTCCTGGTGTATTGAAAAGGTTCCTCGCCTCGTAAACTGGCGGCAGGCGAGACTATCGCCTTCTCCTCATTACGTCATTCTAAGTAGTCTGATCCAACAAGAGCCGATAGGCCTGAGCATCTACCTCGGCTTGCCTCGCAATCATCCTGGTATTCTCAGCAGCTAGGTCCAATTTAGCTTGATCTATCTGGCCCCTCACCTTAGCACTTCTGCATCATGTTGTTCCTTCTCAACTTGGCCGACCTCTACGGTTAACAGCGCTGTCAAAGTGTCGACTAAGGTGGACAAAACCTGAGGCGGCGGCTGGCCAGGACCTCCAGCCCTAGCGGCTGCTGCTGCCACTGGGTCCGAGGTTAACGCCGCCACAGTTGAAGACTGTTGCACAGATTGTGATCCGTCCATGAAGACTGTGACCCGGTTTCACCATCCGAACAACCCCCAGACCAGCCATCCTGCAATAGGTATAAAGATTCCGTTTCCCCCGTGGATGATTCGTCGCCAGAATACACAACGGTCTCGCCACCGGAGTCTGATCCGTCCTCAGCTTGTGCCCCGTGAATCAATCCTACAAAGACACGCTTCACGGCTGGCCGAATCCGGGCAGGTCTAACACGCTGAGCCAACTCGATGATGTTGGGGAAGATGTCCGGCTCAGGGCCCGGTTCGCCGATTTTGCCGATGAAGACATGGATGCCACCGAAGGGGACCCGGTACCCGTACTCGATTGAATCGGCCTCGGGACCCCAGCCTGCATCGTCGATGTAGATCTTGCCGCCACGACTCTTGGTCATCCGGCCCACTGCGTAGCCCTTGAGTCCTTCAAAGATGCCCTTCAAGAACTCGAAACCATCGTGCGATAGCCCCACGGTGGGCGCCAACTGTCGTGGTTTTGTCACGGCAGATGTCCTAGCAAAAGGACTTAGTCATGGAGCCATCTCTATGGATTAGCTTAAAGGGGTTAAAGCGGACAAGTACGCAAAGGTTTATACTAATTCGGCCCCTTCGATGAAGGTAAAAACCTACGTCTAGTTTGGTGTAGTATTGCTAGGGTTTCGATGACCAGGGAGCGAATCCGCTTGCCTGTGTCTCGGGTTGTTCTTCTCTCTCCTTGAACCGTCGCCGGGTCGCCCCTTTATATACACAAGGTGACGCCCGGCCTGGTATACAGAATCCGTAGGCCGGCTCATAAACGTGCTCGGCTCGGTCTCTATCTTTCCTATCTTACAACACAAGTTACACGCCGTATGGCGGTTTACACACTATGGGCCCTAACGCCTTTTGGGCCTTGGATCTCTAGTCTTCTGGAATAAAGCGCCGTGCTCCTATGTCCCACTGGACTTCAGTAGAAGTAATCTTGATAGGCATAAACCGGCCCCTCCTGGGCGGTTTATACCTAGTAGTAACATCTCTGACAATATGTGTGATTGGATCTAGTCTATTTGAGTGTTTCTTCTTGTTCCTCTCCTTGTGTTCTTGTTCTTGAGGGATTCCACCTCCAATTCATGAAAGATCTCCATCTTAGGGATCCACCGTACATCATACGGTATCAAGAGCCATGGTTTCTCACGAAATTGGAGTCCCCTCTTGTTTTCTAGCCTAATTTTGTTGTGTTCTTGCCCAATTTCGAAAATCCCCACAAAAATGGCCCCAAATTTTTTTCTTGCAATTTGTTGGTTATTTTGAGATTTGTTGTGTTTGATACACGATTTTGATGTTTGCCAACCAGATCTAGCTTTCCCTCACCCCCCCCCACAGACACAATCCCCACCACGAAATCCATCAATTTTGACCGAAATCGTGAAAATTTCTGCCAACCCCGTGCCCACGGGCTCCCCACCCCATGCACACGGGCCCCTGTGAAGTCCCTAGTGACCCCGTTCCCACGGTACAGACCCAGTGCGCATGGGACCCCATGCCCACAGCCCCCATATAGCAGCCGCGACCAGCCCACGGTTTTGCCTATAACTTTCATATCCGGAGTTCGATTTTTGCGTTCTTTAGCTCGTTGAGTAGCTATTGAGATCCCCCATCATCCTAGATAGGTTTCCACACAATTTGACTCCATCAACTTTTGGCCATTTTGACATATGTGTTTAGGCCATCCACCATACTATCCACCATACCACCATAGCTTTCCGCAACCTAACACCATTTGTATCCATATAGCATTTCTGGTTGTTTGAGTGGTGACTTGAGTCTCATAAGGTGTTTCGGCTACTTAGGGACGAGTGCTTCTTCATCAACCACCACCACTACTTCCGCATTGCCATCTCCGACACCACCACCGCATGTCCACTACCACCATTTGACATTTGTCCTTGAGATTTTGAGTTGTGGTTTTTCCATTTCCTAAGGTGTTTCGGCTAATTAGGAACGGGTCTACATCAAGAACACCGCCTCTCATCATCATCATCGGATGGTAACCTCGACGACACCATTGTACATATTCATTGCTTTCGCATTGATATCCCCGAGCCTATTGCGTACCTTACCTATCAAGACTAGCGAGTTGAGAATTGCTGGGTAATGCTATTTGTGCACCTTAGTGATATACTTACGCCGCATAGCTAGTTTTAGCGTGCAATCATCTTGTTATCATCATTGTGCCAAAAGACTCTCCCGTGGATATCTTACATACTTGTCTCATATCTTACCTGGCTTGAGCATCAAGCATATCAAAAAAAAGGAGCAAAAGCTTTTAAGCAAAAGAGGAGACACAAAAGAGCTTGTAAGAAATAGAAATAGCATTTTGCCATTTTGCATAGTACATACACTTGGAGCATACATACATCGCATACTTGGGATTGAAGACGGCACGTTTGCTCTCATGAGTTGGTGCACAAGCGTATCTTGCCCATTTGAGCAAACGAGCTAGTGTCTCTCTAGAATCCGTGCAACAAGAACTTTTTTCCATGGCAACACATTTTGTGCTCATTCCTTGGTTGCGCGGATCCCATCTATCTATCCATGTGTGTGTTTCTTGTCTCACCGTAGCTTTGATCTATTTGCTTTACATTGCAATTTTGTGAATCTTCCTCAACATTTTGACATCTTGGACTAACATTTGCATCAAATGTTTGTGCCACTATCCTCACCGAGCTCCACCGAAAGCTTTCCTTGTGTAGGTGTGAGAATTGACAAGATCCGGTACCAATTGTGCTATTTCCATACTACATTATTGAGTGATCATTGATCCATCTTCAACATTGGATATGGTACATTGGTCTAGTTCTTTCCTTTCTTCCAGTCACATTTGCTCGAGTCTTGTGATGGATAGGCAAAGCATTTCATCACCGGTCTTCGACAACGACGGCGCGAACAACTATATCACCAAAACTCCACTCTTCGTACTACAACGAGCAATGAAAAGCATCGAGCGACTCGCCATCGATGTTCGCCAAATCGAAGCAAGGAAAAGGGACTACATCGAAACCAAGTTGGACGAACACATGGATCAACTACGAGTCATGGTGGCCGACTACAAGTCTTGTTCCCCTTCGTCATCTTCTTGGTGGTGACACTCAAGTTGCAAATCATCCGAACGAGATCTACTTCAAGCCAAGGCCAAGCTTCGTGAGCACAAGAGAAGACCGCGATACAAGCATAACTAAGAAGAAGCTACGGCTACAACCCCCACTTCGGCATCTTCGCCAAGTGTTCTCAAGAACTCTGCGCCTTTGGACGTACGACATCTTCGCCTACTTCCCGTGAGTTAGCCTAAATCGACATCTTCTACAACAAGGCAATCACCTATGAGCGAGGACTACACTTCCATCTTTGGAAGCCCCTCAAGCATGACGGTCGAGCATGGGCCATCCCCTTCGACCAAGGTGACGAGCACGAACCTCTTCAGCAACGTGAAGACGGCGCCCCTACATGACTCCTACTCCGAGTCAAGCTACGAGAGCGCACATGAGACCTTCTCTTCGGTCTCGGAGGAGAGTGATGATTTTCCACTTCCTACGGCATTCATCTTTGGAGGCGATATGGGTGAGGAGGCGATTGGAGTTGAGCATGGAGACATTTGCACCTACATCTCTCTGACACCTACATATGACAAGATGACCCAATTTCCATGTGAGGAGAGCCACCACCACATGAGTGACTCCACCATATGTGACTTTGAGTGCATTTCCTATGAGAGGATGAGTGTGAGCACCACTAGCCCCATACATGAGAGCATGCCACATATCCTATGTGAGGAGAGCCACCACCACATGAGTGACTTGAGTAACTCCACCGACCATATCAGTGAGAGCATCCTAGAGGGAGTGAGTGAGCAACAACACTTAGTGAGTGAGGAAGTCGAGAAAGCACGTGAGGCCACTATGATTTCTAACAACTTACCCTCTACTCCTATTGTGTTTGCTTCTTTGGTGCTAGATCTCCAACATGACGACACGCCAATCTTCGATGAGTCCATACCTCCAATGAACAATATGATGGCCATGGTGGACGATGACGCACCCCCCACATGGTTCCATCAAGACAATAATCTCGATAAAGCTTCGATCTTCGATACCTCACCTACACCACATGAGTGGAACTCCAACGGTAACATAGGTGATGGTTTTTCGCTTGTCCCACTAGTGGACTATTTCACCGATGATTGCTTGCATCATGATGACACACCTATTACCATGCATCATGCTAGAGAAACTTCCTCATGTCTTGACTTACCTATTTATGATGAATATGATGATGAGCATGTTTAGTTGCCTAGTTGTGATGCTATGCTCCATAGGATATCATAGAAAACATACCCGTGTGTTACAACGGGAAAACAGCCCCACACGTCCTTGCCCATTGCACATGCCTAAAGGCTTCACCCTTATGCCCCTAACATAACAAACATGACTAATATCTCACCCTCGGGTCCACATCCTTCATTTCTATATGACATCGGACCAATGTTCCCGCTTCTCCTCTTTGTCATCCTTGTCGCAAGTGGTAACGGTACCAGTTGTCAGTAACCAATGCTGGTCAGGTCCAATAGCTAGATCGTTGAGCCTCTTTCTGTCCTGCGAGATAAAGAGCGTTGAACATATTTTTTTTACATACGTCTAATATAATAGGGAAAAGCACCACACCTAATATATTTCGTGTTATCATGTAAATTGAGTAGTTTGTGTTAGATAGACCGTGCATCCTTAGTTGGACTCCTCATGCATTATAACGGGCGTCACTGAGCCGAGCGAGGCTAGTTGTACGTGAAGACGCGGTGGAGAAAAAGGTTCATACAATATCCCTAGTTTAATAAATTGAACTAAAACAATACATCTATGGGAATTTTATTTTCTTAATCCTCATAATAATGTTATTAAAAATTACATTTTTTTACGATTAAATTCCTTTTACCAGTATTTTATCAGAGCTTACGATACATATTCCTCCTTTAGTACATAGTCTCATGAATCCTTCTAGCCCCCACCATGAAACCTTCCATGTTAATGTTACATCTAGAAAAATAAATTTTACATATTCTTTTTATTTCTCTCTCTCATAGTTCTTCATTCCTTTGCCAGGTCTCATGTCATTTGACATGTAGTGCTCAAATAAATTTTCCTCCTTTATTTTTTCGTCACGTTGTTCCTTACCCTTGGCTTATTTCTTCCCAAGTCAGCTCCTTGATACCTTAAAACTCAAAAAAGTATATCAACTGGAGGGATTATCTGTAAGCAACCAAGGTGAGGCTATTTAATAGACAGAACAACCTTCACCTAAACACAAACATTGATCTAGGTCAATCAGAGGTCGCTAATTTGATTCCAAACGAGAGCTTAATATTTTTGCCTTGCCTACCTTGGGCCGGCTTTGCTGGGCCACAACGCAGACTGAGGCCGAGCGAGACACCTGAGACATTCATAAAAACAAACACACAGAGGAATAAAAAAAGCTAAGTGTTTTAGGCATTTTTTCTTTCATTTGTGTGGCCCTTGTGCGAGGCGGATGAAAAATCCTATCCTATGGACAGGCCGAATCAGAGAACTACACCTTTCTTTATGGAATCCAATAAAATCTGAATGTTCGGATTTTAAGCATTTCGCCACGAACATTTTTATATGGCAAATTTAGTTCATTGGGATGGCAACTTTAGTTGATAGGCGATGGCAACTTTGTCCTTTTTCAATTTTTTTCGTCAGAAAATTGCCATGTTTCCGTAATCTGATGCAAAGTAAAGTTGCCATCTAAAACGTTCGGGTTGCCATTCTTAAATCCCAAACATTCGGGAGTTATCATTACCGTTCTTTATTAGTAGGTACAAATTAAGAAGTGTTAGATATAGTACCTCCCAGTTTTCAAAAACTGTTCATATTTTTAAAAAATGTTTGCTTTTTCAGATTTAAATTTCAAAAAAATATTTGTGTTTTTACAAAATGTTCTCAAATTCGAAAAATGTTCGCTATAGTACCTCCTAGTTTTCAAAAAATCTTTGTGTTTTAAAAAATGTTCAGGTTTCAAAATAATTAAAAAGAGAAATATTGTTCGTTGTGAAAAATATATTCGAGTTTCAATTTTCTTTAGAAATTTTCTAAATTATTCACGTTCTTAAATATATCTACTTAAATAAATGTTTTACTTTTTGTTGTGTCTGGCGCTGCTGGCCGCTAATTTAGGACGTCGCGCTGCAACATAAACATGATGTAAGGTATAGTCCAGTGGCTAGCACTCTGATACGTCGAGCGTGAGATTCTGAGTTCGAATCTTCGTGTCGCTTCATTTTTTTTCCCGGCCTTTTTTCACTCGGGCTAGCTGTTGGTACAACATCTGCTAGTGGGCCGGCCCATCGCGGCTCATCTTTGTACGTGTGCGATTTTTTTGCCAGAAACAGATCGGGACGAACGAAAAACAACTGGTCGGACGTACGAAAACTAATCTTGGTCCCACCATAAACCAAAAAAAGTGGAGAAACAATCCTTCCTTTAATATTAGGTGAAGATGTGAAAATTCTATTGGTCACATCATGTTTGATAATCCTTTAGACTTGTCATATGTTATGCATGAGATCACTCGTATGTCATATTTTCAATCTCATCGTAGTAACTATGCATATGCCATTAAGATAAACAGAATTTGCACTTATGGCATAGATGACAAGCCCATGGTTATTGGCATTTGTTTTTCTTCTGATGATATTGACATGCTTCCTTTGCATCATATCCATCATATATATGCCATGCCATCACCACATAGCTTTGGATATGCATTGTTTTGGATGTTGTTCTTTTTCTCCATATGATGCTTTCGATATTGCTCATGAGGAGACCCCCATAGTTTCCTCATATATTTTAGGTGATTCCGAGCCATCCCATCCATTGCATGTTTCCCATGATTGTGTGCACCATATGCTCCCCAGGAATGAAAATACTATTGATGTGCCATATAATTGTATGCTCAATTTTCATCCCCATCGTGTTATACGTAACAACTATTCATTCATGATGGATGACATGTTTCTATATCATGCATCTCATTTATTTGAGCATTGTCTATTATGTGCTATCCAACACATGCACGTGCACATCATGATGGATGATGTGTACATATACCACGCACACACAATTTTTCCTTTGTCTTTGTTTTGTGTAGGTACTCACCAATACTTGTCAACCTCACAATCCCATGAGTTGACAAAACGAGCTCTTCAGAGCAACGACGATTTGAGATACTGTGGATTGTCCTTAATACTGTTCTCTTCGCGCAGCGACTACGCACATCTCTTTTACTTGGCTCTCACACGACTATGGGCTATTTACCACTTGTCATCTTATGCCCATTCTATCATGTTCAATTTGCATGTTATGCCTCTTGCTAGGATTTTACCATGCAATTGTGACCCTTGCTTACATTTACCCATGATTCGCCATTCTACTACTTGTATGTGTATTTGCATGCTTGGTGGAGATATTGCTTGCTATTGCCATGATTGCTTTGTGTCCCATGCTATTGATGCTTGTTGTTTTGGGAGAGACATCTTGTTCCATTGCTCTGTGCATATGACCTCTTGCCAATACAATGTTGAGACTTTTCTCATATCTTGCTTTCATGCTTGTGATATGTCATGTGCATTAGGTATGTCCACTATTTGCCTACATGACATCCTTGCCATGATTCCTTCTAGTATCTTGCATCTTTGCACTACTTGCTTGCTTGACTTCATCACTATGATTGCTTGCTATGTTGCATCACCCATGTTCCACTCTTACTTGCTTTCTTGGGTTGATGACATATATGTTCATGCATTTCACATGATTTACATTGATCATTTTCACTTGTCTCCAATAGTTGCATCTCTCATATTCACTTGTTGTGAGTGCATCCATGCTATACTTGTTGATCTCGGAGACTTAGACATCTTACTTGTGATGTATGCTTGCTTGTTTGAGCCTAATGCCTTTGGTTGTCATTGCATCATATGCTTACATACCGTGCCACATTCCCTTGTCCTTTCTTATGACGAGCATGAAGCATCCACTTGTTGGGTATATTACCACACGAATGATAGGTTTTGCATCCTCCCTAACCTCATTTGTTTTTCCGAGTGTTTGTCATGTTCTTTCATTTTGAAGGATTCGCAAGGTGGTGCCATCACGAGGCTTTTTGGGCATGTGAAGGCATACACGTTGCGCGACACCAACATTTTCGACATCCTCATCAAGGTGCATTCCTTCCTTGTGAGCCATCCTCACACATGCTTGGATTTCATGCATGCACCACCGGTTTACCACTTTGGCCACGTCATTGAGCAATGGTACAACACTACTCATGACAAATTTGCACCTTATGCATGGAGTGACTCACATTATGATTGCCTTGTTGCATACTGTATTTCGATGTCATCCATGATATATGATCTTGTGCACTTCCTTAGCAAATTTGTTGTGATCTTCCTTGATGGAATCATCATACATCATGTTCATCTTGCCAACTATCAATTGCATGAAAATATCATAATCTTGAGCACCTCTTGCCATGTTCATGCTCTTGATATATCTTCCATCTATGACATCATATTGCACAATTGTAGAATTTACCACTTCTTGCATAATGAGCTTGATCACATGAATGCATTATATGCCATGTTCTTTCTTTTTGCTGCAATTCATGCTCACTGCCACTACCACTACCAATTTCATTGGATGGACTCATGCTTAAATGATGGACACCTTGCGTCGCTAACCAATGTATTTCCAAGTGTCCCTTGCGTTTGCTCCTTTTGCATGTCTACCATTCCGATGACATCTTGGAGTAATTTGCTTGCGGCGTGACATACACATCGTCCAACTACAAGTCCAACCATGCCTACTGTGTACATGGCGATATGGTTCATGATCCGAGGACAGATCTTTCCCAAGGGGGAGGAGATGATACGGTGTATCCTACGACTATCTCCTTGTACACCTTCATAGCACCTCATGCACCAAGTGGAGCTAAGGTGAACCCGCTCCTCTTCAAGTTTAACATGTATATCCCTTGGACATGGTCGCTACCTCACCACGAATGCATCACTAGGTACGAGGGCAACAATCACCAAGGAGCTAGGGAGCATCACCAAGTCCAAAGAGAAGCCCCCCCGCCCCCCCCCCCCAAGTTCATATCGAAGGAGAAGGAGTCCAACAGGAGCTGGACCAGAAGTCCTAGGCGACCTCATGCACATGGGCCCCCGAGACCACGTGCCCACAGGCTACACAAGAAGCTGGTGCTGAAGGACCCCGTGCGCATGGACCCAACTTACCCCGTGTGCACGGGCCCTACAGGATGGATAGTTGTGAGCTGGTGTTGGGCGTCCACTTCGTCCCCTTTCCTCCACCTACCTATATATTTCGTGCCTAGGTCATTTTTTAGGGTTAGCTAAGATTAGAATTACACTAGGGCTTAGCTCCTTGTTCTTCCTCCTCTTGTGAGAGAGAGAGAGAGACCTCTCCTAGTGAGATCAAGACCTCCATTGGAGAAGATCCCTAGTGGATTCAAGACTCCTTCTAGGGAAGGATCCCAATCATAGAATCATCAAGACCTCTTTCCTCATAGGATTGGGATGAACTAGTTACCATGTATCTTCATTTTGTTGTCCATGGATCTTCGTGACCCTATATTTATGTGGATCTAGCATATGTGTGATTGGATCTAGTCTATTTGAGTGTTTCTTCTTATTCCTCTCCTTGTGTTCTTCTTGTTCTTGAGGGATTCCACCTCCAATTCTTGAAAGATCTCCATCTTAGGGTTCCACCCTACATCACTTCTCATTTTCACTTGACTCTTGCAGGCTAAGTCCTCCGTTTGGAACAAGAGACTCCAGGATAAGACGACCAAAAAGGTCAAGACCAAAATCAAGGTTACCAAGAAGCCTGCCAATAAAAAGGCAAAAGCAATTGACCCATCTACTCTGGAGGATGAGTCGGAGGTATAACTCGACTCTCTTGGCACCTTTTATATATATCTTATTGACACTGATTACTATCAGGATGATGCGGAGGCAAGCCACGCAGATGGTGAAGAGGTAACTATCCTTTCCTCCAACTCCGAACCTCTGCCAAGACAGAAAACTTGACAAGTGAGCCTAAAATTAAGGTTTTCTCACCCTTTAGCATACTTGGATCCCAACAATATTTTGAAGAAATAATAGCATGAAGCTCGGTGCACAACCCGGAATAGCAGCTGCGGAAACTTTGTTCTTGTTTACCCAACACACTGGTTCCTCGGAAACGCAGAAAAGAGGTGCCACAAAATTCAATCTTTTTTTCCCGAAGGTGGGTCTTATTTTTCAACCACTGAATCCTTCCGACTCTAATTATCAGGAGCCTCTCATTCTTATTCTAGCGATTCATCGCATACCCAAATGCCTTCCTTCAAAGTTGCCCCTGGGTAATGACCTTTTAGCTTTGCCATGTTTAATCATTTGTAAGTCGATACACTTATATCATCATCATTTTCATTTTTCCAGTGGTATGACAAAACTGGGCAAAAAATTGAAGGTGAACAAGCCGCTTGAAGAGTCCAAAGTGCATGAACTGGAGAAACAAGCACCAGCATATGAAGCCTCAACCTAGAATCCTAAGGATATTGCTAATGACCCGCCACCAAAAACTGTCAATGCTTCTGTGAATCCAATGGATGTTGACCCATTAAGTACTAAGCCGCGAAGCCCTGCTAAGCACACTGAGGAAGGCATGGAAAATGTCTTGATTACATGCACTGGTTGTACAGACCCGGGGAATCCCACAGTTTTGACCAAACTCTCAGCCAAGTAAGAACTCATTGAAAAGAGCAAGTCCTAGTTTGACATTGCCAACTATCAAAATTTTGATGTTAATGAGTTATATTCCATTTATCTGAGCCACCTTCATACTGGTCATGAACTGGAGGATGACATAATCAAGAGAATGCAGAAAAAATACAAGGTATAAATACGTGTTTCCTCTGCCTATTTAGTCATCTAGACCCCAAGTCTTAACCATAGTAACAGAGGCATTTGAGTAGGGTTATTACTTTTGCATAAGCATCATTGTATATTTAAAGCCATAGCCCTCATGGGCCAGTTTATCTTGGCAAAGATGATCTGGTTCATTAATTTGAAGAAAATAACTTCACGCCATAGCCATCATGGGCCGGTTTATCCTGACAAGGATGAGCCAGTTCATTATTTTGAACAAAATAACTTCACACCGTAGCCCTCATGGGCCGGTTTATCATATAGAAAAGAACGTCTGCATACATTAGCCCCCAAGTGCCAAGTACTTTGCTTGCAAAGGGCTTGGGACTTATATGTATATTGTGTCTTGAAAAATCTTGATAATGACTGTATGATCTTGTCTTGCAGTCTCAGTTGAGTGATTTCAAAACCAGGCTTGAACATCAAGAGGCTGAGACTCGGAAAGCCGAGGCCAAGTTCAACTTTAGCTTGGTTGAAAATGAAAATCTCAAAACTGGATTTGCCACAGAGAAATCCACTAGGACCGAAGAAAAGGCAGCTTTAACACAAAGAGCAGAAATGGCCGAATCATCTATGACAGAGGTCACTGCAGAATTGACCAGTTTAAAGTGCCATATTTCCCAGATGACTACTGCTGTATTTGGTAAGTAGTGGAAGATGCCTTGAACTATTTCCAATATTGACTTATAATCCGTCTGACCGGCTTATCTCCTCGTATTATTTCACAGGCCCCAGGAGTGCTAACCTTGGCCATGATATGCTAGTGGAGCTGAAGGACATTCATACTTTGGTGGAGCAACTATATACATGTGCTCAACGTACCATAGCCGCCATCTCCCACACCAAACAGGTGCCTTCACTTCTAAGTGATGTCTTGGACAAACTCTCTGTCCTGCCACAAAGAATAGAGCAAATAAAGCTATCATCCACCAGAGCCGGTGTTATTACTTCTTTGAGCCGGGCGAAGGCGTGGCAGGCAGAATTAGACCCAGAGGTATTGGCCACTGGCTGCCCAAGTCTAAAAGAAAACGGGTCTCCCTTTGATCAAGATGATTTTGCCGCGTGTGTTAAGGAGATGCGCCCACTAGCAAGCAAACTAGCTGACGAGACCGATCTTTCTAGATATCAGGCGCCTTATACAATGGAAAATTCAAGGGTGAAGGCGCCGACTTATGAAGTTGTTAACCTTATCCCTCCAAAACGTAAGAACATCTTTGCTCCTGAAGTTGATCCATCTGAATTTATGGATGATGAAGCTAAATTTCACGCCTTAACCAGCCTCAACTGGTCATCGCCTAACTTCCATACAACGGAAGAAGGAAAAGAACCAGAGGCTTCAACTCATCAAGAGAAGAATAACTGATCGAGGGGCGACTCTCCAATTGTAGCACAACGTTTCTCATTTGAAAAACTCTTAAACATTTGGGCTTGGAAAGCCGTGTAATAGGCTTCCTGAAAACAATGATCTCACATGCCATAATGAATGCTTATTTGCTGAATACTTTAAACTGCCGATCTAATGTGAAGATCCGCTGCTCGTACTCATAATATTATCAATCATGTGTGTCATATTATTATATTCCATGCACACAAGCAAATAACATGTGCCTTGGCAGTTTACACCAGGGCGGGTCACGATGTCCCATGTAATATGTTATGGCGACTCAATGTCTATCACCAGGGCGAGTTTATCAAACCTCGTATATTCATATGACAAGTATAATCATACCTGCAACATTAGTTCATACTGCCGGCTTACATCGCCATACATAGTGAAGGTAACGACTCAAAGATTTTTAAGCGAACGATTCCAATGGCGCAATTCAAAGTGTACTAGCGACTTAACGTCCAAAGCCAGAGCGGGTAATCAAACCTCTCATATTTATATAACCAGGAAAAACATACCTGTAGAAGTAACTTATGCTGCCAGCTTACATCGCCATATACAGTGAGGGTGACAACCGGAAGATTCATAAGCGCATGATTCCAATAGCGCAATCCAAAGCATACTAGCAACTTAACGTCCAAAGCCAGAGCAGGTTGACAAAAACCAAATATGCTCAAATATGATTCATATTGATTAAGGATACACGGCCTGAATTGTTTTAACCATACGTTAACCAAAAAATGTACACATAAAATAACAAATCAGAAAAACAAGGCTTTCATAGGCTGCCAAGCCGAAATTTCAAGTGCTTTCATGGGCCGCACAGCCACTGAGTTAATCCTTCATTCAAACCTGTAAGCCGGCCCTCACATGACCAATCGCCGTTTTAACCTCAACAAGTTCAGGGTCTTTATAAGATTGACTCTTAAGCGTAGAGCGGATTCCAGGATTACCTGGGCGGAGTGACAAGGACATATAGGCAGGATAACCCGGAGTTTGGTCTTTTTACACCTGGCATACAAGCCGTTCAAGAGGGTAAATACAGCTATATTCATTGAACAGGGAGCCCCCAAGTGATGTATAATAAGCCATCAAGGCAGGATACCTATGTTTGAACTGCGCATAGCAGCAAGTTCTCTTTGGTAGCCTTCAACTTGGTCAGGGAAAACCCCCAAGTAATGAACAACAAGGTGTGTAAGCGGGATCAATAGGGTAGTCATAGCTATGCTCAGTGAGTAGGAAGCCCCCAAGTATTTGACCACAAGGCGTGTAAGCCGGATCAATTGGGTAGTCATAGCTATGATGAGTGAGTAGGAAGCCCCCAAGTATTTGACAACAAGGCGTGTAAGACGGATCAAGTGGGTAGTCATAGCTATGCTCAGTGAGCAGGAAGCCCCCAAGTGATCTTATGAATCAATAATAAAGACTCAGATACTCAGAAGTGAAACGATAGAGGCCCTGAATTATTAGGGATGCAGACTTTATTATCCTGATCAAAATATATACATTCATAAAAAAATGTACAACACAAGAGCCGGTGGCTCAGGTGTAATAAGGCTAAAGACGAGCAATGTTCCACGGCCGGCGGGTCACCTCCTCTAACTTGCGTGAGTCTTTATGTTCTCGAATATCCATGAGGTAATATGACCCATTGTTTAGGTTTTTGCTCACCGCAAAAGGCCCTTCCCAAGGTGGGGATAATTCGTGCATATATGTTTGTTCCTGGATGAGTCGGAGCACCATGTCACCTTCTTGAAAGGTCCGGGTTTTAACCCGATGACTATGATAACAATGCAGATCTTGCTGGTAAATCGTTGAACGAACCGCCGCATGATCACGCTCCTCATCCAAAAGGTCAAGATCATTCTGACGTTCATATTCATTATCAGCTTCAGCATAAGCCGCCACAGGAGGCGAGCCGTGACGAATGTCACTGGGCAGAACTGCCTCTGCTCCGTAAACCATGAAGAAGTGCGTATAACTCGTAGACCTGTTGGGGTAGTATTGATACTCCAAAGCACTAAAGGCAACTCCTCAACCCAACAACCCGGCGTCCTCTGCAAATGCACCATATGCCAGGGTTTTATGCCTCTCAAGATTTCTTGATTGGCCTTTTTCCTCTTGACCATTAGACTGGGGGTGAGCCACTGATGAGACGTCAAGACGAATATGTTCTCATTGACAGAATTCTTTCATAGCACCCTTAGAAAAATTAGTACCATTATCAGTTACGATGCTATGAGGGTAGCCAAAATGGAAAATCACATTTTTAATGAATTGAACCGCCGTTGCCGCATCACAGTTGCTGACCGGCTCTGCCTCAACCCACTTTGTAAACTTGTCAACTGCCACAAAAAGGTGGGTCTTTTTGTCCTTGGACCTCTTGAAAGGCCCAACCATATCCAGCCCCCCAGACTGCAAACGGCCAACTGATTGGAATCATCCTTAATTCTTGAGCCGGCACATGCACTCGTCTAAAAAACTTATGACAACCGTCGCACTTTCTAACCAGATCCTCTGCATCAGCATGAGCCGTCAACCAATAAAACGCATGACGAAAAGCCTTGGCCATAATAGACTTAGAGCCAGCGTGATAACCGCAATCTCCTTCATGAATCTCTTTGAGGATCTCACTACCTTCTTCAGGGGAAATACAACGCTGGAACACCCCTGTAACACTGAATTAGTGTAACTCATCATTGACAATGGTCATTGACTTGGACCGCCGGGTTATTTGCCTGGCCAAAGTTTCATCCTTGGGCAACTCACCCCGGGTCATATAATCCAAATACGGGACCGTCCAATTAGGAATATTCTGAAGAGCCGCCACCAATTGTGCCTTCGGGTGAGGGATAGCAAGATCCTCTTCCGTAGGCAATTTAACTAAAGGATTATTCAGAATATCCAGGAAGACATTAGGTGGTACCGACTTACGCTGAGACCCCAACCGAGTTAACACATCAATCGCCTAATTTTTCTAGCGATCAACATGTCCCACTTGATAACCTTTGAAATAACTAGCAATACCATCAACCGCCTGGCGATAAGCCACCATGAGCGGGTCTTTAGAATCCCAAGTCTCTGAGACTTGCTGAGCCACCAAATCCGAAAAACCAAAGCATCTGAACCGGCTTAAGTTTAGTCCTTTAGACATTCGAAGGCCATGGAGCAAGGCTTCCTACTCAGCTGGATTATTAGTACAAGGGAACATGAGCCTTAAAACATAACAAAATTTGTCACCTCGTGGGGAAGTCAAAATAACTCCAGCCTCCGAGCCTTCCAATTGCCTGGAACCATCAAAATGAATAGTCCAATACGTGTTATTAGGCTTCTCCTCAGGCATCTGCAGCTCTGTCCAGTCATTGATGAAATCCACAAGAGGCTAAGATTTAATAGCTGTCCTAGGCATATATTTCAAACCGTGAGGTCCAAGTTCAATGGCCCACTTAGCCACCCGGCCCGTGGATTCTCTGTTTTGAATAATATCCCACAGAGGAGAAAAATTGACCACTGTAACAGGATGACCAAGGAAATAATGCTACAACTTTTGACAGGCCATGAACACTATATAGACTAGCTTCTGCCAATGTAGGTACCTTTGTTTAGACTCAATTAGCACCTCACTGACATAGTAAGCCGGCCTTTGAACCGTATATTCCTTGCATATCTCCTTCCTCTCAACCACAATTGCAACACTGATGGCTCTGCTATTAGCAGCCACATATGAAAGCAAGGGCTCTTTATCAATAGGAGCTGCAAGAATCGACGACTCAGCCAACTGTTTTTTAAGCACCCTAAACGCTTGATTGGAAGCATCACCCCATACAAAGTGCTTTTTTCTTCATCATGTGGTATAAAGGAATGGCCTTCTCTTCTAGGCGGCTTATAAACCGGCTTAAGGCCGCAATACGACCCGCCAAATGCTGGATATCGTTAATACATGCCGGCTTAGCCAAAGAAGTGATAACTTTGATCTTCTCCGGGTTAGCTTCAATGCCCCTCTCAGAGACCAAAAAACCCCAAGAGCTTGCCTGCTGGCACACCGAAGACACATTTGACCGGGTTAAGCATCATCTTGTAAAGCCGGAGGTTATCAAAGGTCTCCTTCAAATCATCTAACAAAGTCTCCTTCCTTCTGGATTTCACAACGCTATCATCCACATAAGCATGGACATTGCGTCCAATCTGGCTGTGAAGGCACTTCTGAACACAACGTTGATAAGTCACCTAGGCACTCTTAAGCCCAAAAGGCATAGACACATAGCAGAAGGCTCCAAAGGGAGTGATGAAAGATGTCTTCTCCTAGTCCTTAATTGCCATCTTGATCTGATGGTAACTGGAATAAGCATCCAAGAAACTCAAATGCTCACAACATGTTGTAGCATCAATGATTTGATCAATACGAGGAAGAGCAAAAGGATCGGCCGGACCAGCCTTATTAAGGTCTGTGTAAGTTCCATTTTTCTTAAGCATCAGCACCGGATTAGCTAACCATTCTGGATGAAGAACTTCAATAATGAACCTGGCCGCCAAGAGCCGGGCCACCTTTTCTCCAATGGCCTTGCGCCTCTCTTCATTAAAACCACAAAGGAATTGCTTGACCGGTTTAAACTTTGGATCAATATTGAGAGAGTGCTCAGCGAGTTCCTTTGGTACACCTGGCATGTATGAAGGTTTCCATGCAAAGATGTCTCGGTTCTCACGGATGAAATCGATGAGCGTGCTTTCCTATTTTGGATCCATATTAGCTCGGATAGTAAATTGTTGGGTTGAATCGCTAGGGACAAAATCAACCTGTTTGGTGTCATCGGCCGACTTAAATTTCAACAAAGGGTCATGCTTAGTGGTTAGTTTCTTCAAGGGGGTCATATCTGCCGGGTCAACATTATCTTTGTAGAACTTCAATTCCTCTATTACACAAACAGCCTCAGCATAGGTAGCATCGCACTCTTCACATTCCAGAGCTATCCTTCTATTACCATGCATCGTGATAGTACCTTTCTGACCCGGCATTTTAAGCTGAACATAAACGTAGCAAGGTCGTGCCATAAACTTGGCATAACCTGGCCGTCCGAACAAAGCGTGATAAGGACTCTTGATCTTAACCACTTCAAAAGTGAATGTTTCAGTCCTGTAGTCATGCTCATTGCCAAAAGCAACTTCCAAGGCTATCTTACCCACCAGATATGCCGACTTACCAGGCACCACCCCATGAAAGACTATAGAGGACGGCTTAAGATCTTTGTCGGCCAAATTCATACGGCGAAAAGTATCATAATAAAGGATATTGATACTGCGGCCTCCATCCGTAAGCACCTTTGTGAACTTGTAACCTCCAACCTGGGGAGCAACTAGCAACGCGAGCTGACCCGGATTATCAACCCGGGGTGGGTGATCCTCACGCTCCATACAATGGGCTGCTCTGACCATCGTAAGTATCGAGGGATTGCGGGCTCAATCGTACTCACCGCTCGTTTATGAACTATCTGACCCCGCTTGCACAAGCTCGTGGTAAAAACATGATATTGTCCACTATTCAGCTACTTTGGATTACTCTGATATCCAGACTGATGCTGCTGATTATCCTAATTGTGCTGCTGATTAAAACCACCTTGATTGTGTTGGCCTTGAAATCCAGAACTAGAGCCGCCACCTCCAAAACTGGGCCCGTGAGGGCTGGATCCTGACCCGCCATGCAGGCCATGATGGTCCTGAGAAAAGCCGGAATTTCTATACTCCTTCATGATGATACATTCTTTCCACATATGAGTAGCTGGTTTTCCTTAAGAACCGTGCTGTGGGCAAGGCTGATTCATTATCGCCTCAAGGTTGAACTTTGGCCCGCCAAACTGGGGCATTGACGATTTCCCCTTCCGACGCTGATTGTTATTCTGTGGACTGGTGTTAGCCACAAAATCTGACCCTTCACCAGCTTGGTTGCGCTTACCATTATTGCCTTGTCTCTGACCCGCTGTATTGTGCTGCTGCCCTTTACCGTTTTTCTTCCCCTTGTCGGCCTTCTCTTCATCACACTCAAGGTTCTTAGTATTATCAGAGTCAGCGTATTTAACGAGAGCCACCCTGAAATCTCCCATGTCATTGCAGTGACGCTTAAGCTGGCCTAACTTCTGTTTGAGGGGGGCGGACAGGCAACTCTTCTCCAAAATCAGGACCGCAGAACCAGCGTTGATGTTATCCGATGAGTGAATAATAGCAGAGACCCGGCGGACCCAGTGGTTGGTTGACACATCCTTGCGCAGAATACACGTGTCCAGGTCAACAATCGACAGAGGCTATTTGCATGTATCTCTGAAATTTTGAAAAAAATGTGCCCTCAATTCAGCCCAAGACCCGATTGAATTAGGTAGCAGTCCCTTCAGCCAGGTACAAGCTGGCCCATCAAACATCATGGTGAAATATTTAGCACACGCAACATCGATAACGTCTAATTTCTCCATGGCCAGCTCATAGCTTTCTATCCCAGACTCCGGAGGCTGATCAGCTATTTAATTGGGCTCCTTGCGAGCACCCTTGAAATCCTTAGGCAGAGGATCATTACGCAAAACCGTCACCAGGCATGGTACACCCACGGTCCTAGAAATCATCCCAGCTTCTATAGACACTGATAGATTCTGCTGAGGTTGCTGATGAGCCACCGGCTCAGCCGCTAGCTCCGCCTCCTGACGTGCCCTAGCTTGATCTCCGAAAGCCTGAGCATGGTTATCAGCATGCGGTGGGTCATGCCCACGAGGCTGGTTACGGTGCCGCTCACTGCTCGAAACCGCCGGTGACTCAATACACCGGCTATAACACCGACTAGGGCGTGGAGTCGAATGAATCCGCTCGCGGCTATACGAATAAGTCGCCTGTTGAGATAACGCCATCTGAAGAAGTTCCACGGCCTTCGGGGCTTCAACCGCGCTGGTGACTCACCTTGCACTAGAACAGAGGCCAATCATGATGCCGCAGCAATCATTGTGTCCAAAGGGTTTGAAAAATGACCCGATAGTGTTGATACTTGTTGAGGCGGTGTTAAGTTCTGATGAGACGGATCCGTAATACGTGGTTGAACCGTCGCCCCATCCACGGGTGCTTCGACAGCCCGGGTTATCTTGGGCGGTTGCTCGTTCCTGCCCCAGGGGTATTGAAGAGATTCCTTGCATCCAACTCCAGAGGTAGACAACTCTGGTGCCTCCTATGAAGAACGACATTTGATGCGGTCTGATCCAAGCTTATCCCGAAAGCCTCTGCTTGAATCCACTTTGATTCCGTGTCAAGGGCGGCTCGCTCTATGGCCATCCTAACATTCTTAGTGTTAAGCTCCTCCTTGGCCAGAGTGACCTCATTTTGCAATTTTGCGACGTCCAACTTATGTTGTGCTTGGGTTGCCGGGGTTATCTCCGCAGCCAACAACATTGCCAATGCATCCAAGAGCTCAGATAATACTTGAACCAGCGGGCGCACATGGCCACTTGCCACGGCTATCGCTGCAACCATTGAACCGGTAGTCATAGCCACCGTAGTTGATGGATTCAGCCCCGGTTGCGTGCCGGCCATGAATATCGCAACTCTGTTCAGCGGCTCATAGGAGTCCGGAATACTATCACCATCGTAACAGCCCCCAAGCCCACCATCTTGTAGTTGATACATTGAACTGGTCTCTCCGATTGAGGATTCATCACCAGAGTAAATGATTGTCTCTCCACCGGACTCAGATCCTTCCTCAAGATCTGGTCCATGAGTAATACCAAGAAAAGCATGCTTCACGGTGGTTTGAACCTTAGCGGGTCGCGCGTGCTGACCGTCTCGTATATGTCGTTCCAAGAATCTAGCTCAGGCTCCGATTTTCCAATCTTGCCGATGAAGACATGGATTCCGCTAAAGGTGACCCGGTACCCGTATTCGATTGAATCGGCCTCGGGGCCCTAGCCTGAATCGTCGATGTTATTATTGTCACAGTGACTCTTGGTCATCAGGACCACAGCGTATCCCTTGATCCCTGAGAAGCTACCCTTCAAAAACTTGAAACCACCGTGCTCTCGCCCCACGGTGGGCGCCAACTATCATGGTTTTGTCATGGTAGATGTCCTAGCAAAAGGACTTAGGTGTGGAGCCATCACAACTAGGTTAGCTTGAAGGGGTTGAATGGGACAAAGGACACAGAGAGTTTACCCAGGTTTCAGCCGCTCATGGTGGAGGTAAAGACCTACTCCTGCTTTTGGTTGTATTGCTTGAGTCTCAATTACCAGGGACCAAATATGCTTGACCTTGATCTCGAGCAATAGTTTCTTGAGTTAACGCGCCACCGGATCACCCCTTTATATACAGGTTGATGCCGGCGGCTTACAAAGTCCCGGCCGGCACACACAGACGTGACCGGCTCAGTTTCTAACTATGCTTTCCTTACAGAACAATTCATCGATTGGCAGTTCATGCTTCCAGGCCGTCAAGTCGCCTCCGGGTCTTGGGCCTTCAATAGGCTTGCTCTACGAATCGCCATATTCATATCTTCTTGGATCTTAACGAGCCTCTTCATCTTTAAGTCGCCAATGGTAAGACCCTACCCCTCCTGGGCGGGTCATACCTAGTAGTTATATACCCAATAGTTTGCGGTGAGGAGGAACAAAAGAAATGGGCAGCCAGATGAAGGTGTGTGTGATATACAACATATGGTTCACTCGGATGAACTGTTTATGATTAGGCAACACCAAAGAAACGGTCAGCCAGATCAAGGTGTGTGCGATATACCGCATGCGGTTCACTCGGATGAACTGTTTGGGTTGAGACAAGAGAATAGAAACGGTCCAATATAACAAGATGTGTGTGATATGCGGCAAACATGTCTGTAATCAAAAATGTGTGCGAAGACCGATAATAACACAAACGATTGCTGCTAATAAGACATGTGTGTTGTGCGATGGGATTGTATACAGAACAATAACATATATATACACACTTATAAGGGCATGGTTGCATAACCAAATTAAACATCCACTTACATAGGTGGCTACTATAACCATGGCATTTGCACACACCAAAGTAAACTATTACATGCATAATTACATAGGTGGCTACTACACACATGACATTTTGACACACCAATGTAAACTATATATTACATGCAAGATTAACTAGGATAAACGATCATCTGATCATCATCTACTACTTGTGATACTTGCTCTGCTTGTGGCTCGATCCGGCCTCATTGATTTGGGTAGCGAGGCACTTCCTCATGTCAACGATCCACCTGTGCATCTCGTAGCATGTGTACAAGCTCTTGGCCATGAACTTGAGGTGAGGTTCATCCAGTTGCCGCATCCAGGCCCTGTGCCAGGATATGAAACTTGTTGTCTGGGCATCCTGCTTCATCTTTTCGTAGTAGGGGTTGATGATGGCCGAGGCGAGTTCAACCAGGGAGTCCTTTTTTGTGCTGCCCCAGACCCTGTAGTGCTCACGGATTTTGACAAGGTTCTTGAAGGGCAAGCCCGTAACCCTGAGCGCTTTTACATCATTGGTGGTTTCCACCGTAGCGAACTTGTAGTCGATGCTGTTGACAAACCTAGCGAAACGGTCGGAAGGCTCTGTGTCCATGTAGTAGTGGTAGATGAGGACATGATGGTGCACGCACAACTGGGCAACAACACCCTTCTGATCTATGTTCGGACGACCGGTGGTGTACTGGAGGTCGATGCTGACCACCTTGTACTTGTCTCGAGCAAGAAACTGCTCAACGATGTTGATGTAGTCGCACACCATGGCCGGGTCGATGGTGTACACCATCGAGAGATCCATCTCCCTAGCATGGGTCTCCACTTTATGCTCGCAGAAATCCATTGGAGGGCCGCTAGACACCCCATCTCTATGTGTCGTCGTGGGTGTGCTTGTTGTGTTGTGGGGCACAATCGAAAGGTTGAAGAGACTAATGTTATAATAGCCGCGGGAATTAAAGGGGAAGCTGGACGGCCTAGAATATCTGCTCGCCCTGATGGCAGTACTAATTTGCAGCGCGTAACTCCATCAAGCCACGCGTAACTCCATCGTGTGGCAACGCGCGCGGCGCAACCGCATACATATGGGGCCCCCGACGCGATCATGCGCAGGCCCGACCGCTCGTAGAGCACGCGCGGAGGGACGCGACTAGAGTGCTCCATGGTCGCTTCGACGGCGAGCAACCATATATATATATGCATATAGCAGTTGAACACGCAAGAAAAAGTTGTCCACAAGCCGAGCTCACCGACGGACGTGAGCAGAGCGCGTCGACGGACGCGAGCAGAGCATGCTGCGGCACCTAACGGCGATCACAGCGCGCTGCGGCGCCTAACGGCGAGCAGAGCTTGCCGAGGGACGCGAGCATTGGCCAGCACATATATACGTGCCAAATAAGACGAACTGTGTGGGTGATGTCGGAGACATCAAGCACGAATCAGATTAGAGTTGTGTGTGCGAGACGTTGCATACGGTTGATCCATCTGAGCTGTTTGTGATGGAATAAGCCATGTGTGTTGTGGGCAAACGCTTGCTGGTATATGACCTTAAATTTAACCAACAAAATGTTAATGCATGTTACAAAAATTATATAATTGGATACTATGTTCAAATACAGTTCCACCAATATATATTTGGCAACATGCATTCGTATTTTATTAGTTAAATCCTACTTATAAACCAGGACAAGGGTATAGTAGGTAATTAAATTGCAAACATTTTTTTAGTAACCGTATGTGTATGTGTCCTTTCGTCCTCCTCTCACACGTCTTGTCACCCCGCTGCCGCATACGGCTTCGAGCGCAAGCTTGAGCAGCACACGGGGGTGTTCTTTTGGCCAAACAGTGGTGAGACCGTTCCCGCGCAGCCGCATGGGTTCCTGTGCAAGCTTCCCGCATGAATCGGTGAAATCCCCCAAAATCCCAATGCTTACCAGCCTACTATATAAACCTCACGGTCGGCGAGTACTGCATAGCATTTTCCCCTCCCACCCTGTAGCTTATCTCGTCTGCTTCTCCCACAATCGCCAATGGCACCGGTCCGTCATCGTCGCTCAGCCACTCCACCATCATCAGAGGACAGCTCCAACTGGGAGGCTACACCACGGCGGTGGCGTAGTCCCGGGCGTAGTGTAGTGCGCTTGGTATCCCTGTTGGGTGTTCGTCGAAGGCCCACCACACGCTTCGCCGCCGCTGTCCATCGACAGTTGTTGCCAGCCACCGTTGTCGTCACACCACCGTCGAAAGCCAGGGACATCGCCTGGTCCGCCGCCGCGGCTCGAAAGCGGGAGGTGGCAGTCATGGCCACCACTCCACCGTGGCCATCACCCGCCCCACCATCACGGTCTGAAGGCGGGAGGTGGTGGTCATGGCCGCCACCCCACCATCGACCGCCGGGATCATCACCTACTCTGCCACTGCCGCCCGAAGGAGGGAGGCGGAGGTGGAGGCCTGCACGCACGTCAGCGACCTTGCGCACTACATCGAGTTCCTGTGGGAGGAGGAGGAGTACCTTGTCGAGCATGCAAAGAGCCTTACCGCAGCCGTGGCCGCAGCACACGTCGACGCAGAGGCGAGGAATCAGGAGGTCTACGAGGAGTCCGGCCACTTGGAGAAGGGTCATCTGGAGCAGCAGAGGGCGATCGAGGTGAGCGTCGCCGAAGGTGCAGCAGCAACATGCACCGTATTGCAGTTGTCCAGCTCGTCGGTAGGCTCCTGGTCCTCTTCCTCTTACTAAGCGCACTCGACAGAGAAGAGGCTGCCGGAAATAGTACAAAGCCCCTCCATATTAGTAGTAGTATTTAGCGGCTATTTTATTTAGTTCATCTGACTATAGATATGGTAGAGCTATAAAACATACTTAAAATTAGCAATGGTTGGTAACAATTGGGGAAAAGTTTGGTCGGTTCAGCTGTCGAATTGAACTGTTTGTATAAATTAAGAACGGCTGCTTAATCTAAGAATGAAATCTATGCTTAATTACTGAATTTTAGTTGCAAAAATTAGATAGTGCTAGTGATTTTTAGCTGCATATTTTGAAAAATTGTAGTTTAACAAGGATTGACAAATGGCAATGTTACTAGATCAATAAATGTCCATCTTTCTAGTTTGACAAATAGCAATATAACCAATATGACAGATGTAAATCTTCCCAAATTGCATGTACATGGTTGCACACAGTTCATCTGAAAAAACCGTTTGCGTTGTAGGGAGGTACAAATCCTGCTTGCCCAATTTTCTCTTGGCTTAGCGCCGAAGTCTTGCTTTGCACACCTTATTCAATCTGAACCATTTGCGTTGAAGAGATGCACCAATCTTGCGCGATGAATTTTCCCTTGGCTTATTATGGAAGGCCATAGCTCTCACTTTATATACGTGTGTTCTATCTAAAATGTTTGCGATGAAGAGCTGCACCAATCTTGCTCGGCACATTTTCCCTTGGCTTACTGGGAAAGTTGTCGGTTTACATACATGTGTTCTATCTAAAATGTTTGCGCTGTTAGAGTGGCAGCTATTTGTTTCAAAATGCCTTTGTTGGCTGTTATTCGAGTGCACCTTCTCTCAAAATGGACACGAAAAATACCACAGCATGTCGGGTGCCATTCCATGATAGCATGCCAAGTTTCATGAATTTCAGACGAGTTTTGGATTTACTAGAATTTAAAAACAAAGTATCTCAAAGTTTTGCCGGCAATCAAAAGTGCCCTGGTGTTTGAAATTCATTCCCATTTCATGCATGGGACCTAAGCATGCACCCAAGGACACATATTTGTTTTTTCAACGAATTTATATGCACTGGAGCATGTGCATGTAGTTAAAATTTGAATTATGCACATAAAATGCCTAGAAAACCCAATTAATGTATAAATATGTCCAAACGAACTCGAAAATTTCCAAAATTTAACACAACTCTCCTGTTGTTCTATGTTGACACTAGATATTTTGTAAAGCAATAAGAGGCAACATATATCATTTCGTCCCCAAAGGTGGCAGGTTCACTACCGAAACCATCAGGTTTGTTGTGAGAAGCTATGGTTTTTCAGAAGCTTATTCCCAAACCTGCCCAAAATGGGACAAAAAACTACCGCGACTTGTTGATGCCGCTCGGTGATAGCATGCCAAATTTCATGAATTTCAGACGAGTTTTGGATTTAATAGAATTCAAAAACCACGTATGTCAATGTTTGCGGCCGATTGATGGTGCCCTTATGTTTGAAATTCATTCCCATTTCTTGCATGGGACCTAAGCATGCACCCAAGGACACATATTTTATTTTTCAACCAATTTATATGCACTCGAGCATGTGCATTTAGTTCAAATTTGAATTATGCACATAAAATGCCGAGAAAACCGAGTTCATGTATAAATATGTCAAAATGAACCCCGAAAAATTCCAAAATTTAACACAACACTCCTGTTGTTCTATGCTGACACTAGATTTTTTTGAAAACAATAAGAGGCAACTGATATCATTTTGTCCCCAAAGGTGGCATGTTCCCTACCAAAACCATCAGGCTTGTTGTGAGAAGCTCTGGTTTGTGAGAAGCTTATACCCAAACCTGCCCCAAATGGGACAATTATTTTACCATGGCATGTTGATGCCGCTCCATGATAGCATGCCGAGTTTCATGAATTTCAGACGAGTTTTGGATTTACTAGAATGAAAAAACCAGGTATCCCAATGTTTGCGGCTGAGTGACAGTGGCAGGGTGTTTGAAATTCATTCCCATTTCTTGCATTGGACCTAATCATGCACCCAAGGACACATATTTGATTTTTCAACCAATTTATATGCACTGGAGCATGTGGATGTATTTGAAATTTTAATTATGCACATAAAATTCCTAGAAAACCCAGCTTATGTATAAAAATGTCCAAACAAACCCCGAAAATTTCCAAACTTAACACAACACTCCTGTTGTTCTATGTTGACAGTAGAAATTTTTTGAAAGCAATAAGAGGCAACAAATATCGTTTCGTCCCCAAAGGTGGCATGTTCCCTATCGAAACCACCAGGCTTGTTGTGAGAAGCTCTGGTTTGTGAGAAGCTTATACCCAAACCTGCCCCAAGTGGGACAAAATATTTACCACGGCATGTTGATGCCGCTCCATGATAGCATGCCAGGTTTCATGAATTTTAGACGAGTTTTGGATTTACTAGAATTGAAAAACCAGGTATCTCAATGTTTGCAACCGAGTGACGGTGGCAGGGTGTTTGACATTCATTCCCATTTCTTGCATGGGACCTAAGCATTCAACCAAGGACATATATTTGATTTTTCAACCAATTTATATGCACTGGAGCATGTGTCTGTAGTTCAAATTTCAATTATGCACATAAATTGCCTAGAAAACCCAGTTAATGTATAAAAATATCCAAACGAACCCCAAAAAATTCCAAAAATTAACAAAACACTCTTGTTGTTCTATGTTGACACTAGAAATATTTTGAAAGAGAGGCAACAGATATCGTCGTCCCCAAAGGTGGCACGTTCCCTACCAAAACCATCAGGCTTGTTGTGAGAAGCTCTGGTTTGTACGAAGCTTATACCCAAACCTGCCCCAAGTGGGACAAGATTTTTTTACCCCGGCGTGTTGATGCCGTTCCATGATAGCCTGCCAAGGTTCATGAATTTCAGACGAGTTTTGTATTTACTAGAATTACAAAAGCAAGCACCTCAACATTGGCCAGAGAGCCATAGTGCCGTGGTGTTTGAAATTCATCCCCATTTCTTGAATGGGACATAAGCATCAACCCATGGACACATACCATTTTACAACCCATTTTGGTGCACCGGAGCATGTGCATGTAGTTTAATTTAGAATTCTGCGCCTGAAATTCCTAGAAAACCAAGTGAATGTATAAAAATGTCCAAACGAACCCTAAATAATTCCAATTTTTTGGACGACACACCTATAGTTGCATGTTCACTATAGATAAAAGATCTACCAATTGAAACACCATCCTTTGCAACTGTGACCCCATTATGTAATTCAAATCAAGACCAAAAATCAAGTAGATCGCACAAAGTATATTATCACCAACCGTGTGAGATGCAGTACAAAGTATCCTGGAGCATCGCCGGTGTATATATAGTACGCGAACGGCTTACGTGAAAAGGTGTGTCGGCTACAGTCCACAGCCGGCGTGCCAAGCACACTAGCTCGCTCGCCAAATATCATTTCACTTCTCAATCGTTGCCGGTGAAATATGGGGACGTGCACCCGCTTCATGAGGCCAACTCCGGCAAGAGCGTGGCCGCAGCCGCCAGGCGCGTGCTAGGAAGCTTCGTGAGCGCGGCCGCAATCTGCGTCCGGTGGCCAAGGCAGCCCAAATGGCAGTTGTTGCTTCTCAGGTGGCTGCAGCAACATCTGCCTCGGGTATAGCAATTGGCGAGAGAGACCCAATAGTTATCCGGTCCGCAACGGCGGACTTAGCCCTGTCGGAGGCGGCCCACGACCATGTCGAGGCCACACTTGCCCAACTCATGGCGGTCACCACACAAGTCGATCGAAGCTTCTCCGACAACGGTCAGCAACCCACGACCGAAGACTTGGCAATCGTCAAGAGCGTTCGAGTAGCCGTCCGTACCTGCGCGGCATTTCTTGCCAGGACGAAGCCCGCCCAGCCAAGATCACGGCTGCCCACGCCAACCTCATGGCGGCCTATTCCAAAGATATGGCGGATGCGGATGGGGACATGCTTGCCTAGTATGGTGCGATGGATGCCATGGAGCCCCTTCCCCAAGAGATCATCGGGCGTGAGCTGGACATGGAGGAGGAGGCGGAGATCGACGTGCAACAGTCGTAGTAATACTCTTTGTTTTTTTAATTAAGAGTCCCGGTCTTTAATTTGTTAGAGTAATGTTTAGGTCAACTAGCTCTATTTAATTACTGAAATTGCTCTCTTAAGAAGTCTGGGTATGTTGTAGTCACCTTTGTGTACGCAAATTATGCAATGACGTGGATGACCATTGTAACCAAGGAAATTAGACCAAAATTTTTTGACGTTCAAATGCATCACACACGGGTTAAGCTATCTGAATCGTTTGTGATGTTCACATATCGTACATGGTGCTGAATAAGGGACCGTGTCCGATGACACTTTGCGCGCCAGTTTTTTCGCCAAACCGATTAAAAAATTTCATCTTCCGCGGAAATATCTACCTCCTCGCCCCCTCTCCCTTACAATAAGCCACATTTCCCATGGTTCCACCTTCCTTTCCAAGTTGAAACCTTCACTCCTTGCTTGCAGCGCTGCCTCCTCGCCGGCGACCCTCCTTCACGCTGCTCTATCCAGGCAGGTAATCCACACCGGACCCCCATCCTCCTCCTCCTTCCACATCCCATAAGCCCCGACTGCCGGCGCGACACCTTCCACCCAAATCATAGACTCCTCCACCAAATAAGCGCCGCCCAAAGCCATGGTGCACACAGTATAGCTAGGAGCTCAAGGAGCATTTGGCAGTGGAGAAGCAAATCTTGCTGCACGCGCGGATGAGGCTGTCATGGTTGCCATTCGTGCCGACCCCCAAATGTTGGAGGAGCTCCTCGTCGTCGAGGCCACCGTCGACTCCTCGCGCGCCGACGCTGCGACGCGGTTGGCTGCTTTAAACAACAGTTTGTGGCGTTTTCTCGAGGCCACACTCGATGCCTTCGCCAAAGAATATGAGGTGTTTTCTCAGCGTACACGTGCTTACCTCAACTCGAGAGCCAGCAGATTGGTGCCTGGAGTGGCTCGGGCAACTCACCACTACGATGAGGGCACCAACAAAGGGAGTCTTGGATCGAGGTGTCCTCGGGAGGCCAGATAACTCTTGGTCGGCCGGACTGGTGGGCTGTGAAGATCATAGTTGAAGATCATCCCTCGGATCCGGATAGGATTCATGTATTCGTATAAAGGCAGGTTTTAGGTTCGGGTGTAATCTTTCCTTCTCTGCATGTTGGTATGTACAAACACTAGGCCCCTCCGGTGTGTATATAAACCAGAGGGTTTAGTCCGTAGAGGCTAACGGAGAATCTCAAATCCTCATAGGCTAGACTTTAGGGTTTAGCCAATACGATCTCGAGGTAGATCAACTCTTGTATTCATATTCATCCATATTAATATAGCAGGAAGTAGGGTTTTACCTCGATTGAGAGGGCCTGAACCTGGGTAAACATCGTGTCCCCGGCATCCTGTTACCATCGATCCTCAGACGTATAGTTCGGGACCCCTTACCCGAGATCCGCCGGTTTTGACACCGACATTGGTGCTTTCATTGAGAGTTCCACTATGTCGTCGACCGAAGGACTAATGGATCGCGTCATCAACAACAATGGCAACACCGAGGGAATCTTCCCTCTTGGACAACTCTTCATGTTCGGCAGCTTCGCGCTTCGCGCCAACACTGAAGGCCACCTCGAGCAGATTGAGACCTAGGCCCCTGGCCATCATGTCAGATTCAAAAGCTTAAATTATGTTGCTGATATCCGCGGAGACTTGATCTTCGACGGATTCGAGCCCGCGGCAACCTCTCTTTGCCTTCACGATGAACATGATCTAGCTCTATGATCAGATCAGGAAATAGCACATGTGATAGTTCTGGCCCAAGATCCGGAACAGATCACATCGCCCGAGGATGGGAAGCTCAACCCCGCCATGGAAGCCGCAGACTCCACGGTGTTGGAGTCGGACACGGACCCGACTATGAGCGCGGTCTGTGTCACCGGAACCCCGGATTCAACTCTGGCCTTGGATTCCAAATCATGCGCATATGCGCCCCTTAAGCTTGATCAGGTGTCTATCGCCGAATTCCATGCCCTGATATCTTTCCGCACTCACCCTTTGGCGACATGTTAAAGTCGTTAAAATCCCTCTCCCTAGATGGGAACACGCAGCTGTAGTGTATCCGGTTCACACTGGAGGCTGATAGAGAATTTTTCTCCCCACCCACCACCCACTTAGTAGCCACGGTTGAAGATCTATCCGATCTACTTGACTATGCTTCCGAAGACTTCAAAGGGATGGACCATGAAGCCGAAGCGGATCCAGATCAAAACCGGCCCGTAACCGGGCGGTGGACAGCTAAGTCTTCATACGACGTATACATGGTGGATACACCTAAGGAGGCGGAGGGCGACGGCGAAAACAATCCCCTAGAGAACAAGCCCGTCGAAGAACCTCCCAAGCGTCGGAATCTAAATGCCGAACTAAATACCGTACAGGAAGAAATAGTAACACTGTCACTAACGATGGTGACACTCCGGAACAAGCCGAGACCCAGCGATGGAGTAGGAAGAGCGAGAAGATGGTGAGCAGAGTCCGAAGACGCTGCCTGATGACAGGGATGCTGGAGATTGTAACTACAAACCTGTCTCCGAAGAATAGGTTAGCCTGGGCGATGACGAATATATCGTCCCAGAAGAACCCTTTGAACAAAAGCGCTTCCATCGGAGGCTTATTGCCACCGCAAGGAGCCTGAAAAACCAGCAGAGACGGCTTCAAGCCGCATAGGACACACTCAATGTTAGATGGAACGAGGTGCTAGACGCCGAACAGAAACATGGCTACAACAGCCAAACCAAAGGCTATCCCAAGCGTAAACTGCTGCCCAAATTCGACGACGAGGCCGTTGCGCCCGTCCCGCCGAAGAATAACACAGCCGACAAGCCGGACCGACCACCTCGCGGACGGGACAGAGTTGCTAACAATAGGGTACAGAAGCCCGCACCACCACCCCATAAAGGTAAAGAGGATGCGGCTCAAGTTCGAAAACACTATTTGTGTGAGGACCTGAACAAAAAAGCTAGCAAGACCAGGTCTATCCACGGACCCAGGGACCGGGCTCCCGCACGGGACGACGGCTATCAAGCCAATCGCGCCGGTAACATACCAGTTCGGGGTCAATACCGAACATCACATCCATCGGATATACACCACGATATAGAAAAATACAGAGGAGCCGCACACCCTCTGTGCTTCACCGATGAGGTGCTGGATCATGATTTTCTAGAAGGGTTTAAACCCGTGAACATCGAAGCGTACGATGGAACGACGGATCCTGCCGACTGGATAGAAGACTTTATTCTTCACATCCACATGGCTCGAGGAGATGATCTCGATGCCATTAAATATTTACCCCTCAAGCTGAAAGTACCAGCTCGGCACTAGCTAAACAGTCTCCCAGAGAACTCCATTGGGAGTTGGGAAGAACTTGAGGATGCTTTTCGGGCCAATTTTCAAGAGACCTATGTCCGGCCCCCGGACGTTTTACGATCAAAGTCACATCATCCAACTACCCGGGGAGTCAGCACACAAGCTTTGGAACCGGTTTCTCACTAAGAAGAACCAAATCATCGACTATTCGGACGCTAAAGCCTTAGCGGCATTTAAGCACAGTGTCCGGGACGAATGGCTAGCCAGACACCTCGGACAGGAAAAGCCGAGGACAATGGCAGCCCTAACAACACTCATGACTCGCTTTTGCGCTGGTGAGGATAGCTGGTTAGCTCGTAGCAGTACCAGCGACCCTGGAACATCTGAAGTCAGGGATGGTAATGGAAAACCACGACGTCACAAAAACAAACGTCGAAATAACGCTGGAAGCCCAGACGATACAGTAGTAAACGCTGAATTCAGCGGCTCCAGACCCGGTCAACGGAAGAAGCCATTTAAAGGCAACAAAGATGGTCCATCCAATCTGGAGAAAATATTACATAGGCCCTGCCAAATCCATGGCACCCTAGAGAAACCTGCAAATCATACCAACCGTAAATGTTGGGTCTTCAAGTAGGCCGGCAAGCTCAATGCCGAACACAAGGGGAAGGAGCCTCAAAACGAAGACGAGGACGAACCTCGCAAGTCGAATACAGGGGGCAGAAGAAATTTCCACTAGAGGTCAAAATAGTGAACATGATATATGCCACTCATATCCCAAAGAGGGAGCACAAGCGCGCACTCCGAGATGTCTACTCCGTTGAACCTGTCGCCCCCAAATTCAACCCATGGTCGGCCTGTCCGATCACTTTTGATCGTTGGGATCATTCGACTAGTATTCGTCATGGGGGTTAGGCTGCCCTAGTACTCGACCCAATAATGGATGGATACCATCTAGACCGAGTCCTTATGGACGACGGTAGCAGTCTCAATCTGATATATCGGGACAATGTCCGCAAGATGGGGATCGACCCATCAAGAATCAAGCCAAGTAGCACAACCTTTAATGGAGTGATACGGAGCGTAGAAGCTCGCTGCACGGGCTCTATAACATTGGAGGTTGTATTCGGCTCTCCTGACAACTTTCACAGCGAAGAATTAATATTCGACATAGCTCTGTTCCGAAGAGGCTATCACGCTCTACTCGGAAGAATGGACTTCACCCGCTTTAAAGCAGTCTCGCATTATGCCCATTTAAAGCTTAAAATGCCTGGACCAGGTGGCGTTATCACGGTCAATGGAAACATGGAGCGCTCTCTCCGCATGGAGGAGGACACTGCGGCCTTTGTAGCCGAAGTCCAAAACGGCCTATTCAAGCCGGATAATTTACCAATAGCGGACATAACTAAATGTGTCCGACAACACGCCTCAGTGCTGCAGCTCAGATGAACCTGATCAAGATTGAAAGCTATGCCCCTGTCGACTGCCACATAAGGTGATAGCATATGTGCCTTGAGTACGTAATTATGCCTTAAAAATTCCTTGGGCGACGACTGGGGGCGCCCGCATATAGTCCATAGTTCGGCTGGACCCTATTCGGACTCTAAACTTATCTTTTTTAGGTTCATTAAATGAACCAGACCTATCATGACCACACTGGATTTCTTTTTCTTTTCCAGGTTTTTCTCTTTTTTTCAGAAGGCCATCATACTCTCACCCCTTCAAGGACACATTACAGGGGAGGAAACGGCACAAACGTGCAGTAGGGACCCGCACTAAGGTTTCTTGTTAGATTAAGACCATGTGTAAACCTTTTTTTCTCTTTCTTGTTATATACCTTTTTGGCATGTAAAATGTCCAAAAAGGTTTTCGGCATTGCCCGTAAGTTTGCAGCTCGCCGTACCATAAAGGGATATTAATAGAAAAGCTTGATTCGCATTATGTTCGGAGTTTTATTCACTCATCATAAAGGTTCTCTTCCCATATCAGATTGCCATATGTGCCTTGTCAATAAGGGTCTATCACCAGGGGCTATATTCAGCCCGATATATGTGGAAAAGACCGAACACCTATAAGGAGTGTTCGGCGTCCTGGATGTTTGCCTTATATGCATCAGTTCCGAATCATGTCTTGGGTCAATAGTTGGATTGTCCGGCTCCTATGCTTACCCCTATGTTCCCGATTGTTCGGCTAGGGTGTAAAGTGAGAACTACTGCGATTGTACTTCTGGCTCGTCTGGTCAAGTACCTCAGTAGAGAAAGCCGAAAACTGACCGACATGATAGGTGAGAACCTGGTCCACAATCCGGCGACTTAGTTTTATACTACGATTGATAGAGATCTACCCCGTGTTATATCAAGGGTTGATTTTTGCCCAGCCAGGTGCAATTGGATACCTTAAGTAAAGGAATATCATATCCGCACCAGGGGATAGTACCTAGCCCCACATGTCAAGCTCCTACGACTAAGTGAAAGCAATAACGCCGCATAGTCTGATTGCCTGGTTCGCTCCACATACACCTCCTATACGGACCAAGACGTTGGATAAAGAGTGTACATGCATATGACCGAACACCCCAGTACTATGTACATGGGGGCTGAAGCCGACGACTAGAAACTTTCAGATTTAGATAAACAATCACACAAAAGGTAAAAGACGCTGATATTATAATAGCGCAAAAGTCATATACATCAGATTCATAAGCCTAAATTCTTTACATCCGGATACAATCACTCGAAGATAACATCCTTCGAACACTGGCCTTCTACAAGGGAAGCGCCGTCGATGACGTCCTCGAAGTACTTCTCCGGCTTGCGGTGCTCCTTGCCGGCGGGTGGACCAGAAGTGGCAATATCCCCCGCATTCAGCTTCGCCCAGTGCACTTTGACACGAGCGAAGGCCATCCGAGCAGCTTCTATGCAAGCCGAATGCGTCAATGAGTCAACCTGCGGACTTGCCTCGATGAGCCACTTCACCAATACGAAGTAACTACTTGGGATTGGATCAGCGGGCCATAGCCGGACTATTAAGTCCTTCATGGCCGAACCCGCCATGTTGTGCAGCTCGACCAGCTGCTTCATCTGGTCATTGAGGGGCACCGGATGTTTTGGCGCATAGAACTACAAACAAAACAGCTTTTTCGTGTTGTTCCCCTCCAGGGCTCGGAAGAACAGGGCAGCGTCAGCACTGCTCTTTGGAAGATCAGCAAACACGCCTGGAGAACTCCATAACCGTGTCAGCCCAATGTTCTTCTGTCCTCCGAAGATGTTCTGTAAGAGAAATGTTTTACCAGATGCTATCTGTCGTGCCTACTTGATTTCTTGACGGGCGCTGCACGACTCACCTCGCGCATCCTGGGCAGTCTTCACTACTGCAGCAAGCTCGGTTGCCTGTTCTGAAGCCTACTTCTCCAATGCCTCACATTTGACAATGGCATCTTTGAATTCAACCTCGACTTCGGACAACCGAGCCCGGTGCTTCTCGCACTTCGCCTTTTCGGCCTCCAAATCGGCAGCCGCTTTGTCAGCGGCTACCTTGTTCGCCTCGGCCTCCTTCTTGGTCTTGGAAACCTCGCTCGTGAGGGCCTCGAGCTCAGCGGCGCCAACTGTGTAATACTGAATACCATATCAGAGTTTATAAACATACTCAAGTTAATTAGTCTAATTGACATCTTAAAATCCTCATACCTTGCGTTTCATCTAAACGCTCGTTGACGCGGTTGAGGTCTGCGTTGGCCAACAAGAGCTTCCAGTTTAGTTCGGCAACTTCCGCATCTCGCGGAGTTGTCGTAACTAGTGAAGCATGCACAACAGTTCGGCTCTGTAAGTATGCTATAGCATGGATACTTCATCTGATTCTCTTCAGAATCACACAAAGCATCAGGGGCTACTGGCTATGTATGTGCATTAAAAATAATAATGTTCTATAAAGAACATCACATTGCTTACCTCAAAGCCTGTTAACAGGCTGTTGAAGGCTTCATACAGTCCGCCCTTGACGGACTGAATTTTCTTCATCACCGCACCCATCACGGTGCGGTGTTCTTCCACGATGGAGGCACTTTGAAGTGCCCCCTCCATAGAGTCCGGCGCCTCTGGATTAACACCGGGCGCCGCCATAACCTCCTCCGCTTGGGCAATCGGGTCTTCGAACCCCGGAGCCGCAGTAGGCTCTGTGACAGTATTCGGTGGGGCCTCGGATTTTTTGGGCCCCACGTATTCGGTCTCCATGGGTATTGTCTCCCCATGGTCGCCAACCGCCGAGGTATTATCCCCGGTCGCTTTGTCACCTGCCCCGGCCTCGTCCGCTAGGGCGCAGGACACCCGCTGCAAAGACACTTCGGCATCCCCGCCGATCACGGGCAATGAAGCCCGGGCTGGCAGGTCACTCTCCGTCTCTTTGGGCGCTAGAGAATTCTCCTCCGATAAGGAGGCGTCGGGGTATCCTCCAGGAGGGATGTAGGTCAGCAGGAGAGAAATACTCAGTAAGTATCAAAAATACTGAATAAACAAAGGTGTAGCGGCCAATCCGGACAAACTTACGATTTGGGCAGGGGTTTCTCCCTAGGCTTCACCATGAAGCTATGTTCGGACGAATCCGAACTAGCAGCGAGGGTCATCTTCCTCTTGGGTGCGGCCGTGCCTGCTTCAGCAGGGGCCGCCCTCTTCTTCCCCCTGCCTTGCACAAGGGGCTCTTCTTCTTCTTCCTCTTGCTCCTCATCATCTACCTCCACCTCGTCCGAGGAGAGGATGTTGATTTCCTCGGACTTCTTGTCCACAGAACGGGGGCTGTCCCTGACCCCCTTGCCCTTCTTCTTGGGCTACTTGATCGGCGCCTTGTACGGAGCCGGGACCAGCATCGTCATTAGTAGAGGAAATTTTGGGTCCTCGGGTGAAGGCGTCGGACTCTTAATCCGGTTTGCCTTCTTCGTCCAGCCCTGTATATCACGCAAAAACTCCAATTCCTGTTATCATTAAATGAGGAAAGAGATGTATGTTCGGCAAGGTTTTTTATTACCTCTGGGGCGGAGACCGCAGTGCTATAGCCCGTGCCCTTGGTCTCTTCGGGCCTTTCCTTCTGGCTCTTGAAGAGCTGCTTCCAAATCTCTTTTTGCGTCAAGCCGATGAGATGCTTCAGCGGCTTATCTCCTGCCGGATCAAACTCCCATAGGGAGGAATCCCGGCTTTGGCAAGGGAGAATAAGCTGGGCCTGCATCACTTGGACCACGGACGAGAACTGGTGCCCCTTGGAAAACCGCCGGATACACGGCTTTGGAGTGTTGTCACTTCAGTTGGAAACCCCCAGTGTAGACCCTTTTTGGTCCAGGAAGTCAACCTCTTTGGGGGTCCGGATCTGAAAGCAGGATCCGCCGCCCATTTGGCGGGGTTCGGTGATGTAGAACCACTCATTTGGGCCAAGTTGCATTCGAGAGCTTGCTAATCATGGCGCCTCTGGACTCCGCGTGCTACCCATCGACCACCTTCGGCTTCATGTTGAAGGTTTTGAGCCATAGACCAAAGTGTGGAGGGATGTGAAGGAAAGCTTCACATACCACTATGAAAGAGGATATGTGAAGGATCGAGTTTGGGGCTAGATCATGGAAATCTAGACCATAAAAGAACAATAGACCCCGAACAAAGGGGTGGAGTGGAAACCCTAGCCCCCTAACAAAATGTGAAGTAAACACTACTCTCTCACCCGCCTCTGGGACGGGAATCACCTAACCCTTGGCAGGGACTCGGTGCGCGATGTTGGCGACGAGATAGCCCACGCTCTGTAGATCCTCCATGGTCTTTTTAGTGACCGTGGAAGCTTCCCACATGCCCCTGGCACCAGATCAAGCCATTGCTGAGAAGGGGAGTAGTGGTTGAGGAATGAGGAGCGGTGGGCACAGGAGATGAGAATGTTGGGGCTAGGGTGATTGGAAAGCTCGAGCTGGAGGAAGGCGTGGGGCTGATCAAAGGGATGGGTATCCTTTTATAACGCTGTGAATACATAGCGTCCCCGCACTTTAGCCATAAACCCCGCCGGTTCCCAAAGCGGTCGTGCGTAATGCGTGGCGTTGGTGCTCACGTCATATTGATAAGGATCCCACAATAAACGGGCATGATCACTATTCTGATGGGACGTGTCAATGAGGATATACCTCGAAACGCGAAACTAGGACCAAATAAAATGGTTCGATATGTTAGTGGGAAGGACGCGACGATTCACCCAAAAGTTGTCAGTAGAGACACACAATTCATTTTCTTTCAAGAGCCTTGCCTTCGAGGCTAAGGGTTGTACTAACCTTGCAGAGCCGAACACAATACACTTTTTTCAAAAGATATATTTGGAAGAAGAAACCCGCCTTGCAACGCCTAAGACAATACAAATGCCGAACTCATCGTCATTGAAGTCAGGTTCAGGGGCTACTGAGGGAGTCCTGGATCGAGGGGTCCTCGGGAGGCCCGATAACTCTTGGTGGGCCGGACTGGTGGGCTGTGAAGATCATAGTTGAAGATCATCTCTCGTACCCGGATAGGACTCCTGTATTAGTATAAAGGCAGGTTTTAGGTTCGGGTGTAATCTTTCCTTCCTCTGCAAGTTGGTATGTACAAACCCTAGGCCCCTCAGGTGTGTACATAAACCAGAGGGTTTAGTCCGTAGAGGCTAACGGAGAATCACAAATTCTCATAGGCTAGACTTTAGGGTTTAGCCAATACGATCTTGAGGTAGATCTACTCTTGTATTCATATTCATCCACATTAATATAGCAGGAAGTAGGGTTTTGCCTCGATAGAGAGGGCCTGAACCTAGGTAAACATCGTGTCCCTAGCCTCTTGTTACCATCGATCCTCAGACGCATAGTTCGGGACCCCCTACCCGAGATCCGCCGGTTTTGACACCGACACCCACGATGCGGAGGCCTCGCCCTTTTCCATGTCCAAGGAGCCAATCATCATCGATGTCTCCGATAATGAGGAGTAGGTTGTCTTATTAGCTCACTATAAGGAGCCATGTTCAGTTTGCTAGCTACTGCCTTTCCTTAACAAATTCTAGTGAATTGTGCTATCTACTTCTACCATGCAATCTGTTGCTCTAGTGTATATGTTCTATATGTCGTGCAATGTGGCGCTCACTTATTAACTATTTGGTTAATTAGTTGTTGTGTTCAGTCAACTTTTTGGTTCAATTATGCAAATGTGATGTTCAATTCTTTAGGGTCCAACTGTGTGTTGTCTTCCATGTGAGAAATAAATCAAAATTTTCTTTATGAAATACATGAGAAACAAATACAATTGCTCTATTTGCAAGTTATCAAGCATGCTTGGTTTGGTTAACTTTCTGATCTTCTAGTATGTTATACATTGTGCAATGTGGTGCTTAGTTAACGTTTGGTTCATTTGTGATGGTGTTTAGTTAACTGTTTGGTTCAATTCTGCAATGCGATGTTCAATTGTTGTGGGTGCATTCTGTTATTGTATACCATGTTAGAAATAAATCGAATTTGGCTGTACTAAATACATGAGAAACAAATACAATTGCTATATTTCCAATTTATCAACATGCTTGGTTTGGTTAACTGTCTGATCTTCTATTAGGAGTATGTTATATTGTGCAATGTGGTGCTCAGTTAATGTTTGGTTCAGTTGTTGTGGTGTTTAGTTAACTACTTGGTTCAATTCTGCAATTTGTTGTCCAATTGTCATTGGTAGTATTTTGTATTGTTGTGCATTTGAGGAATAATCAGATTTGGTTGCACTTAATACATGAGAAACATACACAATTTCTATACTTCCTAGTTCTTAATCATGCTTGGTTTTGACAAATGGGTTTTCCATGTGGCTTGAATTAATCTGATGAATCTGCAATGTGCTTATTTTTCATCAACATATTTTACTAATAGCATGCGAACCCTCACTTAACCTGATCAGTAACTACCTTATATGTGTTGCAGGGAAACAATGGGAAGGACTGAGGTTTACAATTGAGGTTTTCACATGCATGGTCCGTTGTCTAATAGGACATTATTATGCAATTGCAGGAACCATTCTAATATTTAGGTTTTTAACAATTTGGTCTGGCACATGTAGGTCCTCCTGTCAGAGATTTTGACCCACTGTTTGACCCTTTTTGCATATGGGGAAATGAGTTGTCCGTGCATATCAGCCAAGTCAAGAAACTAGGAAAGATTGTTAGGATAAAGAAATTAGCTAGAAAAAACAATAAGATCTTTGTCTGCACAATGAAGAAGACGTCAGTTCACTACAAGATGGTACTAACTATTATACCTTGCCTTTTTTATTCTTTTGCCCCATTTCCAATATAGATAAGATATTTATGCACATCCTTGTTTTCTAGCCTTTCCAAAGCAGTTCACTGATGATTACCTCTCAAACCAATTGTATGGTCAGGAGGCGAGGAACGTATTCATACAATACCCACGGTTCAATATTGAAGTGTTCCTGAAGAGGGCGAAGGATGGATGGTCAGTCATTCACGGGAATTGGCCTAAAGTTGCAAAGACCTTCAATATCAATGAAGGCTCAATATTCGCCTTCCGCTTCAGCAGTTTTCTAAATGAGATACATCTGTCTATGTACTATCTATGATGCTTATTTCGAAAGGTTATAGATGTTGCATGTGAAACTTGCTGCTGGTGCAGTTTTGTAATGGTTTAGCTGAGCGCTGAAGCTATATGATATTGTACTCTGATGTATTTCAATTATGAAAATGAAATACATTGTGTGCTTAATATGAAATGTCAATTAGATAAATAAATGGATTATTAATAATAGGATAATTAGCCTGCTAATTGGGATTTTCTTTTGCGAACGGTTATGGAGAAAACACCGTGGGCGATGACCTCAGGCAACACACATAGTTTCTAGGAATAAGCCATATTGGATTAATAAACAATCACACACGACATGGCGCAAACATTTACCACATAAAAAACTGGGGTTTATAAGATAAATGCCACTCCAATTATGTCGATTCATAAAAATGCCGCAGCAATTTCCAAACTTTGCAAAATGCCACTGCAATTTTTGCAAACTTTGAAAAACACCACTACAAACTTCAAAAAATGCCACTGGAAATGGCATGAAATAGCATTTTTTTAAAGTTTGGAAATTGCAATGGCATTTCCGGATTCACCATAATTGGAGTGTCATTTATCAAATTAACCCTAAAAATTGTGTGTGATAGACAGCCTTTGCCACACAGTTTCTTCTATACACCGTGTGTGATGAATTCAATAACGCAAACGATAAAATTGTTAATACCGTGTACAATGGAAACGCTATCACAAACGATTTAACCTGTGAAATTGTGTGTGATGTACCTATGAACAGAAACGTTTTCTTTGTGGCAACTATGTAGGATGTATATATGAACGGAAACGTTTAGCGGGGACTAGCTGTGTGCGATGAACTTACGACCAGAAATGATTTCGCCTGTATAATTGATTTTTTAGCACTACCATACGTATAACCGTATTTGATCACCCGTCGGTCGCACACAACCTCATTTTGCCGAGTGTGTGTGCCAGGAGGGCATATCTGTTGGGGAACGTAGTATTTTCAAAATTTTCCTACGATCACGCAAGATCTATCTACCAGATGCATAGCAACGAGAGGAGAGAGTGTGTCTACGTACCCTCGTAGACCGGGAGCGGAAGCGTCAAGTGACGCGGTTGATGTAGTCGAACTTCTTCGCGATCCAACCGATCAAGCACCGAACGTACGGCACCTCCGCATTCAGCACACGTTCAGCTTGATGATGTCCCACGAGCTCTTGATTCAGTTGAGCTTCACGGGAGAGTTGCGTCAGCACGACGTCGTGGTGACGGATATGATGTATCTACCGGCGCAGGGCTTCGCCTAAGCACTGCAACGGTATAATCGAGGTGTGTTTCTGTGGAGGGGGGCACCGCACACGGTTGGGAGAGATCAACTGATCAACTTGTGTGTCCTAGGGTGCCCCCCTGCCCCCGTATATAAAGGAGTAAGGGGAGGCGCCGGCCAGCCCTTCTATGGCGCGCCAGGGAGGCAATCCTACTAGGAATAGGATTGCAATCCTATTCCTAGTAGGAGTCCACCAAGAAGGAAGAGAGGGAAAGGAAGGAGAGGGAGAGGTGGTGCCCCCCAATCCTAGTCCAATTAGGATTCCATGGTGGGGCGCCGGCCAGCCTCTATGGGCTGCCTCTCTTCTTTCCTCAAGGCCCACTATGTACCATCCCCCCTCGTGGGGGGTTCCGGTAACCCCCTCCGGCAATCCTGTTAAATCCGAAACTTTTCCGGAACATTTCCGTTGTCCGAATATAGTCATCCAATATATCAATCTTTATGTCTCGGACATTCTGAGGCTCCTCGTCATGTCTGTGATCTCATCCGGGACTCCGAACTTCCTTCGGTACATCAAAACTCATAAACTCATAATACCGATCGTCATCAAACGTTAAGCGTGCGTACCCTATGGGTTCGAGAACTATGTAGACATGACCGAGACACGTCTCCGGTCAATAACCAATAGCGGAACCTGGATGCTCATATTGGCTCCTACATATTCTACGAAGATCTTTATCGGTCAAACCGCACAACAACATACGTTGTTCCTTTTGTCATCGGTATGTTACTTGCCCGAGATTCGATCGTCGGTATCTCTATACCTAGTTCAATCTCATTACCAGCAAGTCTCTTTACTCGTTCCGTAATACATCATCTCGTGACTAACTCATTAGTCATTTGCTTGCAAGGCTTATTATGATGTGCATTACCGAGAGGGCCCAGAGATACCTCTCCGACACTCGGAGTGACAAATCCCAGTCTTGATCTATGCCAACACCACGAACACTTTCGGAGACACCTGTAGAGCATCTTTATGATCACCCAGTTACGTTGTGATGTTTGATAGCACACAAGGTGTTCCTACGGTATTCGGGAGTTGCATAATCTCATAGTCATAGGAACATGTATAAGTCATGAAGAAAGCAATAACAATAAAACTAAACGATCATAGTGCTATGCTAACGGATGGGTCTAGTCCATCACATCATTCTCCTAATGATGTGATCCCGTTGATCAAACGACAACTCATGTGTATGGCTAGGAAATATAGCCATCTTTGATCACTGAGCTAGTCTAGTAGAGGCATACTAGGGACACTATGTTTTGTCTATGTATTCACACATGTACTAAGTTTCCGGTTAATACAATTCTAGCATGAATAATAAACGTTTATCATGATATAAGGAAATATATATAACAACTTATTATTGCCTCTAGGGCATATTTCCTTCAGTCTCCCACTTGCACTAGAGTCAATAATCTAGCTCACATCGCCGTGTGATTTAATACTGATAGTTCACATCGTTATGTGAATAACACCCACAGTTCATATCGCCATGTGACCAACACCCAAAGGGTTTACTAGAGTCAATAATCTAGTTCACATCGCTATGTGATTAACACCCAAAGAGTACTAAGGTGTGATCATGTTTTGCTCCGTGAGAGAAGTTTAGTCAACGGGTCTGTCACATTCAGATCCGTATGTATTTCGCAAATTTCTATGTGTCTACAATGCTCTGCATGGAGCTACTCTAGCTAATTGCTCCCACTTTCAATATGCATCCAGGTTGATACTTAGAGTCATCTGGATTTAGTGTCAAAGCTTGCATCGGCGTAACCCTTTACGACGAACTCTTTATCACCTCCATAATCGAGAAACATTTCCTTAGTCATCCAGTTACTAAGGATAATTTTGACCGCTGTACAGTGATCTACTCCTGGATCACTATTGTACCTCCTTGTCAAACTCATGGCAAGGTACACAACATGTTTGGTACAAAGCATGGTATACTTTATAGAACCTATGGCTGAGGCATAGGGAATGACTTTCATTTTCTCTATATTTTTCTGCCGTGGTCTGGCTTTGAGTCTTACTCAACTTCACACCTTACAAGTCAGGCAAGAACTCCTTCTTTGACTGATCCATTTTGAACTACTTCAAAATCTTATCAAGGTATGTATTCATCGAAAGTCTTATCAAGCGTCTTGATCTATCTCTATAGATCTTGATGCTCAATTTGTAAGCAGCTTCACCAAGGTCTTTCTTTGAAAAACTCCTTTCAAACACTCCTTTATGCTTTCCAGAAAATTCTACATCATTTCCGATCGACAATATGTCATTCACATGTACTTATCAGAAAGGTTGTAGTGCTCCCACTCACTTTCTTGTAAATACAGGCTTCACCGCAAGTCTGTATAAATCTATATGCTTTGATCAACTTATCAAAGCGTATATTCCAACTCCGAGATGCTTGCACCAGTCCATAGATGGATCGCTGGAGCTTGCACATTTTGTTAGCACCTTTAGGATTGACAAAACCTTTTGGTTGCATCATATACAACTCTTCTTTAAGATATCCATTCAGGAATGCAGTTTTGACATCCATTTGTTAGATTTCATAATCATAAAATGTGGCAATTGCTAACATGATTCGGACAGACTTAAGCATCGCTACAGGTGAGAAAGTCTCATCGTAGTCAACTCCTTGAACTTGTCGAAACCCTTTCGCAACAAGTCGAGCTTTGAAAACAGTAACATTACTGTCTGTGTCGGTCTTCCTCTTGAAGATCCATTTATTCTCGATGGCTTGCCGGTCATCGGGCAAGTCAACCAAAGTCCATACTTTGTTTTCATACATGGATCCCATCTCAGATTTCATGGCCTCAAGCCATTTTGTGGAATCTGGGCTCATCATCGCTTCCTCATAGTTCGTAGGTTCATCATGGTCTAGTAACATGACTTCCAGAACTGGGTTGTCGTACCACTCTGGTGCGTAACGTACTCTGGTTGATCTACGATGTTCAGCAGAAACTTGATCTGAAGTTTCATTCATCATCATTAGCTTCCTCACTAATTGGTGTAGGAATCACTGGAACAATTTTCTGTGATGTAATACTTTCCAATTCAGGAGAAGGTACAATTACCTCATCAAGTTCTACTTTCGTCCCACTCACTTCTTTCGAGAGAAACTCCTTTTCTAGAAAGGATCCACTCTTAGCAACAAAGACCTTGTCTTCGGATCTGTGATAGAAGGTGTACCCAACAGTTTATTTTGGGTATCCTATGAAGATTTACTTCTCCGATTTGGGTTCGAGCTTATCATGTTGAAACTTTTTCACATAAGCATCGCAGTCCCAAACTTAAAGAAATGACACCTTAGGTTTCTCGTCAAACCACAGTTCATACGATGTCATCTCCATGGATTTAGATGGTGCCCTATTTAACGTGAATGTAGCTGTCTCTAATGCATAACCCCAAAAGCGATAGTGGTAGATCCGTAAGAGACATCACTGATCGCACCATATCCAATAAAGTACGGTTACGACGTTCGGACACACCATTGCGCTGTGGTGTTCCGGGTGGCGTGAGTTGTGAAACTATTCCACATTGTTTTAAATGAAGGCCAAACTCGTAACTTCAAATATTTGCCTCCGCGATCAGATCGTGGAAACTTTTATTTTCTTTGTTACGATGATTCTCTACTTCACTCTGAAATTTCTTTGAACTTTTCAAATGTTTCAGACTTGTGTTTCATCAAGTAGATATACCCATATCTGCTCAAATCATCTGTGAAGGTCAGAAAATAATGATACCCGCCGCGAGCCTCAACACTCATTGGTCTGCATACATCAGTATGTATGATTTCCAACAAGTCAATTGCTTGCTCCATTGTTTCGGAGAACGGAGTTTTAGTCATCTTGCCCATGAGGCATGGTTCGCAAGCACCAAGTGATTCATAATCAAGTGATTCCAAAAGTCCATCACTATGGAGTTTCTTCATGCGCGTTACACCATTATGACCTAAACGGCAGTGCCACAAATAAGTTGCACTATCATTATTAACCTTGCATCTTTTGGCTTCAATATTATGAATATGTGTATCACGACGATCGGGATCCAACAAACTATTTTCATTGGGTGTATGACCATCGAAAGTTTTATTAATGTAAACAGAATAACAATTATTCTATGACTTTTAAATGAATAACCGTATTGCAACAAATATGATCAAATCATATTCATGCTCAACGCAAATGCCAAATAACATTTATTTAGGTTTTACACTAATTCCGAAAGTATAGGGAGTTTGCGATGATGATCATATCAATCTTGGAACCATTTCCAACACACATCGTCACTTCACCTTTAACTAGTCTATGTTCATTCTACAATTCTCGTTTCGAGTTACTAATTTTGGCAACTGAACCGGTATCAAATACCCAGGGGTTGCTATGAACACTAGTAAAGTACACATCAATAATCTGTATATCAAAATATACCTTTGTTCACTTTTCCATCCTTCTTATCCGCCAAGTATCTATGGCAGTTCCACTTCGAGTGACCATTTCCTTTGCAGTAGAAGCACTTAGTTTCAGGCTTGAGTTCAGCTTTGGGTTTCTTCACGGGAGTGACAACTTACTTGTCATTCTTCTTGAAGTTCCCCTTCTATCCCTTTGCCCTTTACTTGAAACAAGTGGTCTTGTTAACCATCAACACTTGATGCTCTTTCTTGATTTCTACCTTTCGCCGATTTCCGCATCGCGAAGAGCTCGGGAATTACTTTCGTCATCCCTTGCATATTATAGTGCATCACGAAGTTCTACTAACTTGGTGATAGTGACTAGAGAACTTTGTCAATTACTATCTTATCCGGAAGATAAACTCCCACTTGATTCAAGCAATTGTAGTACCCAAACAATCTGAGCACATGCTCATTGGTTGAGCTATTCTCCTCCATCTTGTAGGCAAAGTACTGTCAGAGGTCTTATACCTCTCGACACGGGCATGAGTATGAAATACTAATTTCAACTCTTGGAACATCTTATATGCTCCGTGGCATTCAAAACGTTTTTGAAGTCACGATTCTAAGCCGTAAAGTATGGTGCACTTAAACTATCAAGTAGTCATCATACCGAGCTTTTGTCAAAACGTTCATAACGTCTGCATCTGCTGCTGCAATAGGTCTGTCACCTAGCGGTGCATCAAGGACATAATTCTTCTGTGCAGCAATGAGGATAATCCTCAGATCACAGAACAATTCCGCATCATTGCTAGTAACATCTTTCAACTTAGTTTTCTCTAGGAACATATAAAAGATAAACATGGAGCAACATCGCGAGCTATTGATCTACAACATAGATATGCTAATACTACTAGGACTAAGTTCATGATAAATTAAAGTTCAATTAATCATATTACTTAAAGAACTCCCACTTAGATAGACATCCCTCCGGTCATCTAAATGATCACGTGATCCAAATCAACTAAACCATGTCCGATCATCACGTGAGATGGAGTAGTTTCAATGGTGAACATCTTATGTTGATCATATCTACTATATGATTCACGCTCGACCTTTCGGCCTCCAGTGTTCCGAGGCCATATCTGCATATGCTAGGCTCGTCAAGTTTAACCCGAGTATTCTGCGTGTGCAAAACTGGCTTACACCCATTGTATTTGAACGTAGAGCTTATCACACCCGATCATCACGTGGTGTCTCGGCACGATGAACTTTCGCAACGGTGCATACTCAGGGAGAACAATTATACCTTGAAATTTTGTAAGGGATCATCTTATAATGCTACCGTCGTTCTAAGCAAAATAAGAAGCATAATAAGATAAACATCACATTCAAATCAAAATATGTGACATGATATGGCCATCATCATCTTGTGCTTTTGATCTCCATCTCCAAAGCACCGTCATGATCACCTTCGTCACCGACGCGACACCTTGATCTCCATCGTAGCATCGTTGTCGTCTCGCCAACTATTGCTTCTACGACTATCGCTACCGCTTAGTGATAAAGTAAAGCAATTACATGGCGATTGCATTTCATACAATAAAGCGACAACCATATGGCTCCTGCCAGTTGCCGATAACATTACAAAACATGATCATCTCATACAAAACCGTATACTCATCATGTCTTGACCATATCACATCACAACATGCCCTGCAAAAACAAGTTAGACGTCCTCTACTTTGTTGTTGCAAGTTTTACGTGGCTGCTACGGGCTTAGCAAGAACCGTTCTTACCTACGCATACAAAACCACAACGATGTTTCGTCAAGTATGTGCTGTTTTAACCTTCACAAGGACCGGGCGTAGCCACACTCGATTCAGCTAAAGTGAGAGAGACAGACACCCGCCAGTCACCTTTAAGCAACGAGTGCTCATAACGGTGAAACCAGTCTCGCATAAGCGTACGCGTAATGTCGGTCCGGGGCGCTTCATCTCACAATACCGCTGAAGCAAAGTATGACATGCTGGTAAGCAGTATGACTAGTATCGCCCACAACTCATTGTGTTCTACTCGTGCATATCATCTACGCATAGACCTGGCTCATGATGCCACTGTTGGGGAACGTAGTATTTTCAAAAATTTCCTACGATCACGCAAGATCTATCTACCAGATGCATAGCAACGAGAGGAGAGAGTGTGTCTACGTAACCCGTAGACCGGGAGCGGAAGCGTCAAGTGACGCGGTTGATGTAGTCGGACTTCTTCGCGATCCAACCGATCAAGCACCGAACGTACGACACCTCCGCGTTCAGCACACGTTCAGCTTGATGACGTCCCACGAGCTCTTGATCCAGTTGAGCTTCACGGGAGAGTTTCGTCAGCACGACGGCGTGGTGACGGATATGATGTATCTACCGGCGCAGGGCTTCGCCTAAGCACTGCAATGGTATAATCGAGGTGTGTTTCTGTGGAGGGGGGCACCGCACACGGTTGGGAGAGATCAACTGATCAACTTATGTGTCCTAGGGTGCCCCCCTGCCCCCGTATATAAAGGAGTAAGGGGAGGGGCCGGCCAGCCCTTCTATGGCGCGCCAGGGAGGCAATCCTACTAGGAATAGGATTGCAATCCTATTCCTAGTAGGAGTCCACCAAGAAGGAAGAGAAAAAGGAAGGAGAGGGAGAGGTGGCGCCCCCCAATCCTGATCCAACTAGGATTCCCTAGTGGGGCGCCGGCCAGCCTCTATGGGCTGCCTCTCTTCTTTCCTCAAGGCCCACTATGGACCATACCCCCTCGTGGGGGGTTCCGGTAACCCCCTCCGGCAATCAGGTTAAATCCGAAACTTTTCCGGAACATTTCCGGTGTTCGAATATAGTCGTCCAATATATCAATCTTTATGTCTCGGGCATTCCGAGACTCCTCGTCATGTCCGTGATCTCATCCGGGACTCCGAACTTCCTTCGGTACATCAAAACTCATAAACTCATAATACCGATTGTCATCAAACGTTAAGCGTGCGGACCCTACGGGTTCGAGAACTATGTAGACATGACCGAGACACGTCTCCGGTAAATAACCAATAGCGGAACCTGGATGCTCATATTGGCTCCTACATATTCTACGAAGATCTTTATCGGTCAAACCGCACAACAACATATGTTATTCCTTTTGTCATCGGTATGTTACTTGCCCGAGATTCGATCATCGGTATCTCTATACCTAGTTCAATCTCATTACCGGCTAGTCTCTTTACTCGTTCCGTAATACATCATCTCGTGACTAACTCATTAGTCATTTGCTTGCAAGGCTTATTATGATGTGCATTACCGAGAGGGCCCAGAGATACCTCTCCGACACTCGGAGTGACAAATCCCAGTCTTGATCTATGCCAACACCACGAACACTTTTGGAGACACCTATAGAGCATCTTTATGATCACCCAGTTACATTGTGACGTTTGATAGCACACAAGGTGTTCATACGGTATTCGGGAGTTGCATAATCTCATAGTCATAGGAACATGTATAAGTCATGAAGAAAGCAATAGCCGTAAAACTAAACTATCATAGTGCTATGCTAACGGATGGGTCTAGTCCATCACATCATTCTCTTAATGATGTGATCCCGTTGATCAAACGACAACTCATGTCTATGGCTAGGAAACATAGCCATCTTTGATCACCGAGCTAGTCTAGTAGAGGCATACTAGGGAAACTCTGTTTTGTCTATGTATTCACACAAGTACTAAGTTTCTGGTTAATACAATTCTAGCATGAATAATAAACATTTATCATGATATAAGGAAATATAAATAACAACTTTATTATTGCCTCTAGGGCATATTTCCTTCAATATCCCCGACGGTTTATGGGTCGTGTGGGAAGGACCCCTCTATTCCAGTCACCCACTAGGCGATGGTTTCAAATGCCGTCGCGAAAAGAGGTTAAAAACCATTTGTTTAGCACATCGTTGTACTAGTGATGGCAGTACACAAGCAAGTGTCGTGTTATTACAAGCCCAAGAAATGGTTCCTCCTAAGGGTTGGACATCTGGGGCCCATGCCATTGTCAACGTAGTCAATAAACGAGAGAATTACACAACGAGCGGCTGACACCAGGAACAAAGTTGGTCGCCCAGTTGTTATTTTTTTAGGAACAAGCAGTTGCTATTTATACTAGTTTTAGAGATGGATCGGGGTAACAACAGGGTTGTGTGTGGGCTGTGTCCCGTCTAGGCAGGGTTTTATTTTTTGTTTACCACATGATGAGCCTAGTTGTGTTTTTTTCTTCCCGAAAATGGCTAGCCCAGTTCTACTTTTTTAAAGAAATAGCCATCGAAGGCCTACCTGCTTTCTCAGCCATGTTGGGCTGCAAATCTCTCAAGACGAGAGCGATGTATTCGCTTGCCCAGAAAATGAAGTAGTAAGAAATGGGATGTCAATTTATAAACACAACAAACAGGTAATTAGTTTCAAATATAGTTTTTTAAAGATTTTGATATTTTGAATTTAATTGTTTTTCTGGGACAATTATGTTGGATTTTAAATTGATATAAAATTATTATTTTAAATTAGTTTGAACTTGACTCCAAATTTCGGGATTAAAAACAGTTCGGACCAAACCGTAGTATGCAAAATTTGGTACACTTTTTAAATGTAGCCACAATATGGGTTGTAATGCTAACAAAAAAAATATGGGCTCCAAAAAAATCCTCAAGAATTAGCAAATGGGCTATGAATTGTTAGAAATAGTGGCAGATGGGTTGTATGCTATTTGCCCTAGATTTGAGGCTGACTTGTGCGCCTACTATAGGTTGATGCGTACGCTTTCGTAAAAAAAGGTTGACGCGCACGCAAGGCCATGTCAACTTAGTCAACACACGAGAGAGTGACTATAGGATGTCCATCCAATGGCCGCCATGCTTTTTCAATCTCGTCTCTTCCTGCTCCAGCCTCTCAAACCAGCGCCGGCGGGACTGCCTCCTCCCTCCTCCTGTGGCCGGCTGTGCTGCCGCGCAGGCCGCACCACCCCACCCTACTCATCGCTGGCCAGCAGGCCATTCCTCTACTCACCCACACCTCCCCGGCTTGGGGTCATTCCCTTCCTTGGCCTCACCATCATCCACCGCCCTAGTGCTCTCGGCTCGGCGTGGTCAACGTGGTCAATGAACGACATCCATCAGAAGAGGACTGTATGTGGAGAGGCTGACATATGGGTCCACGACCGCATGCAAGGAAGTGCCTCCTTATTACGCGCAAAATAATGATTCCTCCACCTAACAGCAGGGACCCACGGGAAGAGCCTCTGTATTTCGTGAACAAACATTCGTCCCGCTAACAGCTCGGACCCACCAGCTATATCTTCGCATGCAAGGAAGTGCCTCCTACTACGCACAAAAAATGAATATTGCCCCTACTATCTGGGACCCACCATAGTTGGAGGCTGACTTGTGGGCCTACTAAGTTGACGTGGGCGGAGGGCTTTGTCAACTTAGTCAATATGAACGATTCTATCTCCAGTGACAGTACGATGTCCATCCAACGGCATAGTACTTCATCAACCTCTGGTCTTCTTGCTCCAGGCGCCCAAACCAGCGTTGGTCGTGCCGCCTGCTCCTGCCTCCTGTTGCCGGCTCTGCTGATGCGCAGGCCTCACCGCCCCACGCTACTCCCATCGCTGGCCTCGCCATCCCTGTACTCACCCAGACCTGTTCTTATTCTCCGGCGACTGCAGCCTCACAATGCAACCCAACCAGTAAACCCTCGTACGCCCCTTCACATGGGAAACAACTGCCGAGTCTTCCCGGCTACGGGTCATTCCTTTCCTAGGCCTCACCATCGTCCACCGCCTTGGTGCTCTCGGCGCGGCATGGTTAACATGGTCAAGGAATGAATTACATTGGAAGAAGACTGTACGTGCAGAGGCGGACAGCTGGGTCCACGGCCACAGTAATGAAGTGCCTCCTTATTACGCGAAAAATAATGATTCCTCCACCTGACAGCAGGGCCTACCGGAAGGGCTCTGTATTTTGCAAAAAAAAAACGTTTTCCCACTGACAGCTGGGACCCACCAGCTATATCTTCGTATGCAAGGAAAGTGTCTCCATATTAGGTGCGTAAAAAAAACTGCCCCCTAATAGCTCGGACCCGCCATCAATAACTTCGCACGCAAGGAAGTTCCTCCTTATCCTCCCTGGCAGCCGGGACCCACCTGGTCGAAGCGTACGTAGCATTGTCATTCTTGTCGCGAACGTGTACGTACATACTGGTTGGTCGGTCTCTCTGCAACGATGAACCGTGGCCGAGCATGCAGCAGCATGTGTAGTAGTAGAGCCCCCGAAGTAGCAGTCTAGGCAGTCCCTTCAAAACCGTGTACACGTACGTACAACCACAGGGGAATAAATATGGCTCCGTACATACATACGGGCAAAGTCTCGAACACGTACTCACGCATACGTAGGGCCAGAGCTGGTGTACATGGAGAGGCAGCAGACCGAAGCAATGACATTGTGTTCATCGGCAGCCCACCGGCGGGGTCGGAACGGAGAAACAACATCGTGTTCATCAGGAGCCAACCAGCTTGGATGAAACAGCCGAAACCTGGTGTGGCATACCGCAAAGAGGAGGAAAACAGCCTACTGCTGGAGCACGTACGATCGCAATGGGGTCCTGTTCATTGGGAAGGGTCTGGTGTACCGCAAAAAGGAGGAAACGGCCTTCTGCTCGACTGGCTACGGTCTAAACGGGATCCTGTTCATCGGGAGGGGTCTAGCGTACCACGAAACAGAGGAAACAGACGTGTGTCGGAGCGCTATGGTCGAAATGGGGGTCCTGTTCATCGGGAGGGGTGTGGCGTACCACAAAATAGGACTCCACGGGCTACTGTTCAACCACCATCGGCTTCCTCTAGCCTCCACCTACACTGTTCATGCACCGTGTCTTCCTCTGCCTACACCGGCTACTGTTCAACCAGCCCTCCACTGGCTACTGTTTAATCAGCCCTCCACGGTGTCTTGTTCATCCACCCCCAACCGGCCGCTAGGCTGTGGCGGCCTCCTCTCAGGGTCCTATTCATCCAGCGGCAACCGCCTACTACTACTACCACGGGGTCCTGTTCATCCAACCACCACCGGGAACTGATCATCCAGCCCCAACCACATACGCCTGGACTCATTCAACCAACCTCATGTTCACTGCTCATCAAGAGGCAGGAGGTTCGATCGGCTTCAGTAAGCAACTGCAGCGATCGCTCGGGTTCAGGTAGGAGCGATAGCGAAGGAATCACTCAGGTTGAGTTAACAGCTAAGGGATCGATCGCTTGGGTTCAGTAACGTAGCCTACTGCAATCGCTCGGGTTCAGTAGCGAACGCCTCGCTTGGGTTCAGTTAGAGCCCAACGCCTCGCACACACGCACGTATATATACGAGAGTAAGGCGCAAACCTCTGTGCATCGCTCGGCCCCGACCAGCCACCGTAATCGGGAACTCCCTAAAATAATCCTCGCCCTCGCTTCTAGCACAATTTTTTTCATCATGGACGGACCAAAGAATGTCATGCATGTGCGTCTCCGGCTCGCCCAGGACGAAAAGCCCATTTTCTGTCATGATTTTGTGTCATAGAAGTAGTATCCCACCACATCTATGATGATACCGGGTTTGTCACAATTATCGTCATAGAAGTGTCATGAGCATGACAGAAAAAATTCACTCGGGGCACAATGTCACGGATGTGTCTTTTTCTAGTGAAGTAGACCGAAATGATTATGCAGATACGACTATTACTCCACTCATGGGCCTCTATCCAGCATGCATCTAGAGTATTAAGTTCGTAAAGAACAGAGTAACGCCTTAAGCAAGATGACATGATGTAGCCAAAGTAAACTCACGCATGAATAAACCAAATATTATTATTATTATTGGCAATGATACAAATACATGTCATCTCCCTTTCTGTCATTGATATTGAGCACCACAAGACCAAACCCATCATAAAGCACATCTCCCATTGCAAGAAAAAGCAATCTAGTTGGCCAAACCAAATCAGTATATCAAAGAGAAATATGAAGCTATAATATTCATGCACAAAAGAGTTCATAAAAGACTCAAACAATTTTCATGGATAATCCAGTCATAAACTCGCAATTCATCAGATCCCAACAAACACATCGCAAAAAGTGATTACAATGAATATAACTCCAAGAACATCAAGGAGAACATTGTATTGACGATCAGAGAGAGATAAAGAGAGAGAGAGAGCAAAAGAGAGAGAGAGAGAGAGAGAGAGAGAGAGAGAGACAGAGAGAGAGAGCCATCCAGCTACTAACTGTCGACCTATAGGTCTGTGGTGAACTACTCACACATCATTGGAAGGGCAACAAGGTTCACGTAGAGCATCTCAGTGATTGATTCCCCCTCTGACAGAGTGCTAGAAAAGGCCTCCAGATGGGATCTCGCGAGAATAGGAACTTGCAATGGTGGAAAAAGTGTTTCGTCTGGCTCTCTATTGGTTTCTCGATTTTAGGAAATTTATAGAGGCAGGGTTAGGTCAAACGAAGCTATGTGGGCCCCACGAGCCACCAGGGCCCGCTTACCACCTGGGCACACACTGGAGCCTCGTGGGCCCATGCTTCATCTTCTGGCCCTCTCCCGAAGCTTCCAGTGTCTCTTTTGTCCAAAAAATCTCCAAAAAGTTTTGGGGCATTTGTACTTCGTTTGATATTGATATTCTAAAAAACCAAAAATAGGCAAAAAAAACAACAACAACTGGCACTGGGCACTAAGTTAATTGGTTAGTCCCAAAAAATGATATATAACTATTTGTAAATGAGGATAAAACATCGAAGAATGATACTATAATCCAATATTAGAGATGTATCACTAACCTAGTTGTGGCGTTCCGCAAAGGTTTTTGCGGACCTGTCGGGGAGTGCGCTGGACACCGCCCATGACTTCGGTGAGCAGGAGGGCCACGAGCTGGAGAAGGCATTCTGGCAGCAATTCTAGGTGTCGCCTCATTCGGAGTTGGTTGCTACTTATGAGCTGCGTTGGGATTTCCTCGAAGAAGAGAGGATGATGTAGTATAGTAGAGGTAAGTATTTCCCTTAGTTATGAAACCAAGGTTATCAATCCAATTGGAGAACTAAGCAACACTATGTAAACAACAACTGCACACACAAAACAAATACTTGCAACACAAAACGTAGAGGGGTTGTCTCTCAACGGTTACGAGCAAGATTAAATTGTATATGTTTTGATAGATAGATCGGACAAAAATACAAAATTATCTAAATAAAAGAAAATTGCAGCAAGGTATTTTTGGTTTTAATATATGATAGAAGATAGACCTGGGGCCTTAGTTTTCACTGGAGGATTCTCCCAAGAAAATAGCATACGATGGGTAAGCAAATTATTGCTGGGCAATTGATTAAAAATCAAATAATTTGATGATATCCAAGGCAATGGTCACATCACTGGTACACATCGATGCTATGCAAATGGTTCTAAACCCCTTTCTGCGACGGCATTTGGAACCATCGCCTAGTGAGTGCGGGCGATAGGAGGGGGTCCTTCCCACACGACCCAGAAATCATTTTGTCAAAGAGCTCGTGTGCGATCGGGTGAGCCATCGAAACCCAATTATTTCCGTAGGTATGTACATCCCACACGGTGAATCCCAGAAAAACATTTCGATAGGTATGTGATAGAGGCAATGGTGTCCCGTCTTTCGATGAGATGGTGATTATCGCTTTCGGAGGAGTAGACTTTGACGATCCGACTACGAGCGTGCGAAGACGTCGCGCCTTAGCAATCGCTAAACCAACTCTGAGAGGTTATTGACCATGCCGGAGCACGATCAACCTGACCATGAGGGTCTATTTCCTGCAAGCAAACGAAGAATAAGCAAGAAACTGAGATTGCAATCTAGATATTGCGAATATAAGAGGAAAGCTTTATTGATCAAGGTGGGGTTCTGTGACACCTTTGTCTGGTCGTTGAACACAAACGAAGTACGCGAAGTTGCAGCTATGGCGAACTTTAATCTAAACAAAACCCAAAGACTAAACGATGCCCTAAGGGTTGTATATATGGGGAAAGAGAGGGGGAATTTCGTGGCACCTTGGAGAAAGGTTTCGAAACCAACCCTAACTCTGTTTTCCACACACATACGGACTCAAAGAACAGCCTATACTTGACTATTTCAATATTACATGGGCATGGCCCAATAATAAGGTGACACAGCCCAATAATAGCCTCTCGACGAAATCTATGAAGTGGCATTGTGTATATTTTGTTAAAGGCTTCTCGCACTCATTATGGTGGCTTCAAAGTCCTGAAATCATCACTTGTAACTCCGTTCTTGCTCCCCTTGTACATGCCATCATCGCCATGCTTGATCTTGCTCCAATGTTCATCCTTCTTGTCCAAGCTAGGCCCTTCATTTGTAAGCAATACAAAATCCAATTTAGGCAGCATCATATTCTCATGAACAATAGAATCAAAGTACCTGGTAATTTAATTGGCGTGTGCAAGCTCTAGTAATTGGTCCTGTATATGTATCAGTCGGGGCTGTGGGTGTAACTCTGTTAGTGATGTCCTCATCAGTATGTATATCACACACAGTCAATCCAAGAATAAGTTTCCGTTCTTATGTACATCCCACACAGTCAATCCAGGGAAAACATTTCCGTTCGTATGTATATCGCACACAGTCATCCAAGGAATATGTTTCCGTTCTTATGTACAACCCACATAGTCAATCCAGGGAAAACATTTCCGTTCGTATGTACATCCCACACAGTTTTATGTGTAGGCTCATGTGTGAAAGGTGTAACTATCACACACGCTCTGCCTTGGTTAACTATTTGCTTTTATCAACTACATCACACACGATTTGTGAAGAAAACCGTGTGGCATTGGGCTATCCATCACAAGCGCTTTTACTGCTAGAACCGTTTGCAAAGATTCATGACACATTTAGCAGGTTTATTAGCTTACAATTAATAATTCCAGTATTTCACAAATTCAAATTTTATATCGAACATATGTTTGCCAATTTCATATCAGGCACATAAATATATTATAACATCATAGTACTATAGCTACATGAAAACAAGACAACACAACATATAGCTAGTTCAACTTCATAAGAACAATATTAGAACAATATATTCATTTCCCTAATGAAGATCATATAGGTTCATCTTATCCACCTCTGCTTTTAGTTCAGTAAGGACCTGTTTTGCACGGGCCAATTGGGAAAGTGCCTCCTCCTTCGCCAACACCATCTTAGCAAAGTCTGATTTAAAAAATCTGAGCTCATTCTCTACCTTCCACGTTTTATCCTGCATCTTCAAATATTCTTCAGCGCTGACAACAGTTTCTCTAAGCCTACGTCTGTTCTCTTCCGCATACATGCTCCAGAGCTTCGCTAGGCACATCTTCAAAGACTGTGGCCACTCTTGATCAACCCTCTCCGAGTAAGCACATTTTCGTTCATCCTATAATATTTAAAACTAGATCAGTAACAATTGTAGGGGAAATGGGTTTATAGCAACATAGAAAATCACCAATGCTTATGTTAACAAACAGAAGAAACATGTTAATTATGACATATCTTCTCAAAAAGATCAATGTGCGAATGAATTAATTTCTATTGAGACAACAACCAAATTCTGGAATATCAGAAGCTATAATTAACTAAAACAATGCTACAACTTCTTACTCATGTATAATAAATAACAAATTGAACATTTTATGAGGAAGGTAAATATAACTGCAACAGCATAGCAATAATGTTTGGATGACATCAAATTGATACTAACAGGTCTGTACATGCACAAATTTAGTAACCTAGAACTAATAGCACTAAGGTCGTCCACTATGTATGCCAAAAGTGGTGTAAAGACAACTGCTGCTAAATCTCGCATCGGTGCCCTGCACTGGCGAGCCGATGCAGCGGAAAAAATATGGGACCCGGAGTCTTGAGCACGTAGTTGCTCTGATGCCCAGTTCCTTCGTGCCATAAAGATTTAGTATTTTACCGCTTGGCTGCTCGGATGTGTGGACCAAAGTTGGCTGCACAAACTGCTAAAGCGGTGCCAAATAATTTTCTAATGGCACCACTGATGAGATGGCAACAATTTAAGATACTAGGTACAAACTGTGACACTGTCTTAGGATGAGTTTGGTCGAAGGTGTGGTATGAATGGGTTGGGACCGTGATATTGTCTGAATCACATATAACAAATGATTTGTAACAACGAAAGAGGGTCTAACGTTCTCTCCACATGCCAGAAACTTCCTCCCACTGTCCATAGATTCAAACGCAACTGGCTTCACGCATGGAGATTGATGGTGACAATGAGCAGATCGATCTTCAGCCACCCCTCTCCATTTATTGCCACTGATGGTCCTAGGGAGCTACAAGAGGAAGAAATGACTCAAATCGGCCGCCGGGCAAAAATCCTTCATTCCAAGTCATAGCCCGAGAGAGAAAAGAGAGGCATACCCGGGTGGTGAAGGAGTTGTCGCCGGAGGAGGAACCGCTGGAGAGGTCTTGGAAGAAGACCATGGCAAACACGACAATAGGATGCGAGACGGCCAAAGCGAGGAAGCAGCTATAGCTTAGGAAGGAAGGAAGGAAGGAGGAAATAGGGGAAATGTGACTTGTGGTCGGGGAGAAAAGGGGGTGGGGAAGGGGGAGGGGCAGGGGTAGATATTTTGGCGGTAGGCCAAAATTTTGGAAATGTGGAGGGTAACTTTGCACGTGGTGCCGCCGGACCTTTTACTTTGAACGATTGTGTGCATCGCAAACGATTCTTCTGCTTTACGCGCATGGGATGAGTTTGATAATTCAAATTTTGGTGGAAAATTCCCCGGGTACGTCATTGCATAATTTAACATCGCTTGCTAATTTGGGCACACAAAAGAGCGTACAGCTGACAGACCACACTTACTGAATCGAGAAATTTTAGTAATTAAACAGAGCCAGTTGACCTAAACATTAATCTAACAAAAGACCAGCATTAAAAACAAAGCCTAAGTAGGCATAAGTTTATCAAATCCGTCACCCCGTCGGCCTATGCATCGCCGGCGTGAGATGAGACGTCGATGACTTGTCCTGGCGACATGACGCCATTGGTGGACTCCGCGTCCCCCTGCTGCAGTCGATCGCATCCTCGTCCTCATCCTCGTCCTCGTCCTCAGCGCCGCCCTCAAGGTTGTAGTACTCGTAGTAGTGGCTGCGCCAGAGCTCGCGTTGGTACTCCACCGCCGATTCCTTGATAGACAAACTCTTCTCTACCTCGACCTCGGCCACGCGCAACTCCTCCTCCCGGCGCTCCTTGATCTCAGCCGCCTCCTGCATCTCCATCTCCCACTCGGCGACCTCATGAGGAAGCAGGTGCTCCATGTCCACTGCTGCCTTTTCAGACGTGGGTTGCATGCCGGAGTCCGAGGTGGCCTGGAATATCTTGGCATGTGCATCCTCGATCTTGGCGTGGATGGCCTCGACCCGCGCCAGGGCGACATCGGCGGCACGGACTGCAGCTCGAGTGCTCTCAGTGTTTGCAGCCGCCGTCGCAGGAGCAGCTGCCCTATCGGCTGTATTAGATGCCCTCTCGGCGAAAGCGGCCGCACTCAATGCGGATACGGTGGCACTCTCGGCGTAGCCGGCCGTGCTTTCAGCACAGGCGGTGGCGCTCGGGGGGACACGGCCATCGTACGGGCCTTCATGAAGCGTTTCCATATTGGCATCTTTGCAAGAAGGGGGTGCGGGAATGGGGATCGGGATACGTGGATTCGGCGGTCGCCGGCACTAGAGCAGACTAGCCGAAGGAGGGAGACTTAAATAGACCCAGATATTTTCATCGCAAACGGTTCCTAGAAAACAAGTGTGTGTGATGTTGTAGATAATTTTTATTGAAATCTGACCATTTTTTATGCATCCGTCATCGCAAGCGTTTTGCACCTTTTTTGACGGTTCTTTTACACCATCGTTTGCGATTAGGTTTCAGACAAAAACTCATCTGTTACAAAGGGATTTCATTTATTTGAACTTATTTGAACTCAAGACTTTTTGTGTGTTCAAAATGCACCATTCAAAGCCACATCATCAATTTTCAACCCTTTCTGACTTCATTTGGTATTTTTCATGCATTTACGGATTTTTTAAAGCTTAATGACCTTGAATTGAAAAGCACTACAAATGAACTCGAAAAAGGTTGAAAGTTGGCATGGTATCATCATCTCACCCACATAGCATGTGCTAGAAAGTTTAGAGGGTTCTGGCAAAAACTGGATGCACTTCGTGTATAAAATGGACAATCTCTTTCGAAGTATCAAGGTTTTGGACGAAAACTCATCTGTTACAAAGGGATTTGATTTTTTGAACTTATTTGAACTCCAGACTTTTTGTGTGTTCAAAATGCACCATTCAAAGCCACAACATCAATTTTCAACCCTTTTTGACTACATTTGGTATTTAACATGCATTTACTGAATTTTCAGCTAAATGACCCTGAAATCGAAAAGCATGACAAATGAATTCTGAAAAGGTTGAAAGTTGGCATGGTATCATAATTTAACCAACATAGCATGTGCTAAAAATTGATAGGGTTAGGAAAAAACTGGATGCACTTCGTGTACAAAATGGACAATCTTCTTCGGCGTATCAGGGTTTCGGACGAAAACTCATATGTTACAAAGGGATTTCATTTATTTGAACTTATTTGAGCTCCAGACTCTCTGTGTGTTCAAAATTCACCATTCAAAGCGACATCATCAATTTTCAACCCTTTCTAACTTCTTTTGGTATTTTCATGCATTTATTAATTGTTTTAAGCTAAATGACCCTAAAATTGAAAAGCATTACAAATGATCTCTGGAAAGGTTGAAAATTGGCTTGGTATCATCATCTCACCCACATATCATATGCTAATAAGTTGAGAGGGTTACGGCAAAAAACTGGATGCACTTCGTGTACAAAATGGACAATCTCTTCGAAGTATCAGGGTTTCATACGAAAACTCATCAGTTACAAAGATATTTCATTTTTTAAACTTATTTGAACTCCAGACTTTTTGTGTGTTCAAAATGCACCATTCAGAGCCATGGCATCAATTGCAACCCTTTCTGACTTCATTTGGTATTTTTCATGTATTTACTGATTTTTAAAGCTAAATGACCCTGAAATTGGAAAGCACTACAAATGAACTTTGAAAAGGTTGAAAGTTGGCATGTATCATCATTTCACCCACATAGTAGATGCTAAAAAGTTGAGAGCGTTACGGCAAAAACTGGACGCACTTCGTGTACAAAATGGACAATCTCTTTCGAAGTATCAGGGTTTCGGACGAAAACTCATCTGTTACAAAGGGATTTCATTTATTTGAACTTATTTGAACTCCAGACTTTTTGTGTGTTGAAAATGCACCGTTCAAAGCCACACCATCAATTTTCATCCCTTTCCGACTTCATCTGACCTTATAAAGACATTTAAGTGATTTTCTAGCCATTTAATGACCGTAATTCAAATTTGAACTACATCTGCATGCAACGGATAACCATAACGGTTTAAAAAAAATCATATTTTTGTGTACTTGTGTGCAAGTTAAAAAATCTTCAGACCATGTAATTATCTCGTGTTCAAAAAAGATAATGTAAAGATCTAGCAAGACAACCGGCCCCCACATGATTGGCACTCTATTTCGCGCCTCGAGGTTTGGAAGGTGAATGGCGGGGGTTATTAATCAGACACGGCTATGTATTGGAAACCTTCAGCTACTATGTTCACACACGGATTCTAATTCGACAATCATGTGTAATTCAAACTACAGTCATTGTAAATTCCGGCGACAGGCGTGTGTACGGTTCCTGTCGATCTAGATTCCGGCCGCAAATAAATACTACCTTGCTCACGTCGTCCGCCTGCATTCTCATCTACATCCTCCCCTCGCTCGAACCATCTCTCTCTCTCTCTCTCAAAGCTCTACCATGGCGCCGCCGATCTGTCCACGCGCCGATGAGGAGTCGCCGCCCCCCGAGGATGCTCATTCGATGAGCAGCGACAAGGAGGACCCCTACGCGCCGCCGGATGAGGTTGCGCCGGACGCCCAACTTTGGATTGGTCTTGGGGCTAGTACAATCTTTGTCTGTGGAAGTCACTATCGCTGGCTGAGAAAGCCAGGCAAGTGGCATTCAAGAAGGAGATGGTGGAGGAGAAAGCCAGGTACTAGGAGGCCTATGAAGCCCGTGATGCCGCCTGGAAAAAGGAGAAGGTGGAACTTTGGGGGTGGGCGCGTCGTCGTGCGGTGGAGGTGTACGAAGGTGGGTACTTTGCGAGGAAGGCCAAAGGCACTAGGCGTCTCATCACTTCATACAGGTGGGCCAATAAGCTCCAGCGTGAGCTCCAGTGGGCGCCCACCGAAATGGTAAGATCATCCGGGCTCGTCCGCCAGCAAGAGGCAGATCGGCACGTGAAGCACTGCGAGGCGGAGGACGCTGAGTACTGCCTCTACGCTTGGATGACACCACGCATTAGGAGTGATTATTAGTTTTAGTATTGTTCGTTTTCACTTTTATGCATTGTACCTAGTAGTTAAGTATCATCACATATATGTGATGATATTATATATATCCTGTTATGAACTAATGAACAATATATATATAAAGAATTCCATTTTCTATCTGTTTTTGTATACTAATTTGAATCTAGTTGTTATCATCCACATATACATAATGGAAAGCGTATATACACACATTGAAACAGAACATATATGAACGGAAAACAGAGTACACACATTCAAACAGAGCAATACTATGATTCTTGTTAATACATACTTATCCACGTCGAAATGACTCAACAAAATAAAATGCATCCATGAGACCATGACCAGCAACACTAGCCTACCATAGCTCTTGGCTATGCTTGGACTCGTGCAGGCGTTTGTTCAAGCGGTCGACACGCTCGCGGTACATCTGGAGCATGATCTGGAGCTCCAAGTTGGCTATTTCATCAGAGATCACCAGCTCAAGGATGCGACGACCATGTTCCTCTACTGCGCCTAGGTGGACACCTGGGCCAAGGAGGCGGTCGAGCCTACGGCCCAGCGCGTTGGCATCCAGCGGGCCACGGACAAGGCGAACGGCGCCACCCATGCGAACGGTGCGGCGGGCATCCAGTGCAAGTACAGTGCGGCCAGCCTCCGGTGCGAGTACGGCGCTGAGGGCCTCTGCCCACTACTGGTGAAGAATGGAGGTATTGATGGGACGTGTACCCAGGTGTGACACCGTGTCTATAGCAGGCAAGCACTGATTGATCCGCTCTTGCTGTGCGGTGCGCCGCGCCTCTCGCTCTGCAGCACTCCAACGGTCTCACCATGCGGCGAGTCGCAGCCTATCGGTGCGGACGCGCCTAGCTTGCTCTGCGGCACGCCATCGATTGAGTTGTGCGGGGAGCTGTAGCTTGTCGGTGTTGACATGCTAATCTTGATCCGCGGTGCTCAACCGCCATGCTCAAAAGGTCCGCTCAACCCTGGAGATGACACGCATCACAGCGTTTACCATCGCGTTACCGGGGAGCGCCTCGGCCTCGAAGGGCCGTGGCAATTGCTCGTTTTCCTCGTCGGCGAGGTTGATGGCAGAGGCGGAACTTTGGTGGGTTGGCATCTTGGGAAAGGTGGATGTGATATAGGCTGCGCTTGTCGCCTCCGTGCGTCGTCCGCCGCCTAGGTTTATGCGTAATATCGCTGGGTGGCGGGAAATAGGTGAGGAAATGGCGAAAAATGATGGTGTGTTCATAAAACACAATCAATTAATGGAAACTTAGCATAGAAGGAACATCGAGCTAGCACAAGAAGTAGATGATGATCAGATGAACATGGACCACACTAGGGAAATCGTCGATGATGAATTCATCAATCGCAAACGGATGAATACTAGCAAGTGCTTGCCCACAACACACACACCTTATTCCATCACAAACAGGTCGGATGGATCAACTGTATGCCACGTATCACACATTGTCAAAAAGTAATGCGGTAGACCTTCTTTAACACGTGTTAAATAAATCAAAACAAGGACCTTGAGGTTAATTGCACCCGACAACACACATGGCTTATTCCATCACAAACAGGTTGGATGGATCAACTGTATGCCACGTATCGCACATTCTCAAAACATAATGCGGCACACCTTCTTTAACATGTGCTAATTTTTTTCAAAACATGGATCTTGAGGTTAATTCTGCAGATGGGATGTGTCATAAATTTCCTTAATGGACCTTTTAGATACATCCCATCAGTGGGATTAACATCAAGACAACTTCACATCCGGTCACCCGTCTCATGGCTGCTCCAGCCCGAGCACAATTAACTTGTGAGTTCTCTTAGACGATCTATTGGTGGAACAACTAGTCCTTGCTGACATAGGATGCCCTCTTTGCATCCTTATGGCGTACCCGGATGACCGCCCGTCGCCCAATGGCCAATAGATGTTGTGTAGACAGAGCATATCACATACATCTTATTAGAAGCAATCATTTGTGTTATTATGGGTCTTCGCACACATTTTTGTTTACAGACCTGTTTGCCGCATAACACACACATATTGTTATATTGAACCATTTCTGTTCTCTTGTCTCAACGCAATCAGTTCATCCGAGTGAACCGCATGTGATAGAGGCAAAGGTGTCCCGTCTTTCGATGAGATGGTGGCTATCGTTTTGGAGGAAGTCGACTTTGACGATCCGACTACGAATGTGCGAGGACGTCACGCCTTAGCAATCCCGAAACCAACTCCAAGAGGTTATTGACCATGCCGGAGCACGATCAACCTGACCACGCGGGTCTATTTCCTGCAAGCAAACAAAGAACAATCAAGAAATTAAGATTACAATATGGATATTGCGAATATAAGAGGAAACCTTTATTGATCAAGGTGGGGTTCTGTGACATCTTTGTCTGGTCGTTGAACACAAACGAAGTACGCGAAGTTGTAGCTATGGCGAACTTTAATCTAAACAAAACCCAAAGTCTAAACAACGCCCTAAGGGCTGTATATATGGGGGAAGAAGGGGGAATTTCATGGCCCTTGGAGGAGGCATCCGGAACCAACCCTAACTCTTGTTTCCCCACGCATACGGACTCTAAAAACAATCTATACTTTACTATTTCGAAATTACATGGGCCTGGCCCAATAATAAGGTGACGCAGCACCTATAATAGCCTCTAGACGAAATTTATGAAGTGGCATCTTGTATATTTTGTCCAAGGCTTCACGCACTCAATATGGTGGCTTCAAAGTCTTTAAATCATCACTTGTAACTCCGTTCTTGTTCCCCTTGCGCATGCCATCATCTCCATGCTTGATATTGCTCCAATGTTCATCCTTCTTTTCCAAGCTAGGCCCTTCATTTGTAAGCAAGACAAATGTATCCAATTTAGGGAGCATCATATTCTCATGAACATTAGAATCATTACCAAGAAACGAAAGTACTTGGTAATTTAATTGGCGTGCGCGAGCTCTAGTAATTGGTCCTGTATATGTCTCAGTTGGGGCTGTGGGTGTAACCTTGTTAGTGATGCCCTCATCATCCTCCCCTTCTTGAATTGAAGTCGTCCTCGACGGAAGCTCATCTTCCTCACCCAAGTAACGCTTCAAATCTGCAATGTTAAATGTGGGACTAACCCCAAAATCTGCAGGCAACTCAAGTTTATATGCATTATCATTTATTTTCTCTAACACCTTGAAAGGACCATCAGCACGTGGCATTAGCTTTGACTTGCGCAAATTAGGAAACCTATCCTTACGCAAATGTAACCGAACAAGGTCTCCAAGTGCAAAGACAACACCTTTTCTACCCTTATCTCCAACAAGTTTATATTTAGCATTCATGCGCTCAATATTTTCCTTAGTTAACTCATGCATTTTTAAGACCAATTCAACACGTTGTTTAGCATCAAAATTAACCTTCTCCGAAGATGGAAGAGGCAACAAATCAATAGGTGCAAGAGGTAGGAAACCGTAGACAATTTCAAAAGGGCACACCTTAGTAGTAGAATGCAACGAAAGATTATAAGCAAATTCAATATGAGGCAAGCATTATTCCCACATTTTCTTGTTATTCTTCAAAACAGCCCTAAGCATAGTAGACAAAGTTCTATTGACTACTTCAGTTTGTCCATCAGTTTGGGGGTGACAAGTAGTACTAAAAAGCAGTTAGTTCCCAACTTAGCCCATAAACATCTCCAAAAGTGGCTAAGAAATTTAATCACGATCTGAAACAATAGTATTTGGCAAGCGAATACTTTCACAAAAGAACAAATCAGCAAGATTAGTATAAAGTGTGCCATCTTCGAGAACCTATCCACGAAAACAAATATGCTATCCCTCCCCTTCTTTGTTAGAGGTAAACCCAAAACAAAGTCCATAGATATATCTTCCCAAGGAACACTAGGGACATGCAAAGGCATATATAAACCATGAGGATTGAGTCGTGCCTTAGCTTTTTGATATGTAGTGCAGCGAGCAACAAAACGCTCAACATCCCATCTCATCTTTGGCCAAAAGAAATGTGTAGCAAGTACGTCCTCCGTCTTCTTCACGCCAAAGTGTCCCATTAATCCTCCACCATGCGCCTACTGCAACAAAAAAGACGAACAAAGCTAGCTAGAATGCATAGCTTGTTAGCACGACACACAAATCCATCATTAACGACGAACTTGTTCCATGTTCTCCTTCTTTACAATTCTGAAATACATCTTTAAATTCAGCATCATGCACATATTGATCTTTGATGGTCTCCAAACCAAATATTTTAAAGTCAAGTTGTGAAAGCATAGTATAATGACGAGACAAAGCTTCAGCAATAACATTTTCTTTTCCCTTCTTGTGTTTAATAAAATAAGGGAAAGTCTCTATGAATTCAACCCATTTAGCATGTCTACGGTTCAGTTTTGCTTGACTTTTAATGTGCTTCAAAGATTCATGATCAGAATGTATAACAAATTCTTTGGGCCATAAATAATGTTGCCATGTTTTCAAAGTCCGAACAAGAGCATATAATTCCTTATCATAAGTAGAATAATTCAGACTAGGCCAACTCAATTTTGCACAAAAGTATGCAACCGGTTTACCATCTTGTAATAACACACCTCCTAACCCAGTTCCACTAGCATCACATTCAAGCTCAAAAGTCATATTAAAATAAGGAAGTTGGAGTAAAGGAGCATGTGTCAACTTATCTTTCAATACTGTGAATGCTTCTTCCTGTGAAGTACCCCAAACAAAAGGCACATCCTTCTTTGTAAGCTCATTGAGAGGTGCAACAATTGTACTGAAATCTCTCACAAAACGCCTATAGAATCCAGCGAGGCCAAGGAAACTCCTCACGTGTGTGACCGTTTTGGGCTGAACTCTCAATAGCTTCAATCTTGGCTTTATCAACCTCAATTCCCTGTGGAGTAACAACATAGCCAAGAAAAGATACTCGGTCGGTGCAAAAGGTGCACTATCCAAGGTTACCAAACAAACGTGCATCACGTAGAGCAATAAAAACAACACGTAAATGTTCCAAATGTTCCTCCAAAGATCTGCTATAAATCAATATATCATCAAAGTAAACTACCACAAATCGTCCAATGAAAGCACGTAAAACTTCATTCATTAATCTCATGAAAGTACTAGGTGCATTAATTAACACAAAAGGCATGACTAACCACTCATATAATCCAAACTTAGTTTTAAATATTGTTTTCCATTCATCTCCCAATTTCATACGAATTTGATGGTATCCACTACGCAAATCAACTTTGGAGAATATTGTAGAGCCACTCAATTCATCAAGCATATCATCTAGCCTAGGAATAGGATGATGATAACGAATAGTAATATTATTAATGCCTCTACAATCAACACACATACGCGATGTACCATCCTTTTTAGGCACTAGAATAATAGGAACAGCACAAGGACTAAGAGATTCACGTATATAACCTTTGTCGAGTAGCTCCTGTCCTTGACGCATAATCTCCTCCATCTCCTCTGGATTAGTACGGTATGGTGCGCGGTTGGGTAGCGATGCACCGGAAATTAAGTCAATCTAATGCTCAATCCCTCGAATAGGTGGTAATCCCGGTGGCACGTCTTGTGGAAAGACGTCGGCGAACTCCTGCAAAATGTTAGTGATAGCAGGAGGCAAAGAGGAAGGCACGTTCTCGAATGAAAATAATGCCTCTTTGCACACAAAAGCATAGCAAACAGATTTTCTTAAATCTAGATCATCAATATCACATTTGGTGGCAAGTAAACATCCACTTTTTAATTTAATTTCAGATGCAACCTGAGATGATGGTGTGTTATTAGGCTTTATTTCTTGCTCAAATTCTTTTGCCACAATCTGATTTTCACTCTTATTTTGCTCCTGTTTTGCTTTATTAGCTCTATTAATATCATCTTTCAAAATGGAATCAGGAGACATAGGAAGCAAAGTAATACATTTATCATTATGAACAAGAGTTAACTGATTGTTTCTACCATGGTGTACAGAATTTTTATCAAATTGCCATGGTCTACCAAGTAATAAGGAACATGCTTGCATGGGTACCACATCACAATCAACATAATCAGCATATGTGGATGTGGTCTTGTGGTGAGAGATAACTTCTCCACCATCTCCATGCTAGCCAAGTTGTTGCAGCTCCCTCCATCTATGATGAAGCGAACAAAACGTTCCTTCACAACTCCCTTTGTATGGAACGAATTATGCGTCCGATTTTGCTCCGCTTGTGTGACCTGCACACTCAAAACACGTTGAACAACTAAACATTCATACATGTCAGCGTCTTGAGGAGCCATGTATTGCGTCTTATTTTCAAAATCGTCTCCACCATGTTCTTCACGTGTAATAAGAGCCAAAATCTCCTCATCATAGTCACTAGCGGACTCATAACCACCATCCTCAGTAGCAATCATGACACGCTGCAATGGGCATTTGCTCGCATAGTGACCACGACCAGTGCAATGACGACATATAACATCATGCATTGGCCCATTGGATGCCATGGATGAAGAAGAGCTCTGCGCAGGACTGGAAGGTGTACTCCTGGTTGATGGTGGTGGTGCCTGTTTGCTTTTATCACGGCTAGAAGTGATGGATGAAGTAAGCGGTGGTGCAGCCGGACGTGTCGGAGTAGATGATGCACGCGGTGTCCATGATGAAGGTCGACCTGCAGAAAAATTAGTTCGCGCCAAGGCCTGTCGATCCTGCACTTCACATTCAGCTTTGGAAGCAAGATGGAATAAACGAGTGATATTATTATACTCCTTAGACTCTAGAATTGTCTGAATCTCTCTATTTAAGCCACCCATAAAACATGCAAGCATAGCCTCATTATCCTCAACAATACCACATCTAATCGGGCCAATTTGTAATTCCTGATAATATTCCTCTACATAATATTTTTGCTTATCTTAAACGCTGCAATTTCTAAAGTAATTCGCGTTCATAATATGGTGGAACCCAACGAGTACGCATAGCAGTTTTCAAAGTAGCCCAAGTAGTTGTAAAATTATCCGGATGTAATCTACAATATTCAGACCACCACACATAAGCAAAACTAGTGAAAGCACAAAGAGCAGCAGCAACACGTCTCTCCTCGGGATATTCTAAACATGTAAAATGTTGTTCGGTTTCTAACTCCCAAGTAAGATATATATCAGGAACATATCTACCATCAAATGGTGGAATATTCAATTTTAGTTTAGGGAGATGGTCATGATCGCATACCTGAGGGTGTGGTGCAGCCCTACCATTATGATTATATGCATGTGGACGACCTGGTGGTTGTGGTGCTGGTTGTTGCACGTAGTTCTGATTTTGATCAACCTCTTTCTCGTAATCCCTTGCGTAATCATCCTCCACCTCAGCAGCAGCAGGAGCCACAGAAGTATAAACATCAGCACCAACAGTTTGGCCAGGCTGAAGAGTGACACGGCTCGCTTTGCGGAGGGCGGTTTCGCGATGTGAAGGTGGTTGTTGTTGTTGTTGGAATGGTGCAGCAGGTGGAGGTAGACGCGCAAGCACTTCAGCGAATTTGGCATCCAACTTGGTGTCAATTGACTTCTCAATTCCATCCATCCTCGCTAGTTCGTTGTCAAAACTGGTCATCACATCTTCTACCTGTTGACCCATCATTTGCTGAAATTTATCATGCAACTACTTGTTCGTCATGTTCTCCCAGTCAGTCTCGTCTACTTGTGATCCTAGCATGGTTAGCAGCAATAGAAAGACACAAAAATATGATCCTACAGACTACTAGAAAATGGTGGTGGTGGGGAGTCACAAATCCGTCAAGCAAATCTCAAATTCTTACCAGTTCTTACCCAGGAGTAGGTGGTGATCGGCAACCGTGGTAGTCAAAACTCTCAAAGCTTGGATAAAGCGATTAACAGGGAGTGTCAAATGCACGACATAGATGTATGTGGAGCTGGGAAGGCTTATAATATGGTAGCAAAAAAAGGTCAGCAGTAATCAATTCTGAGATGCAAAGTTGAATAAACGCTCAACGACGGTATTGTGCTGGTCCTAGGCTAGATCGTACTAGAGACGCAAGCCTAGAACACTAACAAAATTACGGCGCTGCACGCAAACAAGGGGAAAGCACACTATGAATTTTTATTTTCGCCTCTTTTTTTGCGCTTTGTTTTTGCGCTCCTCCTTTTTTTGCCGAAAATCACTATAATGGCGAGTGTCTCAAAACTCTTCCCAAGTCAAACTAAGAGGATAGGCACAAAAAATTTTTGATGAATTTTTTTTCGAAATCAGGGCAGCGATGACGAAAAAGTGCGGTAAAAAACAGTATGATGGCACGTGTCTCAAAAGACTCAGAAAATCCTAAAAATAGGATAGGAAAAAAAATTCACCTATCGAAATTTTGGCCTAAAAACTACTCGGGGGTCTGCAGACTCTTTTTTTTTCGAGACCTACGCAGGCAAGGAAACACGAATCTGAAACCTAGATTGATCTCGAGAACAAACCTAATATGAAAATAACTCGGATTGGTGGTGGATATATGGTGGTAGGATATGGCAGCAGTTGTAGGTTATGGCAGCGGTGGTGGTATGTGGCAGCAGCGGAATATGGTGCGGCGGCGGCGTGACAAACTGTGAACAGAACTCGAAACTCTAAAGAGCTAGACGCTAAGACCAGCAACTCGACACGACAATGCAACCGCAAATTAAACTAAGCAAACACGGAAAAGATTATGCAAAGGCTCAGACTGGTTCGGATATGATGAACTAACCCTAATTTCTTTTTGGCTATTTCGTGGACTGTAGGTCTGAAGAACAGACTCGATCTAATCTACGAAAAACTGTAAAATCTCACCGAGCAACCTGGAAATCTGATACCACTTGATAGAGGCAAAGGCGTCCCGTCTTTCGATGAGATGGTGGCTATCGTGTTGGAGGAAGCCGACTTTGAAGATCCGACAACAAACGTGCAAGGACGTCGCGCCTTAGCAATCGCTAAACCAACTCCGAGAGGTTATTGACCACGCCGGAGCACGATCAACCTGACCACGACGGTCCATTTCCTACAAGCAAACGAAGAACAAGCAAGAAACTAAGATTGCCATCTGGATATTGCGAATATAAGAGGAAAGCTTTATTGATCAAGGTGGGGTTCTGTGACGTCTTTGTCTGGTCGTTGAACACAAACAAAGTTCGCGAAGTTGCAGCTGTAGCGACCAGACCTCAAACAGTCTGATCTCTGTGCATCAGTGTCATCACTGGATCAGTAATGCTGACACGCACAGTACTTGAATGATTTATAATAGAGTGGCAATCACACACTTATTACATCGATAGTTCCAACGATGAACTTATTACAATAAAAATGGCTTAAGGCCATCTAACAACGATAACAACGGAAGGCTTGGAAGATAAGTGAGTCCATCAACTCCAATGGCATCACTGAGTATAGAACCACGACCTAAGAGGCACCTTACTCGTCATCTGAAAAATTTGCAACATGAACATTGCAGCCCGAGAACGGGTCAGCACATGGAATATGCTGGCAAAGTAACACATAGAGAGTAACAAAAGTAAAGCTATACTATATGCAATATGGCTGGTGGAAAGCTCTATGGTTACAGTTTTTGCGTAAAGCCAATTTTTCCCTACTGCAAAGGAATAGATTTTAATTAACTATCATGGTAGTTGAAACATCATTGAGAAGGTAGACATCCCCTCAATCCCAATTAATCATCATCATTAAAACCCAACAATATTAATTAAAGTAACATGATGAGATTCACATGATAATCCAAGTACTAGATACTCAAGACGTCCGTAACCGGGGACACGGCTAATCATGATCAGTTTGTACACTCTTCAGAGGTTTGTGCACTTTTCCCCACAAGACTCGATCTCCTCCGTTGGGATTCTCGCACTACATGTTGTTTGAGAAACGGATGACTGAGACACAGTCTTTCAGAAGCACTAGCACCTTACGAACGGGTGGACCGTACCAACCTACATCCCCTACATCTGCTAGTCCACCACTGTAAGAGTTTGCACGACTTAGTCAACTATGCTAGAGCCCATAATTGCTTGTGGATGGACACGGAAGTTTCTAGTATGAATAATCTCATGTTCCCTTTGAGCCTGGGTGGCGGTCCATAAAGAAAACCGGCAATCGCTGCAATAACCAGGTGCCTCAATCCACCCAGATGTGTATTTAAGTTGCCACCTTAAGTTGAACCATTAATTAACAATCTCACATCTGTCATGGATACACACACCCAATCCACGTCTACGAGCATAGCATAACCTATTAGCAAACGTAGAAGTAACTCCCAAGGGTTTGAAAATAATGCAGGTAATAGGTACTACCTCAATCTACTTCCCAGTCCCACATGTTATTAGATCCTACTCATGCAATGTGTTTGAGGATAATATTAATGCAATGAAAACTGGGTATTGGAAGTATGATCAAAGTGTTACTTGCCTTGCTGATGATCCACAAAACCTAGAGATTCAAAGTAGCAAGCGGCGCACTCCGGGTACTCTATCTCAAACAAACAAACACACAATAAGTACTTAACTAATGCACGGGTAAAACTCAAATAAGAGATCTAACCAGAAAGTTCAACTTAAGAACTCCGGTTTGCAAAAGAAACAAACCAAACGAATCAACGAAAGTCAAACGGCGAAAGAGAAACAACTACCGTACCAATCTGGACCTAAGTCAAAATTTAACAGAGGCAAACGCTTGGGTGACTTGGTTAAACGGAAAGAGGGTTTTGAGACGAAACTCGAGGCGCTTGAATCGCCTGATTCCGATAAACGAGCAAAAAGATAAACTAGAACGAAGATCGGATCAGAAATCGCGATCAGAAAAATAACTACGAAAAGAAAACTAAAAACAGCTTAACGAATGGGCGTTCGTCAGCTGAGACTAAACGACGAACTCGTTCGTTAAAATGAACGAACGGGTGAACGCTCGCTAATTAACTAAACCGGGAAAAGAAAAAAAACAATCTAACTAAAAAAACGAACTAGGGTTCTAAAAAAACCGGGCGGTTTACTATCGAAAACCGGCGGCGGCGCGGCTACCTCGTCGTTCGTCCGGCGGGAGGGCGTCGGCGGGCGTTGGCAGGCGGCGGCGGGGCTGCTGCGGTGGCGGTGGTGTGCTGCGGCGGCGGGGGTGGGGTGGTGCTGCGGCGACGGCGTGGCTTGCGGCGGCGGCGGCGTGCTGCGGTGGCGGCGTGGCTTGCGGCGGCGGGGCTGGCTTGCGGCTGCGGGGTGCGACAAGGGGGCGGGGGTGGCGATATATAGTGGGGGGGGATTGTTGCTTGGGGGAGGGGGCAAGCAACCGGCGGCGGCGGCGTTGTCCGCCTCGGGCACGGGCGCACGGTGCGGGGAAGGCGGCGGCGGCGGCGCGGGCCTGGCTCGGCTGAGCCTTCGGCCCAGTCGGGTTCGGGTCTCCTATTGTTTTTTTTAAACGCCGAAGCTACCAAAAATCCCAGAAAATAAAATAAAAAAATCTAAAATTCCCAAAACAAATTTTCACCGTCTAAATCGAATATTTAGAACAAGATGAACATTTGTTTGGCACTAAAATGCATTTTTGAAAACATGCAATTTTTCCTAATTCAAATAAAACTCCAAAGAAAACCTATTTGATTTTTTTCTTAAATCCTCAGTATTTCTTTATTTTTGGGAGAGTCATTTTACTCCCTATCTCATATTTTCATAATAGAAATACTTGAAGATAAAATAAATAAAATCAAAGATCCTATTTTCAAAATTTGAGAAACCTCAAGTATGAAAATATCAAAATCCCCAACTCTCTCTGAGGGTCCTTGAGTTGCGTAGGATTTACTTGGATCCACCAAAAGCGAGAAAATATGATATGCATGATGATCATGTATAACATTCCAAATTGGAAATATGGGATGTTACAAACCTACCCCCCTTAAGATGAATCTCGCCCTCGAGATTCGGGTTAGCTAGAAAATAGGTGAGGGTGGTCCTTCCACAGGTCTTCCTCTCGTTCCCAGGTAGCTTCATCCTCGGTGTGGTGACTCCATTGAACTTTGCAAAATTTGATAACCTTGCTGCGGGTGACTCGGCTGGCATACTCAAGAATCTTGACTGGTCTATCTTCATAGGTCAAGTCACTGTCCAGCTGAATAGCTTCCAATGGCATAGTATCCCTCAGCGGTATCTCAGCCATCTCGGCGTGACATTTCTTCAACTGGGAAACGTGGAATACATCGTGAACTCCTGACAATCCTTCGGGCAGTTCCAACTTGTAGGCTACTTCTCCCATACGTTCCATAATCTTGTATGGTCCTACAAAATGTGGTGCTAGCTTTCCGTTAACTCCAAAGCGCTTAACTCCTATAAGTGGAGATACTCGAAGATAAACTCGGTCTCCGACTTCGTAAACGATCTCTTTGCGTTTTGAATCCGCGTAGCTCTTCTGCCTGGACTGGGAGATCTTGAGCCTATCGCGAATCAACTTTACCTTCTGTTCTGATTCCTTGATCAAATCTGGCCCAAACAACTCGCGGTCTCCAACTTCGCCCCAAGACAACGGGGTCCTACACCTCCTTCCGTATAATGCTTCGAAAGGGGCCATCTTCATACTAGATTGATAGCTGTTGTTGTAAGAGAACTCCGCATAAGGCAAATTGTCGTCCCATCCATAATCTAGCGCACAAGCTCTCAACATATCCTCCAAAATTTGATTGACTCTCCCAGTCTGTCCATCTGTCTGCGGATGAAAAGCTGTGCTAAACTCTAGCCTGGTACCGAAAGTTTCGTGTAACTGATTCCAGAACTTTGAGGTAAACTGGGTTCCTCTGTCTGATATGATGCTCCTCGGAACTCTATGCAGGCATACGATTCTGGTCATTTATATCTTTGCCAACTTCGCACTGGTGTAAGTAGTCTTTACGGGGATGAAATGAGCTACCTTCGTCAAGCGATCGACTACAACCCAAATCGAGTCATAGCCCGAACGAGTTCTGGGTAATCCCATAATAAAATCCATGCCTAGCTTATCCCACTTCCACTCGGGTATTGGCAATGGTTGTAACAATCCTGCCGGCTTCTGATGTTCTGCCTTCACTCTCTGTCATACATCACAAAGGGCTACATACTCCGCAATGTCCTTCTTCATACCGGTCCACCAGAAGATATCCTTCAAGTCCAAGTACATCTTGGTATTTCCTGGGTGAATCGAGTATGGTGAATCATGGGCGTCTTATAGAATCAACTTCCTGATCCCTGGGTCGTTTGGCACATATATGCGGTCCTCAAACCATAGGGGGTCGTGCTCATCCTCACGAAATCCTTTAACCTTTCCTTTGCTCATCCTCTCCTTTATAGAGGTAACCTCGTCGTCAGTTTTCTGAGCTTCTCTGATTTTATCCATCAGGGTAGACTGAATCTCCAGTGTTGCTACATAGCCTCTCGGAACTATCTTCAAACATAGTTCTCGTAAGTCCTCGGCTAACTCCTTTGGTAAATCCTCCGTCATTAGGGTGTTGACATGGCTCTTACGGCTTAGCGCATCGGCTACCACGTTAGCCTTTCCGAGATGATAATGAAATCTCATGTCGTAGTCCTTAATGAGTTCCAGCCATCTCCTTTGCTTGAGATTCAGCTCCTTCTGAGTGAATATATACTTCAAACTCTTGTGATCCGTATATACTTCACAATGGTTTCCGATGAGAAAATGTCTCCAAGTCTTCAATGCATGAACTACGGCTGCTAACTCCAAATCATGAGTGGCATAGTTCAATTCATGAGCTTTCAGTTGTCGTGAAGCATACGAAACAACTCTTCCTTCCCACATAAGAACTGCTCCAAGTCCTCGACATGAAGCGTCGCAGTACACCTCATAGTCCTTTCGTTGATCTGGCAAAATCAACACGGGTGATGAGACCAAACGTTTCTTTAATTCCTGGAAACTGACCTCACACTCTTCTGTACAATTGAACTTGGTATCCTTGTTTAACAACTCCATCATTGGTTTTGCAATCCTCGAGAAATTCTCAATAAATCTCCGGTAGTATCCTGCAAGTCCAAGAAAACTCCTGATCTCTCCAACTGTTGTCGGTGCTTCCCAATTTGTCACAGTGTCAACTTTGGCGGGATCTACTGCTGTTCCTTCTCTGGATATAACGTGTCCGAGGAATCCAACTTCCTTCAACCAAAACTCGCATTTGCTAAAGTTGGCATACAACTAATGTTCTCGGAGCTTCTCCAATACCAAACGCAAATGCTCTGCATGTTCCTCTTCATCCTTTGAGAAGATCAACATATCATCTATGAACACCACGCCGAACTTATCCAAAAACTCCATAAACACCTTGTTCATCAGGTTCATAAAGTATGCTGGTGCGTTAGTCAGACCAAAAGACATAACGGTATACTCGTACAACCCATACCTGGTGGTAAAGGCCGTTTTAGGTATATCCTGCTCTCGAATCTTCAATTGATGGTACCCTGATCGCAGATCGATCTTGGAAAATACTTTAGCTCCTTGCAATCTATCGAACAGATCATTGATCATCGGCAGTGGGTACTTGTTCTTGATTGTTACTTCATTCAACCCTCGATAATCAACAACCATTCTTAACGATCCGTCCTTCTTTTCCACTAGAAGTACTGGCGAACCCCAAGGCGAAGAACTTGGGCGAATGTAACCTTTATCCAGTAACTCTTTAATTTGTTTCTTAATCTCCTCCAAATCCTTTGCGGGCATCCTGTATGGTCCCTTAGAAATTGGCCCTGTGCCTGGCAAAAGCTCAATCAAAAACTCAATATCTCTATCTTGTGGCATGCCTGGCAGTTCCTCTGGAAATACGTCGGGGAAATCTTTCACCACTGGTACATCTTCCTGAACAACTCCTGATAAAGAATTTACTCTGTTCCTTTTCGGCACATGCCGGAATACATACTTGATCCTTCTTCCTTCTGGCGTGGTAAGCAAAATTGACTTACTGGCGCATTCAATATTCCCTTCGTACTTAGATAACCAATCCATGCCTAATATCACATCCAATCCTTGAGATTCCGATTCTATTATGTCCGAAGGGAATGTGTAGTTACCAATCCTTAATGGCAACTGATCACACCATAACTTAGCCATATACTCTGCTCCAGGTGAGGTTACTAACATGGGTGACCTAAGGGCTTGGGTTGGCAGCTTATACTTATCCACAAATCCCCTTGAAATGTATGAATGCGTTGCACCAGTATCAAAAAGAACGAGTGCAGTAAAGGACTTAACTAAAAACTTACCTATTACTGCATCTGGCTGAGCTTCAACCTCCTCCACGCTAACGTGGTTCACTTGCCCCCTATTGAAAGGGTTCGGCTTCTTTCCAGAGCTTACATTGTGATTTCCATTCTGGGCTTCTGGACATTCATTGGCGTAATGTGCCGTCTTTTGGCACTTTAAGCAAGTGACTTGACTCAGGTCTCGCTTGGCTGGTGTTGTTGGGTTGGTGCGGTTCTGTCCGTTGCTTCCTCCATTCCCATTACCATTCTTGGGGCCATTATGATTGTGCGAGCTACCTCCTCCATGGGTATGTTGAAATTGTCCTACCAGTTTAGGGGTAAAACATGGCTTCTATTGAGCTCCAGAATTGTACTTTCCTTGTCCATACTTCCTCTTGCGACTTTCAATCTGTTGGTGCTTCCCTTCAATCATTAGAGCTCGATCAACCAGTTCCTGGTAGTTGTTGAAGCTTGATACCATCAACTGTACGCTCATCTCATCATTCAGCCCTTCCATAAATATTTCTTGCTTAGCAGCATCTGTGGCCACATAATCTGGGGCATGACGGGATAGAGTACTAAACTCATCTACGTACTGAGCCACAGTACAATTGCCTTGGCGCAAGTAGCGAAACTCCCGCTTCTTCATGCTCATAGCTCCGGTTGAGACATGGGCGGTACAAAAAGCTTGCTGAAACTGATCCCAAGTAACATTGGCTATGGGAAAAGTGGCTGTGTAATTCTCCCACCACGCTGCGGCTGGTCCAGACAACTGATGTGCGGCAAAATGCACCTTCTCAGCATCTGAGCAGTTAGTAGTGGTCAAATCCCTTCCAATCTTGCGCAGCCAGTCATCAGCGACTATTGGTTCAATGCTACTAGCAAACACCGGTGGTTGTAACCTTAAGAAACGGGTCAGGTTATCCACGGGTGGTGGTGGTGGAGGGTTGTTGTTGTTACGGTTGTTCTGAGTGTTCTGGACAAGAAGTTGCATCAAGGTGTTCTGCTGCTGGATCAACTGAGTGAGCTCAGGGGGAAACTCAAATCCCGGCTCACGTCTTGGAGGCATCTGATGGGTGTAGAGGGAAGATATTAGAATAGAAAAGAGGTCTAAGGGAAAATCACTACCAAAATGCACATGAGACAAACACAAACATATCACAACAATATCAATTCAAAACAAGGGCTTACACGGATCTAACATTACAAAAGTGCTCTAAGTCTACTAAATGGAAAAAAACAACTAGTCATAGGAAGGTCTTCTAGAAATTTTGATCGGCAAAGGATTCCATGATGTCAGCTCCAACTTCATCTTCATAGTCCTCATCATCGCTATCATCGGGGTCTGAGTCCATGTCGTCAAGGATGATGTAGTCTTCAGGGCATATTTCCTTGGGTTCTTCTTCCTCTTCTTCCCCTCCTGGTGCTGGATCTCCCATGAATACTCCTAGCTTTTGTGTCAAATCATCATTCTTCTCCACAAGTATTAACATCTCCTCCTCGTATCCGTCGCGCGTAGGCTTGAGTTCCTCCTCTAACTCCAAGTTTCTGGTTAGTGCTTTCTTCAAGTCTGTCATCCCTGCACACATCTGGTGCTCCTGGCGACGAATGTGCTGGTTTAACTCTTGAATGAGCGCGGCAATGGATCTGTCCTTCCGGGTGTTGATCATGTCCCACCGCTCATCTCGACGTCCACAAATCGGGTAGATGGTGTCCTCTAGCTCCTGCTTGTAGATTTCTCCAATCCTTCCCATAGTGATGTGGGCTGCCATGCTCCTGCCTAGGCTCCATGTAGGCGCATTAAAGGAAAATTCTATGGGTGCGGTGACGGGCATGAACGTCCTTCCTGGAACTTGAGCTTGAATCAACCAGCGCTCCTCTTCGGGTAAAGTGGCGTTGTAGGTTTCGGTGAAACTGGGTAGTCCGATGTTTAGATATCTGGTGACTTCCTTCAGGTGTCGTCCAAATGGTGTATCATCATCAGGTTGCATGAACTTGTTCCTTGCATCCGCCATCCTAAAAGAGTAGAAAAGATGAGGAGTCAGAAAAAAGAAGAGTGAATAGTGCTCTAGGGTTTTAGCTTAGTGGCCGTGTCCTACAGTAGTGTGTGCTATGATACCATCTTGTAGCGACCAAACCTCAAACAGTCCGATCTCTGTGCATCAGTGTCATCCATGGACCAGTAATGCTGACACGCATAGTACTTTAAGGATTTATAACAGAGTGGCAATCACACACTTATTACATCGATAGTTCCAGCGATGATCTTATTACAATAAAAATGGCTTAAGGCTATCTAACAACGATAACAGCAGAAGGCTTGGAAGATAAGTGAGTCCATCAACTCCAACGGCATCACTGAGTATAGAAACACGACCTAAGAGGCACCTTACTCGTCGTTTGAAAAGTCTGGAACATGAACGTTGCAGCCCGGGAACGGGTCAGCACATGGAATATGCTGGCAAAGTAACACATAGAGAGTATCAAAAGTAAAGCTATACTATGTGCAATATGGCTGGTGGAAAGCTCTATGGTTACCGTTTTTGCGTAAAGCCAATTTTTCCCTACTGCAAAGGAATAGATTTTAATTAACTATCATGGTAGTTGAAACATCATTGAGAAGGTAGACATCCCCTCAATCCCAATTAATCATCATCATTAAAACCCAACAATATTAATTAAAGTAACATGATGAGATTCACATGATAATCCAAGTACTAGATACTCAAGACGTCCGTAACCGGGGACACGGCTAATCATGATCAGTTTGTACACTCTTCAGAGGTGTGTGCACTTTTTCCCACAAGACTTGATCTCCTCCGTTGGGATTCTCGCACTACATGTTGTTTGAGAAACGGATGACAGAGACACAGTCTTTCAGAAGCACTAGCACCTTACGAACGGGTGGACCGTACCAACCTACATCCCCTACATCTGCTAGTCCACCACTGTAAGAGTTTGCACGACTTAGTCAACTATGCTAGAGCCCATAATAGCTTGTGGCTGGACACGGAAGTTTCTAGTATGAATAATCTCATGATCCCTTTGAGTCTGGGTGGCGGTCCATAAAGAAAACAGGCAATCGCTGCAATACCCAGGTGCCTCAATCCACCAAGATGTGTATTTAAGTTGCCACCTTAAGTTGAACCATTAATTAACATTCTCACATCTGTCATGGATACACACACCCAATCCACGTCTACGAGCATAGCATAACCTATTAGCAAACGTAGAAGTAACTCCCAAGGGTTTGAAAATAATGCACGTAATAGGTACTACCTCAATATACTTCCCAGTCCCACATGTTATTAGATCCTACTCATGCAATGTGTTTGAGGATAATACTAATGCAATGAAAACTGGGTATTGGAAGTATGATCAAAGTCTTACTTGCCTTGCTAATGATCCGCAAAACCTAGAGATTCAAAGTAGCAAGCGGCGCACTCCGGGTACTCTATCTCAAACAAACAAACACACAATAAGTACTTAACTAATGCACGGGTAAAACTCAAATAACAGATCTAACCAGAAAGTTCAACTTAAGAACTCTGGTTTGCAAAAGAAACAATCCAAACGAATCAACGAAAGTCAAACGACAAAAGAGAAACAACTACCGTACCAATCTGGACCTAAGTCCAAATTTAACAGAGACAACCGCTTGGGTGACTAGGTTAAACGGAAAGAGGGTTTCGAGATGAAACTCCAGGCGCTTGAAGCGCCTGATTCCGATAAACGAGCAAAAAGATAAACTAGAAGGAAGATCGGATCAGAAATCACGATCAGAAAAAATAACTACGACAAGAAAACTAAAAACAGTTTAACGAACGGGCGTTCGTCAGCTGAGACTAAACGACGAACTTGTTCGTTAAAACGAACGAACGGGTGAACGCTTGCTAATTAAATAAACCGGGAAAAGAAAAAAACCGATCTAACTAAAAAAACAAACTAGGGTTCTAAAAAAACCGGGCGGTTTACTATAGAAAACCGGCGGCGGCGCGGCTACCTCGTCGTTCGTCCGGCGGGAGGGCGTCGGTGGCGGGCGGCGGCGGGGCTGCTGCGGCGGCGGTGGTGTGCTGGGGCGACGACGGTGGGGTGGTGCTGCGGCGGCAGTGTGGCTTGCGGCGGAGGCGGCGTGCTGCGGCGGCGGCGTGGCTTGCGGCAGCGGGGCTGGCTTGCGGCGGCGGGTGCGACAAGGGGGCGGGGGCGGCCATATATATAGTGGGGGGCTTGTTGCTTGGGGGAGGGGGCAAGCAACCGGCGGCGGCAATGGTGCGGGCCTGGCTCGGCTGGGCCTTCGGCCCAGTCGGGTTTGGGTCTCCTATTCTTTTTATTTAAACGCCGAAGCTACAAAAATTCCTAGAAAATAAAATAAAAATCTAAAATTGCCAAAACAAATTTTCACCATCTAAATCGAATATTTAGAACAAGATGAACATTTTTTTGGCACTAAAATGCATTTTTGAAAACATGCAATTTTTCCTAATTCGAATAAAACTCGAAAGAAAACTTATTTGAATTTTTTATTAAATCCTCAGTATTTCTTTATTTTTGGGAGAGTCATTTTACTCCCTATCTCATATTTTCATAATAGAAATACTTGAAGATAAAATAAATAAAATCAAAGATCCTATTTTCAAAATTTGAGAAACCTCAAATATGAAAATATCGAAATCCCCAACTCTCTCCAAGGGTCCTTGAGTTGCGTATGATTTACTTGGATACACCAAAAGCGAGAAAATATGATATGCATGATGATCTAATGTATAACATTCCAAATTGGAAATTTGGGATGTTACAACAGCTATGGCGAACTTTAATCTAAACAAAACCCAAAGTCTAAACTACGCCCTAAGGGCTGTATATATGGGGGAAGAGGGGGGAATTTCGTGGCCCTTGGAGGAGGGGTCCGGAACCAACCCTAACTATTGTTTCCCCACACATACGGACTATAAAAACAGCATATACTTTACTATTTCGAAATTACATTGGGTCCGTATGTGTGGGGAAACAAGAGTGAGGGTTGGTTCCGGACCCCTCCTTCAAGGGCCACGAAATTCCCCCCTCTTCCCCCATATATACAGTCCTTAGGGCATCATTTAGACTTTGGGTTATGTTTAGATTAAAGTTCGCCATAGCTGCAACTTCGGGAACTTTCTTTGTGTTCAACAACCAGACAAAGACGTCACAGAACCCCACCTTGATCAATAAAGATTTCCTCTTATATTCGCAATATCCAGATTGCAATCTTAGTTTCTTGCTTGTTCTTCGTTTGCTTTCAGGAAATAGACCCTCGTGGTCTAGTTGATCGTGCTCCGGGGTGGTCAATAACCTGTCGAAGTTGGTTTAGCGATTGCTAAGGCGTGACGTCTTCGCACGTTCGTAGTCGGATCGTCAAAGTCTACTCCTCCGAAAGAGATAATCACCATCTCATCGAAAGACGGGACACCTTTGCCTCTATCAAGTGGTATCAGATTTCCACACTACTCGGTGAGATTTTACAGTTTTTTTGTGGATTAGATCAAGTCTGTACTTCATACCTACAGTCCATGAAAAAAGCCAAAAAAAATATGGTTAGTTTATCATATTTGAACCAGTTTGAGGCATTGCATAATCTTTTCCGTGTTCGCTTAGTTGAATTTGCGGTTGCATCGTTGTGTCGAGTTGCTGGTCTTAGCATCTAGTTCATTAGAGTTTCGAGTTCTGTTCATAGTTTGTCACGCCACCGCCGCACCATATTCATCGTTGCTGCCATACCACCAGCGCTGCCATATCCCACCAGCGCTGCCATATCCCATCATCCCTGCCATAACCTAGCGCCGATGGCATATCCTACCACAATATATCCACCACGAATCCAAGTTCTTTTCATATTAGGTTTGTTCTCGAGATCCATCTAGTTTCTGATTCGTGTTTCCTTGCCTGCGTAGGTCTCGGAAAAAAAACGACAGGTCAAAATACTTTTTCCCTATCCCATTTTTATGCTTTTCTGAGTCTTTTGAGACACGTGCCATCATATTGTTTTTTACCGAACTTTTTCGTCGTCGCCGCCCTGTTTTCAAAAAAAAATCGTCAAAAATATTTCGGGCCTATCATCTTTGTTTGACTTGGGAAGAGTTTTGAGACACTCGCAATTATAGTGATTTTTGGCAAAAAAAGGAGCACAAAAAAAGAGCAAAAAAAGAGGCAAAAAAAATTCAGAGTGTGCTTTCCCCTTGATTACGTGCAGCGTTGTGATTTTTTACTGTTCTAGGCTCGCGTCTCTAGTACGGTCTAGCCTAGGACCAGCACAGTACCGTCGTTGAGCATTTATTCAACTTTGCATCTCTGAATTGATTATTGCTGACCCATTTTTCTACCATATTGTAAGCCTTCCTAGCTCCACATACATCTACGTCGTGCGTTTGACTCTCCCTGGTAATCGCTTTATCAAAGCTTTGAGAGTTTTGACTACCACGGTTGCCGATCACCACCTACTACTGGGTAAGAATTGGTAAGAATTTGAGATTTTCTTGTCGGGATATGTGATGCCCACCACCACCATTTTCTATTGCTGCTAACCATGCCAGGATCACAAGTCGACGAGACTGACTAGGAGAACATGACGAACAAGGAATTGCATGATAAATTTCAGCAAATGATTGGTAAACAGGTAGAAGATGTGATGACCAGTTTTGGCGACGCACTAGCGAGGATGGATGGCATTGAGAAGTCAATTTACACCAAGTTGGATGCCAAATTTGCTGAAGTGCTTGCGCATCTACCTCCACCTGCTGCACCATTGCAACAACAATAACTACCTACACATCGCGAAATAGCCCTCCGCAAAGCATGCCGTGTTCCTCTTGAGCCTGGCCAAACTGTTGGTGCTGCTGTTGATACTTCTGTGGCTCCTTCTGCTACTGAGGAGGAGGACGATTACGCGGGAGATTACGAGGATGAGGTTGATACAAATCAGACCTACGTGCAACAACCAGCACAACAACCACCAGGTCGTCCACATGCAAATAATTGCAATGGTAGGGCTGCACCACACCCTGAGGTACGAGATCATGATGATCTCCCTAAACTAAAATTGAATATTCCACCATTTGAGGGTAGATAAGTTCCTGATATATATCTTACTTGGGAGTTAAAAACCGAACAACGTTTTACATGTTTAGAATATCCCGACGAGAGACGTGTTGCTGCCGCTCTTTGTGCTTTCACTATTTTTGCTTCTGTGTGGTGGTCTGAATATTGTAGATTATATCCGTATAATATTCCAACTACTTGGGCTACCTTGAAAACAGCTATGCGTACTCGTTGGGTTCCACCATATTATCAACGTGAATTACTTCAGAAATTGCAGCGTTTAAGACAAGGAAAAAATTATGTAGAGGAATATTATCAGGAATTACAAACTGGACTGATTAGATGTGGTATTGTTGAGGATAATGAGGCTATGCTTGCACGTTTTATGGGTGGCTTAAATAGAGAGATTTAGACAATTCTAGAGTATAAGGAGTATAATAATATCACTTGTTTATTCCATCTTGCTAGCAAAGCTGAACGTGAAGTGCAGGATCGACACGCCTCGGCGCAAACTAATTTTTTTGCTGGTCGACCTTCATCATGGACACCGCGTGCATCATCTACTTCGACACGTCCGGCTGCACCACCGCCTAGTTCAACCGTCACTTCTAGCCGTGATAAAAGCAAACATGCACCACCACCATCAACCAGGAGTACACCTTCCGGTCCTGCACAAAGCTCTTCTTCATCCATGGCATCCATAGGGCCAACACATGATGTTATATGTCATCATTGCACTGGTCGTGGTCACTATGCGAGCAAATGCCCATCTTAGCGTGTCATGATTGCTACTGAGGATGGTGGTTATGAGTCCGCTAGTGACTATGATGAGGAGATTTTGGCTCTTATTGAACGTGAAGAACATGGTGGAGATGATTCTGAAAATGAGACGCAATACATGGCTCCTGAAGACGCTGACAGGTATGAATGTTTAGTTGCTCAACGTGTTTTCAGTGTGCAGGTCACACAAGCGGAGCAAAATCAGAGGCTTAGTTTGTTCCATACAAAGGGAGTTGTGAAGGAATGTTCTGTTCGCGTCATCATAGATGGAGGGAGCTGCAACAACTTGTCTAGCATGGAGATGGTGGAGAAGCTATCTCTCACCACAAGAGCACATCCACATCCTTACTACATCCAATGGTTCAACAATAACGGCAAGGTTAAGGTAACATGTACTGTTCGTGTGCATTTTAGTATCTCCACATATGCTGATTATGTTGATTGTGATGTGGTACCCATGCAAGCATGTTCCTTATTACTTGGTAGACCATGGCAATTTGATAAAAATTCTGTACACCAAGGTAGAAACATTCAGTATACTCTTGTTCATAAGGATAAACGTATTACTTTGCTTCCTATGTCTCCTGATTCCATTTTGAAAGATGATATTAATAGAGCTAATAAAGCAAAACAGGAGCAAAATAAGAGTGAAAATCCGATTGTGGTAAAAGAAGTTGAGCAACAAATGAAGCCTAATAACACACCATCATCTCATGTTGCATCTGAAATTAAATTAAAAAGTGGATGTTCACTTGCCACCAAATCTGATGTTGACGATCTAAATTTCAGCAAATCTGTTTGCTATGCTTTTGTGTTCAAAGAGGCATTATTTTCATTCGAGGATGTGCCATACTCTTTGCCTCCTGCCGTCACTAACATTTTGTAGGAGTTCGCGGACGTCTTTCCACAAGACGTGCCACCGGGATTACCACCTATTCGAGGGATTGAGCATCAGATTGACTTAATTCCCGGTGCATCGCTACCCAACCGCGCACCATATCGTACCAATCCAGAGGAGACGAAGGAGATTATGCATCAAGTACACGAGTTACTCGACAAAGGATATATACGTGAATCCCTTAGTCCTTGTGTTGTTCCTATTATTCTAGTGCCAAAAAAGGATTGTACATTGTGTATGTGTGTTGATTGTAGATGCATTAATAATATTAATATTCGTTATCATCATCCTATTCCTAGGCTAGATGATATGCTTGATGAATAGAGTGGCTCTACAATATTCTCAAAAGATGATTTGCATAGTGGATACCATCAAATTCGTATGAAATTGGGAGATGAATGGAAAACAAAATTTAAAACAAAGTTTGGATTATATGAGTGGTTAGTCTAGCCTTTTGGGTTAACTAATGCACCTAGTACTTTCATGAGATTAATGAATGATTTTTTACGTGCTTTCATTAGACGATTTGTGGTAGTTTACTTTGATGGTATATTGATTTATAGTAGATCTTTGGAGGAACATCTGGAACATTTATGTGTTGTTTTTATTGCTCTACGTGATGCACGTTTGTTTGGTAACCTTGGAAAGTGCACCTTTTGCACCGACCGAGTATCTTTTCTTGGCTATGTTGTTACTCCACAGGGAATTGAGGTTGATAAAGCCAAGATTGAATCTTTTTAGAGTTGGCCGCAACCCAAAACGGTCACACACGTGAGGAGTTTCCTTGGCCTCGCTAGATTCTATAGGCGTTTTGTGAGAGATTTATGCACCATTGATGCACCTCTCAATGAGCTTACAAATAATGATGTGCCTTTTGTTTGGGGTACTGCACAGGAAGAAGCATTCACAATATTGAAAGATAAGTTAACACATGCACCTTTACTCCAACTTCCTGATTTTAATAAGACTTTTGAGCTTGAATGTGATGCTAGTGGAATTGGGTTAGGAGGTGTGTTATTACAAGATGGTAAACATGTTGCATACTTTTCTGAAAATTGAGTGGGCCAAGTCTGAATTATCCTACTTATGATAAGGAATTATATGCTCTTGTCCGGACTTTGGAAACATGGCAACATTATTTATGGCCCAAAGAATTTGTTATACATTCTGATCATGAATCTTTGAAACATATTAAAAGTCAAGCAAAACTGAACCGTATACATGCTAAATGGGTTGAATTCATAGACTTTCCCTTATGTTATTAAACACAAGAAGGGAAAAGAAAATTTTATTGCTGATGCATTGTCTCGTCGTTATACTATGCTTTCAAAAACTTGACTTTAATATTTCGTTTGGAGACAATCAAAGATCAATATGTGCATGATGCTGAATTTAAGATGTATTGCAGAATTGTAAAGAAGGGTGAACATGGAACAAGTTCATCGTTAATGATGGATTTGTGTTTCGTGCTAACAAGCTATGCATTCCATCTAGCTCTGTTCGTCTTTTGTTGTTGCAGGAGGCGCATGGAGGAGAATTAATGCGACACTTTGGCATGAATAAGACGGAGGACATACTTGCTACACATTTCTTTTGGCCAAAGATGAGACGGGATGTTGAGCATTTTGTTGCTCAATGCACTACATGTCAAAAAGCTAAGTCACGACTCACCCCTCATGGTTTATATATGCCTTTGCCTGTACCTAGTGTTCCATGGGAAGATATATCTATGGACTTTGTTTTGGGTTTACCTCGAACAAAGAAGGGGAGGGATAGCATATTTTTGTCGTGGATAAGTTCTCGAGAATGGAACACTTTATACCATGTCATAAAAGCGATGATGCTACTAATGTTGCTACTTTGTTCTTTCGTGAAATTATTCGCTTGGATGGTGTGCCAAATACTATTGTTTCAGATCATGATACTAAATTTCTTAGCCACTTTTGGAGATGTTTATGGGCTAAGTTGGGGACTAAATGCTTTTTAGTACTACTTGTCACCCCCAAACTGATGAACAAACTGAAGTAGTCAATAGAACTTTATCTACTATGCTTAGGGATGTTTTGAAGAATAACAACAAAATGTGGGAAGAGTGCTTGCCTCATATTGAATTTTCTTATAATAGTTCGCTGCATTCTACTACTAAGATGTGCCCTTTTGAAATTGTATATGGTTTCCTACCTCGTGCACCTATTGATTTGTTGCCTCTTCCATCCTCGGAGAAGGTTAATTTTGACGATCAACAACGCGCTGAATTGATCTTAAAAATGCATGAGTTAACTAAGAAAAATATTGAGTGCATGAATGCTAAATATAAACTTGTTGGAGATAAGGGTAGAAAACGTGTTGTCTTTGCACCTGGAGATCTTGTTTGGTTACATTTGCGTAAGGATAGGTTTCCTAATTTGTGCAAGTCAAAGCTAATGCCACGTGTTGATGGTCCTTTTAAGGTGTTAGAAAAAATAAATGATAATGCATATAAACTTGAGCTGCCTACAGATTTTGGGGTTAGTCCCACATTTAACATTGCAGATTTGAATCTTTACTTGGGTGAGGAAGATGAGCTTCCGTCGTGGACGACTTCAATTCAAGAAGGGGAGGATGATGAGGACATCAATAACAGAGTTACACCCACAACCCCAATTGATACATATACATGACCAATTACTAGAGCTCGTGCACGCCAATTAAATTACCAGGTACTTTCGTTTCTTGGTAATGATTCTAATGTTCATGAGAATATGATGCTGCCTAAATTGGATACATTTGTCTTGCTTACAAATGAAGGGCCTACCTTGGACATGAAGGATGAACATTGGAGCAAGATCAAGAATGGAGATGATGGCATGCGCAAGGGGAGCAAGAACGGTGTTAGAAGTGATGATTTCGGGACTTTGAAGCCACCATAATGAGTGCAAGAAGCCTTGGACGAAATATACAAGATGCCACTTCATAGATTTCGTCCAGAGGCTATTATTGGTGTTGCGTCACCTTATTATTGGGCCAGGCCCATGTAATTTCGAAATAGTAAAGTATAGGTTGTTTTTAGAGTCTGTATGTGTGGGGAAAATAGAGTTGGGGTTTGTTTCGGACCCCTTCTCCAAGTGGTCACGAAATTCTCCCTCTCTTTCTCCATATATACAACCCTTAGGGCGTCGTTTAGACTTTGGGTTTTGTTTAGATTAAAGTTCTCCGTAGCTGCAACTTGGCATACTTCATTTGTGTTCAACGACCAGAAAAAGACGTCACAGAACACCACCTTGATCAATAAAGGTTTGCTCTTATATTTGCAATATCGAGATTGCAATCTCAGTTTCCTGCTTGTTCTTCGTTTCCTTGTAGGAAATAGACCCTCGTGGTCAGGTTGATCGTGCTCTGGTGTGGTCAATAACCTCTCGGAGTTGGTTTAGCGATTGCTAAGGCGTGACGTCTTCGCACATTTGTAGTCGGATCGTCAAAGTCTACTCCTCCGAAAGCGATAATCACCATCTCATCGAAAGACGGGACACCTTTGCCTCTATCAGGATCCCAAAAAACACAATGCAAAAAGTCATTACATGAAATAGATCTCCAAGAACACCGCGGGGAACATTGTATTGAAGATCAAAAAGGGAGAAGAGCCATCTAGCTAATAACTATGAACTCGACGGTCTGTGGTTAGCTACTCACGCATCATCAGAGGGCAACAAGGATGATGAAGAGCCCCTCTGTGATCGATTGCCCCTCTGGCAGAGTGACGGAAAAGGCCTCTAGATGTGATCTCGTGGTTCTGGATCTTGCGACGGCGGAAAAAGTATTTTGTGGACTCCTCTGTTAGTTTCATGATTTTAGAGAATTTATAGAGGCAGAGCTAGGTCAAACGGAGCCTCATGGGCCCACCACCAATCAGGGCGCGCTTGCCCCCTGGGTGCGCCCTAGTAGGTTGTGGGCCAATGCTCCCACGTCTTGTCTTCTATGAAGCTTCTAGTGTCTCTTTTGTCCAGAAACAAATCTCCAAAAAGTTTCATGGCATTTGGACTTCGTTTGGTACAGATATTATACAAAACCAATAATAAGAAAAAAATAGCAACTGGCACTGGGCACTAAGTTAATAGGTTATTTACAAAAAATGATATATAATTTCTTGTGGTGTATATAAAACATCCAAGATTGATAATACAATAGCATGGAACAATCAAAATTATAGATACGTTGGAGATGTATCACTGTTGAACCATCAAATGAAGCAGATGGCAGAGCTTCCCCATATGGCTAGGCCGGCGCTCCAGGATCTTTGCGTCAATTTGTGGCCACCGAAGGCGCAGACAACTAGGTTATTCGGGCAAATAGCTTGGCTACAAGAAGGTGTGTGATAGAGGCGATGGCCCAATCTTTCGATGAGATGATAACTATCGATTTGGTGGAGTCGACTTTGACGATTCTACTATAAACGTGCACGACATTGCGCCTTAGCAATCGCCCAACCAATCTCCTGGGGTTACTAACGATGCCAGAAGCATGATCAGCCTGACCATGAAGGTCTATTCCTGCATGCAATCGAAGAACAAGCAAGAATATGATAAAGCAATCTGAATATTGCAAATATATATGAAGTATTGATAAAGGTGGGGATCCGTAAGCGATCTTGGTCTGGTCGTTGGACACAAACAAACTACACAAAGTTGCAATGGTTAATTTTTAACTAAACAAATCCCATGGAAAAAGCTACTAGATAGATCTACTTATATAGGAGCAAGGGGTGGCGGCCAAGGAGGTGAGAGGACATCCGAAGGCAGCCTAAAACTAACCCTAGGTCGTACAAGGCTCATGGGCCCAAGTGGAGGTGACACAACACCTTTGGACTTGTAGTTTTACTCGGGTTCTACTGCAGCGTCAGATTGTTTCGTCAATTTCTCAATGCTCCGGACGAATTTGAAGGTGAATCCAATTGGGCTGGAGAGAGCACAAAATCTACTTTCCAACAAAAAAAACAATAACCCAATTCGGAGTCTCTATGAAGGAGTTCTTGCCATTTTGAGTCAGGTATGTCTGTGCAGTCCGAATCTGAATGGCGAACGTGTGAGGCTTGGACTCTATCTTCTCTTGGCACAAAACTGACATGAAAGGACTTATTGAACACCACCTAAACTTCTCTTTTTCCCTTATCTTCATATGTGGATTGTACAAATGTCCCATACACCTGCAATTAGACATGGCACAAAAGTCTGTGAAGTATTTTTGTCCTGGATTGTATAAATAAATTATTGCATAGTTTGCATTAGAAATCACCTCACAAATATACATGTATGCAATATTTTTGTTCGTATCCAAGGTAGTCATGTCCTCATCATCCTCCTTTCTTGAAAACAAAGCCGTCCTCAACGTTTCTTAATCTGAAATGTGGTAAGAAAATAGACAAGGTGTACATGTTGTATATGTATATGTCATCCATTTTTACTACCCTTGATTTTCGCACATATGACACATGTATAGATGGGTAACTTTCGTAGTTCATAAAATATGAAGACAAAATATTATCATGGGAAGTATAAGGCATGAAAATATTGCAACTCAGTTTGCACAAATAAGTGAAGCCCTTATTCATATCAAAATACTGACAATGTTCATCATTAAACCATCCCAACATTGGTGAATAAACCTTACTTGCATGAAATTCATCAATAGTTAATTCAATGGGTGCACTCAAAATTGTTGGTATTTCAGTTGTTTGATCACATGACGCATTCATGATAGTAACATGATTATATAAACCAGGCTGTGTGCTCAGATCAACAGGTAATTCAATACATGATGTATTCATGTTAACTAGATATGCATCATCCTCATGTGAAGTTATATCATCAATGTTTTATTGTTACCTTGTCGCAAAGACGTGGCTGATGTAGGTACGGATGATGACAATGTATCATACACTTTAGATGATGTCATGCTCACAATCGAAGGTGTGGCTGCTCTAGTAGGTGCAATGGTGAAGGAACCAACCGGTGGTGGTGAGCACGAACTGGAATAGTAGTTGTTGTAGTCACACAATGCATCCTCCTGTATTTGTCTCTCAAAGGTACAAGCACGAACATACATACCAGTAATGCAACGAGGAATATACTGAAATCTTGCGCGAATATCATGGTTCAAACCACCAAAAAATCTTTTCATTGTATCATCCTCGGATTCTTCTATGTCACAATGATGCACATAAGATTTGAACTGTTCGTAGTAAGCATGAAAGTGTTACTTCCTTGTTTTAATTGTTAAAATTTGCGAAGCAATTCACGGCGATAGTAAGGAGGAAAAAATGTTGTCTCATTACAGCTTTCAAATCTTTCCAAGTTATGGGTTGGTTATCAATGATTTTCTTACAGTGTACACTCCACCAAACAGCAAAAAACCAGTAAATGCTCTAGTGATAGCTCGTACTCTCTCAAGTTCAAATAAATCATGGCTAGAAAAAATTAGTTCTACCTCAAACTCCCAAGCAAGATAAATAGCATGATTAAATCTACCCTCAAATGAAGGTAAAGAGATAACCTAACCGTGTGCTTGTGTGTGTTGTCTCACGTCTCGTGATGGTGAAGATGTATCCGTCATCCAAGAACTTCTATCTCTGGTACCTGTCCTGATTAGTAGAAACAAGAAACAAAATTGGAGAATAATGTTCCTGTGAACTATTAGGATGTGGTGGTAAAGCGCTCACAGTAAAGCAAATATCAATATCTTACAAGTTCTTACCATGCAGTAGGTGGTGACAGGCAACCAGCGGTGTCAAATAACTCCAAAGATTGAGTAAAGCGATTGCTAGGGGAATGTATGTATACACGGTGTAGAAATATGTGAAGCTTGGAAGGATTAAATATATGGTAGAAAAATATTAGCAATAATCAATTTAGAGATGCAATGCTGAATAAACGCTCAACGACGGTACTGTGCTGGTCGCTAGACCGGACTAGAGACGCGAGCCTAGAACACTAATGAGGTCACCGTGTAGCATAACTACCATCAATAAAGGATACGAAGTAGCTCTCGACAGCAAGATATAAGTGAAGATCACAACGGCAGTAAAGATAATGATGAAAAACAACTGCCAAGCATGATATACAAGAACTCTCTTTCGAACTTTCCTCTTGAAAAGTTTGAGTCAATTTTATGAAAAAAATCTACAGAATGCTACTAACTCAAGATTTCAAACGCAAAAGAATCACTCAATTCCGAGTTGATATGAGGAGTCAAAAATTGTAAAACTGACCTAAAAAACTGAAACAAGCTATGTTCGCGAACTTTGGAGGATTTTGAGGTGCGTAATATTGAACAAGCTCATGCAACTATTCATATGCAGCTCGTCGCTAGCTTTAATTTGAGTACTTGTGGAACCAAAACGGACTTCGTATGAAAAAGATATGCCTGTTTTACTGAACATGGTACAAAACAGATTCCAATCCGAATTCAGCTACGGGATTGAGTCTAAATAGATCCGAATTTTCTATTTTTTTCTTCTCACACTTTTTTTCCTCTTTCTTTCTCTTGTTTTTTTCCTCTCACTTTTTTTAACTTTTTTTTAACTTTTTTCTCTCTCTGTTTTTCCCTCTTTCCAAGACAAACTAGATAAGATGCAGATTGGATCAAGCGAAGATGCGAACGACCTCAAGTATGATTGTGACAATGAACGATGGGTATCACGAGGTGGAAATTTATGGATGAGGTGGTGGACAGCAGAAGGGATAACGATGCAGCGGCGACGTGTCTAATGTGAACAGAACTCAAAACTCTAAATGAACTAGACACTAAGACCACCAACTCGATACGACAATGCAACCGATAATTCAATAATGCAAACAATGAAAAGAAAATTGCAAATTCTCAAACTGGCTAGGACAAAGCATGAATAGATCTAACTTTTTTTGTGTGGCTTTTTCTTGGACAATAGGTAAGAAAATAAATCTAATCTAGGGATAACTCGAAATTCTCACCGAGTGTCGGTGTACTAGAGTAGGGGTACCCTAGTATCCCGAACTTGTGCACGGGCAGTCGCAGCATCCCGCGGCAAGGCTTGACGGATGATGGCTTCTCGCCCCTCGTTGGTTACCCCAAGTGGAAGGTTTGAGATGCAGTGTAGCGGTAGTTTTCCCTTGGCAAAGATACCAAGGATCGAATTCCCCTGAGACTTCGAGGGTCAACAAGAAGGTGTCAACTGCAAGCGGCGCAACTTAGCGATTGACTAGACCTGCACCCAGATACAAATAACTTTGCTCCCAACGAGTACAGAGAGGTTGTCAATCACTCCGGCCTTGTCGTTTACAAAGGATCAAACGCAAGAGATAATAGTGATAGGTATTACTGCAACTAGTAAGTAAGAACAGAAAGTAAATAACAGGTGTGATCAGTGATGGTAATATGGACCGGGGTCCCATGATGTTCACTAGTGATGTCTCTCTCCCAAAAGACGATAAAGCAGCTAAGCGAGGTAAACAAATTATAGCTGGGCAATTGACAGGATTATGTGCGCAAACCAATGCTAACTATGCTGCAAAGAAAGGTAGAGGCTCAAAAGCATGGGCGGTACGCCAAGGCAAGTTGACCGAAATCCATCTGCATCTACTACTAATCATCCACCTTGAGATATCTATCCAGAACATCTCGCTGGTATTAAGTTGCGAGTCCCACCCATAGTGTAAACTCAAAGCAACAAACAACTGCATTAAAAGAACTTTACGTAAAGTAAACAATCCTTGCACCCGCAAGTACAAGCACCATTGTTTTCCCCCTTGTGGCAACAGCACATCCCCTAGACTCATGTTTCTGTCACTCAAGCTAGTCATCGAGGGGCATGAACCCACAATCAAGCATAACGTTCCCTCTTGGAGTTACTACCTACTACTTCGCCAAAGCAATAAACAGTAACGGAGAACATGCAAGAATTACTCAAGAACATAAATATAAAAGAGGTAAATCAAATATATTACTCAAACACAATCTGAACATAATCTCATAATCCATCGGATCCCAACAAACTCATCATAGCAACAGCATAAGGATTACACTTGTGCCTCGATCATGTAGGGCAGCTCAGGAGGTCTAATCGGTGAAGAACAAAGAGGGGAGTGGAACATCACATAGCTACTGGTCATGGACCCATGGTCCAAGGGGGACTACTCACAACTCATCCGGGAGGCGTCCATGGTGGTGGAGAAGCTCCCGGTGGTGATCCTCCCCTCCGGCAGGGTGCCGGGAATAGTTCTCCTAGTGCTCCCGATCTTGGAAGCGCGGCGGCAGCGGAACAGAGATGAGATCGCGAAAAAGGGTTCCGTCCTCGAGGGTTTCAGGACGCAGTGTAAATATATGCCAAAGGGGGGCGTCAGAAGAGGCCAGGGGGGCCCAGGCGCCCTGGCGGCGCGGCCAGGAGGGGGGCCGCCCCCTCTGGTCGCCTGGAGCCCTGGTGGCCCCCTTCTGGCCCTACTTTGGTCGCATGGAAGCTTTCGGAATGCTGATTTTTTATATATATTTCCTGGGATTTTTCTGGCAATTTATGTAATGGGAAAACCTGAAATACAAAAACAGCAGAAAACAGAAACTGGCACTGGGGTGCACTGAGTTAATAGGTTAGTCCAAATATGATCAAAAGTGTATGGAAGTGCATAAATATCATAGCAATATCACACAAACGAGGCATGGAGCAAGCAGAAATTATAGATACGTTTTGGACGTATCAACATCCCCAAGCTTAATTCCTGCTCGTCCTCAAGTAGGTAAATGATAACAAGCATAATTTCTGTGGTGACATGCTATTAACCATATAAGAAATTTTCACAGTCACATGACAAATGCTTACTGAGATAATGAATCTTTAGTAATTAAGTTGCCTCATGAGAATATCACAAAGAACTGAAAGTTTTACAATATGATACTGAAACACTCAATAGATTTGTAGTGAGCATGGTGTGCAAACATGACAAAGTGATACCTCGCTTGCCCCTTTTAGTGAAGCAAAACATAAATGCAGGGGCACCTCCAAAGTTTAAATGACGACTAGATACAGTGACTTCAGAATAAACGATATCATAATCATGCAAAAGACAATGGTACTTTGGGACAATGCACATTACACTCAGAATGACAATCATGCTCTTAATAGTTGGTGCTTTAAAGAAGGTGGAGACTCTTGAACCGTGGCTTTTGATGGCAAGGTTGAAAACCCGTGGTCGGAAACAAAAACTAAACATGTACCAGAGCTCTTGGTTTTTAAAAACAAAGGTAAAATTATTTTTGGGATATGCATATTTCGTCAACGAATGCTAGTAGATAACTCAATTACTTCTCGAGCTGGACAAGTTTCGAGGAACGGCTCCCGTACGAGGACGATCACATCCTCTTAATCTCCTTTGTTTATCACGGCCAAAGTTTTCTGATTTCTCATGAACAAACCGTGAAGGAGGGTTTGTTTGTTGTATTTTTTTTAATGAGCCGGCGCACTCTTTGCCAGTTCCTTCTCGTATTAGGGGTTTGGACATTAGACATGCAATCCCGGGGTGAAACTTGTCCAACCTAAAAAGATCATGAATCAACTACAACTTCCTCATTAGCTAAAACTGAGGTACAAAAGAGAAATGCTTTTTTGATTAATTTCGAGATGGTACACGAAAGTCTTCGTTAGGAATGGCAGGTAAATACCATGTATAGGAAGGTATGGTGGACTCATATGGCATAACTGGTTTAAAGGATTTTGGATGCACAAGCAGTCAAGTCCGCTTAGTACAGGTGAAGGTTAGCAAAAGACTGGGAGCGGCCAACTAAGAGAGCAATGACGGTCATAATCATGCAGAGCGACAAAGCAACATTGAATCGGGCATGGAATTTATATCGCTACTCAGAAATTAAAGATCATCAAGGCTTGATGGACTTTCTTTACAGTCTTAAATATGCGTGAGCATATGCCAAGTCAATCAAAATAAATTCTTGGAGGAAGATATCACTAAACCATACCACATCATAAGCAAACAAATCATGTTGGTACTTCAATAACACATTAAGAACCCCCCAGCTATTTGAGACTAACCATAAGAAAACATGAACTACTAAGCACCATTATGCACATAGCGTTTTTATCATAGACATATCAACCAGTGCAACAGAAGCCAACTCTCTTAACAAGATAAGCATGATAACTCAAGAGAGTTCCAGCAACCAACTAAACAAAAGCTCTTTAAAAAGAAAAGCATAAAAACTAAGAGCTAAGCATGACAGTAGCTATTGAAAGACAAAGAACATACACAGCAAAGATAAACATGAAAATCCCATGTTATGTTCTAGGTTGAAGTGGAGCGTGTTTCTCTCCCACACAAAGAAAGATGGGTTCCAACTTGTTATGAAAAGCAAGCAAAGCTAAAGAAAACTAAAAAGGAAGCAAGACGCTCCAAGCATAGCACATAACACATGAAGTGATTAAAATATAGTGGAACGAAAGACGAACTGATAATGTTGATGGAGAAGGGGATGCACGGGGGCATCCAAAGCTTAGACGCTTGAGTCTTCTTGAATATTTCTTGGGGGTGCACGGGGGCATCCCCAAACTTGAGCGTTTGACACTCCTGAATCTTTTTATCATCTTCCCTCGCACACTTGAAAACTCCCTTCATACATAACTCATCATAATCTGATTAGCGAGGTTAGTACCCATAATAAAATAATTTTTCATTGCTGGAAATAAAGATATTCTTGAAGGTCTACTGTTTCTCAAGATTGCCAAAAGGTTTTTGTAAAGAAAAATCAAGCTCAAGGTTTGCAAAATGAAGAAAAGGCAAAACAGGACAGAATCTGTGAAAAACAGACCAGCAAGTAGTAAACAATTTTTTCGGGGCACTTCTGCAACTCAAATCAAAAAACTCAGAACAGACGCCCGAAAGCCAATTGTATAGAGCACGCTGTCGAAAACATTCAGACCAAAAAGATGATCTGGTGATTTTATACGAATTTTTCTGTCCAAGGACAGAATCTGTTTCCTGGACAGCACGTCACAACTTTTGAACTTTCTTGCAATCAGAGGCTAAACTTGGCACAAAGCTGAAAAGTAAAGATACAATGATGATGCTACTGTAGTAACAAACATCAAGACAGAACAAAAGCAAAATAAAATTTTATTCTTTGTGGGCTGCCTCCCAAAAGCGCTTTCTTTTATGCCTTTAAGCTAGGCATAATGCAAAAAGATCAAGTTTTATCAAGAGTAAAAGAATAGCTAGCCCGTATAACGGACTGAAAAGGTAACTTAATCTTCTTCCTAGGGAAGTGTTCCATCCCTTTCTTGAGAGTAAATTAGAATTTTATATTCCCCTCTTTCATGTCAATGATGGCACCAACGGTGCGAAGAAATGGTCGTCCCAAAATAATTGGACAAGAAGGTTCACATTCAATATCCATAATAGTAAAATCAACGGGAACATAATTGTCTTTGACAATGATAAGAACATCGTCGATCCTCCCCAAGGGTTTCTTTATGGAAGAATCAACAAGACGAACACCAAAAGAACAAGAATCAAAAGGTTTCAATTTAAGCATATCATATATCCTTTTGGGCATAACGGAGGTACTAGCTCCAACATCACATAAAGCATAGCAAGAGAAGTTATTCAACTTAATTTTAATCATAGGATCCCAACCATCTTCTAGCTTTCTAGGTATGGAGGCTTCTACCCTAAGTTTCTCCTCCCTAGCTTTGATGAGAGCATTAGTGATATGCTCTGTGAAGGCAAGATTAAGCGTGCTAGTGTGGGGATCTCTAGACATCTTGTGAAGAAAATCAATAACTTCGGTAAGGGTGCATTTATCAAAATCAAGGTCACTACTATCAAGTAAAGTGGTAGTGGTGTCCTTTAGGCTCACTTGTTTGGTAGTTTCTATGGTCATAGCATCACCATTAATAGGTCCAATGGGACCAGGAGTGCATTGGGTGCTAAGAGTTTGGATATCCTCAACAACTTGGATAGTAGCAACAGTGTGGTGGGTAGGAAGGTTCTTAATTCTATCTTCTTCCTCCTTTTCTCTAGCCCATCTCTCTTTAAGTTTAGCCAACATCCTAATGTTTTCATTAATTGGCACTTGAATAGCATTCATAGGAGTGGTCTTCCTCTCCTCAAGAGGGGAAGTTCTAATTTTAAGCAACTCTACCTCATGGGCTAAATTGTCTACCTTCGAAGAGAGATCATCTAGTTTGGCTAGTTTTTCTTCTACACTCTTATTGAAGACTTTTTGGGTAGTGATGAAGTCTTTAAGCATAATCTCTAGTTCAGGGGTGGAGTTCTTGGTACTAGGATAAGCATTGTTGTTCCCATAGGAATTAGATGGGAACGGTCTAGGATTGCTACCAAAATTACTCCTATAAGCATTGTTATTGAAATTGTTTCTAGAGATAAAGTTCACATCTAATTGTTCTTGAGCAATCAAAGAATTCAAAGGAACATCACGAGGATCAATAGAAGATTGCTTGGAAAGTAGAGACATGATCAAGTCAACTTTTTCATTTAGGGAGGAAGTCTCCTCGACAGAGTTTACCTTCCTACCTGTTGTAGTGCGTTTGGTGTGCCATTGGGAATAGTTGGTCATCATCTCATCGAGAAGCTTCGTGGCAGCACCAAGTGTAGTTGACATAAAGGTTCCTCCCGCGGCCGAATCTAACAAGTTCCGTGAGGTAAAGTTCAAGCCTGCATAAAAAGTTTGGATAACCATCCAAGTAGTCAAACCATGAGTAGGGCAGTTCTTGACAAGAGATTTCATGCGTTCCCAAGCTTGGGCAACGTGTTCATTATCCAATTGTTTGAAATTCATTATGTTACTCCGTAGTTGGATAATTTTAGCAGGTGGATAGTACTTTCCAATAAAGGCATCCTTGCACTTGTCCCAAGAATCTATGCTATTTCTAGGCAAAGATTGAAACCAAATTTTAGCTCCTCCTCTCAAGGAGAAAGGAAAAAGCTGAAGCTTAACAATATTACCATCTATTTCTTGGTACTTTTGCATATCACAGAGTTCAACAAAATTGTTTAAGTGCAAAGCAGCATCATCTCCAGCATCGGAGAATTGATCTTTCATAACTAGGTTCAGTAAAACAGGTTTAATTTCATAAGAAGGTGCTGAAGTGGCAGGTGTAGTAATAGGCGTGCAGATAAAGTCATCGTTGTTATGACTAGTGAAGTCACACAACTTGGTGTTCTCGGTGGAACCCATAGCAGCAAGCAAGCAAGATAACTATTTTTGTGATTTTTGATAGAAGACACTAAAGCAAAATTGAAAGGTAAACTAACAAGACTAAAAAGCAAAGGTAAAAGATAGTGTGCAACTCCCCTATCTTGAAGAGTGGAGTCCCCGGCAACGGCGCCAGAAAACTTTGCTTGATGGCTTCTCGCCCCTCGTTGGTTACCCCAAGTGGAAGGATTGAGATGCAGTGTAGCGGTAGTTTTCCCTTGGCAAAGATACCAAGGATCGAATTCCCCTGAGACTCCGAGGGTCAACAAGAAGGTGTCAACTGCAAGCGGCGCAACTTAGCGATTGACTGGACCTGCACATAGATACAAATAATTTTGTCCCAACGAGTACAGAGAGGTTGTCAATCCCTCCGGCCTTGTCGTTTACAAAGGATCAAACGCAAGAGATAATAGTGATAGGTGTTACTGCAACTAGTAAGTAAGAACAGAAAATAAATAACGGGTGTGATCAGTGATGGTAATATGGACCGGGGTCCCATGATGTTTACTAGTGATGTCTCTCTCCCATAAGACGATAAAGCAGCTAAGCGAGGTAAACAAATTACAGCTGGGCAATTGACAGGATTATGTGCGCAAACCAATGCTAACTATGCTGCAAAGAAAGGTAGAGGCTCAAAAGCATGGGCGGTACGCCAAGGCAAGTAGACCGAAATCCATCTGCATCTACTACTAATCATCCACCTTGAGATATCTATCCAGAACATCTCGCTGGTATTAAGTTGCGAGTCCCACCCATAGTGCAAACTCAAAGCAATAGACAACTGCATTAAAAGAACTTTGCGTAAAGTAAACAATCCTTGCACCCGCAAGTACAAGCACTGTTGTTTTCCCCCTTGTGGCACCAGCACATCCCCTAGACTCATGTTTCTGTCACTCAAGCTAGTCATCGAGGGGCATGAACCCACAATCAAGCATAACGTTCCCTCTTGGAGTTACTACCTACTACTTGGCCAAAGCAATAAACAGCAACGGAGAACATGCAAGAATTACTCAAGAACATAAATATAAAAGAGGTAAATCAAATATATTACTCAAACACAATCTGAACATAATCTCATAATCCATCGGATCCCAGCAAACTCATCATAGCAACAGCATAAGGATTACATATGTGCCTCGATCATGTAGGGCAGCTCACGAGGTCTAATCGGTGAAGAACAAAGAGGGGAGGAGAACATCACATAGCTACTGGTCATGGACCCATGGTCCAAGGGGGACTACTCACAACTCATCCGGGAGGCCTCCATGGTGGTGGAGAAGCTCCCGGTGGTGATCCTCCCCTCCGGCAGGGTGTCGGGAAGAGTTCTCCTGGTGCTCCCGATCTTGGAAGCACGGCAGCGGCGGAACAGAGATGAGATCGCAAAAAAGGGTTCCGTCCTCGAGGGTTTCGGGACGCGGTGTAAATATATGCCAAAGGAGGGCGTCAGAAGAGGCCAGGGGGGCCCAGGCGCCCTGGCGGCGCGGCCAGGAGGGGGGGCGCCCCCTCTGGTCGCCTGGAGCCCTGGTGGCCCCCATCTGGCCCTACTTTGGCCGCATGGAAGCTTCCGGAACGCTGATTTTTTATATATTTTTCCTGGGATTTTTCTGGCAATTTACGTAATGGGAAACCTGAAATACAAAAACAGCAGAAAACAGAAACTGGCACTGGGGTGCACTGAGTTAATAGGTTAGTCCAAATATGATCAAAAGTGTATGGAAGTGCATAAATATCATAGCAATATCACACAAAAGAGGCATGGAGCAAGCAGAAATTATAGATACGTTTTGGGCGTATCACCGGACGACCGCCAAGGTCTTCCGTGGTTCCTTTGGAGCCATTCAAGACCAAAGTATTCAAGCCAAGGAGACAAGGCCCCGGCAAGGAGCTTGCCGGGAAGGCCACTCAAGGCACAAGACCCCGGCAAAAGGAGCTTGCTGGGAAGGCCAACCAAGGAATCTCAAGAAACTTGCCGCGACGCGCCACGCGTCCCGGCAAGGCCCGGTGAGCGGCAAGCTCCCGGACGCGACAAGACAACAACCGCGGCAAGCTACCACTCTGTACCCGCGCTCCAGCGCATCCACCAACGTGTCGCTCTGGGACCCTTCCAGGCGTACGTGGCGGGAGGCTGTGCAGCCAGCGGTATGCGGTGGCAAGCGGTGCTAACAAGATAGCCATCGTGGCAAGCGGTGGCGTCCCTGACGGTCCCTTTTTGCACTGTTTGGGTGACGCAGACGGGCATTCAATGCCCTTGTCCCCTGCCGTCAGGGTTAGGTATGATACACTGTACAAGTAGTTGTACCAACCACAACACTTTTCCATTTTTACCCTTATCTGCGTTGCCACCTGTTGGTGACCCCTTGAGCATATAAAAGGAGGCCCATGCGCAACGTAGAGGGGGGTTCGAAGCAGAGGAACTCTCACGCTCAGTCTTGTTAGCAGTTGGTGTGTACTGTAGCACTCAGCACTCCCGAGCAAGAACTCAATACAAACCACAAAGTACGAGTAGGGTTTGACGCATCCGTGCGGCCCGAACTTGGGTAAACTGCTCGTGTGCTTCGCCTCGACCTGCTCTTCGTGCGATCTCCGCCCCCGCCGAACCGAAAGGGACTCGGTCCGCCGGTCCCATAGGTGCTCGTGGATCAGTTTCCCCGACATCTTTGGCGCGCCTGGTAGGGGGCGTCGAGGTTGTGTGAACCTGATCCGGCGTTTACACGGGCTAGATCTTCATCATCTTCATCGACATGCCGCGGAAGAAGAAGGTTTCGGAAGCGGCTGCTCCGTCCGCGCCGAACCCACCACCGCCGGAGCAAACGGCTGGTGGGGTAGACGCCGGCGGAAGAACGGGCGTCGACGAGGGAGCTCACGGTGCTGCCAGGTCCAAGGACAAGGCTGCGCTGCCCATCGGCGGCGTAGCCGGCTCCCACAACGACCGGGCGCACTCCAAGACCTCGGCGTCCGTACATGCACCGCGCCCATCTCAGGAGGCGCGGGACCAGCAGCGTCATGGTACTCACGGTACCATACATTTGCTGGACCAAGATCGAGCTGGTGGGTATTGGAACGCTCAAGACCAGCATGCGCGCCAACATGCTGGCACGAGCGAGGCACGGTCGCCTAGACGGGATACTGCTCCTTCTAACATAGTTAGAAGTCCGAGCATATCCCGCTCCTCGCACCGCTCGCCACCGCTACCCGCCACTCCAGCAGAAGCTTTGGCGCGAGCTCAACTGCTCTTGGACTACCCTCTAACGGCAGACAAGATCGACGACTGGAGGGCCGCCATTCAGAGTCTCATCAGCTTCGCCAACGGCGAAACTCCACGGCAGCCGAGCACATCGCAGCCGCGGCAAGTCGGCCAGGCACGAGCCGATGGCGACGAGACCGGTGGAGGTGCAACCACCGTGCACTCTCCGCCCCGAAGACCACGATCGCCGACTCGCCGGATCCACCTCGACAGCGACTCCACCGCGTCATCGAATCCACGAGCTCGTCGCGATCAGCGCCAAGTTCTTCATGAACGACACCAAGAAGACGCTCGTACTCCCATCGAGCACCGAAGAGAAGCGCGGCGTCAATCGGACCAGCGCGCTAGGCCCACTGTCGACATGCATGCACCAGGGGAACCAGGCGACTTGCCGTACGCGGTAGGTTGCCTTGCGTTTACTCATGAGCTGCGGCAAGTCCAGTGGCCCAGCACGAAGAATTTCAAGCCAGACGTACCAGAGAAGTACGACGGCAAGTCGCATCCGTCGGAGTTCCTCAGCATCTACACCATCACGGTGCAAGCTGCTGGGGGGCGGGACGACAAGATCCTTGCCAACTACTTCCCGCTGGTGCTCAAACCCAACGTCCGGTCCTGGCTCATGCACTTGCCGAACAACTCCATATCCTCCTGGGCAGACCTATGCCATCAGTTTGTCGGCGCCTTTACAGGCGGCCACAAACCTCATGGCCAAGAGAGTGACCTTCATCTGCTTGCCCAGAAGGAAGGAGAGCCCCTGGGCAAGTATATTCAGAGGTTCAGCCGTGTACAGCACAACATCCCAGATGTCCACCCTGCCGTAGTTATCAGCGCGTTCCATCAGAACGTGCGTAACCGCAGGATGCGGAAGGAGATGGCGATGTGCAAGATCAGAGACGTCAGTGAGCTATATGCCCTGGCCGACAAGTGTGCACGTGCTGAGGAAGGGAGAAAACTCCCCGGAGAGAATACAGGAGCAAGAGGATCTGACAGCGAGGATGCTGCCCCAGCAAAGAAAAACCGGCGGCGGAAAAACAGGAAGAAGAAAGTCAAAGATGTGCTAGTCGTTGAGCAGTCCGACAATGAAGGTGGCGCCAAGAAAGCCAAGGCTGGTAGCTCCGGCAAGGAGATTGCCGCATGCACCAACTGCCAGGCTGTGGCGGTCGCCGACAAGCAGGACGGCACCGACAAGCAGTACTGCAAGATCCACCGCACCAAGGGCCATGACCTCCAGAACTGCAAGAGAGTCGAGCAGCTTGTCGAGCAGCAAAAAGCTGAATACGAGCGACGCGACAAGGAGAAGGCCCAATGAGGTGCTGGGGGATCCGGCACGAAACGCCCCGACCGGGGAGGACGCCGCGGCAAGGCCAAGCAGCGGCAAGGAGACAAACCTCCCCGCGGCCGCGACAAGGATGAAGATGACGACGACGATGAAGACATGGATGATGTTGAGACCAGTGAGCAGGAGTTCGAGAAAGCCACAGAAGTCTTGTGCGTTGACGGTGGTGCTTCTCTGCATACTTCACACTGCCAACTCAAGCAGTGGGTGCAGGAAGTCAATGCGGCAGAACCACCTATCGAGTCGCGCAAGCTTCTGAAGTGGTCTGGCACGCCTATCATCTTTGATATTGAGGACCACCCTGATCGCACAACTGCGGTCGGGTGCTTGCTGATGTTGGTTTCACCAACTATCCGCAACCTCAAGGTCACTAAGATGCTAGTTGACGGCGGGGTCGGCTTGAACCTGATCTCCTCCGCTGTACTCCAGAAACTCCAGATCCCTGAAAGCGAGCTCGAAGAGACCGGCACGTTCCAAGGGATCAACCCAGGAAGGAGCAAGCCGAAGGGGAAGGTCACGTTGCCAGTGACGTTTGGCAGCGAGTTGAACTTCAGAACTGAGAGGGTCACTTTTGACGTTGCCGATTTTCCATTGCCTTACAATGGGATACTCGGCCGTCCAGCACTCGCCAAGTTCATGGCGGCCTCTCACTACGCATACAACATGCTGAAGATGCCAGGCTCGATAAGTGTCATCTCTGTCCCTGGCGACAAGAAGGATGCTCTTATCTGCGCCGACAAGATCTACCGGGAAGCGGCAGCCGCAACAGATCGCGAGTCACCTGCCATTGAAGATCCCGAGGGGAAGAAGAAGACCAAGTCCGGCAAGAGTTCTGATGCCCACTCCGGCAAGCGCACCTCTTCGGAGGGCTGGGCTACCGTCGAGGACGCACCATCGAGCTCCACCGGCAAGTATAAGAAGACAATGGCAGCTCCGCCAGAGACCAAGAAGGTGTCTGCCAAGGAGGACGGCACTGGTGGTATCTTCACCATCAGTGCCACTCTTGACCCTAAATAGGAAAGCCGCTCATTGCTTTCCTACGGGCGAACGTCGACGTGTTTGCGTGGCAACCGTCTGACATCCCCGGTGTTCCTAGGAAAGTAATTGAGCACCATCTTGCCGTTTGTCCTCATGCGCGGCCCGTCAAGCAGAAGGTCAGGAAACAAGCAGTGGGGCGCCAAGAATTCATCACAAAAGAGATCAAGAAGTTGGAAGCAGCAGGCATTGTCAGAGGAGTGCTCCATCCTACGTGGTTAGCCAATCCTGTAGTCGTGCGCAAGGCAAACGGGAAATGGAGGCTTTGTATCGACTTTACCGATGTCAATAAAGCATGTCCCAAAGACCCATTTCCCTTGCCGCGCATTGACCAGATTGTTGACTCCACGGCCGGATGTGACTTGCTTTCATTTCTTGACGCATACTCAGGATACCATTAGATCTTCATGGCATAAGAGGATGAGGAGAAGACCGCATTCATCACTCCATGTGGCACGTACTGTTTCATACGGATGCCTTTCGGTTTGAAGAATGTTGGTTGGACATTTGCAAGGGTAGTCCATGCCGCTTTTGAGCCACAAATACACAGAAATGTGGAAGCCTACATGGATGACATAGTGGTCAAGAGCAAGGACAAGGCAACTCTGATTCAAGATTTAGACAAGACATTCACAAATCTGCGCAAGATCAAGCTCAAGCTAAACCCCGAGAAGTGTGTGTTTGGAGTCCCTTCCGGCAAGCTTCTCGGGTTCTTTGTGTCTCAGTGGGGAATTGAAGCCAATCCCGACAAGATCAAGGCCATTGAGCAGATTGAAGCACCAAAGCGCGTCAAGGATGTACGGAGACTTGTCGGTTGCGTGGCTGCTCTCGGGAGGTTTATCTCTAAGTCTGCTGAGTGCGCCCTGCCGTTTTTCAAAATTTTGAAAAAGGCAGGTCCAATGAAATGGACTCCAGAAGCGGAGGCTGCGCTGCAAGACTTGAAGAGATACCTGTCCTCCACTCCAATACTTGTCGCACCTAAGCCACAAGAGAAGTTGTTGCTGTATATAGCGGCAACCAATCAAGTGGTTAGTGCTGCGTTAGTAGCGGAGAGGGAGGCATATGATGAGCCAGCAACCACGGCAGGCGCATCCAGCGACAAGTAGGGGCCTGCCCCGACAAGCTCTGGTCCCGACAAAGATGGATCTGCCTAGGCGAGCGAGGAGATACAGAAGAGAATGGTGCAGCGCCCAGTTTACTTTGTCAGTTCCCTTCTGCAGGGGCTAGGTCAAGGTACTCTGGTGTGCAGAAATTGCTTTTCGGCCTTCTCATGGCCTCGAGAAAGCTGCGCAATTACTTCCAAGCACATGAGATCACAGTCATCACTCGTTTTCCGCTGAAGAGGATACTGCAGAATCCAGAAGCAACGGGCAGGATTGTCGAGTGGGCACTGGAACTGTCAAGCTTTGGCCTCAAGTTTGAGAGCACTTCAACTATCCAAAGCAGAGCATTGGCAGAATTCATAGCAGAGTGGACGCCAACACCAGATGAAGAAATTCCGGAAATGAGCATCCCCGTCAAGGAAGCAAGCAAAGAGTGGCTGATGTACTTTGATGGTGCCTTCTCGCTGCAAGGCACCGGTGCTGGCGTGCTGCTTGTTGCACCCACCGGAGAGCACCTCAAGTACGTAGTCCAGATGCACTTTCCCAAGGAGCAAGCAACAAACAATACCGCAGAGTATGAAGGTTTGCTTACCGGTCTCAGGATCGCGGCAGACCTTGGGATCAAGAAGCTCATTGTCAGGGGTGACTCGTGGCTTGTCGTCCGCCAAGTGAACAAGAGTTATCAGAGTCCGTTGATGGAAGCATACGTTGATGAAGTGAGAAAGCTAGAGAACTTTGACGGCCTACAAATGGAGCATGTTCCGAGAGCTCAGAACGACATCGCCGATGGCCTGTCGAAGTGCGCCGCACTTAAGTTACCTGTGGAACCAGGGATCTTTGTGCTCAAGCTGACTCAACCGTACGTAACGCCATCAACTGGCCAGAGAAAGAAGAGGAATCTGATTTCTGGTGACTATTTTCTGGCAGAGCTTCCCGAAGCCGCCGCCAAGAAGGTCCCCAAGATCAACACCAAGAGTGATGAGGAGCAGTCTGCTCCGGCAAGCCCTAGGGTTTGTTCCGTTGAAGCAAATGCTCCCGACAAGTTTTGCTCCAACAAGCTTGCCGGGGAACGTCAAGCTCCGGCTGAGCCACAGGTTGTCGCCGTAGAAGCAGACGTTCCCGCAGCAACAGATGTGCCTTTAGTCCTTGTTGTTGAGCCACAAGCTCCAGCATGGGCACAGCAGATTGTCCGTTTCCTTCAAACAGGAGAACTTCCCGAAGAGTAAGAAGAAGCGGAAAGTGTAGCCCGGCAGTCAAGTATGTACCAGTTTGTCGACAACACACTGTACAGAAGAAGACTCAACGGTGTGAAATTGAAGTGTATTCGCCGGGAAGACGGACAAAAGCTGTTGGCAGAGATACATGGAGGCATATGTGGTCACCACATTGGCGCAAGAGCACTTGCCGGCAAAGCATTCCGGCAAGGTTTCTTTTGGCCGACAGCCCTCCAGGATGCAACTGCACAAGTAACCAAGTGTGAAGCGTGCCAGTTCCATTCCAAGCAGATACACCAGCCAGCTCAAGCTCTCCAGACGATCCCTTTATCCTGGCCATTTTCGGTCTGGGGGCTCGACATCCTCGGCCCCTTCCCCCGAGCAGTCGGGGGCTTTGAGTACTTGTACGTTGCAATCGACAAGTTCAGAAAGTGGCCGGAAGTGGAGGCAGTGAGGAAGGTGACAGCGCAGTCAGCAGTCAAGTTCTTCTGGTCGATTGTTTGCCGCTTCGGGATCCCTAACAAGATCATCACCGACAACGGTACGCAATTCACGAGCCGCACCTTCATGCAGTACGTCCAAGATCTTGGCGCCAAGGTCTGCTTCGCTTCTGTTGCTCACCCGAGAAGCAACGGTCAAGCGGAGAGGGCAAATGCTGAAGTGCTGCGTGGGCTCAAGACCAGAACCTTCGACAGGCTGCACAAGTGCGGAAGAAACTGGATTGAGGAGCTACCGGTGGTTCTTTGGTCGATCAGGACGACGCCAAATCGAACCACTGGCCAGACACCTTTCGCTCTAGTCTATGGAGCAGAGGCAGTTCTCCCCACGGAACTCGTATACGGGTCACCTCGAGTGCTCGCTTATGATGAGCTTGAGCAAGAGCAGCTGCGACAAGATTACGCGCTGCTCCTTGAGGAAGACCGTCTTCAGGCTGCTGTACGAGCTGCTCGCTACCAGCAAGCTTTGCGCCGCTACCATAGCCGCAAAGTTAACGCCAGAAGTCTCGAGGAAGGCGACCTTGTTCTTCGGCGCGTTCAGTCCGCCAAGAATTCCAACAAGTTGACGCCGAAGTGGGAAGGCCCTTACCAGGTGAAACGAGTCACTAGGCCTAGCGCTATCCGCCTTGAGACCGAAGATGGCATTCCGGTGAGCAACTCCTGGAACATTGAGCATCTTCGTAAGTTTTACCCGTAAGGCGCGGTTGCCGGACCCTCTTCCGGCAACCACCTTTTGTACAAGTCTTGCCGCTGTTGCATGTAATCCTTTGTACAAAGCCGGGCGCAGACCTCGTGCATAAGTAAAGCTCATGTGCTCCACACATCTTGTCAATTTCATGCTTTCTATTTCTTGCATGTATTATCTGACACTTTGTGCAGCACCTACCCTCGGTAAGCAATAACGAGCCATAAGGCTCCATATCTTTATTTTCTCTTCTTTCTTTTTCTCAAGGAAAGGAAGGTTCCCTCGCCCACAAGTTCCCCGGGGGTGGGGGGGGAAGGAGAAGATAACGGTATGGACCAAGCATCGTTCAAGAAAGTTTCGCCTTGCCGGGAAACAAACAACAGAAAAGCTAAGTTACCGAAGTTTGAGCAATCAGATTTTTAAAAATTTTAAGTTATTTTCCTTGAACGACCGTGCTTTGTATGGAAAACCTGTGCGCGGAGGAACCAACTCGTAGCTAGTTGCGCCCTTACTTTGTTTCGAGTCCGCTCAACAACTTAAGTGAGCTGCAACTAGTTGCGACAAGGTTTCTTGTCGGTAGCGGCACCGCCAGCAGGCTGCTGACGTCCCGCACTCAGCGCTCGCGGCTAAGGTGCCTACGCCGGCAAGTTCCCTAAAAGCGTAGGGCAAAAACATACAAAGGAAGGAATCAAGTAAAGGAAATGACATTGCAATCACTACCCAAAATAGAGTTATATTACAAGGTAGCTCGTCGCAGCTCTAACAGATTGTTCTCATAACATGACAAGCAGCGACAAGGAAAGAAGAAAACGGGCGAGCCTAGTCTACGCGATCGCCCTCAACCCTCTTGATCCCGCTCACCTTGTCCACAATGGGTGCGACAAGGGCATTGAGCGCTTCCAGATCAGCATCCGGGGGCAGGGACTTGAGGACGTTGGTGAGGTTGAGGCCTGGATTGTGGAAGGCCACCTTCACCAACACCTTTTGAAGAGCTCCCGCGCAGATCTTGCGCGACTCGTTGGCCAGCCGCTTTGGAGTCGTCTCCCAGAGTCGCTGGAGGGCCGTCGCCACGCCTTTGAAAAACAAAGTGAGCTTGGCGCTGGGTTGGGGGTTCTCATCGGAGCGATACCCGAGATCCTCCATCCCTAGCTGTGCCAGCTCCTTGTCAATATCTGTGGCAGCATTCATGAGACCCTCCGTCCAGTGCTCGACGGTCTCCCTGAAAGTGTTCTGGACGGCAGCAGCACTCGCCAGCAGCGCCTTCTCGGCCTTGATCTCCTCCTTCAAGGCCGCCTCCCGCTCCCTGGCGCCGTCCAGCGTCTTGGTCAAAGTGGTCAGCTTCAACTCAAGATCTGCGTTGGAGTCCTTGGCAGCGCTGAGCTCCTTGCCCTTCTCGGCGAGACGAACCTGCAGCTCTGAGTTGCTGTGGGCGTCCTTCTCCCGCTCATGCTTGAGCGCGGCAAGCTCTTCACCTCTCGCCTTGAGATCGGCCTCCAGCTGCACCACCTTCGTCTCCAACTCCTTCTTGGCAGCCACGGCAGCTGCGGCAGCGTCCTCTGCTTGCTTCAGGGCTCCGCCGAATGATTGCTCGCGTGCGGCAAGCTCCTCCTCGTGGCTGTCGAGGTTGATCTTCCGCTGGGCCAGCTCGCCCTCCTGCGCAGAGAGCTTCTCAGCGGCTAGCCGCTGTTGCTCTTCGACGTCAGCCTTCTCGAGGAAGAAGGCCTTCTGCTCCTCGGCGAGTTGCTCCCGCTCCTCTGCCAGGGACCGGAGAGCTTCCTGGTGAAGGCCCCGGAGCTCCTCCGCGCGCTTCTCGATGTCCGCTCCCGCCTTCGTGGCAAGCGCCTCTCGGGACTCCAGCTTGGCTTGCCGGGCGCGATAGAGCGACAACAGCTTCCGCAGCAGCCGCTCCTCCTCAGGCTCGCCACTTCTGCTGCTCGGCGCGTCAACTAGCGTCAGCCCAGCGGAGGCGAGCACCTCTCCATCAAAGCTCTCTCCTTCGACCGGCGCCCTGGAGCTTGAAGCCCAGGGGAGTTTGATGAAGACGCCATCGCCGGCCTTCAAGTAGGCGCCTGGCTGGGGCTCTTTGGAGCCTGGCGCTACGGCAGCGGCGGAAGGGTCGACAGTCGGCGTAGCGCCTGGCGCTCCAGCGGCCTGAGGGCCGTCAGTGCGATCGCCAGACCCCTCGCCAGCTGCTGCGGCGGCAGCCTTGGTGGGCTCTGCGCCGGCGGGATCATCACCGCCGGCTGCTTCTTCGGTGGCGGCGGCGTCGTCAGCAGCAACCTCGGTCTCCATCGGCTCCGCAGCAGATGGATCTGACAGCCGGAAAAAGGAAAAAAGTCAAGCAAATATCCAAAAAGAAAATCAAAAGAAGAAGAACCCAAGGGAACTTTTCAAGCGAAAGGATTACCTGTACCGGGTTTTACAATCGTGGTCTCCGCCGCCGGGGGGCCGCTGGTGTTGTCCCTTGCCGGAGAGCTCTCCCTTGCCGGAGAATTCTCCCTTGACGGAGAGCTCTCCCTTGGCGGCGTAGTTGAAGCAGATGGCATGTCGGGGGCGGTCTCCGGGCGCTCCTGGTGAGGTTGCTCTGCTCCTACACAAACCAACAATCAAATATCAGCAAAGAAAAAGCATCCACATGCACCTAACAGCGGAAAGTGAACCATATACTTACGCTGGGGGCTGCGCTGGGGGCTGCTCTGAAGATTAGTTGCCGGGTCCGGCAAGGTGGTCTCGGTGGGTTCGTCCTCGACGATGATCACCTCTCTCCTCGCCGGGACCTTGGCTCTCTTCGCTGCTCTCTGGGCCATAGTCCTGAAAAGGAATAAGTCCGGAGTGAAACAAATGAGATACAAGACAAAAACAGCAAGAATTGAAGAAATACAAGTACAACAAGGATCTTACTCTTCTTCTTCCGCGTCGAAGCTGAGCGCGGAGAAGTCGAAGTCCGGCTCACGCCCGGCGCGAGGAGGCGGAGGAGTAGGTTCCCTTGGCCGCTTGGCGGAAGCAGTGGCGGTGGTCTGAGACGACCCCGCTCCGGCTGCCGCCGTGGCGTGAGAAGCGGCAGGAGCAGAAGCGGCGGTCCGGGAGGACCCCGCTCTAGTTGCCGCAGCAGCGCGAGGTGCTCCCGCGGCGACAGTGCTTGCCGCGGTGGAGCGTGTCGCGCGGCGTGGCGGCTGTTGACTCGTCTGCCTCTCCGCTACGTCCCCGGCTTTGCGGAGACGCCTTCTTGGTGGAGCTGGGGGCTCGGCTTGCGGCGAGCTGTCTGAAGATGAGGAGGAAGAGGAGTCGATCTCCAGTGAGCCGCTCGTATCCTCGGCGGGCTCGCTCGACTCGACGTCATGCCCAGCAAGCTCTTCCTCGCCGGCAAACTCCTCTCGCTCGGCAAGGCTTGCCGCCTCCGCTGCCTCTGCCTCCTCCACGGTGAATCCAAACTCGCCCGCGGCTGCGGCTGCCGCCGCCTCTTCCAGCCTAGTGGCGATGCACTTCATCTCCTCATCGATGGTGTCGCGAGTGAGGCCTTTCTTTTCGTCGGAGCGGACCGGCTTTTCTACCAAGCCGTCAAAGAACTCTTGCACGACGACGTCTTCGGGCTCTTGCCAAGTTGGGACAATTCCAAGCGAATCGCACAGCGGCATCATTGCACGGATGCGGTCGAGCGCGGAGTTGTTGCACAGCGGAACGACGTCCTTCGGCAACCTGAACACTTCGGGATGTTGAGGATCGTACTTGAACAGCTCCTGCAGCATCGCGTTGAGCTCCAGAACAGTGAAGTTGAAGTTGAGGCTCGGGCGCAGCCTCATGATGTCCGCCGCATTCTTGAACTCCCAGGCAGGTCTCCTCCTCTCCTGCAGGGGGGCGATGCGGCGGCGAAGGAAGTCTGCGCCGACAGCGCCTACAGTGAGCCAGGCAAGCCTGAGGCGTTGGATCCGGGCGACGGCAATCTTCAGCCTGTCGTCTTCCGGGGCCTCGTTGCTCCAATCGCTGCCATGCACTACTGGGGCTTGGCGCCGGGCGGTAAAAGGCTGCGGGTTCTCCTCGACAATCCAGCACTAGTTTGCTCTCCATTCCTCCCACTTGCCGCGGAGCTCTCCCTCCAGATAAGCGTCCTTCTTGCCGGCCCTCGAGATCCAGGAGACTCTGGCGGATAAAGGCTCTCCTCTCTCAACTCGGGGCATAAAGAAGTGGCGCAAAAGGGCTACGTTTGGATAGACTCCGACAAAGTTTTCGCAGAGATGTGCGAAAACTGCCATGGTCAGAACGGCATTGGGGGTGAAGTCAAGGAGGCGGAACCCGTAGGTGTTCATGATATCACAGAAGAACTCAGAGAAAGGCGGGCAAAGCCCGCAGTAGAAGAACAAGGCGAAAAAGGGGTATCCAGTTGGAGCCATTTTCCAAGCAACGGCTGGAAGTACCTTCGTGCGCTGATGCGCCCGCATCTCCCCCGACCAGAAGAGGTAGTAGTACTCCCTCAGCTCCCTCGCGGCGAGCTTGGGGTGGAAGATTGCCCACTCCTTTCGCAGCGCCGCGAGCCGCCGCGCCTCGGCTGACTTCACACCCTTCCCCTTCTCGGTTTTCGGAGCCATGGCGGAAGTGGTGAGGGAGGTCGATGACGTTGGTGGTGCTGGTGGCGATGGGGGGCGGAGCGCTGCTCTCTTTCAGCTTTGGGAAGAAGGGGAGCAGCGGAGGAATAACACTGGCGGATGGGCGAACTGCCCCTATTTCCCCTGCTCATAAGGAGGGAGAGGGCGGACGTTCCGCCTTTGCGATTAAAGAAACCACCCACGATCTCTCCCACGACGCCGCAATCAACGCGTGCCATTCGGGGAGGGCGCGGTGGATACGGAGAGAGATACGGCGTAACCCAGGCCGCGCATGCCCGTGCCCTGTTTTGGTCCTGGCCCAACAGCGCTCGGCACCGTGTATGGCCCAGGCCCGGGGGCTCCTGTCGGTGTACTAGAGTAGGGGTACCCTAGTATCTCGAACTTGTGCACAAACAGTCGCAGCATCCCACGGCAAGGCTTGCCGGACGACCGCCAAGGTCCTCCGTGGTTCCTTTGGAGCCATTCAAGAACAAAGTATTCAAGCCAAGGAGACAAGGCCCCGGCAAGGAGCTTGCCGGGAAGGCCACTCAAGGCACAAGACCCCGGCAAAAGGAGCTTGCCGGGGAGGCCAACCAAGGCATCTCAAGAAACTTGCCGCGACGCGCCACGCGTCCCGGCAAGGCCCGGTGAGCGGCAAGCTCCCGGACGCGACAAGACAACAACCGCGGCAAGGCGCTTGCCGTGGCAAGCTACCACTCTGTACCTGCGCTCCAGCGCATCCACCAACGTGTCGCTCTGGGACACTTCCAGGCGTACGTGGGGGGAGGCTGTGCAGCCAACGGTACGCGGTGGCAAGCGGTGCTGACAAGATAGCCATCATGGCAAGCGGTGGCGTCCCTGACGGTCCCTTTTTGCACTGTTTGGGCGACGCAGACGGGCATTCAATGCCCTTGTCCCCTGCCGTCAGGGTTAGGTATGATACACTGTACAAGTAGTTGTACCAACCACAACACTTTTCCATTTTTACCCTTATCTGCGTTGCCACCTGTTGGTGACCCCTTGAGCATATAAAAGGAGGCCCATGCGCAACGTAGAGGGGGGTTCGAAGCAGAGGAACTCTCACGCTCGGTCTTGTTAGCAGCTAGTGTGTACTGTAGCACTCAGCGCTCCCGAGCAAGAACTCAATACAAACCACAAAGCAGGAGTAGGGTTTTACGCATCCGTGCGGCCCGAACCTGGGTAAACTGCTCATGTGCTTCGCCTCGACCTGCTCTTCATGCGATCAGTTTCCCCGACACCGAGCAAACTGAAAACTAATACCACTTGATAGAGGTGAGGGCCCGATCTTTCGATGAGATGATAACTATCGATTTGGTGGAGTCGCCTTTAACGATCCGACTACAAACGTGCACGATGTTGCGCTTTAGCAATCGCTAAACCAATCTCCTAGGTTTACTGACGATGCTAGAAGCATGATCAGCCTGACCACGAAGGTCTATTCCTGCATGCAATCGAAGAAAAAACAAGAATATGATAAAGCAATCTGAATATTGCAAATATAAATATGAAGTATGGATAAAGGTGGGGATCCGTAAGCGGTCTTGGTCTGATTGTTGGACACAAACGAAGTACACGAAGTTGCAATGGTTAACTTTTAACTAAACAAATCCCAAGGAAAAAGCTACTAGATGGATCGATTAAATATAGGAGCAAGGGGTGGCGGCCAAGGAGGTGGGAGGACGTCCCAAAGCAGCCTAAAACTAACCCTAGGTCATACAAGGCTCATGGGCCCAAGTGGAGGTGACGCAACACCTTTGGACTTGAAGTTTGACTCGGATTCTGTTGCAGCGTCAGATTGTTTCGTCGATATCTCAACGCTCCAGAAAAATTTGTAGGTGAATCCAATTAAGCTGGAAAGAGCACAAAATGTACTTTCCAGCAATAAAAGAATCACCCAATTCGAAGTCCGTATGCAGGAGTTCTTGCCGTTTTGAGTCAGATATGTCTGTGTAGTCCGAATCTAAATGCAGAATGTGGGAGGCTTGGACTCTATCTTTTCTTGGCCCAAGAGTGACGTGAAAGGACTTGTTGAACAGTACCTAAACTTCTCTTTTTCCCTTATCTTCATATGTGGATTGTACAAATGTCCCATACACCGACAATTAGACATGGCACAAAAGTCTGTGAAGTATTTTTGTCTTGGTTGACTGATGCGTCTCCAACGTATCTATAATTTTTGATTGTTCCATGCTATTATTCATGAAGTCTTGGCTGTTTAATGGGCTTTATCATTCACTTTTATATCATTTTCGGGACTAACCTACTAACCCAAAGGCCCAATCCAGATTGCTGTTTTTTGCCTGTTTCAGGGTTTTGCAGAAAAAGAATATCAAACGGAGTCCAAACGGAATGAAACCTTCGCGAGAGATATTTTTGGAGAAAATCATGCCAGAGGAACTTGAGAACCACGTCAGGGGAGCCTCGAGTGGCCCTTGAGGGTGGGGGGCGCGCCCTCCTGCCTCGAGGCCCACTTGAGCGTCCCCCTGTGCCATCCTTCTTCCTATATAAGTTCACGTACCCCAGAAACTCCGTGAACAGAGAGAAAACCCTAATTCCACCGCCGTAGCTTCTGTTCCCGTGGAGATCCCATCTTGGAGCCTGTTCCGGAGCTCCACTGGAGGGGGATCCATCACGGAGGCCTTCATCATCATCATCATCATCACCCTCACCATAAGTTGTGAGTAGTTTACCACAGACCTTCGGGTCCATAGCTAGTATCTAGACGGATTCTTCTCTCTCTCCGGATCTCAATAGAAAGTTCTCCTCGGTCTTCGAGGAGATCTATTCGATGTAATCTATTTTTGTGGTGTATTTGTCGAGATCCGTTGAATTGTGAGTTTATGATCAAGGTTATCTATGAAAGATATTTGGTTCTTCTCTGAACTTTTTATGTGTGCTCATAATATCCTTGCAAGTCTCTTCGAAGTATTGGTTTGGTTTGGCCTACTAGATTTATAGTTCTTGCAATGGGAGAAGTGCTTGGCTTTGGGTTTAATCTTGCGGTGTCTTTTCCCAGTGACAGTAGGGGCAGCAAGGCATGTATTGTATTGTTGCCATTGAAGATAAAAATATGGGGTTTATACCATATTGCTTGAGTTTATCCCTCTACATCATGTCATCTTGCTTAAGGCGTTACTCTGTTTGTATGAACTCAATACACTAGATGCATGCTGGATAGTGTCGATGTGTGGAGTAATAGTAGTAGATGCATGAAGGAGTCAGTCTACTTGTCTCGGACGTGATGCCTATATACAATGATCATGCCTAGATAGTCTCATAATTATTCGCCTTTCTATCAATTGCTCGACAGTAATTTGTTTACCCCCCGTAGAATATCGCTATCATGAGAGAAGCCACTAGAGAAAACTATGGCCTCCGGGTCTATTCTCAACATATCAATCTACATCCACTTTACTTTTACTGCTTTTATTTTCTATTTTATTAAACTAAAAATACCAAAAATATAAACTATCATCTCTATCAGATCTCACTCTCGTAAGTGACTGTAAACGGATTGACTTCCCCTTATCGCGTTAGCTGTGAAGTTCTTATTTGTTTGTGCAGGTGCGAGGGACTCGCGTGTGGTCTCCTACTAGATTGATACCTTGGTTCTCAAAAACTGAGGGAAATACTTACGCTACTGTGCTGCATCTCCCTTTCCTCTTCGAGAGAATACAACGCAAGCTCAAGAGGTAGCAAGAAGAATTTCTGGCGTCGTTGCCGGGGAGGCTTACGCAAAAGTCATATACCAAGTACCTATCACAAACCCTTATCCTTCGAATTACATTTTTGCCTCTCGTTTTCCTCTCCCCCACTTCACCCTTGCCATTTTATTTGCCCTTCTTCCGCCGTGTGTTTTTCGTCCGCTTGCTTCTTGTCCGTTCGTGTGTTGCTTGCTTGCTTGTCATCATGTCTAGCACACCTATCATTATCACCACTCCCGAGAGTGAAGTCCTCAACTTTAAACACATGGAGGAAGAGAACTTAAAAGATGCCTGGTATAGAATTTGCGATGCTCAAAATAGATCTAATAGGAAGCTTTCCACTTCCGTGCTTCTTCGCAATTTTTATATTGGCATAACCCCTTGGAATAGGCTTGTCCTTGATACCGTTACCGGAGGAAATTTCTTGGGGAATCATACCCTTAATTCTTATAGTGTCCTAATAGATTTATTTGGGCAGCCTTTCACCCAGGAAGAGACTCAAGTTTTTTGAGAAAATATGTGAAGTAACAAAGATATTACAAAAGTCTCTTGAATCACTTTAGAATGTTAGTGGAAATATCCACCGCATGAATATGTTGATTACCCTTTGAAATAAGCGGTTTGATGCCCTAGATCTAAAGATTTCTGAATATGAAGGGAAACGTAAAGAACCTCCTGGATTCGAGCTTGACACCATTAAAAGGGTGAAGCTCAAGGATGGCAATACGTAGATCTATCTTGTATCGTGCCTAGCTAGGGCGTAAAACGATAGAGCTTGTTGGGAGGCAACCCAATTTTTTGTTTTTTGTTTTTGTTGCTGTTAGGGAATAAATATTGCATCTAGCCTCTTATTAGATGTGGTTTCATGTTTTGTTTAATGTTTGTGCCAAGTAGAACCACTGGGAAGACTTGTGTGAAGTTGATGTGATCTTGCTGTAAAAAACAGAATCGTTAGTGCTGGCTAAAGTAGTCGTGATATTTTACTGGGCGTGCTTTTTAGTTGATTCTATTTGGAGATGATTGGTAGACAAATTGCTCAAATTTACCAATTTAGTTTGAATTTTTTGGAGTTCCAGAAGTAGCCAAATCCTGCAGATTACTACAGACTATTCTGTCTTTGACAGATTCTGTTTTTCGCGTGTTTTGTGCTTATTCCGATGCATCTATGAGTAGTATTGGAGGATATGAACCATAGAATAGTTGGAGTACATTATGTTTAACACCAATATAAACAAAGTATGAATTCATTTCTGTACCTTTGAGTAGTGGTTTGCTTTCTTATACTAACGGAGCTCACAAGAATTTTTGTCTAAGTTTTGTGTTGTGAAGTTTTCAAGTTTTGAGTATTGCTTTGATGGACTATGGAACAAGGAGTAGCAAAGGCCTAAGCTTGGGGATGCCCATGGCACCCCAAGTAAATTCAATATAATGGAAAGCCTAAGCTTGGGGATGCCCCGGGAAGGCATCCCCTCTTTCGTCTTCATTCATCGGTAACTATACCTGGAGCTATATTTTTATTCGCAACATGATATGTGTTTTGCTTGGAGCATCTTGTATAATTTGAGTCTTTGCTTGTTAGTTTGCCACAATGTTCCTTGCTGGACACACCTATTTGAGAGAGTTAAATATGGCCTAGAAATTATTACGACACTCTATGTGCTTCACTTATATCTTTTGAGTTGAATAGCTTCTGCTCTAGTGCTCCACTTATATCTTTTAGAGCACGGTGGTGATAATATTTTATAGAAATTGTTGAACTCTCATGATTAACTTATATCTATTTGAGAGTCTATTAAAACAGCATGGTAATGTGTTTAGGCTAAAGAAACTAGTCTTCACATGATAGACATCCAATGTCAATGTAGTAAAAAAAATCACACTAAGTGCATTGAATAGAATGAGATGTTGGATGATTGATAATTGTTTTGAGATATGAGGATTGTGATATTAGAGTCATGCTAGTGGAGTTATTATGAAATTAAGAAATACTAGTGTTAAGGTTAGTGATTCTCGTATCATGCACGTATGGTGAACCGCTATGTGACGAAGTTAGAGCAAGAGGTATTTGTAGAGTGCCAACCTTTTTGTGGAGGTCGGGGGCGCGCGATGGTTAACTCATACCAACCTCCCCCCTAGGAGCATGCGTTGATTGGTTTGTTTTGATGACTCGTAGATTTTTGTAATAAGTATATGAGTTCTCATGACTAATGTTGAGTCCATGGATTATACGCACTCTCACCCTTCCACCATTGCTAGCCTCCCTTGTATCGCGCAACTTTCGCCGGTGCCATAAACCCACTATATATCCTTCCTCAAAACAGCCACCATATTGTTCCTCAAAACAGCCACCATACCTATCATGGCATTTCCATAGCCATTCCGAGATATATTGCCATGCAACTTTCCACCGTTGCGTTTATATGACACGCATCATATTGTCATATTGTCATGCTCATGTAGTTGACATCGTAGTTGTGGCAAAGCCACCATGCATAATTTTTCATATATGTCACTCTTGATTCATTGCATATCCCGGTACACCGCCGGAGGCATTCATGTAGAGTCATACTTGTTGTAGTATCGAATTGTAATTTCGAGTTGTAATAAAAAGTGTGATGATCATCATTATTAGAGCATTGTCCCGTGTGAGGAAACAAAAAAAAGAGATAAAGGCCAATAAAAAAAGAGATGCCCCAAAAAAATAGAGAGGGGCTAATAAAAAAAAGAAGAAAGCCCCTCCAAAAAATGAGAGAAAAGAGAGAAGGGACAATTGCTACTATCTTTTTTCCACACTTGTGCTTCAAAGTAGCACCATGTTCTTCATTGTAGAGAGTCTCATGCTAAGTCACTTTCATATACTAGTGGAAATTTTCATTATAGAACTTGGCTTGTATATTCCAACGATGGGCTTCCTCAAATGCCCTAGGTCTTCGTGAGCAAGCAAGTTGGATGCACACCCACTAGTTTCTTTTGTTGAGCTTTCATTTATATTTAGCTCTAGTGCATCTGTTGCATGGCAATCCCTACTCACTCACATTGATATCTATTGATGGGCATCTCCATATCCTGTTGATACACCTAGTCAATGTGAGACTATCTCCCTCCTTTTTGTCTTCTCCACAACCACCTCTATTCCACCCACAGTGCTATATCCATGGCTCACGCTCATGTATTGCGTGAAAATTGAAAGGTTTGAAAAGATAGAGTATGAAAACAAGTCCTTGGCTGAAATCGGGGTTGTGCATGATATGAATATTTTGTGTGATGAAGAGGGAGCATAGCCAGACTATATGATTTTGTAGGGATAACTTTCTTTAGCCATAGTATTTTGAGAAGACATGATTGCTTTGTTAGTATTTCTTGAAGTATTGTTATTTCTTATGTCAATATAGACTTTTATCTTGAATCTTTTAGATCTGAACATTCATGCCACAATTAAGAGAATTACATTGAAAAACTATATTGGTTAACATTCCACATCAAAAATTCTTTCTTTATCATTTACCTACTCGAGGGCGAGCAGGAATTAAGCTTGGCGATGCTTGATACGTCTCCAACATATCTATAAATTTTGATTGTTCCATGTTATTATTTATGAAGTCTTGGATGTCTAATGGGATTTATCATTTACTTATATATCATTTTTGGGACTAACCTACTAACCCAAAGGCCCAGTCCAGATTGCTGTTTTTTGCCTGTTTCAGGGTTTTGCAGAAAAAGAATATCAAACGGAGTCCGAACGGAATGAAACCTTCACGAGATATATTTTTGGAGAAAATCACGCCGGAGGAACTTGAGAACCACGTCAGGGGAGCCTCGAGTGGCCCTCGAGGGTGGGGGGCGCGCCCCCCTTCCCAGGGCGCGCCCCCTGCCTCGAGGCCCACTCGAGCGTCCCCCGGTGCCCTCCTTCTTCCTATATAAGTCCACATACCCCAGTAACTCCATGAACAGAGAGAAAACCCTAATTCCACCGCCGTAGCTTCTGTTCCCGTGGAGATCCCATATTGGAGCCTGTTCCAGAGCTCCACTGGAGGGGGATCCATCACGGAGGCCTTCATCATCATCATCATTGCCCTCACCATGAGTTGTGACTAGTTTACCACAGACCTTCAGGTCCATAGCTAGTATCTAGATGGCTTATTCTCTCTCTCCGAATCTCAATACAAAGTTCTCCTCGGTCTTCGAGGAGATCTATTCGATGTAATCTCTTTTTGCGGTGTGTTTGTCGAGATCCGATGAATTGAGAGTTTATGATCAAGGTTATCTATGAAAGATATTTGGTTCTTCTCTAAACTTTTTATGTGTTCTCATAATATCCTTGCAAGTCTCTTCGAATTATTGGTTTGGCTTGGCCTACCAGATCTATAGTTCTTGCAATGGGAGAAGTGCTTGGCTTTGGGCTCAATCTTGTGGTGTCCTTTCCCAGTGACAGTAGGGGCAGCAAGGCACGTATTGTATTGTTGCCATCGAGGATAAAAAGATTGGGTTCACATCATATTGCTTGAGTTTATCCCTCTACATCTTGTCATCTTGCTTAAGGCGTTACTCTGTTCGTATGAACTCAATACACTAGATGCATGCTGAATAGCGGTCGATGTGTGGAGTAATTGTAGTGGATGCAGGCAGGAGTCGGTCTAGTTGTCTCGGACGTGATGCCTATATACAATGATCATGCCTAGATAGTCTCATAATTATTTGCTTTTCTATCAATTGCTCGACTGTAATTTGTTTACCCGCCGTAGAATATCGCTATCATGAGAGAGGCCACTAGAGAAAACTATGGCCCCCAGGTCTATTCTCAACATATCAATCTACATCCACTTTAATTTTACCGCTTTTATTTGCTGTTTTATTAAACTAAAAATACCAAAAATATAAACTATCATCTCTATTAGATCTCACTCTCATAAGTGACCGTAAAGGGATTGACAACCCCTTATCGCGTTGGTTGCGAAGTTCTTATTTGTTTGTGCAGGTGCGAGGGACTCGCGCGTGGTCTTCGACTGGATTGATACCTTGGTTCTCCAAAACTAAGGGAAATACTTTCACTATTGTGCTGCACCTCCCTTTCCTCTTCGAGGGAATACAACGCAAGCTCAAGAGGTAGCACTGACATAAGAAAATTATTGCATAGTTTGCATTAGAAATCACCTCACAAATATACATGTATGCAATATTTTTGGTCGTATCCAAGGTAGTCATGTCCTCATCAGCGTGCCTCAAGTGGACCGTTGGAAGCGGTCCGCGTGCCTGGAAGGGGATCAACGGGCATATTCTTGTATGAAGACACATTTTCGTCTTGTTCGCCCCATGGTCGTGGCCGCGGGACCCATCGTTGTAAAAAATTAGACCCGGGAGCAATTCCTGGCTGAATGTAGGAAGTCGCTTGGATTACCGAATTCAAGTGTCCTAAGGACACTTCGTATTTTTACATAGTACTTCAAAATGCCGAAGTGTGTTAAAAAATATCATTTTCTTTTTAGTGAATGTTGTTTTAAATTCCATCATATTGTTCATGTTTTTATTGATATACCTCATGTTTGACCGTCTTGAACTGAAGGTGGCCAGTCATCGGCTTCTACCCCAATGTAGAATATACATGGGGTGTTCCTTTAGGTAGTGATGACCCTTAGTCGACGTATCAGTACCCAGAGGCCGTCTGTGCTCATATAGGAACTAGGCAATCAGACTATTATGGCTTTATAACCTTCACTTGGTCGTAGGACTTTAATTGTGAGGCTGATCATGAGCCCCCAAGAGTATGAAGTTGTCGGCTTGGGTAGCTGAGGTCTATGCCACTAACAACTTTGGCTAATGCGAGGAAGAGGCCATTCGTTTAACACGAGTGATTGCTAATGACACGTTGCTTTAATGCGGTCTTTAAATGAACCACCAGTTTACGCTTACTGAGACAATCAGTTTTCGGCTTTCTCCACTGAGGTGCTCTGCCATGCGAGTTGGCGGCACTATCATTGTGATTCTCCCGTTACACCCTTAGCCGGATTGATTGGAAACGTAAGGGGACATATAAGAGCCAGGTAACCCAACTATTGACCAAAATCTAGGTTCGAGACTGATTCACATAATGCAAACATTCGAGATGCCGAGTATCTCGGGCTCGTAGTTTGGGGCATGTGATTAAAAGCAAAGCCCTTTGTATCATGAAGTATTCTTTCGGCTCAATGGTGGTAGTTATAAGGAAATGCTGAAAAAACCTTGAGGGGCACAGATTCTTTATTTCATATGGTCAAGCCGTACATGCCGAGCGTGGACAAAAGGAACTTCAAAAAGATACAGTGTAAATAATCGTAAATAAATAATAAGGAGTAAATCAAAACAGTGTAGAATTTATTATCTGGTTTATTGGCACGAGCCGATGCCTTCCACACGTTTGCGTCTCCATGATGTTGACCAGCGCATCTTTGTTGACAGCGAATTTAGTATAGGCCGCCTACGACCTCGGACGTGCTTCTTGCTTTAGATGGTCAAGTCCTCTAGAGAGGTCAGTAGTTGCCTTTTAGGTGGTTGAAGCTATCTAGGCATGCTCATTATTGGCTAGGTGTTTGGTGGAACTCCGCCTTTGTGCGAGCCCGGAGAGTGTGATGTTCGGTCTAGCTGATTCCGACATTTCTACTGTTTTGTCTCCTCGACGACCCAAGAATTTTTTTAAGGCAAAGTTATGCGCCCTAGGAATGTAATGCCCCTTTTAGGGCAGACACTCGAGGAGCATGCACCCCTATTCAGGGTGGGGGTGCTTGTCCGAGGTCGGCTGGCGTAGCCAGTGTGCGCTTTTATGAGCTTGAGGCAAGTTTGCCTATACGGGCGGCCTCCTTGGAACCCTGCACCTTGGCTATGAAAGCTGCGGTCTGCTCTTCTTTCTAGAGAGAGTATTTAGTGTTTCCATTTGCTGTAATAACACTGTTTGGTCCTGGCATTTTGAGGATGAGGTAAGTGTAATGCGGGACTGCGTTGAAGCGAGCAAAGCGGTGTGTCCTTGGACCGCGTGCTATTCACCGTGGAAGGGTACAATGTTGATGATTAACTCCTCGCTCCGCAAGTTCTCAGATGACCAGAAGACTACCTCCAGTGCCACAGTACCCATGTAGCGAGCTTCTACTCCTAGGATCACACCTTGTAAGGTGGTGGTGCTGGGCTTGATCCTGGATGAGTCAATGCCCATTTTTCTAATCATGTCAGCATAAATTAGGTTGAGGTTGCTGCCTCCATCCATGAGGACGCGTGTCAGATGAAAGCCATCGACAATCGGGTACAGAACCAGCGTAGCCGGTCCGCCATGCCTGATGTTGGTCGAATGGTCATGTTCGTCAAATGTGGTCAAGCAAGCCGGCCCCGGATTGAACTTCAGGGCTAGGGCTCCAACCCATAGACGTCCTGAAGTGCAAGTTACCTCTCCCACTTGGGGATGTGGGAGACGTAGATCAAATTTTCGTATTTCACCTCGTGAGGAAACTGCTTCAGTTCACCATTATTTGGCCATCGAGGTTCACCCTCGTCTTCGCTGCGGGGTTGGGCTTTACTGTTTCCCTGTGCTACCACTTTGCCAGCCTATTTGAAGACACACTAATACCTATTAGTGTTGTTTGCTGGTTTTTCTGAGGTGTCATGGATTTGGCATGGCCAATCAAGGATTTTTTTCTAGCTCGTTGGGTTCATCCTTGTTCCCTTTAAAGGGCTTTCTTTTCTATCCGGATTTAGGTGCTCTGAACCGTGCGTTGATTGCGCCGTCCTCGGTGTCGCTCCCGCCATTTGTATGCATGCATTTATTTTTATTCCACTTTGGCTTGCCGTTGGCATCGCGAGTTTTGGAGGTGCTTGCCCCACCATTGTGCATATTGCGGGTCAGCCTGCTATCCTCTCCTATGCAAAAAAGCATGTCAGAAGCGAAGTGAGGGCTTCCATGGTCCTTGGCTTGTCCTGCTTGAGCTGTCGGGTGAGCCATTTGTGTTGGATATTATTTTTGAACATTGTGATTGCCTCAGTGTTGGAGGAATCTATGATCTGATTCTTTTTGGTGAGGAACCTATTCTAGAACTTCCATGATGATTCACTAGATTGCTGGATGTCACGGCTGAGGTTGTCAGTGTTTGGAGGTTGGACATTGGTTCCTTGTAAATTTGCCCTCAAGGCATCATCTAGGGCTTCCGAACTCCCAATGGAGTGAGGAGGCAGGCTATTAAGCCAATGCCTTGCCTCCCCCCTTAACTTGAGCGGCAGATATATGATGGCGTGGAGGTCATCTCCAATGGCCATGTGTATATGAAGGAGAAAATATTTGTTCCACATGGCTGGATCGGCTATGGAATCGTATGATTCTATGTTGATGGGTTTAAACCCGTACGGGAACTAATGTTCCATTACCCTATCTGTAAAAAAGATTGGGCGAGCAGGACCTCGGGTCCAAGTAGTATCGGGACGGATATTAGGAAAGATCCATGCGTATTCCTGGTCCCGTGCTCGATCGTTCTAGTCCATCCAGGAATCGTGGCCATTGTGTCCCGCGGGTTCACGCCTTCAAGATCCATATATGGATCGAGGTGGCGCCCGATTTGCCTTTATCCAATGTTAAACATCATGAGGGTCTAGGTAATCAACATGGTCCTTTCCATGACGGCATGGAGCCAGTTGCGTGTTTAAATTTTCTCCCACTATCCTGTCACATCCTGTATGGGTTAGTCCAGCACATCAATGACTAATTTGTCATCATACTCTGGCAGCAAACGCCTACGAGGCTAAGATTTGGTGCGCTATGGAGTCGGTCTTCGAGATCATGTTTGGCCGAGAGTACTTCAAGCAAGCTTTTTTCTCGTGCATCTGTGTTGGCTTGCAGATGTCGCTGCTACTTGCGTTTCATACTTCGGGCGGTGGCGAGGAGGCACCACCAGAAGTACTCCTACTCAAAGGGGTATTCGAGGACGAGGCAGTCCTCGGTGCCGAGGCACTGGTCTTCCTCAGACTCAGGCATGTAGTTGTCTTGAGCTCCTTCAAAGAGGTCATCGGGTCTAGGTCCTCTGGGGTTCCTTCCGGGGTGGCATGACACTCTACGAAGCAAGGATCTTCCACAAGGTCCGCCTCATCTGCTCCCGAATTGCCTTTGTCAGCGGTGGTGTTGTTCCCCGTGGGATCCCCGTTGGTGCCCCGCCCGTGTCTGCGTTGATGCCTGGGGGGTTCCTAGGAGCGTTACCATGTATACATTGTAGGTAGATGTTGTGGTCCACTTGCTGGTGTACACTAATGGTGAAGTGTTTTCGCTGGGGCCATCAGCATCTTCGTCAATGTATGTGACCTTGTCGTAGTCTAGCACATTAGTTAAGTCATCGACGATGGCGACTGGGTCGGTGGTGGGTGGGGCCTAAATTTCCCGATCATCCGCTTTTAGTCTGATCTAGTCATAAATCAAAGTCTTGTCATCCGAGATTGACATGCTCTGGATTTGGTCAAGCATATGATTCAGGTGAGATAGCTCTTCGGAGTTCATGGCCTGGCTGTAAGCGGGGCTAACTCGAAGGACGCCCAGCTTATAACTTGGAGCGTTCCCGACATGGGGGATCCGAGGCGATACCGGATCCTATGTTGGGGTTGGTTCTAAATCTGATATGGCTTCGGAGATGGCGGCTGGACTAGCACCCGGGCCAGGAGTCGAGGTGAGATCGCTTGGGGCCAACATGCTAGGCGCCTTCAGTGGTGCCAGGTAGCCTAATCCGATGTCCTGAAAGGAGATCTGATCCAAAGTCGAGCCTCCAGTGCTTGGTAAACTCTCAACCCGGCCCGACATCCAGCCTAATAGAAGAAGCTCACCGTCGGAGTCTGCGGTGTACTCCAGGCCTCCGAAGGTCACGATCTAAACCATGTCATAGTTCTCGATGGAGGCCGGATGGACGTTTGAGTTGGCGCAGAAGATCATGCTTCTGAACACAAAAAGTTGGTTGGGGGCGTATATGCCTTCGTGGTCGGTGCCGCAGTTGATCTACAGATGAGCCATCGATCTTTCTGATGATCACACATAGAAAATCTCAATGAAAGCATCCATGTCAGTGTGAAATCTGGCAGACCTCAGGGTAGGAGGTCCCGAGATGTGGATCTCAGATTGATGGTAACAAGAACGAGGGAGACAATGTCTACCCAGGTCCGGGCCCTCTGGGTCGAGGTAAAACCCTACGTCCTGCTCTTGTTTATATTGATGGAGATGAATTAAGTACAGAGTTGAGCTATCTTCGAATCGTAAGTTGCGTTCTACCTCTAGGGCTAGGAGAATTTGATTGTGATTTCGTCCCCTCTACGAGCTAAACCCTTTGGCTTATATACACGTCCGGTACGCCATATAGGGTCACATAGTCTGTATCCCGAGGATCGCATGGTGAGGCGGCTGGGGATATCCTGGAGTATAAATCAAGTCTTCGGTCTTGATCTCATCTGGGTGTACAACTTCCGGAGTCTTAATGAGAATGCGAGCCCACTAGCCCAGCCTAGGGACTATGGGCCGGCTAGCTTAGTTGCCCCTAGTCCAAGATACCGTCATCCGACCCACCCAAAAACATAGTGAGGCCAACACATTTGCACTGGTTCGTACTATTTTTGCGCCAGAATCCGCGCTTTCCCCATCCTCTACGCTCCAATGATCGCTGCCTGGACCCCAATTCCCATGCTTTTTGTGTCCGCCGCCGCATGGACCCGTACGAAGACTACTGGAGCCGATGAAAGTGTAGGATCCAGAGAAGATGGCTGCCCGCAAGATCAACTCGGGGACACGGCAAACGTTCTGCATTAAAAGGAAGGAAAATTGTTGGGTTTGATGGGGTGTAGGGGCAGGCTGGGGCCAAGGCCGTGGGGTGCCACCGCCATTGTCCAGGCACACGCCGCCCTGGCAGCAGCAATATTAGTGGCCCTACTTCTATGCCGCCAAGAAGCTCGACCAGTAGTCCCCAGACTCCACCATTGAACACATGCTATGTCGACGTCAATGCGACGTGTCTCCATTTCGACTACTCGGTATCGCCACAACTTGTCCAGTCGCGGAAGTCGGGCATGGATCATCACGGTGCCTACTCTCTGATCACCGGTATGTCTCAACTAAGCGAGACGGTTTATGACAACATGGACAGGGAGTAGATAGAGATTATCCAAGACAAAGGAGAATGCGGCTTCGAGGACAGACAAGTTGATGATTCAGAGACAGAGGCGTACAATCGGGCACATACACCGGACAGTCGGTCATGTACACTGAGCAGCCTGGCGCGTACACCCAACAACTCGGTGTCTTGTAGAGGTTTATCATATTGTGCTTGCAAGTTAGTTGCGATACAAAGCTAAGTAGAAATAGGAGTTTGAATTATTGCAAGGTTGTCGTGAACACAACAATAAAATGCAAGAGCAAAATAAAACATCATGATATTTCGAATAATAGTAGATGTAATATTGCAAGGTCCTCGTACGGGTCCATGCGATTGATTGGGTGAAGAGTTCTTAGGGAGTCCCGATTTCTGTTTAGTATGTATCTAACGTCACGTATGCCTAAGCATAATTCGAGGTTTGGATTCCTAATTTACTTTACATGTTTTTATAAGTGGGCGGAGCCAAGTACAACTACGTGCATACATGCCACATCCCCGTATCACATACGCCATCACCGTTCATCCCCACTTCGGTTACCATATTGTGATTAAGGGTTTCCCCTAGGATGCAGCTAAGGTGGTCTCCATTTCCCCTATTGCAACGATCATGGGAGGAGGTTGATAGGCATTATCACTACCAACCTTCGCAACCTACTATCAAACCAATAGTAATGACCCTCCATCCAAAGGGGCATATGTTGGATGGTCGACTTCACCCAACATTGAAAACACCATTAATGACGGTGTCTGGGGTAGGGGTCCTAGAATAGCCTGTCTAATGTATTGGTTGGACTATCAGTCCACGGAGGAAGCAAGATCCCTGAGGCCTTCAAAATGCGGCGATTGAAGACTTGGCGTGTACTTCAAGCATATCTGACTAGATTAGGCATGTAAATCCTCGGATGGCAACTAACCATGTGTAACCCTAGATACCCCTGGTGCCTATATAAACCAGTATGTTTAGTACGTAGAGGGGATCCATCCATACACCCATTCTTTGTACCCCTAGGGTTTAGATCACAACTTACAATCTTGAGGTAGATCAACTTTGTACTTCGATACCTTCATAATATAAAGAAGAGAAAAACGTAGGGTTTTACCTCCATATAGAGGGCCCGAACTTGGGTAAATCCCTTGAGCATTCATCTCCTATTACCCATCGATCCGATCTAAAAACTCGCCCCCCCCCCTACTTGAGATCTGCCGGTTTTGACACCAACATGGGTGCTTTCATTGAGAGTTTGTTGTTTCATCACTTAGGGTCAATGGTTTGTTGGCAATTCGACAGTAGCATTGGCGGGGGCAACATCTATGTCCCCTACCAGCTTTTCACCTTCTGTGACATTGTTTTGCATGTTGATCTGACCGTCCATCTCGGCCGTGTGGATAATTTCGCTCCTAGCCAAGTCATCATGTTCGACATCTTGGAGTAGACCATAGACGCTCGAGGATGCCTGGTCCTTTAGGGGTGGACCACAGACTAGTGTGAACCCTCTGGCTCCATGGCTCTAAAACCGAATTACATTGGGGGACTCAAATCTGCCCTCCTCCTAGAGCCTACCATTTAGATTGATCTGTTTGTCAGCACGTCTGGCGTAAACATTGAAACCTTGGATGAGTCGGTGTAGAGCTTGTCTTCGGACCCGACAGCACCGATCACTCCACCAGCAACCAATGCAGTAATTGCTCCTGCCATCGAGGGATCCACCCCAGGCAAGCAAGAGGTCGGTGGCACGTCAGTTGGCCAGAATAAATTGTTCCAAATCAGCCCGGCCTATGCCCAGGTCCTGGAAACCGAGGAGATCTTGCAAATCAATGATGTGCTGAATTGAATCCATAGCATGGCAATCTCATCAGCCATCTATGATCAGAGCGGATGTAAATCCAATGGTTGGGAAATTTTCATCCCACCCACCACCCACCTAGTCGTCATAGTTGAGGACCTGTCTGACACTCTCGACTATGGCTCCGACGAGGCCATCGACATGGATGAAGACATTGGTGACGATTCCGGAGCAGAACCACTCGCGGCCATACCCCATACAGGGAACTAGGCCCCAACATAAACATACGACATCTACATGGTCGATACTCTGGAAGACAAGCCTACTGAAAACCCTAAATGTCGCTGTTCTAAAATGCGACCCAATGTCACAACGGAAGCAAGAGTACGACCATCACTTTGGGCAACGCCGATAATGGTGCTGCCCCCGAAGCCGACGAGAACCTTGGAAAGGACAATTAAGCCTCGCCCGCCCGATAGTACGGGCCCACTGGAACGCCCGAGGAGGTTAACCTCGACGACATGGACGCCTTGAATGAAGGATCAAACAAATATTATATGCTGGAATCCGGAGATGATTTAAGCCTCAGACCCAAAGACTTCGTCAGACCCAGGAATTCGTCTGAACAAGCACAGTTCCATTGACAGCTAATTGCAACTACACGAAGCATGAAAAGGAAGTAATTCCCTTAGTACCGCATTAGTACAATCCCCGAAGAGGAGGGGATGATGCAACACAATGGCCGTAAGTAATTCCCTTAGTTATGAAACCAAGGTTCTCAATTCAGTAGGAGAACCAAGCAATCTATGTAGACATCAGTTACACACAAAAACAAATCCAAAGACCCGACGCATAGAGGGGTTGTCAATCCCTCTTGGGTAAGGTAGTAAAATAAAAAGATAGATTGATAGATGCAAATAAAAGACAAAGAAATTTTTTGGTTTTTGATAATATCGATCTAAAATAAAAGAAGCAAATAAATGGGAAACGCAAATAGCAATATATATCTGCAAGTATATGATGAGAAATAGACCCGGGGGCCGTAGGTTTCACTAGTGGCTTCTTTCGAGAAAATAGCATACGGTGGGTACACAAATTACTGTTGGGCAATTGATAGAAGAACATATAGTTAGGATGATATCCAAGACAGTGCTCATGTACATAGGCATCACGTCCAAGATTAGTAGACCGACTCCTGTCTGCATCTACTAGTATTACTCCACACATCGACCGCTATCTAGCATGCACCAATTGTATTAAGTTCATGAAAGAATGGAGTAAGGCCTTGAGAAGGGTGATATGATGTAGACAAGATCTATTCATGTAGGAATAGACCCCCGTTGGTTTATCCTTAATAACAATGATACATGTGTGTCATGTCTCTGTCTGTCACTGAGATTGAGCACCGGAAGATCGAACCCATTACAATGCACCTCTTCCCATTGCGAGATAAATCAGCCAAGTTGGCCAAAAAAGACCTAAATATCGAAGAAGAAATACAAGGATATAATTTTTATGTATGGATAGAAATAGATCTGATCATAAACTCACAATTCATTGGATCCCAACAAACACACCGCAAAATAGTTACATCAAATAGATCTCCTAAGAGAACATTGTATTAAAGATCAAAAAAAAGAGAAGAATCCATAGGTCTGTGGTAAACTACTCACGCATCGTCGGAGAGATACAAATGAGGATGATGAACCCTTCGTGATCGTGTTCCTCTCCGGCTGAGTGCCGGAAAAGGGCTCTAGATTGAATCTCGTGGTTCTGGAACATGCAGCGGACGAAATAATTTTACTCCGACTCCTCTAGGGTTCTGGAATATTTGGGTATATATAGAGCTATGAGGCGGTGGAGGGTGTTCTCGGGGGCCCCACTACCCACTAGGGTGCGCCAAGGGCCTAGGGTGTGCCCTGGTGTGTCGTGGGACCCATGGGCCTTCCCTCATAGACTTCTTTGGCCTAGTGGATGTCTTCTAGTCCCAAAAAATCTCCAAAAAGTTTTGTTGCATTTTGACTCCATTTGATATTGATATTCTGCAAAGTGAAAAACAAGCAAAAAACAACAACTAGCTCTGGGAACTATGTCAATAGGTTAGTCCCAAAAAATGATATAAATTTACTAGAAAATGATTGTACGCAAGAATGATAATATAACAGCATGGATCAATCAAAAATTATAGATACTCCAGAGACGTATCACATCCCCGAGCTTAATTTCTGATCGTCCTCGATTAGGTAAATGATAAAAACAGAATTTTGTATGTGGAATGATGCCTAACATGTTCATCAAATTCTTTTGTTTGTAGCATGGGCATATGGACTTTTAGGTGATTCAAAGCAATAGTCTTTAATTTGATATCAAGACTTCAATACTCAAGCATATCAATAAGAAATCGTGTCTTTCAGAATGTCAACGCTAAAGAAAGTTATCCCTAGCCCATTATCCTCAATCATTGATCCATTCATGCAACACATTCAAATATTAGCCAAATCCAATGCTCAAGTGTAACAATAGTATTCCGTAGTTGGTGCTTTATAAGAGAAGATGGAGACTCAACAAAAATGAAAATTGCATAAAAGTAAATAGATAAGCCCTTTACAGAGGGAACAAGAGATTTCTAGAGGTGCTAGAGCTCAAAGCTTAAATTGAGAGATAAAATTAATTCCGGTGGCATGCTTTCTCCTTCAACGAAAATGTTTTGAGTGCCCAATATCTTCCATGCTAAATAAATCATAGGTGGTTCCCAAACATAAAATAAAGTTTATTTCCTTTCCACCATTTTTTCACAATCCATGGTTATCCGTATGCACGGGTGCCTTCCATACCAACACATACCAAGGAATTTATTATAGTATTCTTTGCATTTCGGGACTGGGCATATGGATTACCACCACACTCTCGTGCAATGACAGGTGAATAAATTACTCATCTTGAGAATAACCTACTTGGCATGGAAAATATCGGCCACCCCTCGCCGCTTCATGAGCAGTACAGGCACACAAAAGAGAAGTTTATTTTGAAAATTAGAGTTGCCACTTACAAATTTACTTAGGGTGGCATGGAAATACCGCATATAGGTAGGTATGGTGGACTCATTTGACACAACTTGGGTTTCAGGATTTGGATGCACAAGTAGCATTCCTGCTTAGTACAAGTGAAGTCTAGCAAATAGATTGAGAAGCGGCCAACCAAGGAATGAAAACCATCATAAAAGAACATTAAAATATACTAACATTGAATAATGCAACACAAGTAGGATGTAATTTCATTGCATAATTGTTTACTTAACGTGCTTGCATAGGGAATCACAACCCATAACACCAATATTCTTACTAAAGCATAATTACGCACCAACATAACTCACATATCACTATCATCATATCGTAAAAATATTGCAATGAATCAAGTTTAATGTCCAGTGATCTTCATGAAAGTTTTTATTATATCTTCCCTGGATATCTGTCACTCTGGGACCAAATTCTTTTAAAGCACATTGCCATTTCAATTGGCAAGCTCTCAAACAAAATTAAGTGAAGAACGAGAGCAGAAATTTCTTCGAAGTTTCATCTCTCAAAATAATATATGTGAAGCATGAGAGGATTTCTTCAAAATTTCTACTGACTCAAAAAACAATCTAAGTTAAGCATGAGAGCATATTTCTTCAAAATAACAGCACCATCATGCTCAAAAAGATAGATGTGAAGCACTAGAGCAATTCGATAGCTCTAAGAAAATTAAGTGAAGCATATAGAGTGATTCTAATAAATCATAGCATAATTTTGGCTTCTCAAATAGGTGTGTCCAGCAAGGATGATTTTCACAAACTAAAAATCAAAACAAGCAAAGACACATATAGTACAAGACAATCCAAGAAAAACTCATGATATGTGACGAATAAAAATATAGCTCCAAGTAAAATTACCAATGGTCATTAGAAGAAATAGGGGATGCCTACTTGGGCATCCCCAAGCTTAGTCGCTTCATACTTCTTGAATATTACCTTGGGATGCCATGGGTATCCCTAAGCTTAGGCTCTTTTCACTCCTTATTCCTTCATCCATCGTGATCTCACCCAAAACTTGAAAACTTCAATCACACAAAACTTAACAAAATTTCGTGAGATCCATTAGTATAATAAAACTCATCTTTACTATAAGTACTGTAGCAGACCCATTCTAATTAGTTATTACATTATACCTACTGTATTCCAACTTTACCATGGCTTATACCCTCCAGATACATACCATACATTCATCAAAATAAGCAAATAATGCAACAAAAATAGAACTATCTGTAAAGACATATTTTTCAGTCATACTTCTGTAACTCTAGAAATTCAGAAAAATTAGTACTATGTGGGAAATTAGTATATCAAACATGTGTTAAATTTCAGCAATTTTTCATGTTCCGTTAATAGAAAACAATTATGCTACTGAACGCAAGAAAAATTGTTGATGCACCGAATCAAATCAACTCTCACCCAAATCAATCCCAAAGGCCTTGCTTGGCCCCAACACTAATTAAAACACCAAAAACACAATTACTACAGAAGTAATAATGTGTATTTATTTAAAACAGAAAAGAATAATATTGGTTTGTCTCCCAACTAGTAGTGGGATCATTATTACCTAAAGTTGGAACTCTTCCAAACCCACTTTCAATATTATCGCAAACATATTCATCGTGGTGCTTGAATAAACTTTCAAGATCATAGGAAGAATCACCCCAATCATGATCATTGCAATAAGTAGAGGACATATCAAAATTAGCATCCCCAAGCTTGGGGTTTTGCATATTATTAGCATAAATGACATTAATAGAATTCATTATAACACCATTGCAATCATGCTTTTCATTCAAGCAGATATTGTGAATCACTTCATAAATTTATTCTTTTAACACTTCATCACAATTTTCAGATTCAGGAATTTCAAGTAAAACTTCATAAAGATAAACTAGTGCACTCAACTCACTAGCAATTGGTTCATCATAACTGTATTTTTTAAAAATATTAGCAAGTGGATGAGGATCCATAAACCTTTACCTTATGATTTCCAATAAACACACAATTATGCCAAACAAACAAGCAAAGCAACAAATAAGACATGAAGGTAAACAAAAAAGGCAAGCAGGAAGATGGAAAATAAAAAGGCAATTTTTTTTTTGTAAAAATGTTTAGAAGTGGCGGAGATGAAAACAAGAGGCAAATGGTTAATAATTTAATTGCAAGGAGATGAGATTTTATGCGTAGGAACCTGATAGATCTTGACTTGATCCTCCCCGGAAACGGCGCCAGAAATTCTTTCTGCTACTTGTGAACCACTTCACTAAATTCCCCGAAGAGGAAGGGATGATGCATCATAGCTGCATTAAGTATTTCCCCCAGTTATGAGACCAAGGTTATAAATCTAGTGGGAGAACCAAGCAAGCTATGTAAACAACACCTACACACAAACAACAAATCCAAAAACCTAACTCGTAGAGGGGTTGTCAATTCCTCTCTGGTAAGGTAATATGATAACAAGATAGATTGATAGATGCAAATAAAATAAAAGCAAATAAAACGCATCAAGGTATTTTTGGGTTCTTTATAATATAGATCTGAAATAAAAGAAGCAAATAAATGGGAAACACAAATAGCAATACAGATCTGGAAGTATATGAGGAGAAATAGTCCTGGGGGGACGTATGTTTCACTAGTGGCTTCTCTCGAGAAATTAGCATATGGTGGGTAAATTTTTTACTGTTGGGCAATTGACAGAAGAGCGAATAGTTATGATGATATCCAAGACACTGATCATGTATATAGGCATCATGTAACATCCCAAATTTTCAATTTGGAATGTTATACGTAGATCATATTGCATAGCATATTTTATTTGCATTTGTGTGTTGCGATCCTCGAAAATTCTAAGCAACTCAAGGACCCACGGAGAGAGTTGGGGATTTTTACCGTTTTCGTGTTTGAGTTTTCTCAAATATTGGTACACGGATCAATTTGGTTTTAATTGTTTTTCTCTCCGAAAAATATTTCTTAATAAAATATATGAGTGGAGATAATTTCACTTCTCCATAATAAAAGAAGTATTGGAGGAAAAATATTAAAATCACTATTGGTATTTATTCGGATTTATTTGCGATTTTATTTGCATAGGAAAAATGCGCGTTTTTCAAAATTGAATTTAGGTCCGGGAAAAATGTTCACTTCTTCCTAATTATTATTAGAGGACGGTGAAAAGTTATTTCGGAATTTTTCGTCTCCGTTTAGTATTTTATTTTGTTGTTTTTCTGCGTCAGGACCGTTTAAAAAAAGAGGTTTCCGACCGAAATGGGCCAAAGGCCCAGCCGGCCCGTGCGCTGCGGCCTTCCACCCGTGGCCGAGCTAGACTCCCGCCAGAGTCCGAGCTGCTGTCGACGCCGCCGCCTTGGCCCCTCGGCCAAGTCGAGCCCCTCACTGGCCTTTATAAGCGCCGCCAGCCCCCCACCCCCACGTCGCCACCCCACCACTGCCGCATGCACCGTGCCACACCGCCACCGTTGCCCGCCGTCGCAGCAAACCGCCGCCACCGTTCGCGCCGGAGCCCCTGCCTCCGCACGCCGGAGCACGCCCCCGCCGATGTCAGCGCCAACATCGGTGTTTTTGTCAAAAACCGATCAGTTTTTTGAACCCTAGATATGTTTTTAATAGATCGGTTCGGTTTTCTGTCGGTTTAGTTAAGTAGTGGACGTTCCTCCATTCGTTCATTTTAACGAATGCTTTTCTTCTTTTAGTTACAGTCAGCGAACATTCGTTCTTTAGCCGGTTCGTCCGTTTTTCTTTTTCAGGGATTTTCCGCGATTATTTTCGATCGCGATTTCTGGCCTGATCTTCTTTTTAGTTTTTCTTTTCGCACGTAAGTCGGAATCAGGCGATTCAAGCGCCTAGATCTTCGTATCGAAGCCCTCTTTCCGTTTAACCAACTTGAACAAGATTTTTCTACTATAAAATGTGAACTTAGATCAATCTAGTAAGCAGATCTTGTTTCTTTCACAGTTTGAGTTTCGTTGCTCCGTTTGTTTTGATTCTTTTTGCAGTACGGAGTTCTTAAGTTGAAATTTCTAGTTAGATCTTCTTATTTATAGTTTTACCTGTGCACCTTTGCTTGATTGCATATGTATGCTATTGGGCTTGCGATAGAATTCCTAGTGTGTGAAGCGTGCTACTACGAGTCCCTGGGTTTTGTGAATCATCGACAAGGCAAGTAACACTTTGATCATACCCTTTATTACCCATTTTTTATGCATTAGATCAAACCCTCACACATTGCATGAGTAGGATCTCTTAACTTCTGGGTCTGGGAAGTAGATTGAGGTAGAACCTATTACCTGCATTATTTTCAAACCCTTGGGAGTTACTTCTACGTTATGCTTAGGTTGCCATGCTATGCTCGTAGACGTGGATTGGGTTTGTGAGTATCCATGATAGATGTGAGTTGTTAATTAATGGTTCAACTTAAGGTGGCTACTTTAATACACATCTGGGTGGATTGGTTGCAGGGCACCTGGAGAATCCAGTGTTGTCCTAGGAAATCCCAAAGGAACCGTGTGATTATCCTATGGAATGCCACCCAGGCTCAAAGGGATCAAAAACTATTCATGCTAGAAACTTCCGTGTGCAGCCACAATGCCATTATGGGATCTGGCATAGTATGAGTAAGTTGTGTGAGCTCTTTCAGTGGTGGACTAGCTGATGTAGGGGAAAGTAGGTGTACCGGTCCACCTGGGGTAAAGAGTAAATGCTTCTGAAAGACTGTGTCTCGGTCATCCATTTCTCAAACACCATGCATTGCGAGAAATCCAACGGAGGAGATCGAGTCTTGTGGGGAAAAGTGCGCAAACCTCGACAGAGTGTACAAACTAATCATGATTAGCCGTGTCCCCGGATATGGATAGCTTGAGTATCTGGTACTTGAATTATTGGTTGATCTCATCACTCTAAAACTAATTTGCTGGGTTAATTATGACTACTTTAAATGGGATTGAGTTGGAGGAGCCTTCTCAATGATGTTTCAATTACCATGATAGTTAAAATAAAAGTTATTCCTTTGTTATAGGGAAAAATTGGCTTTATGCAAAAAAACTTTAACCTTAGAGCTTCCACCAGCCAAATATGCATATAGTGTTAGCCTTTATTCTGTTACTTGCTCTACTGTGTTATCTTGCCAGCATATTCCATGTGCTGACCCGTTTCGGGCTGCAACATATTACATTGCAGACTTTTCAAAAGAGGAGTAAGGTGCACTAGGTCGTTCTTCATGCACTCAGCTCAGCCGTTGGAGTTGATGGACTCACTTATCTTCCAAGCCTTCCGCTGTTATTTTGTTAGATGGCCTTATGCCATATACTTTTGTAATAAGTTCTCTTTGGAGACATTCGATGTAATAAGTGTGTGATTTCCACTCTGTTATAAATCCTTCTAGTACTGTGTGTGTCAGCCTTACCGATCCAGGGATGACACAGAACACAGAGATTTCTGTCCATTCGGATTGTGGTCGCTACAAGATGGTATCAGAGCACACGCTGAATGTAGGACACGACCACTAAGATAAACCCTAGGTCACTCTTCTCTACTCATTTATGACTCCTCTCCATTTTCTACTCTTTAGGATGGTGGACCCAAGGGACAAGTTCACTCAACCTGATGAAGACACACCTTTTGGACGCCACTTGAAGGAGGTCACTAGGTACCTGAACATCGGAATACCAAGCTTCACTGGGACCTACACCGCCACTTTACCAGAAGAAGAGCGATGGAATATTCAAGTTCAAATTCCCGAAAGGACATTCGCACTATCCACTAAGCCCATAGAGTTTTCTTTTGATGCACCAACCTGGAGCCTAGGCAAGAGTATGGCAGCCCACATTACCATGGGGCGAATTGGAGAAGTCTACAAGCAGGAGCTGAAGGACACTATCTACCAGATATGTGGACCCCGAGATGAGCAATGGGACATGATCAGCACCCAGAAGGACATATCCATTGCAGCGTTCATCCAGGAGTTAAACCAGCACATTCATCGACAGGAGCACCAGATGTGTGCAGGGATGATAGATTTGGAGAAGGCGTTAACCAGGAACCTGGAGCTAGAAGAGGAACTCAAGTCTACACACGACGGATACGAGGAGGAGATGACAATACTTGTGGAGAAGAATGATGACTTGACAAGGAAGCTAGGAGTATTCATGGGAGATCTAGAACCAGGAGAAGAAGAAGAAGAAGAACCCAAGGAGATTCGTTCTGAAGACTACATCATCATCGACGACACCAATTTAGACCCTGATGATAGTGATGATGACTATGAAGATGAAGCTGGAGCAGATATCATGGAATCTTTCGCCGATCAAAATTTCTAGATGACCGCCCTATGACTAGTAGTTTTCCCCACAAAGTAGAATTTAGAGCACTTTTGTAACGTTAGATAGATTATTTTTGTGCCCTTTCTTGAAATTGATTGGTGTGATATGATTGTGTTTGTCACATGTGCATATGGGTAGTGAATTTCCCCTTAGACCTCATTTCTATTCTAATCTCTTCCCTCTACACCCATCAGATGCCTCCGAGACGTGAGCCCGGATTTCAGTTTCCTCCTGAGCTCACTCAGTTGATCGAGCAGCAGAACACTTTGATGCAACTTCTTGTACAGAACAATCAGAACAATCAAAACAACAACAACAACCCTCCACCACCACCACCCGTGGACAACCGGACACGTTTCCTAAGGTTGCAACCACCGGTGTTTTCTAGTAGCATTGAACCAATAGTTGCTGATGACTGGCTGCGCAAGATTGGAAGGGGGTTGACCACCGCAAATTGCATGGATGCTGAGAAGGTTCGTTTTGCCACACATCAATTGGCTGGACTAGCAGCAGCATGGTGGGAGAATTACACATCCACTTTCCCTGTAACCAATGTCATTTGGGATCAGTTTCAGCAAGCTTTTTGCACTGCCCATGTCTCAATTGGAGCCATGAGCATGAAGAAGCGAGAGTTTCACAACTTGCGCCAAGGAAATCGTACTATGGCTCAGTACGTAGATGAGTTTAGTACTTTATCTCGTTATGCCCCTGATGATGTGCCCACAGATGCCGCGAAGCTGGAGAAGTTTATGGAAGGGCTGAATGATGAGATGAGCATACAGTTGATGGTGGCAACCTTCAACAACTACCACGAGTTGGTAGACAAGGATCTTATGATTGAAGGGAAGCAGCAGCAGATAGAGAGCCGAAAAAGGAAGTATGGACAAAGCAAGAATAGTTCTGGAGCCCAGCAGAAGCCCCGTTTCACCCCGAACTCGGGAGGATACACTCATAACCATGGAAGCCACATCCATAATGGAGGGAGTTCTCACAACCACAATGGCTCCAAGAACGGGAATGGGAATGGAGCAAGCAATAATCAGAACCGCTCCACTCCATCCACACCCGCCAAGAGGGATTTAGGTCACATTACATGTTTCAAGTACGGGAAGAATGGACATTACGCCACGAAGTGCCCTGAAGCAAAGAATGGGAACGACAATGGAAGTGCTGGGAAGAAGCCCAACCCTTTCAACAAAGGACAAGTGAACCACGTGACCGTGGAGGAGGTTGAAGAGCAACCTGATGCAGTTGTCGGTAACTTTTTGGTTAAGTCATTTATCACAGTAGTTCTTTTCAATACTAGTGCATCGCATTAATACATTTCAAGGGGATTCGTGAATAGATATAAGATGCCCACCCAAGTCCTTAAGACCCCCATGTTAGTAAGTTCCCCAGGAGCAGAGTATATGGCACATCAAGGATGTTTTCAAATGCCAATGACCATTGGACGGCATGTTTACCCCTCAGACCTAATAGTTTTGGAGTCGCAAGGATTGGATGTGATACTAGGAATGGCTATCGATATATGGAGGAAACATCGATTGTGATAGTAAGTCGATTTTACTTACCACCCCAGAGGGAAAAAGGATCAAGTATGTATCTAGGCATTCGCCTAGGAGGACACAAGTACATTCACTCTCGGGAGTTGTTCAAGAGGAAGTGCCTGTAGTAAGGGATTATCCGGATGTATTTTCAGAGGAGCTACCAGGCATGCCGCCGGATAGGGATATTGAGTTTTTTGATTGACCTATTGCCTGGCATGAGACCATTATTGAAGAGACCGTACCGGATGCCAGCGAATGATCTAGAGGAGATCAAAAAGCAGATTAAGGAGTTATTGGAGAAAGGATTTATTCGACGAAGTTCATCACCTTGGGGAGCCCCAGTGCTTTTGGTCGAGAAGAAGGATGAATCTTTAAGGATGGTCGTTGATTATCGAGAACTGAACGAAGTGATGATTAAGACTAAGTACCCGCTGCCGATGATCAATGATTTGCTCGACCAACTTCAGGGAGCTAAATTATTTTCCAAGATCGATCTACGATCAGGATACCACCAGTTGAAGATCCGAGAGAAGGATATACCTAAGACAGCCTTCACCACAAGGTATGGGCTATATGATTATACTGTTATGTCATTTGGATTGACTAATGCCCCTGCCTATTTCATGAGTATGATGAATAAGGTGTTCATGGAGTTCTTGGATAAGTTTGTCGTGGTATTCATTGATGATATTTTGGTGTGCTCGAAGAACGAAGAGGAACACGAGGAGCATTTGCGTTTGGAGAAGCTCAGAGAACACCAGTTATATGCCAAGTTCAACAAATGCGAGTTTTGGTTGAAGGACGTTGGATTCATAGGGCATGTTATATCAGGATATGGTATAGCAGTGGATCATGTCAAGGTGCAGGCAGTCACTAAGTGGTTGGCACCCAATTCAGTTGGAGAGATCTGCAGTTTTCTTGAACTCGCGGGATATTACAGGAGATTCATAGATAATTTCTCCAAGATTGCAAAGCCTATGACGGCATTGCTAAAGAAGGACACCAAGTTTTATTGGACTGAAGACTATGAAGAAAGTTTCCAGGAGTTGAAGAAACATTTGACGACAGCCCCAATGCTGATCTTGCCAGATATACGCAAGGATTTCCAAGTGTATTGCGACGCTTCACCCTTAGGACTTGGAGGAGTACTCATGCGGGACGGAAGAGTTGTTTCTTATGCATCTCATCAACTTCGACCGCACGAGTTGAATTATGCTACGCATGATTTGGAGCTTGCAGCAGTGGTGCATGCGCTCAAAACCTAGAGACATTTCCTTATTGGGAATCGTTATGATGTGTACACGGATCAGAAGAGTTTGAAGTACATTTTCACTCAGAAGGAGCTGAACCTCAGACAGAGGAGATGGTTGGAGCTCATACAGGATTATGATATGAAGTTGCACTATCATCCAGGCAAGGCCAATGTCATTGCGGACGCTTTGAGCCGGAAGAGTTATGCCAATACCCTGGTAAATGGAGGATTGCCAAAAGAATTAGCAGAAGATCTCTGGGAGCTTCGTTTAGAGATAGTTCCTAGAGGTTTTGTTGCAAACTTGGAGGTTCAGTCAACATTGTTGGGAAAGATACGAGAAGCCCAGAAGGACGACAAAGAGATTGCCGAGATAAAGGAGAAGATGAGAGAAGGAAAAGCCAAGGGTTTTCGTGAGGACAAACACAACACCTTGTGGTTTGAGGACCGAATCTATGTGCCCAACAACGCCGAGATCAGGAAGTTGATACTACAGGAAGCACATGATTCACCTACTCAATACACCCCGGAAACACTAAGATGTATTTGGATTTGAAGGAACGTTTCTGGTGCATGGGAATGAAGAAGGATATTGTCGAGTATGTAGCAGTATGTGATGTATGCCAGAGAGTGAAGGCAGAACATCAGAAGCCAGCAGGATTACTACAGCCTATGCCGATACCAGAATGAAAGTGGGATAAGCTTGGCATGGACTTTATCACCGGATTACCCAGGACCAGATCGGGATATGACTCAATCTTGGTAGTAGTGGATCGCTTGACCAAAGTAGCCCACTTTATCCCCGTGAAAACCACATATACCAGAGCAAAGTTGGCCAAGATATACATGACCATGATTGTATGTCTGCACGGAGTTCCGAGGACCATCGTATCAGATAGAGCAACACAGTTCACATCAAAGTTATGGCATTAGCTACACCAGACTTTGGGAACCAGGCTAGAGTTCAGTACAGCCTTTCACCCGCAGACAGATGGACAGACCGAGAGAGTCAATCAGATTCTGGAGGACATGTTGAGAGCTTGTGCGCTAGATTATGGATCTAGTTGGGACGACAACTTGCCTTATGCAGAGTTCTCATACAACAACAGTTACCAGGCCAGTTTGAAGATGGCACCATTCGAAGCATTATACGGGACGAGATGCCGAACACCGTTTGTCGGTGTACAAAAAGGGGGTATACTTTTTGTACCCCTATGACTGTGCACGGGCAGTCTGAGCCACGGGCACCGCCGCACCAAGCAAGGCCAGGGAGGTAAGCCAGGGTAAGACTGAAGCCCAAAGCCAAGACCACAGAGAGCAAAGGGACGAAGCAGGTAGCCCCGACAAGACCCTTGCCGGGAGCCAGTTTTAGTAGCCCCGACAAGACCCTTGCCGCAGTAACTCCCCGGCAAGACCCTTGCCGCGGCAACTCGCCCCATGCCTATGGAGTGGATCACCCTTGAGTCCACTGCCCCCATGGGGCAAGGATTCGGGAGACATCCATGTGGTGGCATGCAGATATTTGTGAAGACATTCAAGATCAGATACTCACTAAGAAGACGACGACCCTTGGCGGGATCCCAGGCAAGGAAGACCACAAGACCTCCGGCAAGCACCTTGCCGGGGATGGCAGCAGGCGCCGCGGCAAGACCCTTGCCGGGGCCCTGGCAAGGCCATTGCCAAGGACATCCGCAGGGCCACCATCAGGCCCACGCGGACTAAACTACCACTGCCTTATGCAGCTGCCGACACAACCAGCTGGGCAGGCACCTGCGTGGCGGCATGCAGATCTTCGTGAAGACCCACCATTGTGCCACCTCAGCTGCCTGCCTACCTACATGGCATCTCAGGCATCGCTGGCCAGGGCGCGTGTCGACACAAGAAGGAGCGGCGACGGACAAGACGGATATCTCCCCCGTCCCCGATAAAGCAAGGACACCTAAGCAAGACGCATTAAATGCGCCTTGTCATGTAATGCGAGGGATAAACTCGCATCACTGTACCCTTTCCACCTCCTGTGTGCCACTGTGGCGACCCCTTTTTCTATAAAAGGAGTCCCGAGGCAACCAGGAGGAGGATTCAGCTTTTTGGAGCTCCTCACGCCCCATAGGTAGCTGAAGAACACAAACATACAATCCACAAAAGCAGGAGTAGGGTTTTATGCATCCTCGCGCCCCGAACCTGGATAAACGAACCGTGTGCTATCTGTTTGATCCGCTCTTCTCTCGACCCCGCGCCCCGCAACCATAGTAGGGATTCTTGTGATCCCATATGTGTCGTTCCCAGTACACCGACATCTTTGGCGCGCAAGGTAGGGGCGCTGCAGTTGTGAGAATCGGCTTTAGCATTCAGTTCGACGCTTCTTCATCATCATGGTGCCCAAGAAGAAGAAGACGGTGGCGGTTGGCCAGTCGGAAGCCGGACAGCCCGTCCCGACGCGGGCGAGCAGCGGACCTGTCGCGGAAATGACCCGAGGCGCTGCTCGCGAACACCAACACCATCCCAGCAGCCGGAGTTTGGGAGGTGGCGATGTTTGTGCGCCTGGTAACGGGCCACACACCGCCAAATCCAATCACGGAGCCAGGCCCTCCGCGGGTGGCGCGGGGCCTTCCAGGATCACTGCCACATCACCCGAAGGCGACGCAAGGGCATCCAGGACTCCCACCCCGGCGCCAACAGCGCGCTCCTCCCAAGCAGCGCGTGATGAACGGCGTCATCATGCCGAAGAACCCGGGCGTCACCGCGGGAAGAGCCCCGAGCGCCACTCCCGAGACGTAGAAGACCTTCCCGCCCGCCGAAGCGCTGGTGGAAACGGCACGCGACCGCGGGATCATGATGGAGCTCCTCCTGACATGGTCAGGGGTCGAAGCGCGTCACGGTCCGTGCAGGTTTCGCTACCGCTAACCCCAGCAGAAGCCCTGGCGCGCACGCAGTTGCTCCTCGACTTTCCTCCCGTTATGGGGAAACTCGACGAATGGAGAGCCACCATCCGAAGCCTTGTCGCGGTCACCAACAAGGATGAACCAAGTCCAGCGAGGCCCCCGGGTAGACGTTCCGAAGGGGTCCCACGCACCGGTGGCGGGAGGATAGGCAGCACCGCAGCCACGGTGCATTCGCCTCCTCCTCGCCCGGTACCGCGTGTGTCGACTCGTCAAGACGTTGCGGGTGACGACATCTCCATAGCGTCGTTCGACCCACGGACCCACGACGACCAGCGTCAAGTTCTTCAAGAGCGAGCTCATGAAGACGCCCGAACCACCATCGAGCGCCGGCGTGGAGCGCGCCACCAGTCAGACAGGCGAGCAGGGCCTGCTGTGGACCGCCCAGCACCGGAGAGCCCTGGGGGTCTACCTTACGAGGTAGGCTGTCCGGCTTTTACCCGTGAGCTGCGGCAGTTCCAGTGGACCACTCACCGCACCTTCAAGCCCGACGTTGGCGAGAAGTACAATGGCAAGACCCACCCGTCGGAGTTCCTCAGCATCTACACCATCGCGATGCAAGCTGCCAGAGCCCGCGACGATAAGGTGCTTGCGAATTACTTTCCATTGGCTCTTAAACCCAACGCCATGTCGTGGTTGATGCACTTGCCGGTAGACTCTATTTCCTCCTGGTCGGATTTGTGCCATGAGTTTGTTGGCGCCTTCACTGGAGGTCACCAAGCCCATGGCCAAGCAAGTGACCTGCACGTCATTCCCCAGAAGGAAGGCGAGAGTCTGCGCAAGTATATACAGAGGTTTAGCCGGGTACAGGACAATATCCCTGATGTTCATCCTGCCGCCATCATCGGCGCGTTCCATCAGAATGTGCGTAATCGCAAGATGCATGAATAACTGGCAATGACCAAGGTGAAAGATGTGGCGGAACTCTATGTTCTTGCTGACAGATGTGCCCGGGCTAAAGAGGGAAGGAAGTACCCCGGCGAAGATGCCGGCATGGAAACCGACTCTTCAGATGAGGATACTTCCGCCCCGGCGTAGAAAGGCCGGCACCGCAACAGGAAGCGCAAAGGTAAAGCTGTGCTTGCCGTCGAGGGATCTGATGACGCCGGCTCCGCCAAGAAAACCAAGGCGGATGACCCCGGCAAGGAAATTGCCGGGTGTGTCGCCTGCCGGGCCTTGGCGGCCACCGAGAAGCCAGGAAACTCCGGCAAGCGATACTGCAAGATCCATCACACCAAAGGCCATGATCTCCAGGACTGCCGACAGGTTGAGCTCCTTGCTGAGAAGCAGAGGGCTGAATATGAGAGGCGGGACAAGGAGAAGGGCCAGGACGGTGCTGAAGGGTCCGGCAAGAAGCGTGAAGGCCAAGCAGGCTGACGCGGCAAGGATAAACAGCAGGAGAGGCCCGCCCGGGGCCGTGACAGAAAGCCAGAAGACAACGATCACGAAGAGGACGACGAGTCCGACGACCAAGAATTTCAGAAAGCCACTGAGGCCATGTGCATCGATGGCGGCGCCTCGCTGCATACTTCTCACCGCCAACTTAAACAATGGGCGTGTGAGATTACAGCGGCGGAGCCGTCGTCTGGTGCCCAAAAGCCACTGAAATGGTCCAGCACGCCTATCATTTTTTACACTGAGGATCACCCTGATCGCACTACTACGGTCGGGTTCTTCCCATTGTTGGTTTCACCGACAATACGCAACCTCAAGGTGACAAAGATGCTAGTCGATGGCGGGGCCGGTCTGAACTTACTCTCGCCCACCATGATCGAGAAGCTGCAGATTCCTGACGGGGACCTCGAAGAGACGGGCACGTTTCAGGGGGTCAGCCCGGGGAGAAGTCAACCAAAGGGGAAGGTCACGCTGCCCGTGACTTTTGGAAGTGATCTGAACTACAGGACAGAAAGGATCGTGTTCGATGTCGCCATGATCCCCCTTGCCCTTCAACGGGATCCTTGGCTGCCCAGCACTGGCCAAGTTCATGGCGGCGTCACACTACGCCTACAACACCCTGAAGATGCCAGGACCTGTGACGAACATCACCGTCCCCTCCGATAAGAAAGATGCGCTGATTTGCGCTGACCAACTATACCAACAAGCAGTTGCAGGAGCTGCCGCCACCAGGGCACTTGCTCCTGCTACTGGGGCCCCCCAGAAGAACAAGACCGGTGAGACCTCGGGCACCCACTCCGGCAAGCGCACCTCTTTGGAGTGTCGCGCTCCCATCGAGGACGTGCCAGAGAGCTCCACCGGCAGAAACAAGAAGTCCAGGGCCACACCGCCGGGAACCAAGAAGGTTTCTGTCAAGGAGGACGGCACAGGAGGGGCTTTCACCATAGGCACCACCCTTGACGACAAATAGGAAGACGCGCTCGTCACCTTCCTGCGGGCAAATGTCGATGTGTTTGCATGGCAAGCATCCGACATCCCCGGCGTTCCCAGGAAGGTGATTGAGCACCATGTTACTGTTTGTCCTCATGCGCGGCCCGTCAAGCAGAAGGTCAGGAAGCAAGCTTTGGAATGACAAGAGTTCATCACAGAGGAGATATGGAAACTGGAAGCAGCGGGTTTGGTAAGAGGAGTGCTCCATCCAACGTTGTTGGCCAATCCAGTGGTAGTGCGCAAGGCGAATGGGAAGTGGAGGCTATGTATTGATTACACAGATATCAATAAGGCTTGTCCCAAATACCCCTTCCCGTTGCCGCGCATCGACCAAATTATTGACTCCACGGCCGGGTGTGACCTGCTGTCATTTCTCGATGCCTACTCTGGCTACCACCAGATCATCATGACAAGAGAAGACGAAGAGAAGACAGCATTCAGCACCCCATGTGGTACATATTGTTTCGTACGAATGCCTTTCGGGTTGAAGAATGCTAGCTCAACGTTTGCAAGAGCAGTCCAGATTGGTTTTGAACCCCAGCTCCATAGAAATATGGAGGATTACATGGATGATATAGTGGTCAAAACCAAGAACAGGGCAACCCTTATACCAGATTTACAAGAAACATTTGCAAACCTGCGCAAGATCAATCTCAAGCTGAACCCTGAGAAGTGCGTCTTCGGCGTGCCGTATGGCAAGCTTCTCGGGTTCTTTGTGTCAAAGTGTGGGATAGAGGCCAATCCGGACAAGGTTAAAGCTATAGAACAGATTGAACACCCAAACGAGTCAAGGATGTGTGTCGGCTTGCTGGCTGCGTTGCCGCCATGACCAGATTCATTTCCAAGTCTGCTGAGCGCGCCCTCCCCTTTTTCAAGATTTTGAAAAAGGCGGGCCCAATGGAGTGGACGCCAGAAGCCGAAGCAGCATTGCAAGATTTAAAGAGGTATCTTTCCTCCACGCTAGTACTAGTTGCGCCTAGGCCACAAGAACCGTTGCTGCTATACCTGGCGGCAATGAACCAGGTGGTCAGCACCGCACTAGTGGCGCAGAGAGAAGTTGATGGCGAGGTGATAGCAGCGACAGAGCCTGATGCCGTTGGTGCAGAGACGACACAGCCAGTTGGAGTGCCGCCGAGGAAGAAAATGATGCAGCACCCGGTCTACTTTGTTAGCTCCTTTTTGCAGGGGGCTAGATCAAGGTACTCCGGCGTGCAGAAATTTCTCTTCAGCCTTCTTATGGCCTCGAGGAAGCTGCGTCACTACTTCCAGGCACACACGATCACTGGCGTCACTCGCCTCCCTCTGCAACGGATATTGCAAAACCCTGATGCAACGGGAAGAATTGTAGAGTGGGCACTGGAGCTGTCCAGCTTTGGCCTCAAGTTTGAAAGTACCTCGACGATTCAAAGCCGAGTCCTGGTGGAGTCCGTTGCAGAATGGACCGCGACGCCTGATGAAGAAGCCCAGGAGACTACTCTCCCCGGCAAAGAGGCGAGTTGCGACTGGATCATGTACTTTGATGGAGCTTTCTCCTTACAGGGCGCCGGGGCTGGCGTACTACTTGTCGCGCCCACCGGAAAGCACCTCAAGTACGTGGTCCATATGCACTTCCCCAGGGAGGTATCAATGAACAATACTGCCGAGTATGAGGGGCTGCTTGCTGGTCCTAGGATCGCGGCAGACCTCGGAATCAAGAAACTCATTGTCAGGGGCGATTCGCAGCTTGTCTTCAAACAAGTCAACGAAGATTACCAGAGCCCGTTGATGAAGGCCTACGTCCTTGAAGTGAGAAAGCTAGAAGAGTGCTTTGATGGTATACAGGCGGAGCACATTCCCCGAGCAGAGAACGACATCGCCGATTACCTGTCAAAGTGCGCTGCCCTCAATTTACCTGTGGAACCAGGTACCTTTGTGCTTCAGCTTTCTCAGCCATCCGTTGATCCATCAACAGAACAAAGTAAGAGGAGGAAATCAGGGCCCGGCAAGTACTTTCCCACCGACATCCCCGGAGCCGCCGGCAAAGATGTTGCCGGGGACACTGAGCCCGCCACGGGATGGCTAGCTCTGGCGGAGCATCAAGCTCTTACCGTCGAGACAGCCGCTCCTATAGCGGAGGAAATGCCTTTAGCCCTCGCCGTCGAGCCCCAGGTTTCAGCGTGGGCACAGCATACCGTCCGATTCCTCCAAACCGGGGAACTTCCTGAGGAGCAGGAAGAAGCGGAAAAAGTAGCCCGTCGATCTGCTATGTACCAGTTCGTCGATGACGTCCTGTACAGAAAGAGACCGAACGGCGTGAAATTGAAGTGTATCCCTCGAGAGGAAGGACAGGGGCTGTTGGCAGAGATACATGGAGGCATATGTGGATCCCGCATAGGGTCAAGGCTTCTTCTGGCCCACTGCCCTCCAGGATGCGACGACACTGGTCACCAGGTGTGAAGCGTGTCAGTTCCATTCAAAGAAACTTCATCAACCAGCTCAAGCCCTTCAAGCCATTCCTCTCTCTTGGCCCTTCTCGGTCTGGGGGCTCCACATACTGGGCCCTTTCCCCCGCGCTGTCGGGGGCTTTGAGTACTTGTACGTCGCAATCAACAAGTTCATAAAGTGGCTAGAGGTGGAGGCAGTGAGGAGGTCACAGCTCAGTCAGCCGTCAAGTTCTTCAAGGGACTAGTGTGCCGTTTTGGTGTACCCAACAGGGTCATCACCGACAACGGCACACGGTTCACAAGCTGCACCTTCATGAAATATACCCTAGACCTCGGCAGCAGGGTCTATTTCGCTTCCGTTGCTCACCCACGAAGCAATGGTCAAGCTGAGAGGGCAAACGCTGAAGTACTGCGAGGCTTAAGGACAAAGACCTTTGACAGGCTGCATAAGAGTGGAAGGTGCTGGATTGATGAGTTGCCGACGTTTCTTTGGTCGATCAGAACGACACCAAATCAAGCCACCGACACACACCCTTTGCCCTAGTATACGGGGCAGAAGCAGTTCTCCCCACTGAACTCATATACGGGTCACCTCGAGTGCTCGCTTATGATGAGCTTGAGCAAGAGCAACTGCGGCAAGATGACGCAACACTCCTTGAGGAAGATCGTCTTCGGGCGGCGGTGAGAGCAGCACGCTACCAGCAAGCCCTGTGCCGCTATCATAGCCGCAAGGTCCGTGCCCGAAGCTTTGAGGAAGGCGACCTTGTTCTTCGACACATTCAATCGGCCAAGAATAACAACAAGTTGACGCCGAAGTGGGAAGGCCCTTATCGGGTAATACGAGTCACCAGGTCTGGCGCAGTCCGCCTGGAGACCGAAAATGCCATTTCGGTGAGCAATTCCTGGAACATTGAGCATCTTCGCAAGTTTTACCCATAAGGCGCGGCTTGCCGGGCCCCCCGGCAAGCCACCTTTTGTACAAGCCTTGACGGCAGGGCATGTAACCCTTTGTACAAAGCCAGGCGCAAACCCTGAGCATAAATAAATGAAGCGCTGGCACCCTAAGTTATAGAATGCATGCTAGGTCGAGTCTCGTCCTTGGGTAGGGTTGATAGTGCTTATCGGCGGCTAACCCCTAGCTTAGAGGTCGAGTTTGCATCTCTTTGTCTTTCTTTTATCTCCTTTGGTTCACAGGACGCACAGATATCCTTGCCGAAACCACTTGGGGAGAAAAAACAAGGAACAGACCAGCATCTGGGCCCCGACAAGACAGTATTGCCGGGGGCTGCAAGAGCAAAGATTCACCCACGGCAAACCAAGGTTGCCGGGGGCTGCAGCTTCAGATAAGTTCTTCATCCCTTATCTTGCATTCCATTATGGACTGAGGTATGTGAAACCTCGTTTTTTTCCTTAAAAACTACCGTGCTCCCCTAACTCTAGGCCCTCGGGCTCGTTCCTGGGACCAAGTTGGGTCGTAGTCGCGGCAGCGAAGAGGTAAAACGAGGAGCCTAAACCCACTTCATCCCAGCCTCCGCCAAAGGCGTGAGAAAGGTCGAGCGAAGTGGGGAGACGGCAAGGCCTGTTGCCGGGCGAGAAAATGTTTATCTTAGAGATATCAAGGATTTATTCCTTGTCGTGGGTTTCACCCACAAACAAACGACCCGGCAAACATCCCTTTTTCATTAAAAACATTCCACTCAGGTACAGCCCATAGGGAATGAAAAACATGAACAAGGGGATTACAAGTTTTAAATTTAACAGACGCCCGATGGCTTACAAACTAAAAAGAGATAAGATGCCCGTAATCCCTTTCTTTTCCCTCTCCTCAGGATGGAGGTCAAGGAGGCGAGAAGGGCAAAAGGAGCGCCTAGGCGAGCTACGGGTGGCAGAAGACACCGAGAGAACATCTCGGTGGCCGCCCAAAGGCTGGATGGTGATGGCGGCGCCTGAAGCAGAGCTCGAAGACGAGGCGGCAAGACGTCAGTACGCGTCAAAGGCGTTGGTGCCCGCGTACTCCGACATGACGACCTTGCCGTCCGCCCTCTTCCTCTTTCGCAGCCCCCCCAATGCCAGCCACCCAAGGGGACGGCCCCGAGAAGTTCAAGGAGCCGGCGACACGGATGATGGGGTCGTCGATGCCACGAGGAGCAGCGCCCAACACCTAGTCGGACCCGTCATCCTGCCGCCTACCGCCCTCGTCGTCGCTGCCGCTGTCCTCCTCGTCACTCTCGCTCGAGGAGGAATCTTCGTCATCAGAAGAGCTCTCCACGCAGCACCTTGCACGAGTCCCGAAGTGCCCGAAGACCTTGACAGAAAGAAGGCCACCCTCCATCAACTTATAATGGAGAGTGAGCCCATCCGTCAAGTTGTGGATACGAGCAAACGTATTCCATCCCTGACGAAGATATATCACATGAGGAGCAGGGAAGTCGACGCGGACCCGCGTGCCACTGATCCCGCAGACCCTCATATGCAGCCGCAATGACTACGGCGGATCTAGCTCCATCTCCCGCGCAAATGGAGTCGGGAGACGAAGGCGACGGCGCGGCGGCCGGCGCAACCTGACGAAGAACTCGCAAGGGTCATCCCCAACATGGCCCTCCGTTGGAGGAGGAGCTGCTGGCGGGGGCGAGGCCGATGGGCCACCCCGTCCTCCTCTTCCCCGAGCGCCCCGGCCTCGCCCACGGCCTCGCCCCCTCCCCCTTCCCCTCGCGGTCGGCTCTGCCACCGGAGGCGCGGGAGAAGGAGGGACGCGTTGTCGAGTGGCGACCCTCGCCGCCACCGTTGAAGGGCCGGGATTTCCTCTCTCCATGACGAATGGTAGAGAGGAGCAGAAGCTGAAGGAGGAAGAAGATGGAAGAATGCGGGGGACCATCCCTCCCCTCCCGCTCTTTATAAAGGAAAGGGGCTGGGGCTCGACCGCCCTGCTCGGCCAATCAAGACACGGAAGGCGCAGGGAGCCAGGGCCGACCCGCCGCCCCAACCAGCGATGGCCCGGTTTCCCGCGTCCACCGTTTGCCACCCCAAGCGCATGGGTGACACGTGGCAGAGGTGCAGAACCGAGGGGACGGGTGAGGCGACCTCTCCCCACCCCGTGATCATGGGGAGTGGACGCCTTGAGGACCGTGCCTTGGCCCCATTCAGTAAATGGGCCGCGCCTCCACGCCTCCCCCGTTTATGGGGAAGGCGCAAATCCGCCTCTTTACTACGATGTGATGCATGCCTGCGGGAACCGACCCCACGCATGCCGCCCACGTCACGCACGTCCCTCCACACCATGCCACGTGCGTGGATCGTGGGAGGCGCAGCGCGCGGAAAATCTTACCGCGGTAAAAATCATCCCGCCTGCCCGCGCACCGTTCTGGGCCTAGCCCAACAACGCGTTGCGCTTATGTGTGGCCCAAGCCCGGCGGCTCCTGTCGGTGTACAAAAATGGGGGCACACTTTTTGTACCCCTATGACTGTGCACGGGCAGTCTGAGCCATCGGCACCGCCTCACCAAGCAAGGCCAGGTAGGTAAGCCAGGGTAAGACTGAAGCCCAAAGCCAAGACCACAAAGATCAAATGGACGAAGCAGGTTCCCCCGGCAGGATCCTTGCCGGGAGCCAGTTTCAGTAGCTCCGGCAAGACCCTTGCCGCGGCAACTCGCCCCACGCCTACGGAGCGGATCACCCTTGAGTCCACAGCCCCCATGGGGCAAGGATTTGGGAGACATCCCCGTGGTGGCATGCAGATCTTTGTGAAGACATTCAAGATCAGATACTCACTAAGAAGACGACGACCCTTGGCGGGATCCCAGCCAAGGAAGACCACAAGACCTCCGGCAAGGACCTTGCCGGGGATGGCAACAGGCGCCGCGGCAAGACCCTTGCCGGGGCCCCGGCAAGGCCCTTGCCGAGGACATCCGCAGGGCCACCATCAGGCCCACGCTGAGTAAACTACCAAAGCCTTATGCAGCTGCCGACCCAACCAACTGGGCAGGCACCTGCGTGGCGGCATGCAGATCTTCGTGAAGACCCACCATTGTGCCACCTCAGCTGCCTGCCTACCTACATGGCATCTCAGGCATCGCTGGCCAGGATGCGTGTCGACACAAGAAGGAGCGGCAACGGACAAGACGGATATCTCCCCCGTCCCGGATAAAGCAAGGACACCTAAGCAAGACACATTAAATGCGCCTTGTCATGTAATGCGAGGGATAAACTCGCATCACTGTACCCTTTCCACCTCCTGTGTGCCACTGTGGCGACCCATTTTTCTATAAAAGGAGGCCCAAGGCAACCAGGAGGAGGATTCGGCTTTTTGGAGCTCCTCACGCCCCATAGCTAGCTGAAGAACACAAACATACAATCCACCAAAGCAGGAGTAGGGTTTTACGCATCCTCGCGGCCCGAACCTGGATAAACGAACCGTGTGCTATATGTTTGATCCCCTCTTCTCTCGACCCCGCGCCCCGCAACTGTAGTAGGGATTCTTGTGATCCCATAGGTGTCATTCCCAATACACCGACACCGTTGATGTGGGATGAAGTCGCAGACCATTATTTATTCCGACCAGATCTGATCAAAGAGTCAGAAGAGAAGGTTAAGCTGATTAGATATAGATTGAAGGTAGCAAAGTCCAGGCAGAAGAGTTACGCAGACCCGAAGCACAAGGAGGTAGCCTATGAAGTAGGAGACACAGCGTACCTGAGAGGGTCGCCTCTGCGGGGAGTTAAATGTTTTAGAGTTAAGGTAAAGTTAGCCCCGAGATTTGTGGGACCATACCGTGTTTTGGAACGCATGGGAGAGGTTGCCTACAAACTAAAGTAACCCGAAGGATTGCCAGGAGTTCATGACATGTTCCATGTTTCTCAGCTTAAGAAGTGCCATGTTGAGATGGTAAATATTCCTCATCGAGACAAAGTGCCCCTAGAAACAATTCAGTTGGATAGTGATCTAACTTACGAGGATAAACCAGTCGAGATCCTCGAGTATGCAAGCAGAGTCACCCTCAGCAAGGTTATCAAGTTTTGCAAAGTTCAGTGGAGTCACCATACCGAAGATGAAACCACTTGGGAACGAGAGGATGATCTTCGCAAGGACCACCCACACCTATTCTCTAGCCAACCCGAATCTCGAGGGCGAGATTCATCCTAAGGGGGGTAGGTTTGTAACATCCCAAATTTTCAATTCGGAATGTTATACATAGATCATATTGCATAGCATATTTTATTTGCATTTGTGTGTTGCGATCCTCGAAAATTCTAAGCAACTCAAGGACCCACGGAGAGAGTTGGGGATTTTTACCGTTTTCGTATTTGAGTTTTCTCAAATACCGGTACGGGGATCACCTTGGTTTTAATTTTTTTTCTCTTCGAAAAATATTTCTTAATAAAATATATGAGCGGAGATAATATGACTTCTCCATAATAAAAGAAATATTGGAGGAAAAATATTTGAATCACCTTTGGTATTTATTCGGATTTATTTGCGATTTTATTTGCATAGGAAAAATGTGCGTTTTTCGAAATTGCATTTAGGTCCGGGAAAAATGTTCACTTTGTCCTAAATATTATTAGAGGACGGTGAAAATTTATTTCGGAATTTTTTGTCTCAGTTTAGTATTTTATTTTCTTGTTTTTGTGCGTCAGGACCGTTTAAAAAAAAGAGGTTTCGGATCGAATTGGGCCGAAGGCCCAGTCGGCCCGTGCGCCGCCGCCTTCCACTTGTGGCCGAGACGGACTCCCGCCAGAGTCCGAGCTCCCGCCGATGGCGCGCCTTGGCCCCTCGGCCAAGTCGAGCCCCCCTGGCCTTTATAAGCGCCGCC
>LR738711.1:416877186-416942821 GCA_902687465.1 Secale cereale
CGTCGCCAAACCACCGCCGCCGCCTGCACCGCGCCACACCGCCGCCGCCCACCGCCGCTGCCGCGCGCCACTGCCCGCGCCGGAGCCTGCCGCTGACCCGCCGTCCGACGCCCGCGCCGGAGCCCCCGCCGCCGCTCGCCGGACCACGCCGCCGGCCGCACCGAAGGTAGCCGCCGCCGTCGGTTTTTTTCAAAAACCAATTGGTTTTTTTAGAACCCCAGATCTGTTTTTAATAGGTTTTTTTAGAACCCCAGATCAGTTTTTTTAATAGGTCGGTTCGGTTTTTCTGTCGGTTTAGTTAAGTAGTGGACGTTCATCCATTCGGTCGTTTTAACGAACGCTTTTCGTCTTTTAGTTACAGTCAGCGAACGTTCGTTCGTTAGCCGGTTCGTTCGTTTTTCTTCTTCAGGGTTTTTACGCGATTATTTTCGATCACGATTTCTGCCCTGATCTTCTTTTTAGTTTTTCTTTTCGTTCGTAAGTCGGAATCAGGTGATTCAAGCGCTTAGATCTTCGTCTCGAAGCCCTCTTTCCATTTAGCCAACTTGAACAATATTTTGCTACTGTAAAATTTGACCTTAGATCAATCTAGTAAACGGATTTTGTTTCTTTCGTAGTTTGAGTTTCGTTGTTCTGTTTGAAAACCGGAGTTCTTAAGTTGAATTTTCTGGTTAGATTTTCTTATTTGGAGTTTTACTTGTGCACCATTGTTTGATTGCTTATGTATGCTATTGGTTGCTTGCAATAGAATTCCTGGAGTGCGAAGCGTGCTACTACGAGTCCCTAGGTTTTGCGTGTCATTAGCAAGGCAAGTAACACTTTCATCATACCCTTTATTACCTAGTTTTTATGCATTATATCAAACCCTCACACATTGAATGAGTAGGATCTCTTAACTTGTGGGTCTGGGAAGTAGATTGAGGTAGAACCTATTACCTGCATTATTTTCAAACCCTTGGGAGTTACTTCTACGTTATGCTTAGGTTGCCATGCTATGCTCGTAGAATTGGGTTGGGTTTGAGAGTATCCATGACAGATGTGAGTTGTTAATTAATGGTTCAACTTAAGGTGGCTACTTTAATACACATCTGGCTGGATTGGTTACAGGGCACATGGAGAATCCAGTGTTATCCTAGGAAATCCCGGAGGAACCGTGTGATTATCCTATGGAATGCCACCCAGGCTCAAAGGGATCATAAAACTATTCATGCTAGAAACTTCCATGTGCAGCAATAATGCCATTATGGGCTCTGGCATAGTATGAGTGAGTTGTGTGAGCTCTTTCAGTGGTGGACTAGCAGATGTAGGGGAAAGTAGGTGTACCGGTCCACCCGAGGTAAAGAGTAAATGCTTCTGAAAGACTGTGTCTCGGTCATCCGTTTCTCAAACACCATGTGTCGGGGGAAACTGTCCACCACGAGCACCTATGGGACCGGAGCCCCTTGAACGTTGCGGTAAGGGAGCGGAGGGAGCACAAAGAGCGGATCGAGGAACACACGCGGGCAGTTTACCCAGGTTCGGGCCGCGCGGACGCGTAAAACCCTACCCGTGCTTAGATCGTATTGAGTTCTTGGGCTCGGGAGCTTGAAGAACTAGCTACACCGAGCAAGAGAGCTGTCCAGGTTCCGAACCCTTTCTACGTTGTGCATGGGCCTCCTTTTATAGCTCAAGGGGTCACCGACAGGTGTCAACGTAGAGGAGGGTAAAAATGTAACTTTGGTGGTAGTTGTAACAGTGCGGGAACAGTGCATGAACAGTGGGTGAACAGTGGTATTCACCTAACTTTGACAGTGGGGGACAAGGGCCTTAAATGCCCATCACCGTCGACCCCAAAAGCACCCGTCCATGCGTCTCCGTTCGACACGGCGGTAGCCTCGTCACCGTGGATTGCCACCGTGTACCCCAGGCTGCACAGCTTTCCGCCACGCGTCCCTGGAAGGGCCCCAGGGCGACGCGTGGGCAGATAAGCTGGAGCGTGGGCACATAGCGTGGCTCTCCCCCGGCAAGCACCTTTCCGGGGCCTTGACCTTGCCGGGCCCTGAAGCTTGTCGCTCCCCAGGCCCTGTCGGGGCGCAGGGTGCGCCGAGGCATGTCTTCTGAGATGCAGTCTTCTGGTCTTCCTGGAAAGCTCCTCTTGCCAGGGTCTTGTGTTAATGTGATAGTCTTGAGCCTGGGACGGTCTTCCCGGCAAGCTCCACTTGCCGGGGCCTTGATCTTTTATCTCGTATACTTTGTTCTTGAATGGCTTAATAAGGACTGGAAAGGTTTCTGGCAAGCACGTGGTAAACCCTGCCGCGGGAAGCTGCTACTGCCCGTGCACAAGTTGGGGTACTAAGGTACCCCTATCTTAGTACACCGACAGGAGCCCCCGGGCCTGGGCCACACACGGTGTCGAGCGCTGTTGGGCCAGGCCCAAAACAGTGCACGGGCACGCGCGGCCCACGGCGAGCCGTAGATTCCCTTCCGCATCTGCCGCGCCCCTCCCTAACGGCACGCGTCGATTGCGGCGTCGTGGGAGAGATCGTGGCCTCGTTCTTTAATGGGAAATGCGGAGCGTCCCCCACTCCCCCCTTAAAAGCAGAGGAAGCAGGGGCAGTTTCCCTCCTTCGTCTTCATTGCGTCTTCAACCTCCAGAAAACCTCCGCTGCTCTTTGCCTCCACCCCTCCTCCGCCGTCTTCCGCATCCGCGGCGCCGTCGAGCTCCTCGCCCCTTCCCTCGCCGCTTCCGCCATGGCTCCGAAGAGCGAGAAGGCGAAAGCGGAGAAGGCCAAGAGGGAGAAGTCCGAGCAGGCGGCAAAGCTTGTCGCCCTGCGGAAGAGGAACGTGGTCTTCGCGCCGAGGCTCAGCGCGAGGGAGCTGTGGAACAAGTACTACCTTTTCTGGGCCAAGGAGACCAAGCCTCATCCCCGCACCAGAATCTACCCCGCCGTCGCCAGAGATCTGTTTCCCGGCGGGTATTTCTTCTTCGCTGTCTTCTTTCACTGCGGCCTGTGCCCTCCGTTCTCGGAGTTTTTCTGTGACATCATGAACACATACGGCCTCCACCTCCTAGACTTCACCCCCAACGCCATCCTTACGATGGCGGTTTTCGCACATCTGTGCGAAAACTATGTGGGGATCCATCCCAACGTAGCACTCTTTCGCCATTTCTTTATGCCTAGAGTAGAGGCTGGCGCTCCCCTCTCCGGAGGTATCTCCTGGATCTTCCGATTGAACAAGAAGGACTCATATCTGAAAGGAGAACTCTGCGGCAAGTGGGTAGAGTGGCGCGCAGATTGGTGTTGGGTAGTGGAGGACCAGCCGGAGCCTTTTACTGCGCCGCGCACAATAGCCATAGTGCGCGGCAGAGACTGGAGCGAGTTGGCCCAGGAGGACGGCAAGCTCAACATCGCCCTTATCAGGATACTCCGCCTCCGGGTAGCCAAGTTGACCATTGGAGAGGTAGGGGCGGATTTCCTCCGCTGCCGCATTGCCCCTTTACAAGAGAGGAAAAGGCCAGCATGGGAATTTGGCAATGCGGCGGACATAATGAGGCTGCGACCAGGATTGAACTTCAACTTCACGGCTTTGGAGCTGAAGGGGATGGTCCGGGAGCTTTTCAAGCACGACCCGGCCCACCCGGAGTGATTTGCATCTCCCCGGGGAGTGGTGCCGCTGTGCAACAGCACTGCCCGGGACTCCTTGCGCGCGGCGATGCCCGCGTGTGACTCCCACGGCGTCGACCCCACCTGGATAGAGCCTCCGCCGGACGCGATATTGAGTTTCTTGGACAACTTGGTCGAGGTGCCGAAGAACACCGAGGAGAACAAGGGTCTCACCCGGGCCACCACAGAGCAGGATATAGCCTATATTGCTTCCCGGATGGAAGAGGCCGCCGCAGCTGCAGCGGCGGGAGACTTCGGATTCACCGTCGACGAGGCGCAGGCCGCGGACGAGGTGTGCCAAGTGGAGGAGGCAGAGATCCGCAGACTGCTCAAGCTTCCGCCCGACGAGCTTGCCGGGGTTCCTTCCCTGAGGCATGCCGGGATTCCCGGAATTGTGAGCGAAGCCGCCGCAGGAGGCAAGGGTGCCGGAGGGAGCAGAGGTGCCGGAGGGAGCGGAGCCACCGGAGGGAGCGGGGCCGCAGGGCAGGATGCTGGACCCAGCGGACCGGCTGGGGAGGAGGAGGAGGACGTCGAGGCCGATGAAGACACCGGCGGATCCCTAGGACTCGACGACGACGCCTCCTCGTCGTCGGAGAACTCCCCACCTCCGGCAAGTCCCAAGCAAGCGCCGGGGAAACGCCTCCGCAAGGCGGCTACAGCGACGAGGACGCAGACGCCCCGACAGCAGCCTGCTCGCCGGGCGGTGCGAGCCACCAGGGCGAGCCAAGCCGCGACGGAGGCGCCCCGCGCACCGGCCGCGGCGGAGGCGCCCCGCGCACCAGCCGTGGCGGAGGCGCCCCGTGCACCAGCGCCAAGCGGAGGGGGATCCTCCCGGAGCGAAGCGGCCGCTCTGCCTGCTCCTCGGGCCTCGGCATCAACGGAGGCGGGGTCTTCGCAGCCCCCAGCCCCGGGGACCGCCAAGCGCCCGAGGGAGCCTTCACCTCCTGCCCCTCGCGCGGGGGCACCTCAGGTGGAGTTCGATTTCTCCGCCCTCAGCGACGACGACGAGGAAGAGGAGTAAGTGTTTGTAATTTGTAACTTCTTCGATCTTGTCTTGATTCTTTCTTTGATGATTCTGATCTTGTTCTTGTCTTGCTTTCAGGCCCCTGGCCCAGCGGATGGCGAAGAGGGCCAAGGTCCCTGTGGTCGTGGTCGAAGACGACTCGCCCGTCGCGGCGACAGGGGACGCGCCGACGACGAACTTGCCGGATCAACCTGCTGCTCCGAGGAGCAGCCCCCAGCGCAGCCCCCAGCGTAAGTCTGGTCCTGATCTTTTTGCTTGTCGGGCGCGCTTGAGGTTTTTGCTTGTACTAATATCTTGTTGCCTTGTTTGTCTTGCGCAGAAGTGGAGCCGCAGCCGCAGGAGCGTCCGGGGACTGCCTCCGGCGAGCCACAGGTTCCACCCTCCCCGCCAAGGGTAGACTCCCCGGCGAGGGAGAATTTCCGACAAGGACGGGCACCCCGCCAAGGGCGAGCAGCCCGACGAGGGCGGCCACCCCGCCAAGGGAGGGCACGGGCGGCCTTCCGCCAGCAGGGGCCACCGCTCCACCGCCAAGGGAGGATTCTCTGGCGAGGGAGCCGGTCGTCGAGGAAGTCCGCGAAGGTAAGTCTTGCAGCTTTATCTTCTTGAACTTGTATTTTTGGATATTTGCTTGATCGTCTCTTTTCTTCTTCTTCTGTTAGATCCTCCTCCCCCGGAGCGGATGGAGACGGAGGTCACCGTCGAGGAGGAGGTGCACGGCGGCGACGGCAACGCCACTGCTACTGAGGGCATGGCTGGAGCCGACGAGCCCGCTGCTGAGGAGACCGCCCCGGCCGCAGACGCCGCGGCCGGGGAGGGGGACGGCGACCACACTGCTGTCCCGGAGGCTGCAGGAGCGTCAAGCGCTGCACCGGCAGCCGATCCCTCCGCCGCCAAGGAGCAGCCGGGTGTTTATCTTGAGGCCCCCAATGGTGTCTTCATACAAGTCCCTTGGGGGTCCTCGTCGCGAGCCCCCGTGGAGGGAGAGACCTTTGATGGAGAGGTCCTCGCCTCCGCGGGGTCGAAGATTGTTGAAGTGCCTGGCGGGAGCGATGAGCCCGAAGAGGAGAAGCTTCTTCGCCAGCTCCTGGCCCTTTACCAGGCCAGGCAGGCGAAACTGGAGTCCCGGGAAGCCCTCACCGCCAAGGCTGGAGTAGACTTGGAGAAGCGCGCCGCGGAGCTCAGCGCCGCCAACCAGGCGGCCCTCCGCGACTTGGCGGAGGAGCGCGAAAGGCTTGCCGGAGAGCAGCAAGAGTTCCTCCTGGAGAAAGCTGAGGCCGAGGAGCAGCAGCGACTGGTTGGTGAAGAGCTGTCCCGGCGAGAAGGAGCGCTCAACCAGCGGAAGGTTGAGCTCGACGCCCATGACGACGAGCTCACCGCCCGGGAGCAAGCTATGAAGGAGGCGAAGGAAGCCGCAGTCGCCGCGGAAACCGCCAAGAGGGAACTAGAGCTCAAAGTCGACCAGTTGGAGCGGTACCTGAAGGCCAGCGAGGACAGGGTCACCGCGCTCAACGTAGAGCGTGAGAAGGACGCCCACACCAACTCCGACCTTCAGGTACGCCTCTCCAAGAAAGGCGACGAGCTTACCGCCACCAAGGACTCGATCGCTGACTTGGAGTTGAAGGTCTCCACTTTGAAAGATTCACTCGACGCCGCCCGGGACCGCGAGACCAAGCTGAAGGAGGAGCTCTGCAAGGAGCGGGAGCTGGTGGAGAGCGCTGCCACCTCTGCAAACAATTTCAACCGGGCGGTGGAGCAATGGACGGAGGACCTGGTCACTTCCGCCGCCAATATTGATAAGGAACTGATGGCGCTGAGGGTGGAGCACCTTGTGTACTCTCCGGACCCGAATCTCCCCCACAACGCCAAGCTAAGTCTCTTCTTCAGGGGATCGCACCGGCGCTTGCACGTCTGCAGGAGAAGCTCCCCGCGCAGCTGGCCGAGGAGTCGCGCCAGCTCTGCGCGGGTACCTTGGAGCGCGTCTTGACGAAGATTGTCTACCACAACCCTGGTATTAATCTTGTCAACGTCCTCCGCAGCTTGCCGGCCGACGCAGATCAGGAGGCACTGAAGGCGCAGGTCGCCCACATCATCGCCAAGGTGAACAAGATCTCCAGGCGTGAAGGCGATCGCGTAAATTAGACCTCCTTCTTTTATTTCCTTTGCCGCTGCAAAGCGTGTCATGAACATGAGTCTATTAGTCATTGCAACAAGTTATCTCTGTAATATATTATCTTATTTTGAGCAATCAGTGTGGTGTTATCTCCCTTGCTCTTAGTCCTTTACTTTGTATGCTTTTTACCCTACGCTTTTAGGAAACTTGCCGGCAAGGGGCCCTTGCCGCGAGCGCTGAGTGCTGGACTTTGAGCAGCCTACTGGCAAAGGCCCTACCGGCAAACAACCTTGCCGCAGCTAGTCGCAGCGCACTTAGCTTGCTGAGCGAACTCGAAAACGAAGCAAGGGCGCGACACTTATCGCAGCTCACTTAAGTCGTTGAGCGTACTCGAAAACAAAGTAAGGGTGCGGCTAGCCACGGGTAGGTTCCTCCGCGCACAGGTTTACCATACAAAGTGTGGTTGTTCAAGGAAGATAATTAAAATTTAAATATTTGAACTGCTCAAATTCTGGTAACTTAGCTTTCATATATTGCTTGTTTCCCCGACATGGCTTCTCTTTCTTGAACAGCACTTGGTTCATCCTCCATCTCCTTCCCCCCGGCAAACTTGTGCGCGAGGAACATTCCTTCTGCTTAAGAGGGAAAGAAAAAGAAGAGGGAAAACAAGTATAGGGCCTTTCGGTGTGCTAATGCTTACCGGGGATGTGTGTTGCACAAGATGCCAAACAATGCATGCAAATAACGAAGAAAAGCATGGAAAAGGCAAATAGTGCAAAACACAAAAGCTTTACTGATGCACGGGATCTGCACCCGGCTTTGTACAAAGGATTACATGCAACAGCGGCAAGACTCGTACAAAAGGTGGTTGCCGGAGCGGATCACGGCAACCGCGCCTTATGGGTGAAACTTGCGAAGATGCTCTATGTTCCAGGAGTTGCTCACCGGTAAGCCTTCTTCGGTCTCAAGGCGGACAGCGCCGGGCCTTGTGACTTGTCTCACCCGATAAGGGCCTTCCCACTTCGGCGTCAACTTGTTGGAATTCTTGGCGGACTGAACACGCCGAAGAACAAGGTCGCCTTCCTCGAGACACCTAGCTTTAACCTTGCGGCTATGATAGCGGCGCAAGGCTTGCTGGTATCGAGCAGCTCGTACAGCAGCCTGGAGACGTTCCTCCTCAAGGAGCAATGCATCATCTTGTCGCAGTTGCTCTTGCTCGAGCTCATCATAAGCGAGCACTCGAGGAGATCCGTATACGAGTTCCGTGGGGAGAACTGCCTCTGCTCCATAGACAAGAGCAAAGGGTGTCTGTCCGGTGGCTCAGCTTGGTGTTGTTCTGATTGACCAAAGAGCCACCGGTAACTCCTCTATCCAGTTTCTTCCGCACTTACGCAGCATGTCAAAGGTCCTTGTCTTGAGTCCACGCAGCACTTCAGCATTTGCCCTCTCCGCTTGACCATTGCTCCTCGGGTGAGCAACAGAAGCAAAGCAGACCTTGGCGCCAATGTCTTGTACGTATTGCATGAAGGTGCGACTAGTAAATTGTGTACCGTCGTCGGTGATGATCCTGTTAGGGATTCCGAAACGGCAAACAATTGACCAGAAGAACCTGACTGCTGACTGTGCTGTCACCTTTCTCACTGGTTCCACTTCTGGCCTCTTTGTGAACTTGTCGATTGCAACGTACAAGTACTCAAAGCCCCCGACAGCGCGGGGGAAGGGGCTGAGGATATCGAGCCCCCAGACCGAGAAGGGCCATGACAAAGGGATCGTCTGGAGAGCTTGAGCTGGCTGATGAATTTGCTTGGCATGGAACTGGCACGCTTCACACTTGGTTACTTGTGCAGTTGCATCTTGGAGGGCTTCTTGCCAAAAGAACCCTTGCCGGAATGCCTTCCCGGCAAGTGCCCTTGCGCCAATGTGGTGGCCACATATGCCTCCGTGTATCTCTGCCAACAGCTTCTGTCCATCTTCTCTGGAAATGCACTTCAACCGGACACCATTGAGCCTTCTTCTGTACAGTTCATTGTCAACGAACTGGTACATACTTGACTGCCTGGTTATTTTCTCTATCTCTTCTGGGTCGTCGGGAAGTTCTCCAGTTTGCAAAAAACGGACAATCTGCTGTGCCCATGCCGGAGCCCGAGGCTCAACGGCAAGGACTAAAGTCATGAGGGCCGCTGCGGGAACCCCAGCTTCCACGGCAAGAACCTCCGGTTCTGCCGGAGCTGACGGTCCCCCGGCAAGCCTGCCGGGGCAAGGCTTGTCGGGAACGCTTGCTTCAACTGTACAGACCCTAGGATCCGCAGGAGCAAACTGTTTCTCAGCATCTTGGTTGTTGATCTTGGGGATCTTGGCGGCAGCTTCTGGAAGATCCGCCGGCAAGTAGTCGCCGGAGACCAACTTTCTCTTCTTACTTTGCCCAATTGATGGTCTAACGGATGGCTGAGTTAGCTTGAGCAGGAAGGTCCCTGGTTCCACAGGTAACTTCATCGCAGCACACTTTGAGAGGCCATCTGCAATATCATTCTGAGCTCTTGGGACATGCTCCATCTGCAGACCTTCAAAGTGCTCTTCAAGCTTCCTCACTTCATCTACATAAGCTTCCATCAAAGGGCTCTGGTAACTCTTGTTCACTTGTCGGACCACCAACTGTGAATCTCCCCGCACGACCAACTTCTTGATCCCAAGTTCGGCCGCAATTCTGAGGCCGGCAAGCAGACCTTCATACTCAGCAGTATTGTTTGTCGCTTGCTCCCTGGGAAAGTGATTTGGATAACGTACTTGAGGTGCTCTCCGGTGGGTGCTATGAGTACCACACCGGCTCCGGCGCCTTGCAGCGAGAAGGCACCGTCATAGTACATTACCCACTCACGGTTTGCTTCTTGTACGGGGACACTTATTTCTGGAACTTCTTCATCGGGCGTTGGGGTCCATTCGGCTATGAATTCTGCCAAAGCTCGGCTCTGTATAGTTGAAGTACTCTCAAACTTGAGGCCAAAGCTTGACAGCTCCAGTGCCCACTCGACGATCCTGCCTGTTGCTTCTGGATTCTGCAATATCCTCTTCAACGGAAAGCGAGTGACCACTATTATCTCGTGTGCTTGGAAGTAATGGCGCAGCTTTCTCGAGGCCATGAGGAGACCGAAAAGCAACTTCTGCACCCCAGAGTATCTTGATCTAGCTCCTTGCAGGAGGGAACTTACAAAATAAACTGGGCGCTGCACCATCTTCCTTCGCACTTCCCCTTGCTCCTGCGCGGAGTTGTCCTTGTCGGGGACAGAGCTTGTCGGGGAAGCCCCCTGCTTGTCGCTGGATTCGATTGTCGGTGGTGTAGACTCCTCATCGGCCTCCCTCTCCGCTACCAACGCAGCACTAACCACTTGATTGGTTGCTGCTAAGTATAGCAGCAACTTTTCTTGTGGCCTAGGTGCGACAAGTATTGGAGTGGAGGATAGGTATCCTTTCAAATCCTGCAGCGCTGCCTCCGCTTCCGGAGTCCATTTCATAGGACCTGTCTTCTTTAAGATCTTGAAGAAAGGCAGGGCGCGTTCTGCAGACTTTGAAATGAACCTACTGAGGGCAGCTACACAACCTGCAAGCCTCCTTACGTCCTTGACGCGCTTCGGGGCTTCGATCTGCTCGATGGCTTTTATCTTGTCGGGATTGGCTTCAATCCCCCTCTGGGACACAAAGAACCCGAGAAGCTTGCCGGAGGGGACTCCAAAGACGCACTTCTCGGGGTTCACCTTAAGCTGGATCTTGCGCAGATTCTCAAACGTCTCTTCCAGATCTTGGATCAGGGTATCCTTGCTCTTGCTCTTTACCACTATGTCATCCATGTAAGCCTCTACATTTCTGTGGATCTGTGGCTCAAAAGCAGTGTGCACCACCCTTGCAAACGTTGAGCCTGCATTCTTCAATCCGAAGGGCATGCGTATAAAGCAATATGTGCCGCATGGAGTGATAAATGCAGTCTTCTCTTCGTCTTCCTTGGCCATGAAAATCTGGTGGTAACCCGAATATGCATCAAGGAAGGAGAGCAGCTCACATCCGGCGGTGGAGTCAACAATCTGGTCAATACGCGGCAAGGGAAATGGATCCTTGGGACATGCTTTATTCACATCAGTGAAGTCTATACACAGTCTCCACTTCCCGTTGGCCTTACGCACGACAGCTGGATTTGCTAACCACGTGGGATGGATCACGCCTCTAACCAGGCCTGCTGCTTCTAGCTTCTTGATTTCTTCGGCAATGAATTCTTGACGCTCCACGGCTTGCTTCCTGACCTTCTGCTTGACGGGCCGCGCATGAGGACAAACAGCAAGCTTGTGCTCAATTACCTTCCTGGGAACACCGGGGATGTCAGATGGTTGCCATGCAAACACATCGACATTCGCCCGCAGGAAGGCAACGAGCGCGCTTTCCTATTTGTTGTCAAGTGTAGCACTGATGGTGAAGGTACCACCAGTGCCGTCCTCCCTGGCGGACACCTTCTTGGTTGCTGGTGGGGTGGCCATTCCATTCTTGCACTTGCCGGTGGAGCTCGATGGAACGTCCTCGACAGCAGCGCAGCACTCCGAGGAGGGGCATTTGCCGGAGTGGGCTCCAGAGCACTCGCCGGACTTGGACTTGGTCTTCTTCCCCCCGGGAGCTTCAGCGGCAAGTGTGTTGCTCTCCGCCGCGGCTGCTGCATCCCGGTATATATTGTCGGCGCAGATAAGCGCGTCCTTCTTGTCGCCAGGGACAGAGATGACGCTTATCGGCCCCGGCATCTTGAGTACATTGTAGGCGTAGTGGGAGGCTGCCATGAACTTGGCGCGGGCAGGACGTCCAAGTATCCCATTGTATGGCAATGGGATATCGGCAACATCAAAGGTTATCCTCTCCGTCCTGAAGTTGAGCTCCCCGCCAAAGGTCACTGGCAGAGTGATCTTCCCCTTGGGCTTGCTCCTTCCCGGGTTTATTCCTTGGAACGAACCGGTCTCTTCGAGCTCGCCGTCTGGGATCTGGAGTTTCTTGATCACAGCCGAGGAGATCAAGTTCAGGCCGGCCCCGCCGTCAACCAACATTTTGGTGACCTTGAGGTTGCGGATAGTTGGTGAGACCAACATCGGCAAGCACCCGACCGCAGTGGTGCGGTCAGGGTGATCCTCAAGATCAAAAATGATGGGCGTGCTGGATCACTTCAGCAGCCTGCGTGACTCAACGGGCGGCTCAGCTGCATTTACTTCCCGCACCCACTGCTTGAGTTGGCGGTGGGAAGTATGCAGAGAGGCGCCTCCGTCAACACACAAAACTTCTGTGGCCTTCTGGAACTCCTGCTCGCTGTTATCACCTTCCTCCATGTCGTCGTCGTCATCTTCCTCTTCATCCTTGTCGCGGCCCCGGGGAGGTCGATCACCCTGCCGCTGCTTGGCCTTGCCGCGGCGTCCTCCCCGGCCGTTGAATGGCCGCTTCTTGTTCGGCTCTCCTCCGCCACCTTGGGCCTTCTCCTTGTCGCGCCGCTCGTATTCAGCTTTCTGCTGTTCTACGAGGTACTCGACGCGCTTGCAGTTCGAAAGGTCATGACCCTTGGTGTGGTGGATCTTGCAATATTACTTGTCGGAGCCGTCCTGCTTGTCGGCTGCCGCTACAGGGGCAGGCTCCTTGCCGGAGCCGCCAGTCTGTGTCTTCTTGGCGGGAGCCTCCTTGCCGGACTGCTCGACGACCAGCACTTCCTTGCTCTTCTTTCTTCTGTTGTTTCGCCGCCGGCTCTTCTTTGCCGGGGCGGCGTCCTCGCTGTCGCTTCCCCCTTCGCCAGCATCCTCTCCGGGGAGTCTCCTCCCCTCCTCGGCGCGCGCGCACTTGTCAGCCAGAGCTCGCTGACATCCCGAATCTTGGTCATGGCCATCTCTTCTCGCATGCGGCGGTTACGCACGTTCTGGTGGAACGCGCTGATAACAGTGGCAGGGTGGACGTCGGGAATATTGTGCTGCACGCGGCTGAATCGTTGAATGTACTTGCGCAGGGGTTCTCCTTCCTTCTGAGCCAAGATGTGGAGATCACTCTCCTGGCCGTGGGGTTTGTGGCCGCCCGTGAAGGCGCCGACAAACTGGTGGCACAGATCTGCCCACGAAGAAATGGAGCCTTCCGGCAAGTGCATAAGCCAAGAACGAACGTTTGGCTTAAGCACCAGCGGGAAGTAGTTGGCCAATATCTTCTCGTCGCGTCCCCCGGCAGCCTGCACCGCGATGGTGTAGATGCTGAGGAACTCCGAGGGGTGCGTCTTGCCGTCGTACTTCTCCGGTACGTCGGGCTTGAAATTTTTCATGCTGGGCCACTGGACGCGCCGCAGCTCACGGGTGAACGCAGGGCAACCCGCCGCGTACGGCAAGTCGCCTGGTACACCGGGCGCGTGCGTGTCGGCAGCGGTCCCAGCGCGCTGATCTGATTGTCGCCAGGCTTCTCGGCGGCGCTCGATTGTTGTCCGAGCATCTTCTTGTCGCCGATCGTCAAGGACTTGGCGCTGGTCCCGACGAGCCCGCGGATCCGACGACGCCGTGGAGTCATCGTCGATGTTAATCCGGCGGGGAGGCGTCTTCTGCTTCCGCGGCGGGGAGTGCACGGTGGTTGCACCCCCAGCGGTCTTGTCGCCGTCGGCCTTCGTCTGCTCGACTTGCCGTGGCCGCGATGTCGCCGGCTGCTGCGGCGTGTCGTTATTGGCGAAGGCGATGAGGCTTTGGATCGTCGTCCTCCAGTCTTCGGCTTTGTCTGCCGCTGGAGGGAAGTCGAGGAGCAGTTGTGCTCTTGCGAGAGCTTCTGCTGGAGAGGAGGGGAGCGGCGGCGAGCGGTGCGAGGAGCGAGATATGCTCGGACTTCTAACAGGGTTAGAAGGAGCAGTCTCCCGCCCCGGCGACCGCACCTTGCTCGTGCCAGGGCGGTGGCCTTGAGCGTCCCGCGATCCTCCGGTTTGTCCTTGGCCCAGCAAGCGGATGGTACCTCCCGTACCACGGCGCTGCTGGCCTGTCGTCTGCTGAGATGGACGTGGCGCATCTACGGACACCGAGGCCTTGGAATTGGTCCGGTCGTCCGCCTTGTCCTTGGATTTGGTGGCGCCGTGAGTTTCCTCGCCGGCAACCACCCTTCCGCCGGCGTCTCCTCCACCCACCATTGGTTCTGGTGGCGGTGGAACAGACCTCCGAAGCCTTCTTCTTCGGGGCCATGCTGTTGCTGATGAAGTCGATGTAGCTGGAGAGGTTGATGAAGAATGCGCCCGCGTGAGCGCCGGGTCAGGTTCGCACAACCTCGACGCCCCCTACCTGGCGCGCCAAAGATGTCGGGGGAAACTGTCCACCACGAGCACCTATGGGACCGGAGCCCCTTGAACGTTGCGGTAAGGGAGCGGAGGGAGCACAAAGAGCGGATGGAGGAACACACGCGGGCAGTTTACCCAGGTTCGGGCCGCACGGACGCGTAAAACCCTACTCTTGCTTAGATCGTATTGAGTTCTTGGGCTCGGGAGCTTGAAGAACTAGCTACACCGAGCAAGAGAGCTGTCTAGGTTCTGAACCCTTTCTACGTTGTGCATGGGCCTCCTTTTATAGCTCAAGGGGTCACCGACAGGTGTCAACGTAGAGGAGGGTAAAAATGTAACTTTGGTGGTAGTTGTAACAGTGCGGGAACAGTGCATGAACAGTGGGTGAACAGTGGTCTTCACCTAACTTTGACAGTGGGGGACAAGGGCCTTAAACGCCCGTCACCGTCGACCCCAAAAGCACCCGTCCATGCGTCTCCGTTCGACACGGCGGTAGCCTCGTCACCGTGGATTGCCACCGTGTACCCCAGGCTGCACAGCTTTCCGCCACGCGTCCCTGGAAGGGCCCCAGGGCGACGCGTGGGCAGATAAGCTGGAGCGTGGGCACACAGCGTAGCTCTCCCCCGGCAAGCACCTTGCGGGGCCTTGACCTTGCCGGGCCCTGAAGCTTGTCGCTCCCCGGGCCCTGCCGGGGCGCAGGGTGCGCCGAGGCATGTCTTCTGAGATGCAGTCTTCTGGTCTTCCTGGCAAGCTCCTCTTGCCAGGGTCTTGTGTTAATGTGATAGTCTTGAGCCTAGGACGGTCTTCCCGGCAAGCTCCACTTGCCGGGGGCTTGATCTTTTATCTCGTATACTTTGTTCTTGAATGGCTTAATAAGGACTGGAAAGGTTTCCGGCAAGCACGTGGTAAACCCTGCCGCGGGAAGCTGCTACTGCCCGTGCACAAGTTGGGGTACTAAGGTACCCCTATCTTAGTACACCGACACCATGCAGTGCGAGAAATCCAACGGAGGAGATCGAGTCTTGTGGGGAAAAGTGCGCAAACCTCGGCAGAGTGTACAAACTAATCATGATTAGCCATGTCCCCGAATATGGATAGCTTGAGTATCTGGTACTTGAATTATTGGTTAATCTCATCACTCTAAAACTAATTTGCTGGGTTAATTATGACTACTTTAACTGGGATTGAGTTGGAGGAACATTCTAAATGATGTTTCAATTACCAGGATAGTTAAAATAGAAGTTATTCCTTTGTTATAGGGAAACATTGGCTTTATGCAAAAAACTTTAACCTTAGAGCTTCCACAGCCAAATATGCATATAGTGTTAGCCTTTATTCGGTTATTTGCTCTACTATGTTATCTTGCCAGCATATTCCATGTGCTGACCCGTTTCGGGCTGCAACATATTACGTTGCAGACTTTTCAGAAGAGGAGTAAGGTGCACTAGGCCGTTCTTCATGCACTCAGCTCTGCCGTTGGAGTTGATGGACTCACTTATCTTCCAAGCTTCCGCTATTATTTTGTTAGATGGCCTTATGCCATATACTTTTGTAATAAGTTCTCTTTGGAGACATTGGATGTAATTAGTGTGTGATTGCCACTCTGTTATAAATCCTTCAAGTACTGTCTGCGTCAGCCTTACCGATCAAGGGATGACACAGAACAGAGAGACTTCGGTCCATTTGGATCGTGGTCGCTACACATCACGTCCAAGGTCAGTAGACCGACTCCTGCCTGCATCTACTACTATTACTCCACACATCGACAGCTATCCAGCATGCATGTAGTGTATTAAGTTCATGAAAGAATGGAGTAATGCCTTAAGAACGATGACATGATGTAGACAACATCTATTCATGTAGGAATAAACCCCATTGCTTTTTCCTTAATAGCAACGATACATGTGTGTCATGTCTCTTTCTGTCACTGAGATTGAGCACCGCAAGATCCGCAAGATCGAACCCATTACAAAGCACCTCTTTCCATTGCAAGAAAAATTAGTCAAATTGTCCAAACAAAACCGAAATATCGAAGAAGAAAGACGAGTCTATAATAATCATGTATGCATAGAATAGATCTTATGATAAACTCACAATTCATTAGATCCCAACAAACACACTGCAAAAGAGTTACATCAAATAGATCTCCGAAGAGAACATTGTATTGAAGATCAAAAAGAGAGAAGAAGCCATCTAGATACTGCCTATGGACCAATAGGTCCGTGGAAAACTACTCATGCAACATCGGAGAGGTACCAATGACGATGATGAACCCCTTTGGGATCGTGTTCCTCTCCGGTGGAGTGCTGGAAAAGGGCTCTATATTGGATCTCGTGGTTCTGGAACTTGCGGCGGCTGAAACAATTTTTCTCCTACTCCTCTACGGTTTATGTAATATTTGGGTATTTATAGAGCTGAGAGGCGGTGGAGGGGGTTCCCATGGGGCCCACTACCCATCAGGGCGCTCCAGGGACCTGGGGCGCACCCTCGTGTCTCGTGGGCCCCATGGGCCTTCCCTCGTGGACCTCTTTGGCCTACAGGATATCTTCTGGTCCAACAAAAATTCTCCAAAAAGTTCTTTGGGACTTCTTTTGACATTGATATTCTATTATTTTACATCAAGACTTTAATACTCAAGCATATCAACAAGCAACCATGTCTTTCAAAATATCAATGCTAAAGAAAGTTATATGTAGCCCATTATTCTCAATCATTGATCCATTCATGCAGCACATCCAAATATTAGCTACATCCAATGCTCAAGTGTGATAATAGTGTTCCACAGTTAGTGCTTTATAATAGATAGGCCCTTCGTAGAGGGAAGTAAAAGTTTGTAGAGGTGCCAGAGCTCAAAGCTTGAGAGATAAAATTATTTTGGCTGCGTGCTTTTCTCATCAACGACAACGACTAAGAGTTCCCAATATCTTCCATGATAAATAAATCATAGGCGGTTCCCAAATGTATAATAAAGTTTATTTTCTTTCCACTATTCTTTCACGATCCATGGCCAGCCGTATCCTCAGGTGCCTTCTATACCAACTCATACCAAGGAATATATTATAGTATTATTTGCATTTTGGGACTGGGCATCCCTATTACCGCCACACTCTCATGCATTGACATGTAAACAAATACTCATCTTGAGAATAACCTACTTAGCATGGAAAATATCGACCACCCCTCGCCGCTTCAAGAGCGGTAAAGGCACACAAAAGAGAAGTTTATTTTGAAAATTAGAGTTGGCACTTACAAATTTACTTAGGATAACATGGAAATACCGCATATAGGTAGGTATGGTGGACTCATTTGACAGAACTTGGGTTTTAGGATTTGGATGCATAAGTAGCATTCATGCTTAGCACAAGTGAAGGCTAGCAAATAGATTGAGAAGCGACCAACCAAGGAACAAAAACCATCATGAAAGAACATGAAATAACTAACATTGAATAATGCAACACAAGTAGGATGTAATTTCATTGCATAAGTATTGACTTAATGTGCTTGCATAGGGAATCATAGCCCTTAACACCAATATTATTACTAAAGCATAATTACTCACCAACATAACTCACATATCACTATCATCATATCGCCAAACTATCGGAAGGAATCAAGTTTAATGTCCAATGATCTGCATGAAGGTTTTTTATTATATCTTCCCTGGATATCTATCACTTTGGGACCAAATTCTTTTAAAGCATATTGCCACTACAAATAAAAACTCTGAAACAAAATTAAGTGAAGAACGAGAGCACAAATTTCTTCAAGGTTTCATCTCTCAAAATAATATAAGTGAAGCATGAGAGGATTTCTTCAAAATTTATACTAAATCTCAAAATAATCTAAGTGAAGCATGAGAGCTTATTTCTTCAAAATAAGAGCACCACCCCGCTGAAAAAGATATAAGTGAAGCACTAGAGCAATTCCATAGCTCTAAAAAATTAAGTGAAGCATAAAGGGCGATTCTAATAAATCTTAGCATAATTTTGGCTTCTCAAATAGGTGTGTCTAGCAAGGATGATTGTGACAAACTAAAAAGCAAAACAAGCAAATACACATATAGTACAAGATGCTCCAAGAAAAACTCATGATATGTGACGAAAAAAATATAGCTCCAAGTAAAATTACCGATGGTCGCTAGAAGAAAGAGGGGATGCCTACCGGGGCATCCCCAAGCTTAGTTGCTTGATACTTCTTGAATATTACCGCCATGGGCATCTCAAAGCTTAGGCTCTTTTCACTCCTTATTCCTTCATCCATCGTGATCTGACCCAAAACATGAAAACATCAATCACACAAAACTTAACAAAACTTCATGAGATCCATTAGTATAATAAAAACCATCTTTACTATAAGTATTGTAAGAAACCTATTCAAATTTTGTTATTACATTATACCTAATGTATTCTAACTTTACCATGGCTTATACCCCTCGATACAAATCGTATATTCATCAAAATAAGCACATAATGCAATGAAAACAGAATCGGTCAAAAATAGAACAGTCTGTAAAAAGATGTATATTTTAGTCATACTTCTGTAACTCGCTCAGGCAATCGCTGCTTTTAAACACATCATCCGGGATGAATGGCTCGCCCGTCCTCGGACAGGACAAGCCAAGAACCATGGATGTCCTTACCTCCTTGATAACCCGATTTTGCTCGTGCAATGACAACTGGTTGGCCCGCAGCTCCAACGGGAAGGATTTCGGCACCATAGAAACATGTGAGGCCACAGAAAATATAGGCGCAACAAAAACAATCGCCAAAATAAGAACGTCAGCAAAGACGCCGAGGACCCAGCAATTAACGTAGGTTTTAGCGGCCAACGGGGCAGACTTAAGAAGAGGCCCTTCAAAGGGAACAAGGATGTCCCCAGAGCGTCGGATAAGATAATCGATAGATCCTGCAAGTTCCATGGCTCCTCGGAAAAGTCGGCCAACAAATCAATCGACATTGTTGGGTGTTCAAGCAGGCTGGCAAGGCAGCATCCGAGGAGTCCAACAAAGGTTCCTCTCGAAGCGACGACGAGGATGAGTTGCGCAGGTCCAACAATGGCGGTCAGAAGCAGTTTCCCTCCCACGTCAAGGACGTCAACATGATCTATGCCATGCACATCCCCAAGAGGGAGCGGAATCATGCACTTCGGGATGTCTATGCCTTGGATCCCATAGCCCTGAAGTTCAACCCATGGTCGGCTTGCCAGATCATTTTTGACAAAAAGCACCACCCGACCAGTATCCGTCATGGAGGGCCGGTAGCTCTGGTCCTTGATCCCATTATCGATGGGATTCACCTAACCCGCATCCTCATGGATGGCAGAAGTATCCTGAACCTAATCTACGCTGACACGATCAAGAAGATGGGCATCAATTTGTCAATAATCCAATCCAGCAACACAACTTTTAAGGATGTCATCACCGACATAGAGGCCCGATGCACGGACGTTGTAACACTGGTAGTTGTTTTCGGATCTCCTGACAACTTCCAAAGTGAAGAGTTGATCTTTGACATAGTATCCTTCCGCAGTGGCTATCATGCATTGCTTCGACGTACGGATTTCGCCCGCTTTAATGAGGTGCCGCACTACACTTACCTAAAGCTTAAAATACCGGGGGCCAATGGCATTATCACCATCAATGGTAACATGGAATGCTCCCTTCATGCAGAGAGCAAACAATGGCCTATGCAGTCGATTCCCTGGCAGCCGAGGAAGCCGCCGACGTTCTGCTTGGCCGGATCAACCAGGATCTTCGAAGGGCGTCTGCATCCTCACTCTGGCACTGGGATGCAATCACATGAACCCTGAATAGGTATACGCGGGCCCCTCCCCATATCATGATAGCAGGCTATGTACCTAGAGTACATTGCTTTGCACTAAAAATTTCGTGGGGGATTGGGGAGCATAAAATCAGGGTGTGTCATTTTTGCTTACCCGAACACACCCAACACCTGGCGATTTCTCTGGCACAATAAAGGCCCCCCCCTAGGAAGTACATTTTGGAAATGTCAGGCTATCACTAGGGCCGTAGCATTCTAAGGGTCCTGCATAGAGGATGCAACAAGCACAATCCATGTGGAGTAGTCGTCCGTCTTTGTTGGGAAACGTTGCATGTAAAACAAACAAATTCTGCGCACACACAAGATCTATCCATCGATATGCATAACAAAGAGAGGGGATAATTGTGGGGACCCCGACTCATAAGTCGTGATCACCAAATGCACATGTACAGTGATCCCAGAGATCAATGCTCACTGAACACACAGAAGCTGAATAACCATAGTCTTACATCCATACATACCGTATTACACAAATAGGACCGTAATGGTCAAGTCCTTCTGGTCCATCTCCGAGTACTCCGTTTATTTCGTCAACTAACGATGGAAACAATCATAATAAGCAACACAACAAGGCAAAAATAAAAGTGCTCTAGAAATCGGAGCTGGACTTTTCTAGGATACCGCTGGTGATATTAGAAATTACCAAGGTGTTTTCATAGGTATTGGATCAATGGATAGTTTGGATCATTACAATATGATGGAACCAAGGGGTTTATGGATTTGAAAGAAGTGTACAGAAATATATTCTTGAATGATGAGCAGAGGCACCCATCAACAGGTCATGATTTTAGAAGCATCTAGGAGTTGGTTTCACTGGATTTGGAGTTCAAATGAATTTCCTAGGATTTTGCAAAGCTGTTAAATATGAAGAAATGGCTCATTATTTGGTGGGGTACAGAAAGTATTAATAAAAATGATCCAAAACTAAGTTTGTATATGACAAGCACATATGAATTTGAACCACTGCATTTGGATCAAATTTGAGCCCTCTGTGATTTTCTAAAGTTCATCACAGAAAATGGAATAAGGGTATTTGATAATTATTTGTGAAGGAAATGCTTCTGGAAAAATGTGCATGTTGCACCAATAGGTAGATCAGGATTTATAGAGCCAGAAGAAATTTGAATCATCAAGTTTGGAGTTAATTTGAATTATAAATGGATTTATGAAGTTTACAGAAAAAAAGAAAAAGGGGAAAAGGGAAGGGGCTTTACCCCTTTACTACGCACAGGGCGCAGTATTGGGCCGCAGTGCACTGGGCCGGCCCAACTGCACAGCCGCGCGCAGGGGACCTGGCCACGTCGAAGGCGTCTCCACCTAATGCGCCTCCAGAGCGGAGAGGCGGGAACTGCCGGGGCCGCCTCCACTTAAACTGCTGGGCCCGCTGGCCGGGTCACTGACAGGTGGGGGGCCCCCGCAGGGTCATCTTCCTCCTCCCGCTCGTACAGAGGCGAGGCAGGGCCGAGCGTTCGCCGGCGTGGCCCCGTCGACTCAGGCCGTCTCCGGCGACGCCCCGGCCACCGGAATGACCAGCGCGGAGAGGCGCATCCGGCCATGGGTGACACGCCTGCCGGGGAGGACCAGATCGAGCAGGGGTCCAACCACGACGGAGAAGGGCTTCGGCCATTTTGGGCTTCGAGCGCACGGGCACCCCGGGGAGGATTGGCGGAGGTGGGGAGCTTCCTGGAGGTCGTGCGTTGGCACCGGAGTGGCCAGGAGGGAGAGAGAGGCTCGGGGTTGCTTGAATTCGAGCGGCCGGCGGCTCTGCTGTGGCCAGGGAGGTGGCTGTAGGGCACGGGGAGAGCAATGGGTTGGCCTGGGGGCGTACGAGTGAAGGAGAGGGCCAAAGGAGCAGCAAGGGGGCTCGGGGTGGCCTATAAATGGGTGGGCGGCGGTCCACCGAGTGCTCGTGCGCCGACGAGCTTGTTCCCGTCGCTGCAAGCCACGGGGGCGCCTGTGGGTGTGTCCGGGGTGTTCCTGGGGTTGGTCTAGGGCGAGGGGAGAGAAGAGAGGTAGTGGGGAACGGTCAGAGCATCGCGCGTGTGGGGCTATTCACTGGAGCGCTCGGGCGGCCATGGCGCGCGTGCGAGCAGGGGTGAGAGAGGGGGAGAGAGGAGGGGGCCGACCATCCAGCGTGTCCCGGACGCCGAGGCGGCCTCGGGGGACACAATCCCATCGACCCAGGCTATCGGGGGCAGCTGATTGGGGGTGGCTAGAGCGCGCCAGGGCACTGTAGCGCGCTCCAGAGTGCCCGTTTGGCCGGCATGGCTGTGTCCTCGCCGCTCTGGACACGTCTACCTTGCCCAATGATGTCTAGGGGGTCGAGGGAGTAGTAAACAAATGTGTGATGGTCTTGGATGCCCTGGGGAGCCACTGGAATGAGGAGGGAGGTGAGGAAGAAGGAGATTACTGCTGTCCAGAAGAGTAAAATGGGGTTTTACCCTCTCCAATGATTGAGCTGAGGCAGGGGAGAGTTACTGGAGGTAGAAGATGACTAGGAGAAGCAGTGGTAGAAAGTTGAGCTCAAGGGGATTAGTAAAAGTGGTCAAAACAATGGTTTAAGAAAAATGGCAGAAGGTGTTTGATGCAGATTTGGGCAAGCAAAATAGCTCCACTTGACATGAGGCTTAACAGGATCAAATGGCCCATACATTTAGGCCCTTCCACCAAATTTGAGCTCATTTGGGCAAAGTTGCCAATGTAACTTTGGTGAAACCTAGAAATCAACAGAAATGGTTTCACCATGTTTGAGTTAAGCTAATCATCTCCCCTTGATGCACCACTTGGTGTAGTATCATCATTTGGGGTTATGATCATGCCCACAAGGTTTGAAGCCGCAGGTAAAAAGTTGGTAATGTAAAGTTGTTCAAATTTGAATTTGAACAGAAATGGTTTTGGGGTACTTAGATCAAGTTATGCTTCTCCAAAACTTGTTCCATTTGGCATAGATGCATAATTACATCATTTTAGCATGTGCACCAAGTTTGAGAGCATTTGGACAAGTTTGGCAATGTAAAGTTGCTCAAACTTCAAAATGGACAGAAATGGTTTTGAGGGGATCAGATGATGTTTCCTTGATCTTCAAGGTATGAGGCTTTGTAAGATCATCAAATATGTCATATTTGACATGATAGAATTCCCTTGGAATTTTTGGAGAATATTTCCTTTGTAAATATTTCAAAAGCTTGAAATATCCAGAAAGGGTTTTGGAAGGATTTGTCCAATATTTTGAACATGACCACGTGTTGAAACTCTTATATATGGACAATATATGTCCTATGAGTCTCCCTGAATTTTGGCAAATAATTTTGAAATAGTTAAATAATTTTTCTCTATTAAAGACCATTTCTGGCCTTAAAAAAAGCTTTTAAATAAAATATAAAAATAACTTTTAAAATTATAATTTTGTGGTTTCTGGGGGTCCTATACCTAATAGGATTCAAATATACTTTTTGAAAGATTTTTCACGCCCTAAATAAGGTACTTGTAGAGCAAACCTCAATTCAGGGGTTTTTGGAAAACTAATTTTAGAAAATACTATTTGGCCAAAATATTTTTATAAGAAAATACTATACTGGTCTACACACATGGCATGATCATTGGGAAAAGGTTTTGGATCAAGGAGATGAAGTATAAGAGTTGGAGGATTTATTTGATTTTTAGAGCACTAGCAAGCAGCAAACAGAAAGTCAATCAAGCAAAGTCAAAATCACTCAAAGGTTTTTGTAAAACCACATTTTTAGCATGATTACTAGCTTAAGCAATGTGGCATGAAAATCAGGGTGTGACAATAATGTGTCTAAGTACCCTCATAGACCATAAGGGGAAGCGCTTAGTAATGCGGTTGAGGTAGTCGAACTTCTTCATAATCCAACCGATCAAATATCGAACGTACGGCACCTCCGTGTTAAGCACATGTTCAGCTCGGTGACATCCACACCTTCTTGATCCATCAAGACGACAAGGTAGTAGATGTGTTCTGGTAGCACGACGACATGGTGACGGTGATGGTGATGCTATCTCCGCAGGGCTTCACTTAAGCACTATGAAAACACGACTGAGGGTGTAAACGGTGGAGGGGGCGCCACACACGGCTAAGACAATGTTGTGTTCTTGTGTGGCGCCCCCTACCACATATATATAGGTGGGGGAGGGAGGAGCAGCGAAGGAGACGCCCCAAGTAGGCCGAATCCTACTTGGTGTCCTTCCCAAGCCGCACACCCCTTTCCTTATTAGGTGAGCGGGGAAAGGCACGGGAGGGTGCCCCCCCCATTCCTTTCTCCCATGAGAAGGGGAAGGTAGGATGGGCTAGCCCTCCCCCTTTCTTTACGTAGGGCTGGCGGCCATGGTGAGGGGCGCGCCATCCCCCTTGTGGGTTGGTCTGTCCCTCCCTTGACCCATACACCTACCGGGGGTGTCCGGAACTCCTTTCGCTGACCCTATGACTACCCGATGCACTCCGAAACTCTTTCGATGTCCGAATATCATCGTCCTATATATCAACCTTTACCTCCAGACCATTCCAGATATCTCCTCATCATGTCTGCGATCTCATCCGGGACTCCGAACAACATTCAGTCAGCAAATCACATAACTCGTATAACACTATATCGTCACTGAACATTAAGCGTGCGGACCCTACGGATTCGAGAACTATGTACAGATGACCGAGAAAACTCTCCGGTTAATAACCAATACCGTAACCTGGATGCCCATATTGGTTCCTACATATTTCTACGAAGATCTTTATCGGTCGAACCATTATGACAACATACGTAATTACCTTTGTCCGTCGGTATGTTACTTGCCCGATATTCGATCGTCGATATCTCCAAACCTAGTTAATTATTGTTAATGGCAAGTCTCTTTACTCATTCCGTAATACATCATCCTGTAACTAACTCATTAGTCATTTGCTTGCAAGGCTTCTTATGATGTGTATTATCGAGAGGGCCAAGATATACCTCTCTGATACTTGGAGTGACAAATTCCAATCTCGACCCATGCGAACTGTTATGTTGTGACGTTTGACAACACACAATGTATTCCTCTTGTATCCGGGAGTTGCATGATCTCATGGTTGAAGGAACATGTATTTGACATATAAGAAAGCAGTAGCAATAAAACTGAATGATCAAATGCTAAGCTAACGGATGGGTCTTGTCCATCACATCATTCTCCTAATGATGTGATCACATTATCAAATGACAGCTCATGTCTATGGTTAGAAAACCTTAACAATCTTTGTTCAATGAGCTAGTCTAGTAGAGGCTTTCTAGGGACACGGTATTTGTTTATGTATTCACACATGTATTTAAGTTTCCGATCAATACAGTTCTAGCATGAATAATAAACCTTTATCATGAATAAGGAAATATAAAATAATAACAATTTTATTATTGCCTCTAGGGCATACTTCCATCAGTCTCCCACTTGCACTAGAGTCAATAATCGATTACATTGTAATGAATCTAACACCCATGGTGTGACGCACCGAGACCGATGCGCCAGGTGTCAGCCAGTTATTCGTCATCGTTGCCATGTCATTTGCTTGCGTGTTGCACCTTGCCATGTCATCATGTGCATTTCATCAGCATGTTTTCAAAACTTGCATTCGTTCGGGTTCCCTAGTCCTCTCTGTTGTCCATTCTGAGCCGAGACACACTCGCACGCGCCCGCGGCACCTCCGAGTATTTATTTTATGAGTGGCCGGAAAATGTTCTCGGAATGAGTTGAAACTTGACGTGTGGTCTTATTTCAGGGTAGACAGACCGCATGTCAAATTTCGTCGCATTCGGAGTTCGTTTGATAGCCCAACTGTTAAACTTATAGCGGCACTATAGGCGGTAAAGCGTCGGACGTTTTCGGTGTTCCCGAGACCTATGCCGGGCTACTTCTTCCCTCTCTTCTCGGTCCAACCACGCAGTTGTCCGCGACTGCCTGACATCTCTGCGCAGCGCACAGACCCCATCACGCGCGTCCGAAAACCTGCCCGAACCTGATCCACTCAGTCGTCACCATTGGGTCCGGATCATCCCCAAACATCCCTAAAATATCTCCGTTTTCTTATTTGGACTCCCCACCTATTTGTTCTCGACCGCCCTATTACGATCGGAGGGTCCAACTACCCCTACTCTAGCCCACCTACTATATATAGCAGTGCAAACCTAAAATATAGGGACCTTGTCCCATCATCCCGCCGCCGCCACCGCACTCATCCCCCAACTCGGGATCCTCCCAGATCCCTTCCCAACCAACCACCTCCTCCCGCTCATTCCCTCCCCGAGCGTCTCGTGCCCGACTGCCGCTGCTCCCGTGGGCTTCCAGGAGCCTCTGATGAGGACATGACTACCTTGGATACGACCAAAAATATTGCATACATGTATATTTGTGAGGTGATTTCTAATGCAAACTATGCAACAATTTATTTATGTCATCCAGAACAAAAATACTTCACAGACTTTTGTGCCATGTCTAATTCCAGGTGTATGGGACATTTGTACAATCCACATATGAAGATAAGGGAAAAAGAGAAGTTTAGGTGCTGTTCAAAAAGTTCTCTCACGTCACTTTTGGGCCAAGAGAAGATAGAGTCCAAGTCTCTCACATTCTGCATCCAGATTCGGACTGCACAGACATACCTGACTTAAAACGGCAAGAACTCCTTCATACGGACTCCGAATTGGGTGATTCTTTTTTTGTTGGAAACTAGATTTCGTGCACTTTCCAACCCAATTGGATGCACCTTCAAATTCGTCTGGAGCGTTGAGATACCGACGAAACAATCTGACGCTGCAGCAGAATCCGAGTCAAACTACAAGTCCAAAGGTGTTACATCACCTCCACTTGGGCCCATGAGCCTTGTACGACCTAGGGTTAGTTTTAGGCTGCCTTGGGACGTCCTTCCACATCCTTGGCCGCCACCCCTTGCTCCTATATAAGTAGATCCATCTAGTAGCTTTTTCTTAGGGATTTGTTTAGTCAAAAGTTAGCCATTGCAACTTCGTGTACTTCGTTTGTGTCCAACGACCAGACCAAGACCGCTTACGGATCCCCGCCTTTAACAATACATCATTTATATTTGCAATATTCAGATTGACTTATCATATTCTTGCTTGTTCTTCGATTGCATGCAGGAATAGACCTTCGTGGTCAGGCTGATCGTGCTTCTGGCATTGTCAGTAACCGCTGAAGATTGCTTTAGCGATTGCTAAGGCACAACGTCGTGCACGTTTGTAGTCGGATCGTCAAAGTCATCTCCACCAAATCGATAGTTATCATCTTATCGAAAGATCGGGACCCCTCGCCGCTATCAAGTGGTATCAGTTTTCAGGTTGCTCGATGAGAATTTCAAGTTATTCCTAGATTAGATTTATTTTCTTACCTATTGTCCAAGGAAAAGCCACAAAAAAAAAGTTAGATCTATTCATCCTTTGTCCTAGCCAGTCTGAGCCTTTGGAATTTTCTTTTCATTCTTTGCATTATTGAATTATCGGTTGCATCGGCGTGTCGAGTTGCTGGTCTTAGTGTCTAGTTCGTTAGAGTTTCGAGTTCTGTTCACATTAGTCACGTCGCCGCTGCATCGTTATCCCTTCCGCTGTCCACCACCTCATCCATCAATTTCCACCTCGTGCAACCCATCGTTCATTGTCACAATCATAGTTGAAGTCGTTTGCATCTTTGCTTGATCCAATCTGCATCTTATCTAGTTTGTCTTGGAAAGAGGGAGAAAGAAAAAACAAGACAGAGAAAAAAAAAGTAAAAAAAAGAGGAGAGAAAGAAAAAGAAAAAAAGAGTGTGAGAAAAAAAAAGAAAAAAGAAAAAGAAGGAAAAGAAAGTTGGAGAGAGTGTTGTTGTATATTCTGCTTGGCAGTAGTTTTCATCATTATCTTTACTGCCGTTGTGATCTTCACTTATATCGTGCTGTCCAGAGCTACTTCGTATCCTTTATTGATGATAGTTGTGCTACACCGTGACCTCATTAGTGTTCTAGGCTCGCGTCTCTAGTCCGCTCTAGCATAGGACCAGCACAGTACCGTCGTTGAGCGTTTATTCAACATTGCATCTCTGAATTGATTATTGCTAATCTTTTGATACCATATAAAGCCAACCCAGCTCCACATATTTCTACACTGTGTTACGTACGTTCACCTGGCAATCGCTTTACTCAATCTTTGGAGTTATTTGACACCGCTGGTTGCCTATCACCAGTTGCTGCATGGTAAGAACTTGTAAGATATTGATATTTGCTTTACTGTGAGCGCTTTACCACCACATCCTAGTAGGTCATAGGAACATTATTCTCGAATTTTGTTTCTTTTTTCTACTAATCATGACAGGATCCAGAGTCAACTCATGGGCTTTGTCGATCGCGGGAGATGTGCCACCACCTAAGGACATACCACAACCATCACGAGAGGTGCACAAACATCCAAATGCACATGATCAGGTTAATGTTTCTATACCACCGTTTAATGGCCGTTTTAGACCTGCTTTATATATTGAATGGGAGTTTGACATAATAATCTATTTGCTTCCCATAGTTTTGATGAACGTAAAAAAGTTAAGGTTGCGGTTGGTTCTTTCACTAGTTATGCTTTAGTTTGGTGTAGTGAATATTGTCGGTTACACCCTAATTATATACCTACTACTTGGATTGATTTGAAAGTTGCCATGCGACATACATTTGTCCCTGCTTATTATACTCGTGACATGCTTACAAAGTTGCAACATTTAAAACAAGGAAGTGACACCGTAACGATATATTATGATGATTTACAAACTACCTTGTTGCATTCCTCTTTACAAGAAAGTGAAGACGATTTTATGGATAGATTTTGGGCAGGATTAAATCGTGATATTCAGGAGTTACTAATTCATGAAGAGTGTTATCCTATGGACCATTTGTTTCGTCTTGCTTGTAGTGCTGAACAGGAAATAAAACGACGTATTGTCCATAAGGAGAATAAGCGCCAGGTGCACATTCCAAGAAATGATACGGTTGTTCCTTCCACTACTAGGCGTACTATGACAGACACATCCGTTGTTGTGAGGACTACATCACCTCCACCATGTGACACATCACCTCCGACAGTGCCTACATCATCTGAGTTGATCATAAGAGGTAATGACAAATGTACCGATCTTCCACCTCCACATGAGTATGGTGAATGCCTTGTCAATTTAAATGAACCATGCGATGAGCTATCCACTACTTTGATCACACCAACTATTTTAGAGGAATATGTTCGTGATTTGACTTTGCCATGCGATCAAACAATTGTGAGTGAACCAATTGAATTAACTATTGATGCGAAAGAACCATTTGAATCAAGGAATAAATCAGATTTGGATCAAATACGTGTGAAAATAGTTGTGCCAATGTTTAATCATTTTGATATGACCTCTAATCTTGGTGATGGTTCATCAAGGTTGGGATGGTTTAATGATGAGCATTGCCAATCTTTTAGAACGATTAAGAGCTTCACTTATATGTGCAAATTGAGTTGCAATATTTTCATGCCTTCTACTTCTTGTGATAATATTTTGGCATTATATTTTATGAACTACGAAAGTTACTCATCTATACATGTGTCATATGTGCGAAAATTAAGGGAAGTAAAAATGGATGACATATACATATACAACATGTACACCTTGTCTATTTTCTTACCCACATTTCAGATTAAGCAACGCCGAGGACGGCTTTATTTTCAAAAAAGGGAGGATGATGAGGACATGACTACCTTGGATACGACCAAAAATATTGCATACATGTATATTTGTGAGGTGATTTCTAATGCAAACTATGGAACAATTTATTTATGTCATCCAGAACAAAAATACTTCACAGACTTTTGTGCCATGTCTAATTCCAGGTGTATGGGACATTTGTACAATCCACATATGAAGATAAGGGAAAAAGAGAAGTTTAGGTGCTGTTCAAAAAGTTCTCTCACGTCACTTTTAGGCCAAGAGAAGATAGAGTCCAAGTCTCTCACATTCTGCATCCAGATTCGGACTGCACAGACATACCTGACTTAAAACAGCAAGAACTCCTTCATACGGACTCCGAATTGGGTGATTCTGTTTTTGTTGGAAACTAGATTTCGTGCACTTTCCAACCCAATTGGATGCACTTTCAAATTCGTCTGGAGCGTTGAGATACCGATGAAACAATCTGACGCTGCAGCAGAATCCGAGTCAAACTACAAGTCCAAAGGTGTTACATCACCTCCACTTGGGCCCATGAGCCTTGTACGACCTAGGGTTAGTTTTAGGCTGCCTTGGGACGTCCTTTCACCTCCTTGGCCGCCACCCCTTGCTCCTATATAAGTAGATCCATCTAGTAGCTTTTTCTTAGGGATTTGTTTAGTCAAAAGTTAGCCATTGCAACTTCGTGTACTTCGTTTGTGTCCAACGACCAGACCAAGACCGCTTACGGATCCCCACCTTTAACAATACATCATTTATATTTGCAATATTCAGATTGCTTTATCATATTCTTGCTTGTTCTTCAATTGCATGCAGGAATAGACCTTCGTCGTCAGGCTGATCGTGCTTCTGGCATTGTTAGTAACCGCTGAAGATTGCTTTAGCGATTGCTAAGGCGCAATGTCGTGCACGTTTGAAGTCGGATCGTCAAAGTCGTCTCCACCAAATCGATAGTTATCATCTAATCGAAAGATCGGGACCCCTCGCCGCTATCAGCCTCTCTGCGTTTGCCCGAGCTCCTCCCGCAGCTCCACATCACCCTCGACCCCGCCTCGTCGCAGATTCCAGCGACCGAAACCTTAACGAAGATGAGTGCACCAACAGCCCCGCTCCTTTTTCCCCTCCTGCTTCTCTATCTCTCTTTCTCATGAACTCCCTCTCTCTGTTTTCGCTCACAGGAGCTCCCAACGCCATGAAGAACTCGCCATCGGCCGCGTTCCTCGCCGGATCCGGTACCCGGAGGTCCGATATGCCCATCCCACGCCGTCTCCATACCCTCCTGCGTCGCCGGCACCCGTTCCCGCCGCCACGCACCGCCGCCGGCGTCCTCGCCAAGACCTGCTGCTACGCCAGGTCCCTACCCCGCGCCTCTGCTTCGTTCGAGTAGAGATGAACGAACCGTGTCCCCAGATCTCACTGCCTGAGCCTCGGATCTGTCTGTCCTCTCCGTTTTCCACCTCACGATGCCGCCCCGTGCCCTGCTGGCCATGGCCAGAAGCAGCATCACCGCACCCGCATCCTATGTTCCCAGCCATGGCCACAAAGCAAGCTATCTCAGTTTCAGTTTCAGTTTCGTCAGGTAAGTGACAGGGTTCAGTTCATGTAGCGTATAAAGTCATTATGTATCAAACTTGCATCGTAGCCCACTGGTCACCTTTGCATGCCTCCATCTAGGAGATCCTGGGTTCGAGTCTCGGCTCCACATATTTTTGCTTGGCCTTTTATTTTTAGTGTGAGACTGGCAGTCTTATCCATCTGTCATCCGGACTGGGCCTGTTTCTCAGATTCAGCCCTTGACAATTTTTTCTCCTGGACGAGTTTAGCTCTTTTCCATGACTTGCTTCATTCCAGAAAACTTCCATATTTTTGCATTGCTCATATCTAAACAAATGTGCATCAGAATTAAACAAAGTTAATATGTAAAATGCTCAGAATTTTGTCTAGTTTCTTAATATGCTACTTTCATCCATGATAAAAATTATTTAAAATTGTTGTTTGCATTGTTTTGCTTAAATAACTTATTAAATGGTTTATTTCATAACTAAATAACCGTAGCTCCAAATTTAATAAACTTTATATGTAAATGGGGTAGAAAAATGTGTAGAATAACTTGGTGCATTTACTTTTGCTCTTTAATAACTTTAAATTATGTTTTAGGCAGAACAGTACTAATTTCAAAATATGCACATGGGGGTTTTCCAGAATTGTTGTTTGATGTTCTGGCCCCATTTAAACTTGCCTAGATAGGTAGTTTTATTATGCTTCCTACCTTGCCATGTATTGCTTCCTGTATAGACTTGTCTTGCATCATACTTTGCCATGTATTGCATCATATATAGACTTGTGTTGTTTTTCTGTGCTTCCTACCTTGCCATGTAATGCTTCCTGTATAGACTTGTCATGCATCATACCTTGCCATGTATTGCATCATATAGACTTGTGTTGTTTTCTGTGCTTCCTACCTTGCCATGTTTTGCTTCCTGTATAGACTTGTAGTGCATCCTATATAGAACTGTCATGCATCATACTTGGATGTGCATCGTATGCCATGTTTATGCTTGTGTGTTTACCGTGTTGTTTGCTTCTTTCCGGTTGCGTCTCTTGTTAGCTTCGGTTCCGTTCCGGAGTTGTGAGCATCCGTTCGACTACTTCTTGGACTTGTTCTTCTTCCTTGCGGAATCCCAGGCAAGATGACCATACCCTTGGATACCTTTACTATCATTGCCATGCTTAGTGTCTCGATGCTATCGTTATATGTCGCGCTACCCATCTTATTGTCAGCCCCTCTCCTTGTTGCCATGAAACCTCTAACCTTTGACACTTTCCTAACAAAAACCATTGTTTGGCTATGTTACCCGCTTGCTCAGCCCCTCTTATAGCGTTGTTAGTTGCAGGTGAAGATGAAGATCGTTCCAGGTGGGAACTTGTTGTTGGAATATCACAATATCTCTTATTATTAACACACCTATATACTGGGCATGGGTGGAAGGCTTGGCCTTTTGCTCGGTGTTTTGTTTCACTCATGCCACCTTAGGCGACGATAAACCGGCATTATGTTCCTTGATTTTGCGTTCCTTACACGATTGGGTATATGGGGACCCCTTGACACTTCGTCTTTGAATAAAACTCCTCCAGCAAGGCCCAACATTAGTTTTAATTTGCCTTATAATAACAACTTAATTAATTAATTAAATTTGCATAGGGGGTCGCGCCCTCGGGATTCTTTTCTACATAGCAGGGGGGGCCAGTGCTGATGGTGTTGGTCCCAAACGGGGAGTATGCGGGGCCACCTTGGGAAAACCCGAGGGCTGGTTTTACTCGTATAATCGCCCATCCGGACGTGGCCTGAGACGAGATACGCGTGGCTACTATCAGGGTGTCGGCATGCCGGGAGGTCTTGCTGGACGTGTTTTACCATTGTCGAAATGTCTTGTGCACCGGGATGCCGAGCCTGATCGGATTTCCCTAAGATAAGGGGTGATGATATTATATTTATCACTTCAGCTGATCGTGAGAGCTTGTGATGGGCTAAGTTGGGACACCCCTGCAGGGTTATGATCTTTCGAAAGTGTGCCCGCGGTTATGTGGCAGATTGGAATTTGTTAATGTCCGGTTGTAGAAAACTTGATAGAGAATCCGAAGTAAAACACACAACTGTGTGAATAACCGTGACTGTCTCTTTTCTCTTTGAGAAGAGAACACGGTGGGGTTATGTTTGACTCGTAGGTAGTTCAGGATCTTTAGCGATCACTACAGGTTTGCGACCGTTTGCGTAGATGCTCATCTTATTCTTGTACTCGTAAGTTAGCCACCATATTATGCTTAGCCGTTGCTGCAACCTCACCACTTTACCTCTTCCTACCCATAAAGCTTTGCTAGTCTTGATACCCATGTTTATGGGATTGCTGAGTCCTCGTGGCTCACAGATACTACAACACCATATGCAGGTTCAGCCGAGACTGATGCAGGAGCTGGTTCAAGTACTTCACAGGGAGCTCGATGAAGAAAGTGGCCGTATGTATGTGACGTGTTTCGACGATCAGTAGTGGTTTCTACTAGGGGCGATTCGGACCTGTGGCTTTATGTTTTTGGTATCTTTCTTTTGGATCTTCGCCCGTAGTCGGGTTGTGATGTTATTTGGATGATGTTTGCATATTGTAATGCATTGTGTGACGTGGCGAGCGTAAGCCAACTATCCTTTTGCAATTTCATCCCTATTTTTACATGAGTCGTACAAAGATACCGAACTTGAGATCATTCCAGAATGGGCTTATACCTTTAATTCGTGCCTCGACACGTAGGACGTATAGTCCCATGCTGGGCATTACAAGTTGGTATCAGAGCCTTGTCCGACGTAGGAGCCCCCACTGATTGATCGAATCGTTGACGGTTGAGTCTAGGCACACACTTGAAAATGTTTTGAGTCCTATATATATATCGGAGAGTAGGATTTCTTTTGTTCCTCATCCCTTTTCACTCTGGTGAGGACTCCTGACGATTACTTGTCTCTTCCACTCTCAAAAATTCACCAAATTTTTTTTAGGATCACGCGAGTATTGTTTGGATTGTTCCGATGTCTTTGTGACGAGAACCTTGTTCTCGATGCCTCTTGTCATTTAGGGGTTGTGGCAGCGTCACGGGGAGTTGAGCTCCGAGGTGTTGTCGTCACAAATATATCGCAGCAGTTCTGGAATACTTAAGACGGCCGACATCGAAAACTCTCCTATGCGGTTAGTGGCAAGATAACCCCGACATCACCCAGTACTAGGGAGGTAGTTCGAGAGTATTGCCATAGCTTGTATAGTAGATGCGTTTTGAAGGTCTGAGGTAGACGGTTTCCGGAAACAACTGGTTATGTGTTGAAGGATGGATACAGCTGGATGTAGGATTAGAGTTGAGTGCGCGATGCTTCCCCTGTATCCCCAACACCTGATTGCATAACTGGAAACTTTCGGAAATTAATAGGTGGGTTCATCTAGTAGTTCGTAGGCGTTCTTCCAACGAATGCATGATATGGAGTTCGGGGTTCTACATTGAGTGAAGTAGTTTTATGGCCGTTGTTAGGATCGGGAGTTGCATCTTAAAGTGTCCTTGGCTATGCTGATCCGGGGATTGCAAAACCCTTTTGTAACACGTTCCATGAGCTTTCAGCATGAACATGTGGAACGAAGCTTCTATCTTGTATTTGTTCTATCTACTCCTTGTTGTTTTTATTTACCTTTTGTTCTCCCAAGTGTCTTCTCGTCAAGTTGATGTACCTACAAAATTCATTCGTTCAATTCTTTGTTCGAATGATATTGTGAAGATTATGTTGCAACATATCTATGCTTTGTTTTTGTTTTGATTCTGGTATTCGAGTTGCTTCGATGTCAAATGTTGATTCCATACCTTCCTAATCGGTGTTCTCATATTTCTATGGGAGTGCTAATTCTTCTTGACCATCGAGATTTTATGTTAATCCTTTTCAACCGATGTGCCTTCTGTTCAAGTTATTCCATACGGGCGCCGTTGAGAAATCTGATGATTTGTCTGTTTCATTCATCCCAAGTTGTCTTGTTTTTCCCCACCCTCCCACCCTTTTCTTATGGAGCCAGAATTCTTAATCAAGTATCTATTTTATTCATGTGATATTTCTTCATTCATTTCCTTCAATGTTCTTATCCGGTGAATTATCGTGAAGATGCTCAAGAGTTTCAAGTTCATCATTCTTAATTCTAATATTCTTCTCCGGTGGACTAAATCCAAGCTTCCGTATTGATCATATATGTGCCTCTTGTTTCACATGTTTTCCAATGTGGGAATTCTTATCCAAAGTATCTCTTGCTTATTCAACTCTCTCTAATTCTTATCCGGAGTGTACAAGAGATCTCAGAGGACTCGTCTTTCCATTTTTCAACCTGTTCATATATTTTGAGATTGTTATCTCATTCAAGCCATTTAATTCAACCGGTGCTATATCTCTTAAGCTATCTTTTTTCAACGGTGATTTCTTTTGAGTGGCCCCTAACCCACAGGTCTTTTCCCAGGATCTTACCTGACTCTTCTATTTTCCAGAGTTATTCAAAATTCTTTTCAAGTTTGACGTAAGAATGGATTTCTCATCGGTCAAATGTATCCTCCAAGATCGCTTTCAAATTCTTTTCACCTTTGGTTCAAACTTTTAATTCTTCGTTTCGGAGTGCCTCAACAATTCATGATGGTGTTTCTCATCGTTCTTCTCAACATTTGAAGACCGGAGAAGAGTTTCTCTCAAATCCTACCCATTCCTCTTAAGATTTATGGTTCTAGCTTCATACCATCCTCTTTATTGTTCCGATTGTGTGGAATTCTTTTTATACCCATCCGAAGCATTTCATGAATTCTTTCCATTGTGATCCTCCGAAGGCCATCATTTCAGAAAATTTCTTCGTTCTCAGTTTGCAACTTTGTCCTCCAAATATTCTTCATTGATGCCTCTTCGTTCGTCTCCATATTCTACCGGTGCTTTGTCAAGTATTCTTTAATCGGTTCGCGATCTCTTCGTTCTCTTGTAAATTTTCCTCAAGTGCTTATTCTTCCCGATGGATTATTCTCTTTCTTCAGCTGGTCTCAATTCTTACGGTGGTTCGTTCAAGATTACTCTTCCTTGTTATCGTATTAATTCATTTTTTCTTTTTATAATCCTACCGGTGCTTCGTTGAATATTTATCCAAGGTTGTGCTAGATCTCTCTTTAATTCCTTGCAACGAGAATAGGTAGTGTGCCAAATCAATTGCTTGTCGCCAATTTAAATTGGTGAAGGATATGCATAACATAAATCTTATTCTAGTTTCTTCCAAGAGGTTAATCCCTTCCTTTGGAGTTTGTTCAGAAGGAATATATTCTCGGTTCTAAATTCTTCATCTTGTTTTCCGGAGTTCCAAGTTATTTCTATTATATCATTTCAAACCTCCCTCTAATTCATCGCAGGCCTTGAATCTTATTCTTTTCATCTTTCGCTTCTCATGCTTTCATTACCGGAGTTATCATGATGGTTGATCATGATTTAATTCATCCTCGAAGTCGTCATCAAGATTCTTGTCTGAGCTCAAGCATTCTTCATCATGCATTCCAATGGCAATCCTTCCTACCTTATCTTTTCAGACGTTGTTATGTCATTCTTGACAATTCCTTCATGAATTATGATTCACGAGTTATCAAGAATGAGATATTTAAACCCATCATTTTCTTTGTTCAGGAGATCTTTCCAACCATTCAATTTATTCGCTGGAGTAATCTTGGGTTGTATTTCACCTAAAAGCTTTCCTTAAGGGTTGTTGCTAATTATGGTGCTTATAAATGACCCAAGTTCTTCATTTATCATTCCGGTGAAATAAGTTTTCGTCTCCTTGTTGATCTCAATCCAATCAAATGTTTTCGTATGTGGCGGGTTGTCACCTCTTAATTTTGAGATGTTTTCCATAAGCCCACATCAAGCTTATTCTTTTCGTTGTTGAATTTCCAACAACTCTATTCAATCCATCGTTGTAAGGATGCTCTTTCAAATTCAATGATATTGCTCTCTTGGACCATCATCTCTTTGTGACAAGAGCATATCCTTTCATTTGCTTATCCATTTAACTGAAGTGTTGTGTTCTCCATTCAAATTCAATCATCTTACCAAGTTTTGCCTATCTTTTTAACCGGAGTGCTGTCTGAATCCTTCTTACCCCTTGTGCCATTCTTCAATTGTTTCAGAGCCGGTGTGTTGTTGATTTCATAAAGTATCTTCCCATCTCCTCAAGTTCATGTTAATTCCTTCGACTTTCAGACGGAGTGCTGTCCAAATTCTGTCATTCTTATTCCTTGGCTATATCGTTGCAGTTTCATATTCTTTTGGTTCGTAAGCTCTTGCTTCATGTCTTTCAACCTACAAGGTGCTCATAATGCTCCTTGTTACTCTTTTCTAACAGAGTGTTTTCATATTCGTTCATCTCCGTTGTATTCTTCTTTCAATTTGGTCAACCTCTCAGGTTCGTGGTTTCACTCGTTTGTCGAAGAAGCAACTTTGTTTTACCTCTTCCTTTTCCGTTTTATCCGGTGCCATCTCCAGGATCTCGGGTCGAGATCCTCTGTTAGTGTGGGAGAGTTGTGACACCCCGAGACCGATGCGCCAGGTGTCAGCCAGTTATTCGTCGTCGTTGCCATGTCATTTGATTGCATGTTGCACCTTGCCATGTCATCATGTGCATTTCATCAGCAAGTTTTCAAAACTTGCATTCATTCGGGTTCCCCAGTCCTCTCTGTTGTCCGTTCTGATCCGAGACACACTCGCACGCGCCCGCGGCACCTCCGAGTATTTATTTTATGAGTGGCCGGAAAATGTTCTCGGAATGAGTTGAAACTTGGCGTGTGGTCTTATTTCAGGGTAGACAGACCGCCTGTCAAATTTTGTCGCATTCGGAGTTCGTTTGATATCCCAACCGTTAAACTTATAGCGGCACTATAGGCGGTAAAGCATCGGACGTTTTCGGTGTTCCGGAGACCTATGCCGGGCTGCTTCTTTCCTCTCTTCTCGGTCCAACCACGCAGTTGTCCGCGACAGCCTGACATCTCTGCGCAGCGCACAGACCCCATCACGCGCGTCCGAAAACCTGCCCGAACCCAATCCACTCAGTCGTCACCATTGGGTCCGGATCATCCCCAAACATCCCTAAAATATCTCCGTTCTCTTATTTGGACTCCCCACCTATTTGTTCTCGACCGCCCGATTACGATCGGAGGGTCCAACTACCCCTACTCTAGCCCACCTACTACATATAGCAGTGCAAACCTAAAATATAGGGACCTTGTCCCATCATCCCGCCGCCGCCACCGCACTCATCCCCCAACTCGGGATCCTCCCAGATCCCTTCCCAACCAACCACCTCCTCCCGCTCATTCCCTCCCCGAGCGTCTCGTGCCCGACTGCCGCTGCTCCCGTGGGCTTCCAGGAGCCTCTCTGCCTTTGACCGAGCTCCTCCCGCAGCTCCGCATCACCCTCGACCCCGCCTCGTCGCAGATTCCGGCGACCGAAACCTTCACGAAGATGAGTGCCCCGACAGCCCCGCTCCTTTTTCCCCTCCTGCTTCTCTATCTCTCTTTCTCATGAACTCCCACTCTCTGTTTTCGCTCATAGGAGCACCCAATGCCATGAAGAACTCACCATCGGCCGCGTTCCTTGCCGGATTCGATACCCGGAGGTACGATCTGCCCATCCCACGCCGTCTCCGTACCCTCCTGCGTCGCCGGCACCCGTTCCCGCCGCCAAGCGCCGCTGCCGGCGTCCTCGCCAAGACCTGCTGCTACGCCAGGTCCCTGCCCCGCGCCTCTGCTTCGTTCGAGTAGAGATGAACGATCCGTGTCCCCAGATCTCACTGCCTGAGCCTCGGATATGTCCGTCCTCTCCGTTTTCCACCTCACGGCGTCGCCCCGTGCCTTGCTGGCCGCGGCCAGAAGCATCATCGCCGCACCATCATCCTATGTTCCCAGCCATGGCCACAAAGCAATCTATCTCAGATTCAGTTTCAGTTTCGTCAGGTAAGTGACAGGGTTCGGTTCATGTAGCGTATAAAGGCATTATGTATCAAACTTGCATCGTAGCCCACTGGTCACCTGTGCATGCCTCCATCTAGGAGATCCTGGGTTCGAGTCTCTGCTCCACATATTTTTGCTTGGCCTTTTATTTTTAGTGTGAGACTGGCAGTCTTATCCCTCTGTCATCCGGACTGGGCCTGTTTCTCAGATTCAGCCCTTGACATTTTTTCTCCTGGACGAATTTAGCTCTTTTCCATGACTTGCTTCATTCGAGAAAACTTCCATATTTTTGCATTGCTCATATCTAAACAAATGTGCATCAGAATTAAACAAAGTTAATATGTAAAATGCTCAGAATTTTGTCTAGTTTCTTAATATGCTACTTTCATCCATGATAAAAAATTATTTAAAATTGTTGTTTGACTTGTTTTGCTTAAATAACTTGCTAAAATGGTTTATTTCATAACTAAATAACCGTAGCTCCAAATTTAATAAAATTTATATGTAAATTGGGTAGAAAAATGTGTAGAATAACTTGGTGCATTTACTTTTGCTGTTTAATAACTTTAAAATATGTTTTAGGCAGAACAGTACTAATTTCAAAATATGCACATGGGGGTTTTCCAGAATTGTTGTTTGATGTTCCGGCCCCATTTAAACTTGCCTAGATAGGTAGTTTTATTATGCTTCCTACCTTGCCATGTATTGCTTCCTCTATAGACTTGTCTTGCATCATACCTTGCCATGTATTGCATCATATATAGACTTGTGTTGTTTTTCTGTGCTCCGTACCTTGCCATGTAATGCTTCCTGTATAGACTTGTCATGCATCATACCTTGCCATGTATTGCATCATATAGACTTGTGTTGTTTTCTGTGCTTTCTACCTTGCCATTTTTTGCTTCCTGTATAGACTTGTAGTGCATCCTATATAGAACTGTCATGCATCATACTTGGATGTGCATCGTATGCCATGTTTATGCTTGTGTGTTTACCATGTTGTTTGCTTCTTTCCGGTAGCTTCTCTTGTTAGCTTCGGTTCCATTCCGGAGTTGTGAGGATCCGTTCGACTACTTCTTGGAATTGTTCTTCTTCCTTGCGGAATCCCAGGCAAGATGACCATACCCTTGGATACCTTTACTGTCATTTCCATGCTTAGTGTCTCGATGCTATCGTTATATGTCGCGCTACCCATCTTATTGTCAGCCCCTCTCCTTGTTGACATGAAACCACTAACCTTTGACACCTTCCTAGCAAGAACCATTTTTTGGCTATGTTACCCGCTTGCTCAGCCCCTCTTATAGCGTTGTTAGTTGCAGGTGAAGATGAAGATCGTTCCAGGTGGGAACTTGTTGTTGGAATATCACAATATCTATTATTATTATTAACACACCTATATACTGGGCATGGGTGGAAGGCTTCGCCTTTTGCTCTGTGTTTTGTTTCACTCATGCCACCTTAGGCGCCGATAAACCGGCATTATGTTCCTTGATTTTGCGTTCCTTACACGGTTGGGTTTATGGGGACCCCTTGACACTTCGTCTTTGAATAAAACTCCTCCAGCAAGGCCCAACATTGGTTTTAATTTGCCTCATAATAACAATTTAATTAATTAATTAAATTTGCATAGGGGGTCGCGCCCTCGGGATTCTTTTCTACATAGCAGGGAGACCCAGTGCTGATGGTGTTGGTCCCAAACGGGGAGTATGCGGGGCCACCTTGGGGAAACCCGAGGGCTGGCTTTACTCGTATAATCGCCCCTCCGGGCGTGGCCTGAGACGAGATACGCGTGGCTACTATCAGGGTGTCAGCACGCCGGGAGGTCTTGTTGGACGTGTTTTACCATTGTCGAAATGTCTTGTGCACCGGGATGCCGAGCCTGATCGGATTTCATTAAGATAAGGGGTGATGATATTATATTTATCACTTCAGCTGATCGTAAGAGCTTGTGATGGGCTAAGTTGGGACACCCCTGCAGGGTTATGATCTTTCGAAAGCCGTGCCAGCGGTTATGTGGCAGATTAGAATTTGTTAATCTCCGGTTGTAGAAAACTTGACAGAGAATCCGAAGTAAAACACACAACTGTGTGAGTAACCGTGACTGTCTCTTTTCTCTTTGAGAAGAGAACACGGTGGGGTTATGTTTGACTCGTAGGTAGTTCAGGATCTTTAGTGATCACTACTAGTTTGCGACCGTTTGTGTAGATGCTCATCTTATTCTTGTACTCGTAAGTTAGCCACCATATTATGCTTAGCCGCTGCTGCAACCTCACCACTTTACCTCTTCCTACCCATAAAGCTTTGCTAGTCTTGATACCCATAGTTATGGGATTGTTGAGTCCTCGTGGCTCACAGATACTACAACACCAGATGCAGGTTCAGCCGAGATTGATGCAGGAGCTGGTTCAAGTACTTCACTGGGAGCTCGATGAAGAGAGTGGCCGTATGTATGTGACGTGTTTCGACGATCAGTAGTGGTTTCTACTAGGGGCGATTCGGACCTGTCGCTTTATGTTTTTGGTATCTTTCTTTTGGATCTTCGCCGTAGTCGGGTTGTGATGTTATTTGGATGATGTTTGCTTATTGTAATGCATTGTGTGACGTGGCGAGTGTAAGCCAACTATCCTTTTGCAATTTCATCCCTATTTTTACATGAGTCGTGCAAAGATACCGAACTTGAGATCATTCCAGAATGGGCTTATACCTTTAATTCATGCCTCGACACGTAGGAGGTATAGTCCCATCCTGGGCATTACGCATGGAGTCTTGGTGTTGATCATGTTTTTCCCTTGGAAGAGGCTTAGTCAACGGATCTGCCACATTCAGATCCACATGTACTTTGCAAAATTCTATGTCTCCATCCTTGACCTTTTCACAAATGGAGTTGAAGCGTCTCTTGATGTGTTTTGTTCTCTTGTGAAACCTGGATTCCTTCGCCAAGGCAATTGCTCCAGTGTTGTCACAAAAGATTATCATTGGACCCGATGCACTAGGTATTACACCTAGATCGGATATGAACTCCTTTGTCCAAACTCCTTCATGTGCTGCTTCCGAAGCAGCTATGTACTCCGCTTCACACGTAGATCCCACCATGACGCTCTGCTTGGAACTGCACCAACTGACAGCTCCACAATTCAATATAAATACGTATCCGGTCTGAGACATAGAGTCATCTGGATCTGTGTCGAAGCTAGCATCGACGTAATCTTTCACGACGAGATCTTTTTCACCTTCATAAACGAGAAACCTATCCTTTGTCCTTTTCAGGTACTTCAGGATGTTCTTGACCATTTTCCAGTGATCCACTCCTGGATTACTTTGGTACCTCCTTGCCAAACTTATGGCAAGACATACATCAGGTCTCGTACACAGCATAGCATACAAGATAGAACATATGGCTAAGGCATAGGGAATGACTTTCATTTTATTTCTATCTTCTACAGTGGTTGCGCTTTGAGTCTTACTCAATTTCACACATTGTAACATATGCTTTCTTTGACCGATCCATTTTGAACTTCTTCAAAACTTTGTCAAGGTATGTGCTTTGTGAAAGTCCAATTAAGCGTCTGTATCTATCTCTATAAATCATGATGCCCAATATATAAGAAGCTTCACCAAGGTCTTTCATTGAAAAATTCTTATTCAAGTATCTTTATGCTATCCATAAAATCTATATCATTTCGAATCAACAATTTGTCATCCACATATAATATCAGAAATGCTACGGAGCTCCCACTCACTTTCTTGTAAATACACGCTTCACCGTAAGTCTATATAAAACCATATGCTTTCATCACCTCACAAAGCGTATATTCCAACTCCAAGATGCTTGCACCAGTCCATAGATGGATCGCTGGAGCTTGCACACTTTGTTAGCACCTTTAGGATCAACAAAACCCTATGGTTGCATCATATACAACTCTTATTTCAGAAATTCATTAAGGAATGCAGTTTTGACATACATTTGCGAGATTTCATAATCATAAAATGCGGCAATTGATAACAGGATTCGGACAGACTTAAGCATCGCTATGGGTGAGAAAGTCTCATCGTAGTCAACTCCTTGAACTTGTCGAAAACCTTTTACGACAAGTCAAGCTTTGTAGACGGTAAGTACCATCAACGTCAGTAGTCAAGCTTTGTAGACGGTAAGTACCATCAACGTCAGTCTTCTTCTTGAAGATCCATTTATTCTCTATGGCTTGCCGATCATTGGGCAAGTCCACCAAAGTCCACACTTTGTTCTCATACATGTATCCTATCTCAGATTTCATGTCCTCAAGCCATCTTTCAGAATCTTGGCTCATCATAGCTTCTTCATAGTTCAAAGGTTCTCCTTTGTCTAATAACATGACTTCCAGGACATGGTTACCGTACCACTTTGGCGTGGTACAGGTTCTGGCCGACCTTTGATTTTTAGTGATAACTTGATCCGAAGTTTCTTCATCATCATCGTCAGCTTCTTCTCTAGTTTGTGTAGGCACCACAGGAATGGTTTTCTCTAATGAGCTACTTTCCAATTCGAGAGAAGGTACAATTATCTCATTAAGTTCTACTTTCCTCCTACTCACTTCTTTCGAGATAAAATCCTTCTCTAGAAAGGACCCATTCTTTGCAACAAATATCTTTATGGTATCCTATGAGTACGCACTTCCCCGGTTTGGGTTCGAGCTTATCAGGCTGAAGCCTTCTGAAATAAGTGTCGCAACCCCAAAATTCTAGAAATGACAACTTTGGCTTCTTGCCAAACCACAATTCATACGGTGTTGTCTCAACGGATTTAGATGGTGCCCTATTTAACATGACTGTAGTTGTCTCTAATGCATAACCCCAAAATGACAAAGGAAAATCGGTAAGAGACATCATAGAAAGCACCATATCCAATATAGTACAGTTAGGATGTCCGGACACACCATTACGCTATCGTGTTCAAGGTGGCGTGAGGTGTTAAACTATTCCACATTGTTTTAAATGAAGGCCAAACTCGTAACTCAAATATTTGCCTCGCGACTAGATCATAGAAACTTTATTTTCGTTTTACGATGATTCTATACTTCACTCTAAAATTCTTTGGACTTTTCAAATGTTGCAAACTTGAGTTTCATCAAGTAGATATACCCATACCTACTTAAATCATCTGTGTAGGTGAGAAAATAACGATACCCGTCGCATGCTTCAACACTCATTGGACCACATACATCGGTATGTACTATTTCCAATAAGTCATTAGCTTGCTCTAATGTTCTAGAGAACAGAGTTTTAGTCATCATGCCCATAAGGCATCGGTCGCAAGTATCAAATGATTCATAATGAAGTGATTCCAAAAGTCCATCCGCATGGAGTTTTTCATGCGCTTTACACCAATATCACCTAAATGGCAGTACACAATTATGTTGCACTACCATTATCAGTTTTGCATCTTTTTGCATCAATGTTATGAATATGTGTATCACTACGATCGAGATTCAATAAAAATAGACCATTCCTCAAGGGTGCATGACCATAAAAGATATTACTCATATAAATAGAATAACCATTATTCTATGACTTAAATGAATAACTGTCTCGCATTAAGCAAGATCTAGATATAATGCTCATGCTCAACGCTGGCACCAAATAACAATTATTCAGGTCTAAAACTAACCCCGAAGGTAGATGTAGAGGTAGCGTGCCGACATCGATCACATCGACCTTGGAACCATTACCGATGTGCATCATCACCTCGTCCTTAGCCAATCTTCGTTTATTCCGCACCTCCTGCTTCGAGTTACAAATATGAGCAACCAAACCGGTATCAAATACCCAGACGCTGCTACGAGCACTAGTAATGAACACATCAATAACATGTATAACAAATATACCTTTGTTAACTTTGCCATCCTTCTTATCCACCAAATACTTGGGGCAGTTCCGCTTCCAGTGGCCACTCCCTTTGCAGTAGAAGCATTCAGTTGCATGCTCAGGTCCAGCTTTGGGTTTCTTCATGGGAGCAGCAACTTGTTTGCCGTTCTTCTTGAAGTTCCCTTTATTTCCTTTGCCCTTTTTCTTGAAACTAGTGGTCTTGTTAACCATCAATACTTGACGCTCCTTTTTGAATTCTACCTCCGCCGATTTCAGTATCGCGAAGAGCTCGGGAATCATTTTCTCCATCCCTTGCATATTACAGTTCATCACAAAGCCTTTGTAGCTTGGTTGCAGATTGAAAAACTCTGTCAATAACACTCTCAACTGGAAGATTAATTCCCAGCTGAGTCAAGTGGTTATGTCATAGTTTTGTCACGTCAGATGCCCTTGTGAAAGGACTTAGGTGTGAGTCCATGGTCATGGTAATTAGCTTGAAGGGGTTGAACGGGATGAGAGACACGAGTTTACCCAGGTTCGGCCCCTCACCAACGAGGTAAAAGCCTACTCCTTCTTGTTGCTATATTGCTAGAGTATCGATTACAAGGGAGAGAATATGCTTAACCTAGCTATCGAATAATTGCTTTCTTGTCCTTAACCCGCCACCGGATCTCACCTTTATATACACAGGTCGAGGTCCGGAGACTTACATAAGTCTAAGTCAGGTCGTACGACGTAATCGACTATGGCTCTAAGTCGCCCTACCTTGCTAGGCAAGTTACCATCGGGCGGCTCACACCTCCAGATTTTGAATCTCCTCCGTGTTATGGGCTTCCAATGAGCCTTCTTGTAAGCCGCATCCGGTCTGCTCATCTCTATCTTCTTAGGCCTTCACACAGGCCTTGTTTGTATGAGTCGCCAACGGTATAACCTGGCCCCACCTGGGCGGGTCATACCACGGGGTTATATCCCCAACATTAGGCCTCACATTGATTCGAACTTGTTCATGTCAATCTTCATCCTTTAATTGGCGAGACTCCTGAATCTTTTCAACATTTAACCCGGTAAACTCTCTGTAACCCGCCATGACAAAAGATGATGCCACATCATTAATTTCAGAAGACCTCTGATGATATCATAACGGATCCTTGCAGTAATAAATCATTCCGAAAATCAAGGCGCCTCTATTGTTAAGATAATGATCATGCCTGCTCGATTTTCATGCCTACCATTTTACTACTCACTTTTCCCCTTATAAATAGGCTTGGGGGTCCCTTTTCACTTTTTACCTCCATCTCTCTTCATCTTCCTTGCACCGGCCATCGCCTCACGAGCTCCGCTGCCGCTATCAAACAGCTCCGTATCACGTCCAAGATGCGATTCTATCTCCATCACCTGATGAACTCGTGATTGGGGCACAACCGCATTTCGGGCGCTTAGAAAGATGGATATCATTACATCATACAATTACATACATAGATGGGGATACATACAAGTCATACAAACTTCCACATGAATACAACAATTCATACACAAGACATCCGACTACTGATGAAAAACATGAAAAGCACAACGATATCCATCATGCTATCCCAGGCTGACGACCAGGAACCTATCCCAAGATCGACGAAGAAGAAGAAGAAAGAACTCCAACACAAGTAAACATCGCTCTCACGTCAAGTCATCGGAAACCTGCACCTGCAACTGTTGTTGTAGTATCTGTGAGCCACGAGGACTTAGTAATCCCATAACCATGGGTATCAAAACTAGCAAAGCTTAATGGGTATGGAGAGGTTAAGTGGTGAGGTCGCAGTAGCAGCTAAGCATATGTATGGTGGCTAACTTACGAGTACAAGAATAAGATGAAAATCTACACAAACGGTCGCAAACTAGTAATGATCGCTAAGAGATCCTGAACTACCTACGCGTCAAACATAACCCCACCGTGTTCTCTTCCAAACGGAAAAGAGACGGTCACGATTACTCACGCGGTTGTTGTATTTTATTTCGGATCCTCTCTCAAGTTTTCAACAACTGGACATTAACAAATTCCAATCTGCCACATAATTGCGGGAACGGCTTTCGAAAGATCATAACCCTGCAGGGGTGTCCCAACTTAGCCCATCACAAGATCTCACGATCAGCTGAGGTAAAACCTCTTATCTTAGGGACAACCCTATCAGATTCGAAATCCCGGTGGACAAGACATTTTGACAATGGTAAAACAAGTCTAGCAAGACCTCCCGGTGTGTCGACACCCTGATAGTAGCCGCGCATATTTCATCTCAGGCCATGTCCGGATGAGCACAACGTACAGCCACCAAATACCCCATGTTGCCAAGGGGCGGTGCCGCAAACTACTCTAGTTTGGGACCAACACCATCAGCACTAGCCCCCCTATATGTAGAAAAGAATCCCCGGGGACGCGACCCCCTATGCAAATTAATTAATTAATTAAATTTTTATTATGAGGGAAATGAAAACCAAAGTTGGGCCTTGCTGGAGGAGTTTTATTCAAAGCGAACTGTCAAGGGGGTCCCATACCCCCAGCCGTGTTAGGAACGCAAACTCAAGGAACATAACACCGATTTATCGGTTCTTAAGGCGGCATGAGTGGAAAAAAACACCAGGCAAAATGCCGAGCCTTCCACCCATTGCCAAGTATATAGGTGTGTTAAATATAGAAAGGTATAATGTGATATTCCCAAAATATCCAAGATCTGACATGGAGCAACCTTCATCTTCACCTACAACTAACAATGCTATAAGAGGGGCTGAGCACGCGCTAACATAGCCATACAATGGTTTGCTGGGATGGTGTCAAGGTAAGAGGGTGTTTCATGGCAACAAAGAAAGGCTGACAACAAATAGATAGGAAGTGCGACATATAGCGTTAGCATCGAGACAAATAGCATAAGAATGATAGTAAAGGTATCCAAGGTGATGGTCATCTTTCCTGAGATCCTGCTAGTAAGAAGAACGAGTCCAAGAAGAAGACGAAGCCACGAAGACGAACCAAGCGTAGTCGGACGAATCCTCACGATCGCAACGAAATAGGAACTAACGAGGAAAAGGAAACAACATGGTAAACACACAGCACATAACAAGACAAGATGTTCTACCAAGTATGATGCATGAAAAGGCTACATGATGCTACTCATGGCAAGAGATGATGCATAAAAGACCAACACAACCAAGCAAGTTTAAATTAGGCTGGAAATAACCTATAATAATTTCGGTAAGTCCTCATATGAAAGTTTAGAAATTGGTCCAGATCTGAACAAACCTTATGTTAAAGTTCCTACACATCAAGTTAACACACACCATTATGATCTACACGAAATTCTAGTCAAGTTACATATAAAGTTCATTTAATTCGGAGCTACGGCCTAGAAGATATGAGAAAAACAAGTTACACATGGCATTCATGCAAAATGCATTCAAACATCAAGCACAACACTCAGAACATGGATGCAACATGACATGATGCATCTACATGCAAAACCAGGCAAGTTTCATATAGAGCATGCCCCAAACGGAGCCACGGTTCAACACATACACACGAAACAAGATTAAAGGACAAGTTGTCCAAAACAACAACTAGGCATCTAACAAGCATCAAAACAACGAGCTACAAGTACAATATAGGCTCAAGCATGGCATGAACTCAAAGTACAGATAGAATGCTTCCAATGTAAACAAGGATCTGGTTCATAGGCATCAAGAGTAATCCCATGCTCAAGGCAACAAGCAATCTTTATATCACAGATTATGACTTTGTGGAAAACAGAGCATATACCTGAGCAGAGTTAATATGTTGGCATGTTGGAGGCAAGGAATAATTAAACTACACCACAAGAACATGGCAAGTAAAAGCATGGCATGCTAGACCTTAACATGGAGCTGAAGGAACACAAGATGGCATATACATAAGAGCAACATGTTCATGGCATTCATCAAAACAAGATGCAAACATGATATAGCAGGTTCTCAGACTTGGTGAAAATCAGGGAAGGCAAACACCATCATCATGATGCTGCCTTCGGAGACACATAACAGCAAGCATAGCAATTCTAATAAGCATGCAAAGGTGATGAACATGTCATAGGCATGGCATACTCCAAACAACTCCATTGGCACGACTTCATAAGATGCAGAGAACAATAACAATGAGCTTTGCCAAATTGAACATGCCATTGACAGGCTGACAGATATATTATCAAGCAAGTTGAGAGCAAGAAAGAGACATGCTACAACAACTTATAATTGCAAACAAGGGTATGGATGGATAGAGAATAACATGGACTTCAAGACATGGTCACTGGACATTCCAAAACATGCCTGGATAGGACTGTAGCATCAAGCGAACATGGCATCATAATATAACAGTTTCAGACTTAGCAGTTTTTCAACAAGTCTTAGGAAACAACAAACAACAAGTAGGTCACTTTGCAAGCTTGTTGCACTCACCACAAGGCATATCATGAAAAGTGGATTGCACCACAGCAAAGTTGACATGATTGTGCTCCTAAAACATGTTGACATGATGCGCAAACAAAAATCACACAAAAAGATATGAAAAAGACCAATGAGCAAGTTATGTTAGTTTTCACCAGTTAACAGCAACATGCACTTTTGCAACAGAGATTAAGGCATCAAGATGAATAGTAACATGCATGGAAATGCAACTCTCACATAGAGCACTCAGAGACAAACATTTGGACATATCATACACTATAAACGGACCATCATGCACAAAAAATGCTAGTAGTTCAACATGCACACATGATGTTTGAAATCCTGGGACTTAGCCGAAATGATTAAGTCTGAAACTAGGCGCAGAATAACTAAGAGACGCACGGGCAAGAGATAGAGCAAGGAGAGTGGGATGGGATTCTCACCAGAGTGAGCTTGGCCCAGGTTGGTGGAGGAGGCGGCAGGCCAGGGCAGACGGAGGCGGGCCGGCTCAGCTGTGCCGGGGCGAGGCCAGCCCACGCGCGAGGGGAGGGGTAGCAGGCCGGCGGGTCTGGGCCAGAGCTGCTGGGCCTTGGGGCTTCGGGCCACGCGGGGCAGACAATCTGGCGGTTGGGCATCGTCTCCTCGACCCCCTCTGGGACGAGAGAGGCAGGGCAGCGGCGGCTCGATCCGGCAGGATGCATCTAGATGCAAAACCAAGCAAGTTTCATATAGAGCATGCCCCAAATGGAGCCACGGTTCAACACATACACACAAAACAAGATTGAAGGACAAGCTATCCAAAACAACAAGTAGGCATCTTGCAAGCATCAAAACAACGAGCTACAATTACAAGATAGGCTCAAGCATGGCATGAAATCAAAGTACAAATAGCATGCTTCCAATATAAACAAAGATCAGGTTCATAGGCATCAAGAGTAATCCAACGTGATCAAGGCAACAAGAAAACTTTATATCACAGATTATGACTTAGTGAAACAGAGCATATACATGAGCAAAGTTAATATGTTGGCATTTTGGAGGCAAGAAACAATTAAGCTACAGCACAACAACATGGCAAGCAAAAGCATGTCATGCTAGACCCTAACATGGAGCTCAAGGAACACAAGATGTCATATACATAAGAGCAGCAGGTTCATGGCATTCATCAAAACAAGATGCAAACATGATATAGCAGGTTCTTAGACTTGGTGAAAATCAGGGAAGGCAAACACCATCATCATGATGCTGCCTTCGGAGACACATAACAACAAGCATAGCAATTCTAATAAGCATGCAAAGGTGATGAACAAGTAATAGGCATGGCATACTCCAAATAACTCCATTGGCACAACTTCATAAGATGCAGAGAACAATAACAATGAGCTTTGCCAAATTGAACATGCTATTGACAGGCTGACAGATATATTATCAAGCAAGTTGAGAGCAAGAAAGAGACATGCCAAAACAACTTATAATTGCAAACAAGGGTATGGATGGATAGAGAATAACATGGACTTCAAGACATGGTCACTGGACATTCCAAAACATGCCTGGATAGGACTATAGCATCTAGCAAACATGGCATCATAATATAATAGTTTCAGATTTAGCAGTTTTTCAACAAGTCTTAGGAAACAACAAACAACAAGTAGGTCACTTTGCAAGCTTGTTGCACTCACCACAAGGCATATCATGAAAAGTGGATTGCACCACAGCAAAGTTGACATGATTGTGCTCCTAAAACATGTTGACATGATGCGCAAACAAAAATCACACAAAAAGATATGAAAAATACCAATGAGCAAGTTATGTTAGTTTTCAGTAGTTAACAACAACATGCACTTTTGCAGCAGAGATTAAGGCATCAAGATGAATAGTAACATGCATGGAAATGCAACTCTCACATAGAGCACTCAGAGACAAACATTTGGACATATCATACACTATAAACGGACCATCATGCACAAAAAATGCTAGTAGTTCAACATGCACACATGATGTTTGAAATCCTGGGACTTAGCCGAAATGACTAAGTCTGAAATTAGGCGCAGAATAACTAAGAGACGCACGGGCGAGAGATAAAGCAAGGAGGGTGGGCTGGGATTCTCGCCAGAGTGAGCTTGGCCCAGGTTGGTGGAGGAGGCGGCAGGCCAGGGCAGACGGAGGCGGGCAGGCTCAGCTGTGCCGGGGCGAGGCCAACCCATGCGCGAGGGGAGGCGGAGCAGGCCGGCGGGTCTGGGCCGGAGCTGCTGGGCCTTGGGGCTTCGGGCCACGCGGGGCACACAATCTGGCGGTTGGGCATCGTCTCCTCGACCCCCTCTAGGACGAGGGAGGCAGGGCAGCGGCGGCTCGATCCGGCGGGATGCATCTAGATGCAAAACCAAGCAAGTTTCATATAGAGCATGCCCCAAACGGAGCCACGGTTCAACACATACACACGAAACAAGATTGAAGGACAAGCTGTCCAAAACAACAACTAGGCATCTTACAATCATCAAAACAATGAGCTACAACTACAAGATAGGCTCAAGCATGGCATGAACTCATAGTACGGATAGCATGCTTCCAATATAAACAAGGATCAGGTTCATAGGCATCAAGAGTGATCCAACATGATCAAGGCAACAAGCAAACTTTATATCACAGATTATGACTTAGTGAAACAGAGCATATACATGAGCAGAGTTAATATGTTGGCATTTTGGAGGCAAGAAATAATTAAGCTACAGCACAAGAAAATGGCAAGCAAAAGCATGTCATGCTAGACCCTAACATGGAGCTCAAGGAACGCAAGATGGCATATACATAAGAACAACCATTTCATGGCATTCATCAAAACAAGATGCAAACATGATAGCAGATTCTCAGACTTGGTGAAAATCTGGGAAGGCAAACAACATCATCATGATGCTGCCATCGAAGACACATAACAGCAAGCATAGCAATTCTAATAAGCATGCAAAGGTCATGAACATGTAATAGGCATGTCATACTCCAAATAACTCCATTGGCACAACTTCATAAGATGCAGAGAACAATAACAATGAGCTTTGCCAAATTGAACATGCTATTGACAGGCTGACAGATATATTATCAAGCAAGTTGAGAGCAAGAAAGGGACATGCTACAGCAACTTATAATTGCAAATTAGGGTATGGATGTATAGAGAATAACATTGACTTCAAGACATGGTCACTGGACATTCCAAAACATGACTGGATAGGACTGTAGCATCAAGCAAACATGGCATCATAATATAATAGTTTCAGACTTAGCAGTTTTTCAACAAGTCTCAGGAAATAACAAACAACAAGTAGGTCACTTCGGAAGCTTGTTGCACTCACCACAACGCATATCACGAAAAGTGGATTGCACCACAAGAAAGATGACATGATTGTGCTCCTAAACATGTTGACATGATGCGCAAACAAAAATCACACAAAAAGATACGAAAAAGACAAATGAGCAAGTTATGTTAGTTTTCAGCAGTTAACAGCAACATGCACTTTTGCAATAGAGATTAAGGCATCAAGATGAATAGTAACATTAATGGAAAAGAGCACTCAGAGACGAACATTTGGACATATCATACACTATAAACGGACCATCATGCACAAAACATACTAGTAGTTCAACATGCACACATGATGTTTGAAATCATGGGACTTAGCCGAAATGACTAAGTCTGAAACTAGGCCCAGAATAACTAAGAGACGCACGGATGACAAATAGAGAAAGGAGAGTGGGCTGGGATTCTCACCAGAGTGAGCTTAGCCCAGGTTGGTGGAGGAGGCGGCAGACCACGGCAGACGGAGGTGGGCCGGCTCAGCTGTGCCGGGGCGAGGCCAGCCCACGCGCGAGGGGAGGTGGAGCAGGCCGGCGGGTCTGGGCCGGAGCTGCTGGGCCTTGGGGCTTCGGGCCACACGGGGCACACAATCTGGCGGTTGGGCACCATCTCCTCGACCGCCTCTGGGACGAGGGAGGCAGGGCAGCGGCGGCTCGATCCGGGGGGATGCATCTAGATACAAAACCAGGCAAGTTTCATATAGAGCATGCCCCAAACGGAGCCACGGTTCAACACATACACATGAAACAAGATTGAAGGACAAGCTATCCAAAAATACAACTAGGCATCTTACAAGCATCAAAACAACGTGCTACAATTACAAGATAAGCTCAAGCATGGCATGAACTCAAAGTACGGATAGCATGCTTCCAATATAAACAAGGATCATGTTCATAGGCATCAAGAGTAATCCAACATGATCAAGGCAACAAGCAAACTTTATATCACAGATTATGACTTAGTGAAACAGAGCATATACATGAGCAGAGTTAATATGTTGGCATTTTGGAGGCAAGAAATAATTAAGCTAAAGCACAAGAACATGGCAAGCAAAAGCATGTCATGCTAGACCCTATCATGGAGTTCAAGGAACACAAGATGGCATATACATAAGACCAATAGGTTCATGGCATTCATCAAAACAAGATGCAAACATGATATAGCAGATTCTCAGACTTAGTGAAAATCTGGGAAGGCAAACTACATCATCATGATGCTGCATTCGGAGACACACAACAGCAAGCATATAAATTCTAATAATCATGCAAAGGTCATGAACAAGTAATAGGCATGGCATACGCGAAATAACTCCATTGGAACAAGTCCATAAGATGCATAGAACAATAATAATGAGCTTTACCAAATTGAACATGTTGTTGATAGGCTGACATATATATTATCAAGCAACTTGAGAGCAAGAAAGAGACATGCTACACCAACGTATAATTGCAAACAATGGCATGGATGGATAGATCATAACATGAACTTCAATACATGGTCACTAGACATTCCAAGACATGCATGGATAGGACTGTAGCATCAAGCAAACATGGCATCATAATATAACAGTTTCAGACTTGGCAGTTTTTCAACAAGTCTCAGGAAGCAGCAAACAACAAGTAGGTCACTTTGCATGCTTGTTGCACTCACCACAAGGCATATCATGAAAAGTGTATTGCACCACAGCAAAGATGACAATGATTGTGCTCCAAAAAATGTAACATGATGCGCAAACAAAAATCACACAAAAATATATGAAAAATACAAATGAGTAAGTTATGTTAGTTTTCAGCAGTTAACAGCAACATGCACTTTTGCAAAAAAGGTTAAGGCATCAGAACAGTAACATGCATGCAAATGCAACTATCACATAGAGTACTCAAAGACAAACATTTGGACATATCATACACTACAAACAGACCATCATGCACAAAAAATACTAGCAGTTCAACACGCGCACATGATGTTTGAAATCCTGGGAATTAGCCTAAATGACTAAGTCTGAAACTAGGCGCGGAATAACTAAGACACGCACGGTCGATAGATACATCAAGGAGATTGGGCTAGGTTTGTCACTAGAGTAGGCTTGGCCCAGGTTGGTGGAGGAAGCGGCATGCCAGGGCAGACGGAGGCGGGCCAGCTCAGCTGGGCCGGGGCGAGGCCAGCCCACGCATGAGGGGAGGTGGAGCAAGCCAGCGGGTCTTGGCCGGAGATGTTGGGCATTGGGGCTTCGGGCCAGGCGGGGCCCACGATCGGGCGACTGGGCATCGTCTCCTCGATCCCCTCTAGACCGACGGAGGCAGGGCAACGGCGGCTCGATTCCAGCATGGAAGGCAAAGGAGTTGGCTGGCGCGGTCGCAGGGGGTTGGAGACGAGGTCGCGGACAGAAGGATCCGGGTCGGGGTCCCCGGATCTGAGCTCAGGGTCGACGTGGTCACGTGATCCGGTGAGGTGGCGGTGGCGTTAGTAGGCGGTGCGGCGAGGTGCTTAGGCGCGGAGTTGGGTGCTTGCGGCGGGGTGAGGTAGGGGCAACCAGGAGGAGCGGTGTCGGACTTCGGCAGGAGGCGAGGGGGGTCGCGAGCTCCGGCGAGTCACTGCCGGCGGCGAGGCTGGACGCGGAGAGGTTTCCGCTCGGGAGCCAGGACGATGCGGGTGGCGGCGGCGGAGCGCTTGGGCCCCGATGGGCTCGAGCGGGCCCATGCGGGCCTGGCAGGCCAAGGTGGAGTGGGGGAGCTGCGTAAGGGCACGTGGCAACGTGGGAGTGGACAGGGCGGCCGATCTGGGTGGCGGCGGCCAATGGCTGAGCGCCAAGTGGCGCTTGTGAGGTGGTCGGTGGTGGAATTCTAGGAGGGGAGCGGCTGGGTGGCGGCTGAGGAGTGGGTAGGCATGGATTTTGAGGAGGAGGAAGGAGAAGGCCAAATTTGGCTGGGGAAGGAGTTTATATAGGGTAGGTGGGTAGAGTTTGGGTCTAGGGTTTTTTGAAGCGTTTCGGAGCCTCGGATCGAGATCTGATGACACCGGTTGCACGGGGGTTTGTGGGCTGGATGTGCGGGCTGCGAAGAGGAGGTGGGCTATGGGGAGAGAAGAGAGAGAGGCCCTCATTGGTTTTCGGAGACCGAAAACGTCCGACGTTTGTCCGGCTATATGCCGCTATAGGTATAATGGTTGGGCTATGAAACGAGCTCCGAATGTGACGAAAAGTGGCAAGATGTCTACCTACAATATAATAAGACCGCACGCCAACTTTCATCCAATTCCGAGAATTTTTTCTGGCCACTTATAAAATAAATATTCCGAGGTGCCGCGGGCGCGTGCAAGTGTGTCTGTGCTCCGAACGGATAACAAAAAGTGGGAGACCCGGCAACTAAGAACGGATGCAGGTTTTGAAAACATGCATTTAAATGCACATGATGACATGGCGAAGTGCAACAAGCAAGCAAGATGACATGGCAACGACAGCGAATAAGAGGATGACACCTGGCGCATCGGTCTCGGGGTGTCACAACGCTCCCCTACTAACAAGATATCTTGTCCTGATATCTTAGGAACGATACGAAAGAGGAAAAGGAAGAACAAAGTTCTTCTTGGAGGAAATGAGTGAAACAAAAGAATCTCGAGAGGTCGAACAACTTGGAAGAAAGAATACAATGGAGATGAACGAGATTGAGAAGCTTCGGTAAATTGAGGAAACATGACATACGATGAGAATCAAGAGCTTAAATGACAGACAGATATTGAAACCACTCCGGTTAAGCGAGATAGGCACGGAAGAAGAACAAGAAAATTTAGATAGCACTCCGGTTGAATATGTATGGAATAGAACAAGAACTTTAGAAGATGGAATAATACTTGACAAAAGAAAGAGCACACTGACTCCTGAAGAATTGAGAGAATGGAGAAGAAGATGACAACTTTCAGCATAAATGAATCCGAAAAATGGATCTTCAAGAGAAAGGCTTGAACGGAGTTGTTGAAGAATCAACAACAAAAAGACTTAGCTTGATGTGGGCTTACAGAAAACATCTCAAAACTTGAGGTGAATTATGCCACAACCAAAAGATCGAATAGATGAGATGAAGAAATAAATGCAAAACTCCACTTCAAAAGAACATAAAGAATTATTTGCATCTCGAGGCGCAAGAAAAAGAATACTTGAGCTGCTCCACAAGGATTTTATGAACACTTGAAGAATGAATTAAATCATTAAGAACCACCGTGAAGAACTCCGGTAACAAAAGGATAATGAGATAGAAGTGAAGGATGCACGAACAAGATTAAAGCTTTGCGATGATTTCGATAGAGCTCCGACGAGATAGCCGAGAAAACTTTGAACTTCGGAAAAGAAAAGATGAAAACACTTGGGACTAGAATTTATTCGTCACGAATAGACTCCGAGGAAGGAATTAATCAACGTGATGAAACAAGAATAAGAACTACATTATGCTTATCCTCCACTAATTAAATTGATGTGAAGTAATGGATTTTCATACAACTTACTCGCGTTGAAATTGAATAAAGAGGGATATAGCACAAAACTTGAGAAAGTCTTCATGTACCACCGGTAGGATTGGAAAGAACGAATGAATTGATATGATGTTAAAGGAAAAATGAATCTTGAAGGAACCACCGTGAGAATTGAAATCGAGCTATGAAGGAGGCAAAACTACGTGAAGGATTCAAGATGAGCGAAGAAAAGAGAAGGAATCACCGGAAAGAATTAAACTACGGACGAAGAAAAAGAACGAAGATATCGCGAGCTGATTAGAGAAAAACTTGAACGAAGCACTGGAAGAATATGGAAACAAACGAAGGGCATCAATTGAGAATAGTTAGAGGACGAAGTTGAAAACTGAGAACGAAGAAATCATCTGAAATGATGGCCTTCGGAGGATCACAATGGAAAGAATTCATGAATTGCTTTGGGTGGGTAAGAAAAGATTTATTGACGATCGGAATAACTCGAGAGGATAGCATTAAGCAAGAAGCACGAATATTCGAGAGAACGGTCAATATTCAGAGGAAAAATCTTCTTCGGTCTTCAAGTGTTGAGAATGACGACGAGAAACATTACAAAAATTCTTGAGATACTCCGGAAGAATGAAAGGAGGAAATGTTGAACGAAGCATGAAAGGAATTTGAAAATGATCTTGAAGAAGGCATATGACTGATGGAATCCATACTTATGTCACACTTTGAAAAAAATTGGAGAATAGCTCCGGAAAATTAGAAGAGTCGGGTAAGATCCTCGGAAAAGACCTGTGGGTTAGGGCCCACTCAGAAGAAAACATCATTGGTAAGGGATGTTTGACTAAAAATTGATGCACCGGAACAATTGAATGACTCGAATGACGTGACAACCTCGAGTTAATTGGAACATAGACGGATCTCCTGAGATGTTTTCAGAACTCCAGAATGATTAAATGGCTAGAGGACAACGAGCAAGGGGAAATCATTTGAGCAATGGAAAAGAATATGACCAACACCGAGAATAATTGAATTGGATCCACGGAAAAGAAAAAGAAATGAAGAATGTCGAACAAGACGAGAAATCACTTGTTGAAATAATTGATGAAACGAATTCAACGACTTCACACGAGTAGGATAGATACTCAATTAAAGACTCCAGCTCCGAGAAGAAAAAGGGTGGGCGGGTGGGAAAAATAAAAAACACTTCGGATGGGGAAAACGACGCCGGTTGAGAAAGAACTGAGGACTGATCTAGCAAAAGACAAGGAGGGTCGAATCAACTTGACGAGAATTGCACTGGATGAGAAGAGCTGACACCACAACGAGCGAAAACTAACTGCGTGGTCCTAACAAAAATTCAAGGAGAAGAGGAGTAATCCAAAACACCTACGTCAAGATTCCTCACCAGAGCGACGAAGGGGATGAGGAGTAAAAAGAATTCCTACTTTCCAATATAACTAGACTCTAAAAAAGTTTTTCTTCTAGGCTCGACAGTGACCAAGCTACGATCAATAAAGGGGGATCCTATGGTCGGTCGAGGTTCTTATACCAACTTGTCACGCCCAAGATGAGATTCTATCCCGATCACGTGAAGAACTCGTGATTGGGCCACAACCGCATTTCGGGCGCTTAGCAAGATGGATATCATTACATCATACCATTACATAAATAGATGGGGATACATACAAGTCATAAAAACTTCCACATGAATACAACAATTCACACACAAGACATCCGACTACGGATGAAAAACTTGAAAAGCACAATGACATCCATCCTGCTATCCCAGGCTGCCGGCCAGGAACCTATCCCAAGATCAACGAAGAAGAAGAAGAAAGAACTCCAACACAAGTAAACATCACTCTCACGTCAAGTCATCGGAAACCTGCACCTGCAACTGTTGTTGTAGTATATGTGAGCCATGAGGACTCAGCAATCCCATAACCATGTGTATCAAGACTAGGAAGCTTAATGGGTATGGAGAGGTTAAGTGGTGAGGTTGCAGCAGCGGCTAATCATATGTATGGTGGCTAACTTACGAGTACAAGAATAAGATGAGCATCTACGCAAACGGTCGCAAACTAGTAATGATCGCTAAGAGATCTTGAACTACCTACGCGTCAAACATAACCCCATCGTGTTCTCTTCCCAAACTGAAAAGAGACTGTCACGGTAACTCACGTGGTTGGTGTATTTATTTCGGATCCTCTGTCAAGTATTCTACAACTGGACATTAACAAATTCCAATCTGCCACATAGCCACGGGCATGGCTTTTGAAAGATCATATCCCTCCAGGGGTGTCCCAACTTAGCCCATCACAAGCTCTCACCATCAGTAGAGGTAAAACCTCTTAACTTAGGGACACCCCGATCTGACTCGGAATCCCGGTGCACAAGACATTTCGACAATGGTAAAACAAGTCCAGCAAGACCTCCCGGCGTGCCGAGACCCTGATAGTAGCTGCGTGTATCTCTTCTCAGGACACGTCCGGATGAGCACGGCGTACAACGACCAAATACCCCAAGTTGCCAAGGGGCGGCGCCGCAAACGACTCTAGTTTGCGACCAACACCATCAGCACTGGCCCCCCTATATGTAGAAAGAATCCCCGGGTACACGACCCCCTATGCAAATTAATTAATTAATTAAGTTTTTATTATGAGGCCAATTAAAACCAAAGTTGGGCCTTGCTGGAGGAGTTTTATTCAAAGCGAACTGTCAAGGGGACCCCCCCAATTGTGTTAGTAACGCAAAGTCAAGGAACATAACACAGGTTTATCAGTTCTTAAGGCGGCATGAGTGGAACAAAACACCAGGCAAAAGGCCGAGCCTTCCACCCATTGCCAAGTATATAGGTGTCTTAAATATAGTAAGGTATAATGTGATATTCCTAAAATATCCAAGATCCGACATGGAGCAATCTTCATCTTCACCTGCAACTAACAACGCTATAGGAGGGGCTGAGCACACAATAACATAGCCATACGACGGTTTGCTAGGATGGCGTCAAGGTAAGAGGGTGTTTCAAGGCAACAAAGAGAGGCAGACGACAAATAGATAGGCAGCGCGACATATAGCGATAGCATCGAGACAACTAGCATAGCAATGATAGTAAAGATATCCAAGGTGACAGTCATCTTGCCTGAGATCCTACTAGGAAGAAGAACGAGTCCAAGAAGAAGACGAAGCCACGAATACGAACCAAGCGTAGTCGAACGAATCTTCACGATCGCAACGAAACAGGAACTAACGAGAAAAAGCAAACAACATGGTAAACACACAACACATAGCAGATTCTCAGACTTGGTGAAAATCTGGGAAGGCAAACAATATCATCATGATGCTGCCTTCGGAGACAAATAATAGCAAGCATAGCAATTCTAATAAGCATGAAAAGGTCATGAACATTTAATAGGCCTGTCATACCCCAAATAACTCCATTGGCACAACTCCATAAGATGAATAGAACAATAACAATGAGCTTTCCCAAATTGAACATGCTATTGACAAGCTGACAGATATATTATCAAGCAACTTGAGAGCAAGAAAGAGACGTGCTACAACAACTTATAATTGCAAACAAGGGTATGGATGGATAGAGCATAACATGGACTTCAAGACATGGTCATTGGACATCCCAAAACATGCATGGGTAGGAATGTAGCATCAAGCAAACATGGCATCATAATATAACCGTTTCAGACTTAGCAGTTTTTCAACAAGTCTCAGGAAATAGCAAACAGCAAATAGGTCACTTTGCAAGCTTGTTGCACTCACCACAAGGCATATCATGAAAAGTGGATTGCACCACAGCAAAGATGACATGATTGTGCTCCTAAAACATGTTGACATGATGCGCAAAGAAAAATCACACAAACAGATATGAAAAAGACAAATGAGGAAGTTAAGTTAGTTTTTAGTAGTTAACAGCAACATGCACTTTTGCAATAGAGATTAAGGCATCAAGATGAACAGTAACATGCATGCAAATGCAACTATCACACAGAGCACTCAGAGACGAATATTTGGACATATCATACACTACAAATGGACCATCATGCACAAAAAATACTAGCAGTTCAACATCCGCACATGATGTTTGAAATCCTGGGACTTAGCTGAAATGACTAAGTCTGAAACTAGGCGCAGAATAACTAAGAGATGCACGGGCGACAGACAGAGCAAGGAGAGTAGGCGGGATTCTCACTAGAGTGGGCTTGGCCTAGGTTGGTGGAGGAGGCGGCTGTACAGGGCAGACGAAGGCGGGCCGGCTCAGCTTGGCCGGGGCGAGGCCGACCCACGCGCGAGGGGAGGCGGAACAGGCCGGCGGGTCTGAGCTGGAGCTGTTGGGCCTAGGGGCTTCGGGCCATGCAGGGCCCACGATCGGGCGGCTGGGCGTCGTCTCCTCGATCCTCTCTTAACCGAGGGAGGCTGGGCATCGGCGGCTCGATCTGGTGGGGACGGCGACGGAGTTGGCCGGCGGGGTCGCAGGGAGTTGGAGACGAGGTCGGGGACAGAAGGATCCGGGATGGGGTCGACGGATCTGAGCTCAGGGTCGACGGGGCACGGGATCCCGCGAGGTGCTTCGGCGTGAAGTTGGGCGCTGGTGGCGGGGTGAGGTAGGGGCGACGAGGAGGAGAGGCGGTGGCGGATTCCAGCAGGACGCGAGGGGGCTCGCGAGCTCTGGCGAGTCGCCGGCCGGCGGCGGGGCTGGACGCTGGGAGGTCTCCGCTCGGGAGCCAGTGCAATGCAGGTGGCGGCGGCAGAGCGCTCGGGCCCCGATGGGCTTGTGTGGGCCCATGCGGTCCTGGCGGGCCGAGGTGGAGTGGGGGAGCTGCGCAGGGGCACGTGGCAACGTGGGAGTGGACGGGGCGGCTGATCTGGGTGGCGGTGGCTAATGGCTGAGCACCATGTGGCGCTTGTGAGGTGGTCGGCGGTGGAATTCGAGGAGGGGGCCGGCTGGGTGGCGGCTGAGGAGTGGGTAGGCACGGATTTCGAGGAAGAGGAAGGAGAAGGCCAAATTTGGCAGGGGGCTTTATATAGGGTAGGTGGCTAGGGTTTTGGTCTAGGGTGTTTTTGAAGCGTTTCGGAGCCTCGGATCGAGATCTGACGACTCTGGTTGCAAGGGGGTTTGTGGGCTGGATTAGAAGGGCTGCAAAGAGGAGGTGGGCTGTGGGGGAGAGAAGAGAGAGACAGGCCCGCGGGGGTTTTCGGAGATCGAAAACGTCCGACGTTTGTCCGGCTATATTGCCACTATAGTATTAACGGTTGGGCTAGCATACGAGCTCCGAATGCGACAAATTTTGGCAGGCGGTCTACCTACAATATAATAAAATTGCACGCCAACTTTAATCCCATTCCGAGAACATTTTCCGGCCACTTATAAAATAAATATACGGAGGTGTCGCAGGCGCGTGCAAGTGTGTCTGGGCTCTGAACAGACAACGGAGAGTGGGAGACCCGGCAACTAAGAATGGATGCAAGTTTTGAAAACACGCAGATGAAATGCACATTATGACATGGCAAAGTGCAACATGCAAGCAAGATGACATGGCAACGACAACTAATAAGAGGATGACACCTGGCGCATTGGTCTCGGGGTGTCACACTCCAACCTGGCCGCTGCATCAACCTGAACGGACCAAAACACTGCGGCGCTCCTCCGCTGTCCATCACCTTCACCAGGTACTCGCCTTGTTTCTCTTCTAATCTGCATTAGGGTTTCCTTAGTTCCTCCGTTCATCGATGTTCATCCTGCTCGCTCGTAGTTCATCCATCATATTTCTTAGTTGAATCCCAACGCAATACCGAAGTCACACGGTAGCAGTTCTAATATTTGTGATTCATTATAGATCCATCCAGCCTCTGCAAGATTCGTTTTCAACATACCAGTTCTTCCTCGGTCATTTTAGTTCTAGGAATTACTTTTCTTTTCTGAACTGTCGTAGATCCGTAAATAAAGCTGCAACCTATGAAAACTGTTTAAACAACACTCAGCGGAATATTCAGCTTTTTCATCTTCATAAACTATTGATTAGACATGCCATATGCGGCGGCTTACAAAATGCTCCTTTGACCCGCCAGCCTCTGGCCGGCTTCAAATTTGCAAAAGGATCTGTACCACAATATTGAATTTGCTGCATTTATTTCATGTTCACAGCTTAGTGATTTCTGGCTCATCATGACCAAGGCTCCCACAACCTGCGATTGGCTTCGCTCTCAAGTTACGGAGGAAAATCCCAAAGATTTCATGGATATGTGCATTTTAGCTGCCAATAAGGTCATCCATTGGCGGGCTCCAGGTTTTGAATGCCCTCCCGATCCTCAAGATGGAGAAGTTATAGTCTTTACAAACCACATGCTCCAGGGGTTTGCACCACCCGGCTCTAAATTCTGTCGAGACATTCTGCACTTCTATAATCTTCACCCTCAAGATATTGGTCTGAATTCCATCTCAAACATATGCAATTTTCAAGTGTTGTGTGAACTATACCTTGGTGAAGAGCCCTCTATTGATCTATTCAGAGACTATTATTATATCAACTGCCAAACTGAGATGACTGATGGGCCTATTCTTGAGCTTGGAGGTATCTCCATCCAGAGGCGGAGGGACATAATCTTTCCAGCTAATGCGCTGCCGAGTCACCCAAAAGACTGGTATTTTACTTAGTTTTATTGCAAAGAGACCTCTCCAGAAGGAGAGAATCCTCTACCGGGTTTTACCCATACCGGCTCTTAACTAATACCCCACTTCCAAACAAGTTGACTGCTGAAGAACGGATCCCTTTTGCTTCCACCTTATCAAAGATGTGGGCTCTAGTTGCCTACAGCTTAAGCGGAGTCGATCTGGTTCGTTGATGGTTTGCATGGAGAATATTTCCTTTAAGCCACTGCTTCGGCTTAATGTGTCAATATAATGGGGTCCCCAATGACCCGTTGCGATATAATTCCACTGAACTGACTCAAGGAGAAATCAGTGACACCGTCAAATCTCTCCCCAGTGAGTCATTTGATAACTGCTGCAAGACGCGCCTCGCCCCTTTTTGTACTCTCAACCCGGCTCCGGCTGTAAGTGTAATATAAACTTTGTCCATCTGTCATTTTTCTGAATATTAAATTGCTTATCTTATTCATGTATAACCAGGCCAACTCTTCTTTTTGGAAGAAGAAATTACCAAACACTACTGTTCCAACCAAGAGGGGAAAGACGGCTAGCCGCGGCCTGGGTCATCACAAAAAATCAGCAGCACTAGAACATCTTGAGCCGAACGAGTCAGAGTTAGAACTCGACTCACATGGTATTCTTTTTATGCAACTTATTGATGCCGATTTACCTCAGGAGGACGCAGAAACAAGTCATGCTGATGTTGTTGAGGTAATCTCCGTCTCCTCCGACTCAAAACCTTTGCGAAGACAGAAAACACGGCGGGTCGTCAGAAAAGCAAGATTTTCCCATCCTGTTGCTTACTTGGATCCAAATTTTATTTTAAAGAATCAACAACATGAATCAAGACGCAACACCCGGAGCCATGGCCAAGAAGAACTCATGGCCGGCCTATCAAACACACCATCGGCTCAGAAATGTCAGCATGAGGTGCCTCATAGCCCTACGTCATCATTGTGAGTAGCCGACCTCATATGCCAACCACTTAATCCTTCTGACTCGGCATACCAGGAATCATCTTTTTTATCTGGCTACTCTAGAGGGACGCAGCTTCCCACTTTTGTGGTTAACCTGATGTAAGTATCGCTATTTGGTAAGTAAATTTCTTCCATTTCATACTTATCAAGTTTTATCATCATTATTAAAGGGCCAAAGCCAAGACGAGTAAGAAACTGAAGGTGGCCGAGTGTTCCAAAGCTGCTGAAGAAGCAAATCCAGCTTCCAAAGCTCATGAAATTATAGCTAAAGATCGTGAAGACAATGATAAACGGCAAGATGAGCCGCCTTCACAACTTAACCCGGCTTCAACCATCGGTGATAACCCGATGCACATTTATGACCCGCCAAGCCCTAAGCCATCTTCTCCCATCAAAAAATTTACTGATGGCCATGCTGAGGTTGTTCTAATCACCGGATTAGCCTTTAAGCCGCCTGGAGCTCCTACAGTGCTTGCCAAACATTCTGTGAAAGATGAGATTCTTGCGGCTGAGAAGAACCAAACAAAGTTTGACCTTGCAAGCTATTCTCAGTTGTAAGGCAATGAACTCTATTCCGGCTATTTGAGCCGTCTGAATACTAGTCGCGAATTGGATGTTGATTTGGTCAGAAGGATGCGGCAGAAGTATGAGGTATGACCATATTTACTCTCCTGCATATATATATATATATATATATATATATATATATATATATATAT
>LR738711.1:416944501-417029704 GCA_902687465.1 Secale cereale
ATATATATATATATATATATATATTTATGCAGCCCATAAGTATTATCCATAGGAAAAAAATATGTTGAGTATGGGTAAGACTTAGTAGTAGTTGACTTTGAATTTCAGGTCATAGCCCTCAAGGGCTGGCTTATCTGATAAAGATGAGTCGGGTCCTTTTAAAAAAATTGTGTCAAAAGAACTTTCCATAGCCCTCAAGGGCAGACTTATCGGATAAAGATGAGCTGGGACTTCAATAATATATCTTGAGAAGAACTTCGTGGCACATTGGCCCCCAAGGGCCTGCTTATCTGATAAATATGAGACGGGTCTTCAATAATATAACTTGAGAAGAACTTTGTGACACATTAGCCCCCAAGTGCCGAGTGTATTGCTTGCAATGTGCTTGGGACTTGCCTACTAGTTGCTCCGTGACTGATATCCATGTTGAAATATATTTATAGCCTTCCTTTGTGAATTTCAGGATGCCTTAAGCTTGAACGACTCTCAACACACCAAACTAAGAAACCTTCTTAAACACCAGGAGGCTGAAGCTCGCAAATCTGAATCCAAGTTCAAGTTTTGCTTGGATAAAAATGAAAAGCTCAAAGCCAGTTTTTCGTCAGAGATAGTTGCCTAGGAAAAGGAGAAGACCATTTTACTACAAAGGGTAGAATCAGCGGAATCGTCGTTATAAGAATACACTGCAGAGTTGTCCGGCTTAAAAAAGTCATATCTCACAGATGACAGCCGCTATATTTGGTAAGCATCACTTGATCTATAATTCCTCATATTATTTTATATTAACCGGCCTGGTGACTAATGAGTAACCTTGCAAAACAAGCCCTAGAAGCTCCAACCTTGGCCTCGTTATGCTTCTGAAACTGAAAGCCGTCTATGCCTTGGTGGAACAACTTTAAACAGGCACTCAATGGGCTCTTGTGGCAATTTCCAACGGGAGAGAGCCGCCCACGCTCATTAAGGATGTGCGAGCCAAATTGTCTATATGCCCCAGGAGTTGGAAGAAATTAACTTGTCAACCACCCGCTCTGGTGCCATTACCGCTCTCAGCTGAGCCAAAGCATGGCAAGCGAAACTAGACCCAGCAGAGATGGCAACTGGCTGTCCAGGCCTTAAAGAAGATGGGTCTCCTTTTGATGAATCAGACTTAGCAAAATGTGTAAAAGCGATGCATCCCTTAGCGTGCAAACTGGCTCAAGAAACTAATTTGTCCAGGTACCAACCGGGGTGCAACATGGAAAATACTAAGGTCAAAATGTCGGCGTATGACATTGTGGATCTCACTCCTTCAACGCGTAAGCATACTTTTGCTGCTGATGTTGACTCGTCACCAATTATCAATGATGAAGCTATATTCGAGGCCTTAACCGGCATCGATTACACGACCCTTGACCTTAAGATGAACGAAGCAGAAGAGCCGGAGTTCGATGACCCGGAGTCGACAACTCGCCGCAACGAAGGCAACTGATAGTACAAACGACTCTTTGATTGTGATATGAACCTATTGCTCCAGAAAACACTTTGCTCCAATTTTTGCAGGCTGCTGATAGCCTTGTAATAGGCTAGTTTTAAAACAATGATCTGCCATGCCAGCGTGCATGCTAAGCCTTTACAACTACTTTATTAGAAATACTATGATGCGCGTCGTTCTAAACAAAATATATAACTCAATGCTTGATATCTTCTTTAAGTTTTATTCGTCTGTGAGGTCTCAATCTGAATCTATACTGGTGACTCAAAAGTTGATATTTGACCAAGTGATGAACCCATTTGTAATGGCCTGTAACAAAACAAAAATAGGTAATCTCAATGCTTATAATCAGCACGGGTTATAATCCAAAAGACTCAAGTATGAGCCGCAATACACTAGTGACTTAGAAGTGAAATCTAGGGTGGGTGACTACCTGAAATAATAAATTCTGAATATCATAAGCCGGAGCCCAATGACTTGGAGGTTCATAATACGGGTCAAAAAACAAATTTTGTAATTTTAAAAGCATCAAATAAATCGAAGATAGAAAAGATGCAAATCTCAAATATGTAGTTCTCCGGCTTAAAAAAGCAAGATATAATTTTTTTTGGCTCTGAGGCCTCCAATTTACTTTTAAGGCTTTTAACAACCTATTGGCATATGCCACATGATTGCCGCAAAAGGCAACAACGGCCTATTTGGCTGACGCCACATGATTGCTTAAAAGGCAGCAACGACCTATTTGGTTGACGTCGCATGATTGCTTTAAAAGGCACCAACGGACTATTTGGCTGACGCCACATGATTTCTTTAAAAGGCAGCAACGACCTATTTGGCTGACGCCACATGATTGCTTTAAAAGGCAACAACGTCCTATTTGGCCGATGCCACATGATTGCTTTAAAAGGCAGCAATGGCCTATTTGGACGACGCCACATGATTGCTTTAAAAGGCAGCAACGACCTATTTGCACTATAAGTTGGCTCTCACATGACATAAGCCATCGTGTTCACCATAATGATTTTAGGGTCTTAAGGAAGATTGACTATTAAAAACTCAAAAAGTCAGTTTTTGGAGGAGCAAGTCACAAACGGGCAGGTAAAAACTTGTTAACGCGGCTGTTTAAGCCGGTCAAGGGTAAAAAAAAACCATAGGAGATAAGCCCCCAAGTGATCTAACGACCAACCAATAATAACTCAGATATTAAAAAAACAACAGAGACCCAGTATTTCACGGCTGCTAACTTTATTATATTGATCATAAGAATGTATATACACTGTGAAAGGTATGTACAAGGATAAATGCAGGCGGCTTAAGTGTAGTACGGCCGAAGATGTGTAATATTCCGCGGACGACGGGTCTCCTCTTTCGACTTACGGGAATCTTTATGCTCATGCACATCAATGAGATAATATGACCCATTATGCAAATTCTTACTGACCACAAATGGGCCTTCCCAAGGTGGAGATAACTTGTGCATATTAGTTTGATCCTAGATTAGACGGAGCACCAATTCGCCTTCTTCAAATGTCTGGGTCTTCACCCTGCGCCTATGATAGTGACGTAGGTCTTGCTGATATATTGCTGAACGAGCCACCGCCAGATCACATTCATCATCCAAGGTATCAATTGCATCTTGACGTGCAATTTCATTATTAGCTTCAACATAAGCCGCCACACGAGGTGAAGCATGACGGATATCACTTTGAAGAACCGCCTCTGCACCGTAAACCATGAAGAAATGTGTATAGCCTGTTGATCTGTCAGGGGTGGTGTTGATGCTCCAAATCACATAAGGTAATTCCTCGATCCAACCACCCGGCGTTTATTGTAAAGGAACAAGAAGCCAGGGCTTGATATCTTTCAAGATTTCTTGATTAGCCCGCTCAACTTGACCATTAGACTATGGATGAGCCACAGAAGAGACATCAAGACGAATATGCTCTTGATGACAAAATTCCTCCATAGCACCCTTGGATTGATTTGTACCATCATCGATGATAATACTATGAGGGTACCCAAAACACAAGATCACTCTTTTTAATGAACTGATCTGATGTCGCAGCATCACACTTGCTAACCGGCTCTACCTCAACCCACTTGGTAAATTTGTCAACCACCACCAAGAGGTGTGTTTTCTTATCCTTAGACCGCTTGAAAGGACCGACCATGTCAAGGCCCCAGACCGCAAATGGCCAAGTGATTTGAATCAACCTCAACTATTGAGCCGGCACATGTGCTCGTCGAGAAAATTTATGATATCCATCACACTTACTAACTATATCCTCTGCATTAGCTTGAGCCATCAACCAGTAAAATCCATGAAGAAAGGCTTTAGCCACTAACGATTTTGAGACGACATGATGACCACAATCACCTTCAGGGATTTCTCTTAAGATGACACGACCCTCTTCAGGAGAGACACAACATTGGAACACACCTGTTACACTACATCGGTGTAACTCGCCATTAATAGTTGTCATGGATTTAGATCGTCGTGTTATCTGTTTGGCCAAAGTTTCATCCTGAGGTAAGTCGCCCCAGGTCATATAAGCCAAATAGGGTTGTGTCCAATCAGGAATAGCATGGAGAGCCACCACCAATAGTGCCTCCGGGTCAGGGATATCAATATCCTCTTCTGATGTTAATTTGACAGAAGGATTATTCCACACGTCAAGAAACACATTGGGAGGCACCGGCTTACGTAGAGACCCAAACTGGCTCAAACAATAAAGCCGCTTCATTCTTCCTTCGGTCACGATGCTCCACCTAATATCCCTTAAAGTGACGATCAATATTATCAACCGCCCGGTAATAAGTTGCCATGAGCGGGTCTTTAGAGTCCCAAGTACCTGAAACTTGCTCGGCCACCAAATCTGAATTGGCAAAACACCTAACCTGGCTTAAATTCATCTCTTTGGCCATTCGAAGACCATGAATCAAAGCCTCATATTCGGTTGCATTGTTAGTACAAGGAAACATTAGTCATAAAACATAACAAAATTTGTCTCCTTGTGGGGAAGTTAAAACAACTCCAGCCCCCGAACCTTCTAATTGTCTCGATCTATCAAAATGAATAGTCCAATATGTATTATCGGGCTTCTCCTTGGGTGTCTGCAACTCCGTCCTGTCATTGATGAAATCCACAAGAGCCTGGGACTGGATGGTTGTCCTTGGCACATACTTCAAGCCATGGGGACCATGTTCAATGGCCCACTTAGCCACCCAATCTATAGCCTCTCTCTTCTGAGTAATATCTCCCAAGGGAGAAAAACTGACAACTGTAATAGGATGTCCAAGAAAATAGTGCTTCAACTTACGACTAGCCAGGAATACCCCATAGACTAATTTTAACCAATGTGGGTATCGTTGTTTAGAGTCAACTAACACCTCGCAAACATAATAAGCCAGCCTCTGGACTAGGTACTCCTTACCCGTTTCCTTGCGTTCTACCACAATCGCCACACTGACAGCCCTGTTGTTAGTTGCCACATATAAAAGCAAAGGCTCTTTCTCAATAGGAGCTCCGAGGATGGGTGGCTCAGCTAATTGTTTTTTGAGGGCCTCGAACGCCTCATTAGCAGCATCACTCCACACAAAGTGATCTGTATTCTACATCATCTGGTAAAGAGGAATCACCTTCTCTCCCAGGTAGCTTATGAACCGGCTCAAAGCTGCAATACGACCCGCCAAGTGCTGAACATCATTGACACACGCCGGCTTAGACAACGAAGTTATAGCCTTAATTTTCTCCGGTTTAGCTTCAATACCCCTCTCTGACACCAGAAAACCCAAGAGTTTGCCTACATGCACACCAAAAACATACTTGGCCGGGTTAAGAATCATTTTGTACACCCGGAGATTGTCAAAGGTCTCTTTCAAATCATCCAACAAAGTTTTTTTTCTTGGACTTGACAACAATATCATCCACATAAGCATGAACGTTGCATCTGATCTAGTTATGGAAAATGTTCTGGACACAACATTGATATGTCGCTGGCACTAATGACCCCAAAGGGCATAGACACATAGCAGAAAGCTCCAAAAGTTGTGTTAAAACACGTGTTCTCTTGGTCTTTAACTGCCATCTTAATCTGATGGTAACCAGAATATGCTTCCAGGAAACACAAATGCTCGCAACCCGTCGTAGCATCTATGATCTGATAAATACGGGGTAGAGCAAAAGGATCCACTGGACAAGCCTTGTTAAGATCTGTATAATCCACACACATGTGCCAGGTACCATTTTTCTTAAGCACCAGCACCGGGATAGCCAACCACTACGGACGAAAATCTTCCACAATGAACCCAACTGCTAAGACCAGGGATGCCTCTTCTCCGATAGCCTTACGCCTTTCTTCATTTAAACGGCGAAGGAACTGCTTCACCGGCTTATACTTAGGATCAATATTGAGAGTGTGCTCAACGAGTTCTCTCGGTACACCCGGCATGTCTCGCGGCTTCCATGTAAAGATGTCCCAATTCTCATGGATGAACTCGATGAGCATGCTTTCCTATTTTGGATCCGAATTAGCACTGATGGTGAACTGCCGAAGATGAGTTGCCTGGGACAAAATCAACCTGCTTAGTATCATCGGCCAACTTAAAATTTTGCAAAGGGTCTTGCTTAGTGGTCGGCTTCTTCAAAGGGGACATGTCATCCGTGAAAGTGCTGTATATCGACTAGAGGGGGGTGAATAGGCGATTTTTATGAAAGTCTTCAAAACATGGAAGTTTCGAAGACAAACTATAGAACCGATCCTATTTATATGCAGCGGAAGGTAGACTACATAAGACAAGCCATAGTCAAGTATTCAATGAAGTGAAACCATGAAGACTAATAGCAGCTGGGCAATATGGATCAGGATGGAAGATTGTATGAAGCCAATCAGAACAAGTAGTCAAACAGTGAAGTCAAACAGATAAGGCAAACATGCAATGACTTCACAAAGACAAATAGTAAGTAAAGAGAAGGGAAGAGATAGAACCAGTAGCTTGGGGAAGACAGTGATTTGTTAGACCAGTTCCAGTTGCTGTGACAACTATACGTCTGGTTAGGGAGGCTGAGATTTAACTCAGAAGACCGCGTCTTCACCTTATTCCCCTTGAGCTAAGGACACCTAGTCCTCGCCCAATCACTCTGGTAAGTCTTCAAGGTAGACTTCCAAACCTTCACAGACTTCGTTCACCGGCAATCCACAATGAATCTTGGATCCTCAGAACACGACGCCTAACCAGCTGGAGGAAACATAGTCCTCAAGTGTAACAAGTCTTCAGGTCACACAGACAGAAAGACTTCAGTGATGCCTAACACTCTTTGGCTCTAGGTGTTTGGGCATTGTCCTCGCAAGGATCTCTCTATCAAATGCTTCGGAGGTGGGTTGCTCCCAAACGACAAAAGCCGTGTAATAACTCTGAGCAGCCACCAATTTATGGTGTAGGGGGTGGGCTATTTATAGAAACTGGGCAACCCGACCTGATTTGTCTGAAGTGACCCTGGGTCAATAGGGAACTGACACGTGTTCCAACGGTCAGATTTCAAACACAGACGACAACTTTACTTGGGCTACAAGTAAAGCTGACTCATCCAGCTCTGGATAAGATTTGCTCTCATTGTCTTCGCTCGAGGAAATAGGATTTGGTTGAGCATCACTTCAGTCACTCTGACTTAGTTCACTTGGACCCCACTTAACAGTACGGTGGTTCCTATTACTCAACAAAGAAGAAAAGGAAACAACGAAACATCTAAGTCTTCGCGCTCCATAGTCTTCACAGAATGTCTTCTCTCGTCATAGTCTTCAATATGATTATCTTCATATACCACCATTGTCGTCAATGTCTTCATACATTTTTAGGGGTCATCTCCGGTAGGTAAACCGAATCAGTGAGGGACTACAACCTGTGTTATCCTGCAATTCTCACAAACACATTAGTCCCTCAACCAGGTTTGTCGTCAATACTCCAAAACCAACTAGGGGTGGCACTAGATGCACTTACAATCTCCCCCTTTTTGGTGATTGATGACAAACTGGTTGAAGTTTTCAACGGGGATAAAAGTATGTGAAATTGTAAGGATAAAGGTATTGTCGTCATAAGTAGCAAAAGGCTCCCCTGAAGATGTGCATATAATTAATTTGCTTTTGAATGCAAATGCACATGGCAGGTTGTACTTGTGGAGATCCTCTTCAACTTATGAAGACAATTCATCATGCACAATTGATATTTCGAATATAATGATATGCATAATGAGAAATGGACGTCTGCAAAATGACTAACTGCGGAATATATCGTAGCACATGCGGAATTTATCATCGCATTACAGAGTACCAGAAAACATAGCAGACGACCATCAAGTTTAAGTGTTACAACTCAAAGAACCAAATGTAGCAAAAGCGAGAGTTGTAAGCACTAGGAAAAATATAGAGCAGACGCCCATATGGACCCGCTTGAAGACTATCAACTCATATGCTTCTCCCCCTTTTGTCAGTAAGGACCAAAAAGGTTTGAAGACATAGAGCCTCTACTTGTTCCCAGTTGGAGCAGGAGAAGATGCAGGGTCAGCGTTGGTGTTTGGCGGTGCAGAAGTAGTTGGTGCAGTGTCGACACGCGCTGAAGGAGGAGGTGGTGAGGTAGCATCATCTTGATCATCTATCACCCTGGCATTAACCGTTGCAGCGGAGGAGGAATAGTTAGAGTCTTCAAGAGACGGAGTTCGACGCAAAACATCATTCCTTGGGGGAGTGTGGTCAAACTTGAATCTTTCTGTGAAGCCATCGTCTTGAAGATCTGCTTCAGCACTCAGCAAAGTCAAACTCTTCCATGACCTCCGACAGGTTTCATGAGCAACAAAAGCATTCTTGGTGGCAAGTTTGCGAATGCGATTGACGTCCACCAAGAGGCTTGGCATCTAACGCTTCAGCCAGTAGTGATGCTTATCCTGTTTTTGATGTAAGGCAACGAGAAGCTCTCGGTCATTGAGAACACGAGATCACTTCCGAGGCCTTTGGGAAATGGTGCTCTTAGTAGCTTCAGTCTCTGCATGGCGAGGTAAGCGAGTAGGGCTAGCCAGAGGATAAACACGAGTGACCGCTGGAACTTCTTCAATGGGCCGAGTGAAGCTTTGGTGATCAGCGTTGTGAATACTAACATGCTCTTTGGTTGGCTCTTGGTATATGGCTTCTGCTGACATATCAACCTCTGGCAACAATATGTGATGGTTGTGAGCAGAAGGCTGATAGTTGATAGCAGAATGAAGCTTGATGAGGCGCATAATCCATGGAGCGTAGAACTTGAGTCCAAATAGATTAGAGCCTGAAATAGCCAACTGCCTGATAAAGAAGTCTTGAGCGTTGAAGCTGATGCCATTGAAGATATAGAATACCAATGTCTTCATTGTGCCTTCAAGCTTGGCTGATGAAGAGTGTCCTTTGACAGGCCATAGAGTTCGCCTGATGATATGATATATGGTGCGTGGCAAATACTCAAGGTCTTCAACATAGAACTCTTCTGGGTATTCAGCATCGAGCGGCAAGGGCTTCATCATGCTTAGCATTTGGCTCATGTTGGGCTTGGGCTTCTGAAAGATACTCTCCAAGGCTTCGCTGTGTAGTTGACAGCCAGGTTCATATAGTTCTCCTGGAGTGGGCAGGCCAGTTAGCTCAATGAGGTCAAAGGCTTTGGCTTCATGATGGATATTGCCTGTCATCCACTCAAGGACCCATGTCTTCGGATCCCTACTGTAGCCGTGAATGTGGAGGGTTGCATAGAATTGCAGAAGCAGCTCTTCATTCCAGTGCTCTTTGTCAGTCACAAAGTTCAGCAGGCCAGCATCACGGAAGCAATCAAGAGCTTCTTCAAGACAGGGCAACCCAGTAATGGCTTCAGTGTCAAGACGCATATGAGGGAAGATGCGCCCTTGATCATAGAGTACTCGTGAATAATAACTGCGCTGTTGATGGCTCCGGAACCTATCTGATGAAATCCTTGGCTTGGAGTAGGGGTTCTCGGCGCTATCAAAGAAAGTGTTGTGCGCAGTGAAACCATTAGCATTGAAGGACCCTGACGAAGTTGCAGTACCTGGGAACCTTGGCAGTCTTGGCTTGGGCTTCTGAACCTGAGGCCTGTGCTCAACGTGGTAATCAAATTGTGGACCAGCAGCAGTTGGACCACCAGCAGGCGGAGGAACCAGAATAGGCCATTTGACAGAGATGAGTTGGTCATCTTTGTCGTATGCTTGCTCGATAGTGTGTGGCCTTGGAGGCGGAACAGGAGCAGTGGCATTGGCTTCGGGCTACTGATTGGCGTCAGGTGCAGCACTGGCTTCAGGTGCCATCACTTCAAGCACCACATTGACTTCAGGTGCCATATTAGCTTCAGCCATGACAACGTCATTGGCTTCAGTGGTGGTGGTGGCAGCCTCAGAATTTGTAACCTCCACTTCAGGAGCTGGAGGGTCGGACACGTTCTCCTCGAGAACAGGGGGTGTGGCAACACATGCTTCTTCTTCTCTTGTTTGTTCTTCATCGGCTGATGCAGCCAGAATGTCTTCAGCCGCTTTGGCTTCAGACTCAGGGAGGTTCGCAGTTGGAGAGGCTTCAGAAACACTTGTTGTGAAGCAGTTTGGTGCACATCTCCTTCTGGAACGCTGGGAGGATCGACTTGAGGCCTTGGTCCTTTGTGAAGCCTGCGGAATGCTGGCGACGCTTGTGGAGATGGAGTTGGTTGGGCCTCAAAGTCTTCGTCTTCAAGCACCGAACCGGTGACTTGAGTAGGGGGAGTAACTGGTGATTGTTGTGGGTGATCAGCCCATGAGTCATCCTGAGCAATTGGTGTCAATGGACGACCAATGCTGATGCGTTCGCTGTTCATGAGAACAAGCGATGATACCACATTATACTCGATCTGAGGAAGAACTTCATCATCTTCAACATTGTCTTGAGGACCAATGTCTTCAGCTGTGGTGGGGTCAACAGCTGGAATGTCTTCAGTAGCCTCTGTGGGAGCAGGCTCATGAACGGTCATGCGACGTTCTTAGTGTGCAGATGCAGGACGTGCAACAGAGATTGGCTCGACGACAAGGGGCTCTGAGGGAGCAGCCCGGACCTTCTTGATTTTGCCCTTCTTGGTGGGTGGAGCATTGGCTTCATTAGTGGTGTTCTTGGATTTGCACTTGCGCGCTTCAGCTTCAGCCACCTTTGTCTTCTTAAGCTCTGAAGCAACTGGGGTGACCTTAGGCTTCGTGCCTGTCATGCTGGCAGGGAAGACAATGCGAGGTTCTTCCTGCCGTGATTCTTCAGCTTGGGCCACAGTTGGCTGCTTCTTCTTCTTGGCAGCCATCCTGGGGTCTATGCCAGGACGCCCAAGGGCCTTGCGCTTTTCAGCTTCATTGTAAGCTTGGACACACTTGTCCGCCAAGGCCTTGATGCGCTCACGAGAACCCTTAGCTTCTTCACGCCTATTGTGAAAGGCTTCCTTGAGCTCATGCATCATGACTTTGAAATTCTGGACTTCTTGGACGCTGAGCTTGGCCACATGGTTCTTGAACTCAGCCTTTTCATAGTCAATCTTCTGCTTCAACTCAACAATTCTCTGAGCAAGAGCTAGCTCATAAGCAATGGCGCCATTGAAGGAGACGCTTAGGCCAACTGGAAGTGGCAGATCGTCAAAGCTGACGTTGGGGGTGTCAAACCACTCATCAATGAAGTTTTTCAATACTTCCACATCAAAAAGGGGCAAATCATTGAAGATTTCTGCATCTTGCTTGCTCTTGATCAATTGCTCAAGAGCGTCATCAGCTAGATCTTCATCACTTGATAGATCAATGGCTTCATTCGCGTTCTTCAGAACAGCATCAGGAGTCAGAGCTGGACTGGGGTTATGCATGGGCTTCTTCCTTAGCTGTCTGCTCTTGGATATTCGAGAGTGCTCTTCAGATTGCACACTTGGTGCAGGTGGGGCAGTGGCCAAAGGCCTCACTCTCGAAGCTATTGGTGGAGTGGTCTTTGAAGCCTTGGATTTCTTCTTCTTCTTTTGCTTCGGAGATGCAGGAGCTTCATCAGAATCAGCGTCATCTGCAGGTTGATCCACATCTGCCCCTTGAACCCTTATATGACTGATGAGACCTTCTAAGTTGTAGATGGGCCCAACCAAATTAGGTTCAGCTTCGCGTGTGCCATCGGCACGAGGCGCAGAGGGGCCAGGATTGAAATCTAATCCCCAAGTCTTCTTGTTTTCCTTGGCTAAGTTCTTGGCATACTGAAGATTGCGCTTGAACAGATTGTCATCGCGACACAATAGCAGTGATGATGGGTCGGCATCTGCTGGTTGTGGCCCTCTAACCATACAAGGATAGAAGCGATGAGCAATGGCTTCAGCTTGAGTCCTGGGTGGAAGATTTTTCTATAGAATGTCTCCCCAGGGTCGCTTGATGGCATTCTTCCCAGCATACTCCTGGGTCACAAATCTGTACTTGAACCATTGTTCTGCCCAATATCTTCGAATCCATTGGATTCGAGTCTTCCTATGATTATAGTCCTCCTCTAGATCAGTCTTGTACATCTCAATGAGGTCAGGAGGAAAATCTTTGGAGGTGCTTCCACGGCGCTGTCTGCCACCCTTCCTTAAAGATTTCTTAGTTGCCATTGCGTTCAACCTGAAAGGCTTCAACACTGTCAAGGGCTTCCGTCTGCTGGTCAGACAGGAACTGGCTTCGGGAGAGAGAATGTGAGGCTGCAAGAATTCTGCAAATGAATGCGTACTATGAGAACCTAGGGATTCTCCCATGGATATGTACCTGTGACAGCATTAGAGATGCGAGGGAAGGGGAAGAGGTCATATGCATTCTCAGAAGATTTTGAAGATAAATCAGTTTAGAAGACATTGACCTCATAGCGCGAAGACATTCACTTTTATGTTGAGAGTTGGTTCCAGATTTGTACGAATCCAAGAATAGGAACAAGTGAGGAATCTAACTATGTGTGAAGCATATGTGAATGTACTTGGCAAAATATGAGATGCAGACAGGATAGATCCAATTATGTGGGGGCAGAAACTTCTGATGGTAAAGAGGATGAATCTATTGGATCAAGAAGACAGTAAAAAGAGAGTTTTAATTTACCACACGATGAACTGCTAGACGGAGAAGAAGTGGATGCCGATCAGTTCGATCTTCCGTGCTGTAACTTGGCGATGGAGGACACCTACGACATCGGCGGAGAAGACGATGTCCGCGGCCGGCGTGAAGACGGCGTCGACGAGGTCGTGGCAGCGAAGCGCTTCGTCGCCGGCGTCGTCGAGAGCTAACGGAGGCGCTAGGGTTGGTCGAGGTGGAGAGGTGGTAGAAGAGTTTTTGACCGTGATGGGACATGCATTTATAAGGATGGGAGACGGCACATCACAATTACGCAGGTGCCCCTAGCGGTTCACATCTGAGGGACACGTGGCGGACATGTAACACACTGGGAGTTGTCCCACGATCCCACGCACGCCTGGACTGTCGGGGTAGTCGTTCCGGCTTCTGCGAGTTTCAGGCATAAAGGATTGAGCATTAAAAATAGATTTAATGTTTGTCTCTGTATCTTCTGCTGACAAGGACGGAGAGAAGACATTCGACTGTTCCAATAGAATGCATATGATTTGGATAGATAGAGTTTGAGGTGAGAAAGCATAGAGAGGTTAGGGTCCGATCACATTCACTTAGTTCAAAAGATTCAAATAAGAAGACATAGCTATAAGTGAATGCTGTAGAGGACAGAACACAAGTCTATATATGTCCTATATGAAGATAAACCAAATGCGAAGACTTTGCAAATGTAATGCCAAGAGAAACATTTCAAACAAAGATTTGGTGGTGGCGTTACCCACCGTATAGGAAGTATTAGACCCAAACACAGCGCACAATTAACGTGGCGCTCCGAAGTCAAATTCCGTGTTTATGTATTCACACTCAGAGTGTAAGACTTCATTGATTGAAGATATACTTTACTTCGTGTGTTGCACATCTAAGTCATCAATATGCATAAGTGTTAGGATGTGTGCCCGATTACAGGACATTCGAGGATTCTAAGATATTTAGCTCACACCGCAACTTGGAAAACCATTTATCATCCAAGGGCTTTGTGAAGATATCTGCCAGCTGCTCTTTAGTGTTGACGTGTATGATATCAATATCTTCCTTCATGACATGATCTCTGAGAAAGTGATGACGAATTTCAATGTGCTTTGTCTTCGAGTGCTGAACTGGGTTGTTGGCAATCTTGATGGTGATTTCATTGTCGCAATAGAGTGGCACATACTTCAGATGGACACCATAGTCCTTGAGTGTTTTCTTCATCGAGAGAAGCTGAGCGCAGCAAGATCCAGCAGCAATGTATTCAGATTCAGCAGTGGAAAGTGATACACAGTTCTGCTTCTTTGAAGACGAACAGACAAGTGATCTTCCCAGAAAGTGACATCTGCCTGATGTAGACTTGCGATCAACTTTGTCACCAGCATAATCAGCATCTGAGAATCCAACCTGATCAAACTCTGAGCCCTTTGGATACAATAATCCTAGTGTTGGGGTGTAAGCCAAATATCGAAGAATTCGCTTCATACCTAAGTGATGCGACTCCTTTGGTGCCGCTTGGAATCGAGCACACATGAAAACACTAATCAAAATATCTGGCCTAGATGGACATAAATAAAGTAAAGAACCAATCATGGAGCGGTATACCTTTTGATCGAAATCTTTACCATTGGCGTCGGGACTCAGATGACTTTTAGTTGGCATAGGCGTCGTGTATCCTTTGCAGTCTTGCATACCAAACTTCTTCAGGCAATCTTTGAGGTATTTCTCTTGAGATATGAAGATGATGTTGCTTTGCTGACGAATTTGAAGACCAAGGAAGAACTTTAGCTCACCCATCATTGACATCTGATATTCCTCTTGCATCATGTGACCGAACTCATCACTATATCTTTTGTCAGTGCAGCCGAAGATAATGTCGTCCACATAGATTTGGCAGACAAACAGTTCACCATCATATGTTTTCGTGAAGAGTGTGGGATCCAGGGAACCATGTTTGAAGCCTTTGCTCTTCAGGAAGTCTTTGAGGGTGTCATACCAAGCACGAGGGGCTTGTTTGAGGCCATACAGTGCCTTGTTGAGCTTGCATACCATATCAGGATGTTTTGGATCTTCAAAGCCAGGTGGTTGTGCAACATACACTTCTTCTTCAATTTTGCCATTGAGAACAGCACTCTTCACATCCATTTGATACAGAAGGATGTTGTGATGGTTTGCATAGGCTAGCAGTATGCGAACAGCTTCAAGCCTAGCCACTGGAGCAAACGTTTCATCAAAGTCAATCCCTTCAACTTGAGTGTATCCTTGAGCAACGAGACGAGCTTTGTTTCTGACAACTTGACCATGCTCATCTTGCTTGTTGCGATATATCCATTTTGTGCCTATTATGTTGTGTTTGCGAGGGTCAGGACGCCTGACATGTTACCATACGGTGTTCAACTCAAACTGTTGAAGCTCTTCTTGCATAGCTTGAATCCATTCAGGTTCCATGAAGGCTTCAGCAACTTTCTTGGTTCGGATATTGAGACAAATGCAAAGTGCCCACAGAAATTTGCTAGCTATGTTGCTCTTGAACGAGTGAGTGGACCAGGTGCATTGATGCTGTCAATTATCTTCTCAAATTGTACTTCATTTGCAACACGAGGATGAGCTGGACGAAGATTTTGCTCTTGCTGGTCATTGTCATCATCAGGAGGATTGTCTTCAGGATGAGCATTGTCTTCAGGTTGATTGGGAGCAGAAATGATGAGTTCCTCGTCAGGCTGTGCTTCATAAGGCATGCTTTCACCTGTTCCCATTAGCTTGATAGATTCACTAGGTGGAGCTTCATCCAGCACATTTGGCAAGAACTCTCTTTGTGAGCCATTCGTTTCATCAAACCGCACATCCACAGTTTCAACTACTTTATAGAGAAAGATGTTGAAGACTCTCTAGGAGTGTGAGTCCTTTCCGTAGCCGAGCATGAAACCTTCAAGTGCTTTTGGTGCAAATTTTGACTTGTGATGTGGATCCTTGATCCAGCACCTAGCTCCAAATACCTTGAAGTAACTGACATTTGGCTTCTTGCCAGTAAGGAGTTCATAGGACGTTTTCTTCAGAAGCTTGTGAAGATAAACACGGTTGATGATATGCCATGCAATATTAATAGCTTCGGGCCAGAACTTTCTTGGTGTCTTGTATTCAGCGAGCATCGTTCGAGCCATCTCAATTAGGGTTCTGTTCTTGCGCTCTACGATGCCATTCTGCTGAGGTGTGTATGGAGCTGAGAACTCATGAGTGATTCCCATTGTATCCAGATAAAGATCAAGTCCGGTATTCTTGAACTCCGTTCCATTGTCACTTATGATATGCTTGATCTTGACACCATAGTTGTTCATGGCACGGTTGGTGAAGCGTCTGAAGACATCTTGCACTTCAGTCTTGTAGAGAATTATATGCACCCATGTGTATCTTGAATTATCATCAACAATGACGAAGCCATAGAGACAAGCTGTAGTAGTGAACGTGGAGTAGTGAGTATGGCCAAATAAGTCCATGTGAAGCAGCTCCAAGGGTTTGGATGTCTTCATGATTGTCTTCGAGGGATGCTTGGCCCTAGTCATCTTCCCAGCTTCACAAGCACCACACAGATGATCTTTCATGAACTTGATGCCCTCGATGCCTACGACGTGCTTCTTCTTCGCGAGAGTGTGCAAGTTCCTCATGCCGGCATGTCCTAGCCTCCGATGCCAGAGCCAGCACTCTGAAGCTTTTGCTAGAAGACATACGGCCATCTGCGGTCCAGCTGAGAAATCTACCATATACAGATCACCTTTTCGATATCCTTCAAAGACTAGAGACTTGTCATATTCCATTAGTACAAGGCATCGATATTTTCCAAATATCACAATCATGTTTAAGTCACAAAGCATTGAGACAGACATTAAGTTGAAACCAAGGGATTCAACAAGCATGACTTTATCCATGTGCTGATCTATTGAGATTGCAACTCTACCTAGACCCAATACTTTGCTTTTACCAGTGTCAGCAAATGTGATGTGACTCTTGTTAGATGGACGTAAGGTTGAGTCCATAAGAAGACTTCGATCTCTAGTCATATGATTAGTGCATCCGCTGTCCATAATCCATTCTGAAGTCTTTGGTTTCATACACTACCGTGCAGTTAGGGGGATAGGCTTCACGAATAGTTAATGTGAAGCATAAACATTTGACGTACAAGCGGATTATGAAATCTTAGATCCAAGTTAGGACAGCTACGATGATTGGCAAGCAATTCAGGAACAAAATACATAGTAAGACCATTTGGGCATTTGATCTTGCGCCCTACAAGTTGTTTTAGGTCCCCAGCAATAGCATCAGACGCCTTTGATTTTCGGCTGGAGACCTTTCCCTGCAAGAGAAAGTTAATTCTTCTTAACCACCCACATCTTCAGGGGTGGCTTAGAAGCAATGGGTCTAAGAGCAGCATCTGAGAATTTTGGCTTTGGAGCCCTAGCAAATAGTCTTGCAGTAGGAGAATAATACTCATAGGAATAAGTAGAAAAGTTCTTTGTTTTGTGAATATAGCGGTTTGAGGAAACACGCTCATATTCATGGGTCTGAGTATAATTTCCCTGCAAACCATTGGCGTTAGGGTGACTCAGGTAAGTCCTCTGTCTATATGAAGCCTTTGGTCTGGGGTTTGTCTTCTTCCCAGGTGGTGTCATGATGACATTTACTGGAAGCTTCTCAAGACAACCTTTGGGTACCCAGATCTTCTTCATAGGTGGCCCGTTCCTGCAGTTAGTACCAATATACCTGGCAAACACTTCACCATTCTGATTCTTAAACAGTTTATAGTTTGCATCAATGGATTCATCAATGATAATAGGATTAGCACAACTGAAGCCAGATAAGGTAGACGGATCCACTAAAGGTTCCTTTGCAGCAACCCATGTGGTTTTGGGGTACTACTCAGGCTTCCAGTATGAACCATCAACATTCATTTTCCTTTCGAACCCTACACCCTCTTTCCTAGGGTTTCGGTTCAGAATATGCTTTTTGAGGACATCACATAAAATCTGATGCCCTTTGAGGCTTTTGTACATCCCTGTTTCAAGCAAAGTCTTCAACCTAGCATTTTCATCGGCAATAGTAGTGGTATCCTCAGCAGAGGGATTAGTTACCACATCAGCAGTTGAAGATATTGCAACAATGGCAGCAGTAGAACATTCAGCAACAGATGTAGCGTTATCACACTCAATGCATTTTAGACATGGTGGTTCAAATCCTTCCTGACGAAGCTGATCTGTTGAGCGCGGAGTGACTCATTTTCTTTTTGAAGATCTTCATGAGCTGCTTTTCATTTCTCAAGTTCTCGCTTCCTTTGAAGATAATCGTGGGAAAGCTTTTCATGAGTTTTTGAGAGCGATTCATGAAGACTTTCAAGTTCCTCGTACTTAACATGAAGATTTTTTATGTCTTCAATTAAGGACTGAGAACGGGTCATTTCCAAGTCCAACAAGTCATCGCTTTTGTATAACAGTTTTTGAATATGTTCCATAGCTTTCTGCTGTTCAGTGGCAATTTTAGCAAGTGTTTTGTAGCTAGGTTTTGATTCACAATCAGAGTCATCTTCACTGGATGTTTGAAAGTAAGCATCGCGTGATTTTACCTTAGCACCACGTGCCATGAAGCAGTAGGTGGGAGCAGAGTCATCGTTCTCATCATCCGTGTTGGTGACGGGGCCATTGTCTTCAGTGTTGAAGATGGACTTGGCAACGTAGGCTGTGGCTAGAGCCAGACTTGCAGCACCAGAATTGGACTCTTCCTCAGACTCCACCTCCGCTTCTTCTGAATCAGACTCCTCCTCTCAATCCATCTCTTTGCCAACAAACGCACGAGCCTTGCCAGATAAATTCCTCGTGTGTGATGAAGACTTCGATGAAGACTTGGAAGAAAACCTTGAGGATTTCTTCTTTTTCTTGTCATCAGAATCATATTCCTTGCTCTTCTTCTTCTTCTTCTTCTCATTGTCCCATTGAGCACACTCAGAGATGTAGTGACCAGGTTTCTTGCATTTATGATATGTTCTCTTCTTGTAGTCATGGGTAGAAGCTTCATCATTTCTTGAGCTGGATCGTGAAGACTTTCTGAAGCCTTTCTTCCTAGTGAATTTCTAGAACTTCTTCACAAGCATGGCAAGCTCTTTTCCAATGTCTTCAGGATCATCAGAACTGCAGTCAGATTCTTCTTCAGATGAGGAAGCAGCCTTTGCCTTCAAAGCGCGAGTTCGGCCATAGTTGGGACCATAGATGTCACGTTTCTCAGATAGCTGGAACTTATGTGTGTTGAGCCTCTCAAGTATGTGAGACGGATCAAGAGTCTTGAAGTCAGGGCGTTCTTGAATCATCAGGGCAAGGATGTCAAATGAACTGTCAAGTGATCTCAGTAGTGACTTGGCGATTTCATGCTCGGTGATCTCAGTGGTGCCAAGTTCTTGAAGCTCATTTGTGATGTCAGTGAGGCGATCGAATGTATGCTGGACATTCTCATTGTCGTGTCTCTTGAAGTGATTGAAGAGGTTGCGAAGGACACTGATTCTTTGATCTCTCTGGGTTGAGACAGCTTCGTTGACCTTAGAGAGCCAGTCCCAGACTTCCTTCGACGTTTCCAGAGCACTCACACGACCATACTGTCCTTTGGTCAGATGACCACAGATAATATTCTTGGCAGTGGAATCCAGTTGGACGAGCTTCTTGACATCAGCAGGGATGAGACCTTCACCAGTCTTGGGAACACCGTTCTTGACGACAAACCAGAGGTCCACGTCAATGGCTTCAAGATGCACGCGCATCTTGTTCTTCTAGTAGGGGTATTCAGTGCCATCGAAGACGGGGCACGCAGCGGAGACTTTGATTATCCCTGCAGTCGACATAGCTAAAACTCCAGGTGGTTAAACCAAATCACACAAAACAAGGGAGTACCTTGCTCTGATACCAATTGAAAGTGTTGTATATCGACTAGAGGGGGGTGAATAGGCGATTTTTATGAAAGTCTTCAAAACATGGAAGTTTCGAAGACAAACTATAGAACCGATCCTATTTATATGCAGCGGAAGGTAGACTAAACTAGACAAGCCATAGTCAAGTATTCAATGAAGTGAAACCATGAAGACTAATAGCAGCTAGGCAGTATGGATCAGGATGGAAGATTGTATGAAGCCAATCAGAACAAGTAGTCAAACAGTGAAGTCAAACAGATAAGGCAAACAGGCAATGACTTCACAAAAACAGACAGTAAGTAAAGAGAAGGGAAGAGATAGAACCAGTAGCTTGGGGAAGACAGTGATTTGTTAGACCAGTTCCAGTTGCCATGACAACTGTACGTCTGGTTAGGGAGGCTGAGATTTAACTTAGAAGACCGCGTCTTCACCTTATTCCCCTTGAGCTAAGGACACCTAGTCCTCGCCCAATCACTCTGGTAAGTCTTCAAGGTAGACTTCCAAACCTTCACAGACTTCGTTCACCGGCAATCCACAATGACTCTTGGATGCTCAGAACGTGACGCCTAACCGACTGGAGGAAACACAGTCCTCAAGTGTAACAAGTCTTTAGGTCACACAGACAGAAAGACTTCAGTGATGCCTAACACTCTTTGGCTCTGGGTGTTTGGGCTTTGTCCTCGTAATGATCTCTCTCTCAAATGCTTAGGAGGTGGGTTGCTCTCAAACGACAAAAGCCATGTAATAACTCTGAGCAGCCACCAATTTATGGTGTAGGGGGTGGGCTATTTATAGCCACTGGGCAACCTGACCTGATTTGTCTGAAGTGACCCTGGGTCACTAGGGAACTGACACGTGTTCCAACGGCCATATTCCAAACACACACGACAACTTTACTTGGGCTACAAGTAAAGCTGACTCATCCAACTCTGGATAAGATTTGCTCTCATTGTCTTCGCTCGAAGACATAGGATTTGGTTGAGCATCACTTCAGTCACTCTGACTTAGTTCACGTGGACCCCACTTAACAGTACGGTGGTTCCTATGACTCAACAAAGAAGAAAAGGAAACAACGAAACATCTAAGTCTTCGCGCTCCATAGTCTTCACACAATGTCTTCTCTCGTCATAGTCTTCAATATGATTATCTTCATATACCACCATTGTCGTCAATGTCTTCATACATTTTTAGGGGTGATCTCCGGTAGGTAAACCGAATCAGTGAGGGACTACTACCTGTGTTATCCTGCAATTCTCACAAACACATTAGTCCCTCAACCAGGTTTGTCGTCAATACTCCAAACCAACTAGGGGTGGCACTAGATGCACTTACAATCCGGGTCAACGTTATCCCTATAGAACATAAGCTCCTCCGTGGCACAGGCTGACTCAACATACACAACATCTCCCTCTTTGCATTCCAACGCAATTCGTCGATCACGATAGACTGTAAGTGTGCCCTTACGCCCTGGCATTTTAAGCTGTAAATAAACATAGCACGGTCGTGCCATAAATTTAGCATAAGTCAGCCGCCCAAACAAAGCATGATAAGGGCTTCTGATTTTAACCACCTCAAACCATAATGTATCTGCCCTGTAGTCATAGTCATCATCAAAGGCTACTTCCAAAGCAATCTTCCCCACTGGTTAAGCTGACTTTCCAGGTACCACACCATGAAAAACTATAAATGACAGCTTAAGATCTTTATCAATCAAATTCATCTGTAGAAAAGTCTCATAATAAAGAATATTGATGCTATTGATACCATCCATGAGAACTTTAGTGAACTTATAACCTCCAACCTAAGGGGCTACCACCAACACAAGCTGGCCCAAATTTTCAACCTGGGGCACGTGATCCTCTCTACTCCACGTAATTGATTGTTCAGGCCATTGTAGATACTGAGGTACTGCTAGCTCAATCGTACAGACAACACGCTTATGAACCTTCTGATCTTGTTTGCAAAGACTCGTAGTAAAAACATGGTAATGGCCACCATTGAGCTGCTTTGGATTGCTTTGATATCTTGATTGATTATTTTACTGCTGGCTTCCCTGTTTAGATTGCTGATTATAACCACCCTGGTTAACTTGACCGTGAAAACCAGAATTTTATCTGCCATTGCCAAAACCAGGCCCTTGTGAGCCGGACCCTGGCCCGCCAGGTGGCCATTGTTGTTGTTGTGGCCCGGGTTATAAGTCGATGGTTGACCTGGAAAACTATGCTTTGGACAAGGGTCATTGAGAGCTGCTTCAAGGTTAAATCTTGGTCCTCCAACTTGTTTGTTGTTCCGACGACGCTAATTTTCATATTGGGTATTGCTGTTAGCTACAAAATATGACCCACCACCGTAATACATCATCTCGTAACTAACTCATCAGTCATTAGCTTGCAAGGCTTCTTATTATGTGTATTACCGAGAGGGCCCAGAGATACCTCTCCGATACTCGGATAGACAAATTCTAATTTCGATCCATGTCAACTCAACAAACACCTTAGGAGATACCTGTAGGGCATCTTTATGATTACCCAGTTACATTGTGACATTTTATAGCACACAATGTGTTCCTCCGGTATCTGGTAGTTGCATGATGTCATGGTCGAAGGAACATGTATTTGACTTATAAGAAAGCAGTAGCAATATAATTGAACCATCAAATGCTAAGCTAACGTATGGGTCTTGTCCATCACATAATTCTCCTAATGATGTGACCCCGTTATCAAATGACAACTCATGTCTATGGTTAGGAAACCTTAACCATCTTTGATCAACGAGCTACTCTAGTAGAGGCTTACTAGGGACACAGTATTTTTTTATGTATTTACACATGTATATAAGTTTCCGGTTAATACAATTCTAGCATGAATAATAAACCTTTATCACGAATAATGAAATATAAAATAATAGCAACTTTATTATTGCCTCTAGGGAATATTTCCATCAGTCTTCTGTTGGGAAACGTTGCATGGAAAACAAAAAACTATGCACACGCAAGATCTATCCATGGAGATACATAGCAACGGGAGGGGAGAGTGTGCTTATGTACCCTCGTAGACCAAAAGTGGAACTGTTTAGTAACTCGGTTGATGTAGCCGAACTTCTTCGCGATCCAACCGAGCAAGTACCGAACGCACGACACCTCCGCGTTCAGCACACGTTCAGCTCAGTGACAACCACGCCTTCTTTATCCAGCAAGATAGCAAGGTAGTAGATGAGTTCCGGTAGCATGACGACGTGGTGACGGTGGTGATGCAACTATAGCCGAAGGGCTTAGCCGAGCACTACGAAAATATGACCGAGGATGAACTAGAAAGAGAGGGGCGCCGCACACGGCTAGGGAATCATGGTGTGTGTTACCCCTCTCTCTCCTCTCATATATATATATATATATATATATATATATATATATATATATATATATATATATATATATATATATATATATATATATATATATATATATATATATATATATATGTAGAGGGGGAGGGGAGGCAGTCCCGAGGGCGCACCAAGTGGCAGGCGGCTTCCCTAGGGCGCCTGCCCTGGCCGAATCCCCCTTCCATATTTATGCATGGGGGAGGAAAGGGGGGCAGGCTGCCTTTGGGGCGCCTCCTCTTTCCTTCCCTCCCATCGTTGGTGCATGGGCAAGGGTGGAGGTGCGCACCAGCCCCCTTGTGGGCTGGTGTGCTTCCCCCTTTGGCCCATAAGGCCCATACACCTACCGGGGGTGTCCGAAACCCTTTCCGATGACCAGATGACTACCCGGTGCACTCTGAAACTCGTCCGGTGTCCGAATATCATCATCCTATATATCAATATTTACCTCCGGACCATTCCAAAGCTCCCCGTCATGTCCGGAATCATATCCGGGATCCTAACAACATTCAGTCATCACATCATAAAACTCATATAACACTATATTGTCAATGAACGTCAAGCATGCTGACCCTACGGGTTCGAGAACTATGTAGACATGACCGAGACCCCTCTCCGGTCAATATCCAATAGCGGAACCTGGATGCCTTTATTGGTTCCTACATATATTACGAATATCTTTATCGGTTGACCCTTTATGACAACATACGTAATTCCCTTTGTCCGTTGGTATGTTACATGCTCGAGACTCGATCATCGGTATCTCCATACCTAGTTCAATATTGTTAAGGGCACGTCTATTTACTCGTTCTGTAATACATCATCTCATAACTAACTCATTATTAATTTGCTTTCAAGGCTTCATATGATGTGTACTACCGAGAGGACCCAGAGATACCTCTCCGATACTCGGAGTGACAAATTCCAATCTCGGTCCATGTCAACTCAACAAATACCTTCGGAGATACCTGTAGAGCATCTTTATGATCACCCAGTTATGTTGTGACGTTTGATAGCACACACGGTATACCTCTGTTATCCGGTAGTTGCGTGATCTCATGGTCGACGGAACATGTATTTGACATACACGAAAACAATAGCAATAAACTGAACGATCATATGCTAAGCTAACGAATGCGTCTTGTCCATCACATCATTCTCCTAATGATATGATCCCGTTATCAAATGAGAACTCATGTCTATGGTTAGGAAACCTTAACCATCTTTAATCAACGAGCTAGTCTAGTAGAGTCTTACTAGGGACACAGTAGTTGTTTATGTATTCACACATGTATTTATGTTTCCGGGCAATACAATTCTAGAATGAATAATAAACCTTTATCATTATGAAGGAAATATAATAATAACCATTTTATTATTGCCTCTAGGGCATATTTCCATCAGTCTCCCACTTGCCCATGAGTCAATAATCTAGTTCACATCGCCATGTGATTAACACCCGTAATTCACATCGCCATGTGATTAATACCCAAAGAGTTTAATAGAGTCAATTATCTAGTTCACATCGCCATGTGATTAACACCCATAGTTCACATCGCCATGTGATTAATACCCAAAGAGTTTACTAGAGTCAATAATCTAGTTCACATCAACATGTGATTAACACTGAAAGAGTTCTAGGGCATGATCATGGTTTTGCTTGTGAGAGATGTATTATTCAACGGGGCTGCAACATTCAGACTTTACAAATTTATATGTCTACCATGCTTTGCATCGATCTACTCTAGCTAATTGCTCCTATGTTTAGTACACATCCAGATTGATACTTAGAGTCATTTGGATTAGTGTCAAAGCTTGCATCGGTGTAACCCTTTACGACGAACTCTTCATCACCTCCATAACCGAGAAACATTTCCTTATTCCTCTATGGATAATTTTGACCGATGTCCAGTGATCCACTCCTGGATCACTCTTGTACACCCCTTGCCAGACACGTGCCAAGGCACACATTAGGTCTAGTACACAACATGGCATGCTTGATAGAACCTATGGCTGAGGCATAAGGAATGACTTTTATTCTCTCTCTACTTTTCTGCCGTGGTCAGGCTTTGAGTCTTACTCAACTTCATACTTTACAATTCAGGCAATAACTCCTTCTTTGACTGATCCATTTTTAACTCCTTCAAAATCATATCAAAGTATGTACTCATCGAAAGCCTTATCAAGCACCTTGATCTATCTCTAAAGATATTGATGCCCAATATGTAAGCAGCTTCACCGAGGTCTTTATTTGGAAAATTCTTATCCAAATATCCTTTTATGCTATCCAAAAATTCTACATCATTTTCAATCAATAATATGTCATCCACATATAATATCAGAAATGCTACAGAACTCCAACTCACTGTCTTGTAAATACATGCTTCACCGTAAGTCTGTATAAAACCATATGCTTTGATCACCACATCAAAGCATATATTACAACTTTGAGATGCTTGCACCAGTCCATAGATGAATCGCTAGAGCTTACACACTTTGTTAGCACCTTTAGGATCGACAAAATCTTCTGGTTGCATCATATACAACTCTTCTTTCATAAATACATTAAAGAATGCAGTTTTGACATCTATTTGCCAGATTTCATAATCATAACATGCGACAATTGTTAACATGATTCAGACGGACTTAAGCATCGCTACGGGTGAGAAAGTCTCATCGTAGTGAACCCCTTGAACTTTTCGAAAAACCATTCGCGACAAGTCAAGCTTTGTAGATAGTAACATTACCATTAGCGTCACTCTTCTTCTTGAAGATCCATTTATTCTCTATGGCTTGCCGATCATCGGGCAAGTCCACCAAAGTCCACACTTTATTCTCATACATGGATCCTATCTCAGATTTCATGGCCTCGAGCCATTTTTAAGAATTTGGGCTCATCATAGCTTCTTCATAGTTCGAAGGTTCGTCGTTGTCTATCAAAATGACTTGCAGGACAGGGTTACCGTACCACTCTGGTGCAGTATGTGTTCTGGTCAACCTTCAAGGTTCAGTAGTAACTTGATCTGAAGTTTCATGATCATCATCATTAGCTTCTTCTCTAGTTGGTGTAGGCATCACGGGAACGGTTTTCTCTGATGAGCTACTTTCCAATTCGAGAGAAGGTACAATTAACTCATCATGTTCTACTTTTCCCCACTCACTTCTTTCGAGAGAAACTCCTTCTCTAGAAAGGACACATTCTTAGCAATAAAGATATTGCCTTCGGATCTGTGGTAGAAGCTGTACCCAATAGTTTATTTTGGGTATCCTATGAAGACGCACTTCTCCTATTTGTGTTCGAGCTTATCAGGCTGAAGCCTTTTGACATAAGTGTCGCAACCCCAAACTTTAAGAAACGACAACTTTGATTTCTTGGAAAACCACAGTTCATACAATGTTCTCTCAATGGATTTAGGCGGTGCCCTATTTAATGTGAATGCAGCTGTCTCTAATGAATAACCCCAAAACAACAAAGAGAAATCAGTAAGAGACATCATAGAACGCGCCATATCCAATAGAGTACGGTTACGATGTTCGGACACACCATTGCGCAGTTGTGTTCCAGGTGGCATGAGTTGTGAAACTATTCCACGTTGTTTTAAATGAAGGCCAAACTCGTAACTCAAATATTCGCCTCCACAATCAGATTGTAGAAACTTTATTTTCTTGTTATGATGATTCTCTACTTTATTCTGAAATTCTTTGAACTTTCCAAATGTTTCAGACTTGTATTTCATTATGTAGATATACCTATACCTACTCAAATCATCTATGAAGGTGACAAAATAAGATACCCGCCGCGTGCTTCAATACACATCGGACCGCATACATCGGTATGTATTATTTCCAATAAGCCATTAGCTCGCTCCATTGTTCCGGAGAACGGAGTATTAGTCATCTTGCCCATGAGGCATGGTTCGCAAGTATCAAATGATTCATAATCAAGTGATTCTAAAAGTCCATCCGCATGGAGTTTCTTCATGCGCTTTACACCAATATGACCTAAATGGCAGTGCCACAAGTATGTTGCACTTTGATTATCAAGTTTGCATCTTTTGGCATCAATATTATGAATATTTGTATCACTACGATCGAGATTCGATAGACCATTTACATTGGGTGTATGACCATAGATGGTTTTATTCATGTAAATAGAACAACGATTATTTTGTGACTTAAATGAACAAATGTATTGCAATAAATATAATCCAATCTTGTTCATGCTCAACACAAACAAAAAAATAACATTTATTTAGGTTCAGCACTAATACCGAAAGTATAGGGAGTGTGCGATGATGATCATATCAATCTTGGAACCACTTCCAACACACATCGTGACCTCACCCTTAACTAGTCTCCGTTTATTCTGCAACTCCTGTTTCGATTTACTAATCTTAGTAACTGAACAATATCAAATACCCAGGGGCTACTACAAGCACTAGTAAAGAACACATCAATAACATGTATATCAAATATACCTGTGTTCACTTTGCCATCCTTCTTATCCGCCAAATACTTGGGGAAGTTCCGCTTCCAGTGAACATTTCCTTTGTAGTAGAAGCACTCGGTTTCATGCTTGGGTCTACCTTTCGGCCACTTCTCAGGATTGGCAACTTGCTTGCCATTCTTCTTGAAGTTCCCTTTCTTTCCCTTGCCATTTTTCTTCAAACTTGTGGTCTTGTTAACCATCAACACTTAATGCTCTTTCTTTAATTCTACCTTCGCCAATTTCAGCATCACGAAGAGCTTGGGAATCGTTTTTGTCATCCCTTGCATATTATAGTTCATCACGAAGTTCTACTAGCTTGGTTATAGTGACTAGAGAACTCTGGCAATCACTATCTTATCTAGAAGATTAACTCCCACTTGATTCAAGTGATTGTAGTACCCAGACATTCTGAGCACATGCTCACTAGCTGAGCTATTCTCCTCCATCTTGTAGGCAAAGTACATGTCAGAGGTCTCATACCTCTCCGCATGGGTGTGAGTCTGAAATACCAATTTCAGCTCTTGAAACATCTCATATGCTCCATGGCGTTTAAAACGTTATCGAAGTCCCGGTTCTAAGTTGTAAAGCATGGCGCACTAAACTATCAAGTAGCCATCATATCGAGCTTGCCAAACGCTCATAACGTCTATATCTGCTCCTGCAATAGGTCTGTCACCTAGCGGTGCATCAAGGACATAATTCTTTTGTGCAACAATGAGGATAATCCTCGGATAACGGATCTAGTCCAAATTATTGCTACTATCATCTTTCAACTTAGTTTTCTCTAGGAACATATCAAAAATAGGGGATCTAAATTGCGAGCTATTGATCTACAACATATAGGCCCGGCCCTAGGGTGCGTAGACGATGCTAACGGCACAGGGCCCCAACTTTTCAGGGGCCCCAAATTATCGAGGGTTGTTCAGATGCTAAAGGACAATTGATCCCGTCATCAACATGACAGGCCTATTGTGGTGGTGCGCGATGCCACGATCTACCGGGGTCGTTAAGTCAAGAAGCACATCTGCGCGGATGACTACTCTAGCGCTGCACGGCTGAAACGCATCTCGTCGCAAGGAAGAAGGGCGTCGCCACCGGTGTAGCAGTCTGAGTGAACCAGTGTCGTGAATGGAACATGCGGCGGCGGGCGTGGGCAGCGAAATACACGTGTACCTTTGTCTGGCATTTTCCCATGAAGAGGGAGATCGATGTGCCAAGCCAGGTGGTGCAGCTGATTCTACAGATGGTGTTGGGTCATCAGCGATGCAGATTTCCACGAGGGACACCGCGCCCTTCTAAACGTTGTCTTCTCTTCGTCTAAACTGGTGCGGTGCCGTGGTCACTTATGATTATGTTTTTTGTCCAAGCACTCATGGCTACAACTTACAAGAATAGTTGACTCGTAAATCTAGTATAAATCAGAGACTAAGCTATCTGGTTGCTACCACTTATTTGATTAAATTTCATGATTTTTTTCGTGAATCTTTCAACGAAAATTATGCATCTCAGTTTAGCCTCATTTTAGGGTTTGGCACAGGGCCCCTGATTTTGCCGGCCCGAGCTTGACAACATAGATATGCAAGAACTATTAAAACTTAGTTCATTATTAATTAAAGTTCAATTAATCAAATTACTAATGAACTCTCACTTAAATAAACATACCTCAAGTTATCTAAGTCATACATGATACAAATCAACTAACCCATGTCTGATCATCATGTGAGATGGGGTAGTCATCGATGGTGAACACCTCTATGTTGATCATATCTACTATATGACTCATGTTCGACCTATCGGTCTCAAGTGTTCCGAGACCAACTCTGTACATGCCAGGCTCGTCAAGCTTAACCCAAGAATTCTGCATGTGTAAAACTATCTTACACTTATCAAGTCTTGACCATATCACATCACAACATGCCCTTCATAAACAAGTTAGACGTCCTCTACTTTGTTGTTGCAAGTTTTATGTGGCTGCTACGGGCTTCTAGCAAGAACCGTTCTTACCTACGGCAAAAATTATAACAGTGATTTATCATGTTTTTTGTTTTGACCTTCTTCAAGGACCGACCATAGTCAAATTCGATTAAATTAATGTAGGAGAAAAAGACAGCCGCCAACCACCTTTATGCAAAACAAGTTGCATGTCTGTCGTTGCAACAAGCCTCATGTACGTGGACATGAAAGGTTGGTCTGGGCCACTTCATCTTACAATACCGCCGAATCAAAATAATACCTTGGTGGTATGACCATCACCGCCGACAACTATTTGTGTTCTACTCGCGCATATCATCTACGCATAGACCTCGCTCATGATGCCACTATTGGGAAACGTTGCATGGAAAGCAAACAAAAATTATAAGCACACGCAAGGTCTATCCATGGAGACGCATAGCAACGGCAGAGGAGAGTGTGTCTACGTACCCTCGTAGACCGTAAGCGGAAGCATTCAGTAACATGGTTTATGTAGTCGAACTTCTTCGCGATCCAACCGATCAAGTACCGAACGTACAACACCTCTACGTTCAGCACATGTTTAGCTCAGTGACGTCCACGCCTTCCAGATCCAACAAGACAGCGAGCTAGTAGATGAGTTCCAGCAGCACGACGGGTGGTGACAGTGGTGATGCAACTATCTCCGCAGGGCTTCACCGAGCACTACGAAAATATGACCGAGGACGAGCTAGAGGGAGAGGGGCACCGCACACGGCTAGGGAATCACGGAGTCTGTTGCCCCTCTCTCTCCTATCATATATATAGGTGGAGGGGGGTAAGGTAGCCCCTAGGGCGCCCCAAGTGGCTGGCGGCTGGCCTAGGGTGCCTACCCTGGCTGAATCACCCCCTTCCATATTTGTGCATGGGGGGAAGGAAAGGGGGGCTAGCTGCCTTCGGGGTGCCTCCCCTTTCCTTCCCTCCCCCCTTTGGTGCGTGGGCAAGGGTGAAGGGGTGCACCAGCCCCCTTGTGGGCTAGTGTGCTTCCCCCTTTGGCCCATAAGGCCCATATACCTACTGGGGGTGTCCGGAACCTTTTCTAGTGACCCGATGACTACCCGGTGCACTCTGAAACTCTTCCAGTATCCGAATATCATCATCCTATATATCAATATTTACCTCCAGACCTTTCCAGAGCTCCTCGTCATGTCCGTGATCTTATCCAAGACTCTGAACTACATTTGGTCATCACATCATTTAACTCATATAACACTATATCGTCAACGAACGTTAAGTGTGCGGACCCTACGGTTTCGAGAACTATGTACACATGACTGAGACCCCTCTTCGGTCAATAACCAATAGCGGAGCCTGGATGCCCATATTGGTTCCTACATATTCTACGAAGATCTTTATCGGTCAAACCATTATGACAATATACGTAATTCCCTTTGTCCGTCGGTATGTTACTTGCCCGAGATTCGATTCGATTGTCAGTATCCCCATACCTAGTTCAATCTCATTAACGGCAAGTCTCTTTACTCATTCCCAAATACATCATGTCTTAACTAACTCATTAGTCATTTGCTTGCAAGGCATCTTATGATGTGTATTACCGAGAGGGCCGAGAGATACCTCTCCGATACTCGGAGTGACAAATTCCAATATCGATCCATACCAACTCAACAAACAGCTGCGGAAATACCTGTTGAACATCTTCATGATCACCCAGTTATGTTGTGATGTTTTACAGCACACAAGGTATACTTCTGGTATCTAGGAGTTGCATGATCTCATGGTTGAAGGAAAACATATTTGACATAAAAGAAAGCAATAGCAATAAACTGTACGATCATATGCTAAGCTAGCGGATTGGTCTTGTCCATCACATCATGCTCCTAATGATGTGATACCATTATCAAATGACAACTCATGTATATGGTTAGGAAACCTTAACCATCTTTGATCAACGAGCTAGTCTATTAGAGTCCTACTAGGGACACGATATTTGTTTATGTATTCACACATGTATTTAAGTTTCCTGTCTATAAAATTCTAGCATTAATAATAAACATTTATCATGATTAAGGAAATATAATAATAACCATTTTATTATTGCCTCTCGGGCATATTTCCATCATCTTCACACCCCTTGGATTCGACAAGGCAGAGCTAGTCAACAGCACAGAGGCACAGATGTGCGACTGGGAAGAGACATGTGCCAATTTCCTGGTTCATTAAAGCCCTGTAACACCCTCCATCTTTCTTTTTTTAGATACTCTCTATATCAGTTATGGTTCTTCCATGTAAATAGCTCGGCGGTTATGATTGAGCCCCGTGAATGATAATACAGACCTTACTTCGGTCCTAGTACAACCTTGAGTGTCATTTTTCTTTTTTGGCCTTTCCCCTCGTAGCAATACATACAAATGAGCTCGGCTTCCAATCGAGGGCTTGGATTTAGAACCAAGACTATGATAAAGACCGAAAAATTGTTTGGCATCTTGGATATAGCACTATATGCATTAGTTTCATCTATGATTCTGGTCAATGATTGGGTTGCCTGGCTCCTGTGTGTACCTCCTACGTTCTGCTATGTTTGTCCAGGAGCCTAAAGGGAGAACCACTGCGATTTCACTTTAGATCAAATGGACGAGTGCCTTAGTGGAGAAATCCAAAAATCGATTGCCACAATAAGCGCAAACTGGTCGGCAATCCGAAGAAAGTGTCAAACTAAAATTGGCTAGTGGTTACACCATGATAAATGAAGGGTACTTGTCACAAGGACCGAGGTGCTAAGATAGGGGTACTTTGGCTGAGTCGATCACCACTTCACCAGGGGCTAGTTGAACTACCCCAAATATCAGGCTCCTATGACTAAGTGAAAGTTATCAAGTCGTTATAGTCTGATTGCCTAGTTTCTCTAGACATGCAACCGCCTCTAGGCCCCGAGACATCGCCTAAGGGTGTACGCATTTTAATGATTTGAACAATGACCATACTTCCGCAACCCTAAAAATTCTGAAAAATTAGGATAGTGTGGGAAGTTTTTATATCAATCATGTGTACAAATGTCCGAAAATTAGCACGCTCCAGTGATTTTTAGATTTTTCTGGACTGACCGCAAAAGTTTCTATTTTAGCTCAAAATCAAATCAACTATCAGCCAAATCATTACAAAGTCTTTACTTGGCACAAAAACTAATTAAAACACAACCATAACAGTAGCATAATTGTGTGCACACAAAAAGAATAGAAAGTGCAAGAAAAATTAAGATAAATATTGGCTTGCCTCCCAACTAGTGCTATTGTTTTATGCCCCTAGCTAGGCATAATGCATAGTTTCAAGTGATGTCATCTTTCTTCTTATTGTCTAAAGATGTGTACATTCAGGAGGTTTTTCAAAGACAATATGGAACAAATCATCCACAAAATTTTTAGCATCACTAAGTTGACCATCTTCGAACCCCTCTTGATTTCCTTTTACAATCCAAGAATACTGTTTGTTAATACCATTGAAAACTTGTTGGATTATGTTTAAGGGAGGTACTTCCTTTTTAGTATTCTAATATAAATATCTCAAAAAAATAATCATAGTTGTACAAGATCTCATCTATCACCAGTTTTTCACGATTCGTGCCATAAAAATCAAAAATCTCTCTAGCTTCTCGAGCGATGTAACCAAATTCATTCATGAGAATAAGAGTGGCTATCATTTTAGTTCTAGGTTTTTTAATAACTGGCAACTCGTAAAAGAATCTGCGCAAAGTTCGATGGGTACGGATAAATCTTCTCTCAAATTTAAGAACAATTGTGGAAACAACTTCAGCATAATTTTTTGTTCTTTTAAGAATATGAGTACCATCACAAGTCAAAGTTCCAGTGCAATTAAACAATTCTTGGATACCATTTTTCCTATAATATTCCCACGTCCCGTCACAGAATTTTGAGCATCTAAATTGGTGGGGATTTCAACATTAGGGGTTTTTACCATCCTCACTCTTTTCCATGCCAAAATCAGCCATAATAACAACTTAACTTAAGCAACAACCGAACAAGCAAAAAGGACAAAATGAAAATATTTTTGTGTTTTTTGAAAATGTTTTAGAAGTGGGGGAGATGAAGACGAGAGGCAAATGGAAAATAATGTAAATGCAAGGAGATGAGAGTTTATGCGATGTTACTTGGTGAATGTTTATGATATCTCCCCGGCAACGGCGGTAGAAATTATTCCTGCTACTTGTGAGTTGTGTTGGGATTTCCTCGAAGAAGAGAGGATGATGTAGTACAATAGAGATAAGTATTTACCTTATTTAAGAACCAAGGTTATCAATCCAGCAGGAGAACCAAGCAACACCTCATTAACAACACCTACACACAAAATAACAAATACTTGCACCCAACGCGAACGAGAGGTTGTCAATCCCTCGGCGGTTAATTGCAAGGATCAAATCTTGTAGTGATAGATAGATTGAACAAAACACAAAATAAAATAAAGTAAATAAAATTGCAGCTAGGAATTTTTCTATTTTTTTATATATGATAAAAGTAGACCCGGGGGCCATAGTTTTTACTAGAGGCTTCACTCTTGGAAATAGCGTACGATGGGCGAACAAATTATTGGTGGGCAATTGATAGAAAATTAAATAATCATGACAATATCCCAGGCAATGATCACACATATAGGCATCACGTTTGAGACAAGTAGACCGACTCCTGCTTGCATCTACTACTATTACTCCACACATCGACAGCTATCCAGCATGTATCTAGAGTATTAAGTTCATATAGAACGGAGTAACGCTTAAGCAAGATGACATGATGTGGACAAACTAAATCACGCATGAATAAACCTCATCTTTTTACCCGTAATGGCAATAATACAAATATTTGTCTTGTCCCCTTTTTTCACAGGTATATAGATCACCGCAAGATTGAACCCATTAAAAAACACCTCTCCATTGCAACAAAAATCAACCTAGTTCACCAAAGCAAATCAATGTATCAGAGAGAATTACAAAGCTACCATAATCATGCATAAAAGATTTTAGAGAAGACTCAAATAATATTCCAAGATAATCTGATCATAAACTCACAATTCATCGGATCCCAACAAACACACCGCAAAAAGTTATTACATCCAATACAACTATAAGAACACCAAGGAGAACATTGTATTGAACATCAAACAGAGAGAAGAAGCCATCTAGCTACTAGTATGGACTCGTAGGTTTGTGGTAAACTACTCACACATCATCGGAAGGGTAACAAGGTTGATGTAGAGCCCCTCCATGGTTGATTCCCCCTCCAACAGAGTGCCAGAAAAGGTCTCCATATGGGATCTCTCCAGAAAAGAAACTTATGGTGGCGGAAAATTTATTTTGTGTGGCTCTCTATTGGTTTCCTGATTTTAGAGAATTTATAGGGGCGGAATTAGGTCAAATGTAGTAACAGTGGGCACACGAGGCACGCCCTGGTGGCTCGTGGCCACCTCCTTCGTCTTCCGACCCTCTCCCAAAGCTTCCAGTGTCTCTTATGTCCAGAAAAAATCTCGAAAAAGTTCTATGGCATATGGACTTCGTTTGGTATTGATATTATGAAAAACCAAAAATAGGCAAGAAAACAGCAACTGACACTCGGCACTAAGTTAATAGATTAATCCCAAAAATGATATATAATGACATATAAATGCATAATAAACATCCAAGATTGAAACTATAATAGCATGGAACAATTAAACATTATAGATACATTGCAGACGTATCACTCTCCAGTCTCCAGCACAACCCACTTGGCACACCCATGCTGGATTTAGTTGAGGGAGCCGAGAGAGCAAGGGTTAGGCCTCTGGCAGGTGGCGGCTAGCAAGAGCAAATAAAGGAGAGGATTGAGAAGATGTGATCAGGGGAGGCGAGGTAGAGGGAAATGTTAAAGAAAGGAATTACCAAATACTAATTGTGTTATATGTGTTAACCAAATAATATATTAATTGTCATCCGTGAATTGATTGAATTACCAAATATGGATTGCGAGGAGGGGGAAATCGCTAAAGGGGATTAATTGAATTACCAAATATTGATCGAGAGTAGAGGGGAATCGCTGGAGGGGTGGGAGAGAAGAAAATGGGGAGAGGGGATGGGGGGTACGAAGCGACGATACAACCTACCAACTCCCCAACTAAGAGTAGTGATCATGAACAAGGAACTATGATAATCACGTCATTATTACCTTTAGGGCATATTTCCAACACAAGGGATATTCAAAACAATATAGGCTAGGCCACATTGGAGATAGATATGAGCAATATAGAGTGGGGGAAGCGAAGAATACCACGGCCAGGACCCTTCATAACCGTTTTGATGCACTTCCCTCCACCACCACACCGGAGACGAGCCATGGTGGCTTGCTCTGGTGAACTCCGGCAAGAAATGCCCTTCTCCCAAGATGCACACAGTCCCAAAGAAGAAATCAAGCGGTGGAATGATATATCGAAGGTAGGGAACAATGAAGGCGTGAGATCCGACCGTTTAGCCGAACAGAGTGGTCGGAATCACCAAAGGAGACGGTCGGCAACAGTGTATTGTTTCCGAGTCGCTTGGGAGAAATAACTAAGGAATACTCCCCCCATGGGCCATTGTATTACTTGGCTGAGGATACTCGGACATCAGGATTGGGACCTAGACAATCCAGCAAAGGTCGGGTGTCCTGCTTGGTCTGACAAAATTGATAGAGATTTGCATTCAGGACTAGTGAAGCCTGGACGTCCAGGGGAAACCCGGATGATCTGGCTACATTGAAAAGTTCATGTCACAATTGGAGTAGGACCAAGAAGATGGTCGCGAGGGGGAAATAACAGAGGAATGCCAATTGAAAGGATCGAGATGGGCCTAGAGGGGGTGGTGAATAGATACAATTACAAATTTTAATAGCCACTTAGAGAGTTTACGTAATAATGTGCAATATGAAAGTGTGCCTAACAATTGCAAAGGTGAATCTAGTGCTAAGCCATATATTCAACTACAATAAGTATTAGCGGTGGGCATAAAAACCGACGAACCGAAACCGTAACAATTTTTTTTATCATTGTCACAGGAAAATTTGTTTTTTGGACATGCTAACCGAATTAGGTTCTTTCGGTTCGGTTTACTACCATTAACCGGAATAGAAACTAAACTATGTGGTGCGTGAACCTTCCAGCCTGGGCTATTGTCGCTAGCGATGCATGAAACCTGCCACGCACACGCCCACATGCTTGCAATCACGTCCATGCAAAGCCCAAAGCAAAAAGTAGGTCACGTGGGATAGGTTGTGAGTCCATGGGCTTCACTAGGGACATGACTGTGTTTTTTTAAATGAATCGATGGTTTTCCTTGTGAAGGACCGAGCGGCTCGCCGTTGTAGCATGTTTATTCCCACCTCGTCTGCCTTAGAAGAAGGAGGTAGACACTCGCCTCTATATAAGAGGTCGTGTGTGTGTGAGTGGATAAGCACTGGTGCAAAGCAAATTGGTATGCTCTCGGCACTTCGGTATACACCGATTACCGAACCAAATTTGTTCGTTAATCGAAATATCGGTTAGCTGTTTTGTTGTGCCATTTTTCGTTTCTAGTATTGTAGACGGAATTTAAAAAAAACGATCAGTACTAACCGAATTTTGGGTTTCTACCAAATGCCTAGGCCTAATAAGTAGTAATATGAGCGGGAACAATATATTGTAAGTAAGGACTATGAGACAAACAACCACAAGTAAAGAGTCATGGTTAGGGATAACCGCAACAATATATTGTAAGTAAGGACTATGAGACAAACAACTACAAGTCAAGATTCAGGGTGAGGGATAACCGCAAATCCTAGGAGAATGATGTATGGCGATTTTCACTTCCTTAGAGGAAAGCTAGTCACCGTTGGAGGAGTGGATGTTACCACGAAGGCACACCAACGCCACGAAGTCTCACTCTATTCTCCCCTTGAGAGAACACTAAGAAGGCGTTTCTCAACCACTATTAACCTTGGGGTGGTCTCCAAACCTTTCAAACATTCCAAGGGTTTAATCGCAAGGAATGATTCCTCTCCAAAGAATTCCTACCGTCTAGGAGTCTTCAACCTCCAAGAGTAACAATATTGCTTCGGTCACAAGGAGAGGGAGATGATCTTTCTAGTTATTGGAACAACTCTCAAGAATTCTTACAAATCATCTCTCGATCTAAGATTTAGTGTGGGGAAGTTTGGGAGGGAGCACTTGTGTTCTTAGGGAAGATATGAGTGTAGTGGTAAACCCTCTCTCGGAGTGGGAGATGGGTATTTATAGTTCCCAACAATAGTGACCATTTGGTGCACTAAGTGACCTGCCTGGTGTTGGTAATATGCCTTAGAGACAATAATATTGTATTATAAAATTTCCATATGCATAATCAAGAGTTTTTATTTTCTATGTTGTAACAGCTATGATCTTTGAATGTGTGATTCAGTGAAGAACTCATATGCACGTGTTGAATGATAAATGGTAAAATAAGATTCCTAGTCTCACCTCTAAGACTAGCTCAAGTGTTGTTGCTGATCATGTTTCCCAGATCTTAGGATATCATTAAGTGTAATGATAATCCTGAAATAACTTTGATAATATGACCTTAGAAGAACTATCATATTGAAACAATCCAAACTTGTTTGTTACACTTTGAGATATAATTTTCAGAAGTAAATTTTTTAACATGGAATGTTAACACGTGATTCAGTTCCTTAGACGTTGAGAGTATCATAGTGACTTCTTACGGTACGACGGTCTTTGGGTTGCTCAAATGTCATATGTGTTGACACCGGATTTAGGCACGGTCAACAACTTAATTAATATGGCCTCAAATGGAGAAGTGATCTACATAAAAAAGTTTTGTACTGTCGATATGAACATCTTTGAAGTTTGGTCCATCGCCATCCGATCTCATCACGAAGGCCGAAGTTGTGTTCGAAATACTGAGATTTTGTATCCAGAGCACTTTTCGGCCAATTACCCCTCAAGGGAGACCTCAAATGAGAAAACATTTTACATAAATTGTCTTCGCCTCGTCGAAATGATAGATTTTGATATAAAAATCATCCCAATCCGAATTCGTATGCAAAAGTTAGTGCCATCCGAATACAACTCTGTCACGAGCCAAAACTGGCGCGCCCCACCAGACACCCTGTCTGATGGGTAGCGCAAATAATAGCCTATTTTGCGCGAGCGATTTGGCACTCAATATGTCCTCGAATCAAAAAAAAGTTCAACATGCAAGTTGTTCGCCTCGTAGAAACGGTCAAGATTTCTTTTGGGCTCGTTCCCATCAGAGGTCGTTTACCAGCTCGAAAATTACCTGCAAGGTGCAGCTAGTTTAAACCGAACAGTTTTGGAAAGTTTGGACAAAACCAATCTGAATTTGACTAGGGTTTTGGACGTTAATCCAAGTCTTTTCCTTGCACGGGAAGTCCAGCCGCCTCTTATGTACCTAAGGGGTGTGGGCCGATTGAAAAACACACAATTGATCAATTCATCTCCACTTTTTATCATTTATATTTTCTCCTTAACCCTAGTTCTTCTTCTTCTCATTCTTCGCTCATTCTTCGTTTGCAGGGCGGCGAACCTCGAGGCCCTAGGGGCGGTCAGGCCGACCTAGGGTAGCCCATAGCCGCCGTGCATCCAGACTTCGGACGGGTTCCCTCCCAGGCGCGTGGGATTTCGGGTCTACAAAAGTGCCCACCGGATTGCTTGTATACCGCGCTTCCGGATGGGTCTCCGTCGACGTGAGCTGCGGTCCATCACCCTCGGCGTTGGAGGTACACGGCAACGTGTTCGTGTGCGAACACACTTTTTGGCGACTCCACTGGGGACGAATCTTTGAACGGTCTCTAGCTCGTTCTTGCTACGAAGAGATCGTCATCTAGGGTTTGCAATCTACAAAGGTAATGTGAATACCCAATTCCCTACTGTAGATGCAAATAATTCATATGGTGTTACTAGATCGTTCAATGAGTATACTCTATCGGCCAACTCTAATTTTTTCAATAATGCATCTAATTACGTGCAAAGGCTGATTCAATGTAATTTACATGCTTTAACTTCTTATGATACTAGTAACATGCACCATATGTACTCCAACTCCCGTGCATCGGCAACCCCAGAAATCGTTATGCCGATGAACAACATGATGAATTTGGTCAATCAAGTTGAAACACCTCTTGTAGGAACTTCCACTAGCATGCGACAAAGTGTTTCACCTTTTTATTCATCGGCAACTAATTTGCAATATACTAGTTCAGCCATGCCGATGGATGGGAGAATTGACCATGCGACTAATAGCTATTCGGCCAATTACTCTCAACCATCATATGCTACACCTCATGTTAGTAATTTATCAGCACCATACACAACTGTAGATGTTCATAATTTGGCATCACACCTTCCTGGTCGTAGCCGAATAAATGTAAATTTATAGGAGCGATTGTGCCCAATATTGTAGAAGATGAGGTAGTAGTGGCTGCATTGAGGAGTTTAGCCCAAAATAAGAGGATTAGTGCTCTTTGCCTTGAACAACATGAAAAGGGGCTATTTCCTGATTAAGCCGTAATAAAAGCTAGAGTTTTGCAAGAAGATGAATCTTTGCCAATTGATAAAATTGGCGAGCAAAGATATGGTTTTACAATAATGCATATGCCTTCACCTAGTACAACATCATATTATACACCCCCTACAGAATTGCAAAGTTACGGTAACACCCATGTGTCATCGCCGAAAGAATCTAAAAGCATTGGGGGCAATCATATCCAGAGTGGGATGATGTTGAGAAAAACCTTAAAGACAATTTTTCCACTCACCGCCAGAAACAAATAGAAAAAGAATTGGCTCGGATAAAAGAAGCACTGCCAATTGGTAGTATCAATGAAAGAAGGATGATTCAGAACATGAAAATGCTTCAGTTGAAAAAAGCCGAATCAAGTAGTATATATTTTGAATCCATCAAATCCAAAGAGGCAAGTAGTATCGAGAAAGGGCATGGAAAGCATAGCAAAATGACCATGCTTGATTTTTATGAAGTGAATGGAACTTACTTCCTGCCCTATGAGTTTCGTGCCATAGAAACTGATGCACTTCAAGGACAAGAACAATTAGCCAAACAATGTTCGGCTGACAAAAATATTCAATGTAAAGATAAACGGAATCAAGAAAAAGATCATGAAGAGGCGTTGGGGAGCCATACAAAGGCAAAGCAAGATATTGTTCAAGTCACACCACCATCATGCTCTCCCAACATATTTGAAGAGGTATGTTTAGCAAGTAATTTACCTATTTTCAGATTTGGTTAGAACTTTATTGTTGATGCATCTATTAGAAAAATCCCCATAAGTAATTTTGAAAGACCAATGAAGAAGGGTAATTTACTTGTTAGCAATAAAATTGTTATGGAACATATCGGTCAACCCATTGCGCCATTTATAAAGACCGATAATGAGTTATTGTTGCGGCCAAAGTTTTCCTCGTCGCTTTATCTAAATTTCATATCTAGTTGGGTAGCTTTGCTTATTTTGTACTTGGCTTGCACTTGGTCCCAACTGAGACATGTGTGTTCTAAATATTTTCGTTTCAGAAGTTTAAAGCCAAGGTTAAATTCTTTTGAGAAATCCGATGCTAATATAATATCTTATCCAAAGACATCGGAGAGAGAGTGGAAAATACAATTCATAGCCGAATGGGGAGATTCCAAATCTGAACCATTTGTTTGCTTATCTCCAAAGCCGTTCACACGGCAAGATCGGCTAGAAAACAAGAAGTTTACCTCCAATTCAAGTATGTGTGACCAAATATTTGATTTATTGTTGAAAAATAATTACATAAGAATTTTTGATCGCCATGTTGAGCCATGTATCCAAGGATGAATGTATTGTAAGTTGCATGATTCGTTCAAGCATAATTTCGAGGATTGCAACATGTTTTGTCAAATAGTTAAATCGGCCATTGAAAAAGGACGGTTGAAATTTGTTGAAACACCAAGAGATGACCAGTCTATTCGGATTGGTCCCGACGGCAAAAAGTTTTTGCATCGGCTGCTTCAAGCCGATCCATTTAAAGAGAAGGTAAAAACTGCAGGTGATGGGATGAAGCTTTCAAGTAAAGAAGTTGTTGAAGAGCATAATGAACATAATCTTGAGGGCAAGTCCATCGAAGCTACAATGGAGATTCCAAGGAGTGGGGGGCAGCAAGCAAATCCAATGGTCGATGGAAGTAAACCACAAGAAAACAAAGGCCCAAATAAGCGCAAGTGTAAGAGATCAAAAATCACCTTCACTAAACTATTGGATAAATAGCAAAGGAAGAGTGATCACAAGATTTTTTACCGGCGAAATCATGCAAAGAAACCAAGATCACCCCAAGGCGCAAATATGAGGATCGGTATTGGCAAAGTGAGAATTTTAATGCAACATATCCATATCCTTATTTTGGGACGCCAATGCCAATGTCGTGGATGCCTCCCTATGCTCATATAGATCCATATTCATCACGGGACAGGTATGATACAAGGGCACATTCTCCATCTTATTTTAGACCATCTCACAAATACTATGCAGCTCCAAGAAGATCAACATTTGAACAATCACGCGTCAAACACCGTTTCAATCATAAGGAATTGGTTCAGAGCTCAAGGAAGAAGAAAGAGGTGGTAAAGCAAGTTTACCGCGTGAAAAGAGATGATCATAAGTGTGATACTTCAGATTTGATCTCAAATAACAAAGAGCCAATTAAAGTGTTGACATTGGCTACAAAAGGCAAAGAAGTGAAGCAAACAATTGATAAAAATCAGAGTGCCAAATCTTAAGAAAAGAAGTTGAGGGTGCACAAGGCCCAAAAAGAGTTGCCATTGGTTGAAACAAAATCACAGTCGAGGTGCTCACTCGGCTTATCGTATTGGAAAAAGAAGGAGTTGCAAAAGCTTAGTGGAGAAGAACTTGAAGAAAGGAACATGGCATGGGTTCCCAAAGGAAGTACTCAAAATAATAGTTATGTGCAAGCTTCCATTACAAGAAGTGCGGCAAAGGTGAAGAAGGAAAAGAGTGAAAACTATGAAGGACCGAGCTAAAGATTTCAACATCTTCAGTCTACACATTATCCATATTCTTCAACTATGCCATTAACACCTATGCCATGGAATTCATCATCACGTATGATTGGTAACCCTCAATGGGCTTATTTTAATTCATGAAAAGGTATTGCCAAATCATTATACATTAGATTAGCTACAAGTTTGTTGCTGATCCAAAGGGCCGAAATACTTGATTTGTCATTTCATTTGTTTATTTCAGCTATATGTGCTTTGAATGATGTATACATGGTAATGGCCAATATTTATCTATCGTCCTAAGATTATGTCAACTCATGGCCGGTGTAGTACTCTAACATCGTCCTTAGTTCAAATGGAGAGCAAGATAAGGTACGTGCTCATGGAAATTTATATGTATGCCTATATTATGATTTAATGGGGTTGAGAGATCATGACCGATGTCATTGAATATATGCTGCATAGTCCAATTCATAGTTGTAGAATTGGCTAGTGGGGTTATACTTTGTTTGGATATGATTTGGCTTATGCATCTATGAGATCTATAAGAGGCCAAATCATATCTGATTTTATTACTGAACATCGGATTAATGACATGCATAATGTTGATATTAGCCTTGTCTTTCTAGTACTATGGAGATTATGTTTTGATGGTTCAATTCGTAGCAATGGCCAAAGTGTTGGTGTTGTCTATATATTTCTTTATGGTACTATTTTTTAAGCCTCATGCCGCTTAGAATATTTTTATGCACAATTAATCAAAGCCGAATATGCATTGTTATTTGGATTGAATATTTTATTTGCTATAGGTGATATACATATTGAAGCTTTCAATGATTTGTTATGAGTAGTGCAACAAATATCTAGGGTTTATCAATGTTTTGACGAATCACTTATAGTTTATCCTGGGGTATGTCTAGATGCGAAATTTACCTTGGGTTGCTTTAATATTCTTCATATTTCCAGACATGACGATTGGAGAGAGTTGGCAAAGCAAGCATCCGGCTACCATGTCTATCATGGTGAATTGCACATCTATCAATAGCCGATGCTTATTCTTGCCAACATAGGTAAGGCCGAATTGGATCTCACCACCTCGGCCACTAATGAAACTTTTATGCAGGCAAAGCAAGGATTGGAGGAAGTTCATTCTTGACTATCTGCAAAATCCTAGCGAAAGGGTGAATAATATGGTTCGGAGGATGGCTTTCATATACATATCTATGGAATATTATCATCGGATTGTTATATAAGTTGTGAAGTTTTCACCCAAGTTGCATCAAGAGGTTCAAATAAGCAAAGACCGATATATGAATATCGTCCTAAGCAAAGACATGGCCGATAAATAACTATCGCCCTTAGCATAAACATGGCGGATACATAATTATTGCCCTGAGAAATATAAATGGGCGATGGAGTGTTGACATCGTCCTTAGAACAAATAAATTGCAAATTATTTTTTGGCACGCAAGTTTTGCCGAAAAACAATATGTAACACGATGATCGTAACGACAACTTACATGATCATCAGAAAGTTTGACAAGGAACTTGATAGCTGAAGAGTGGGATCCGCTCCTTCGAAGATGGAGAGATATTCTTAGGGGCCTCTCAGTGTGACGACATCCATCATCGTCTGGCGAGACACAGCTGACTAGGTCACGGGGATGTTGGAACATGTTTCCGAGAAAGAAGAATAAAACTGATAACAAGGAGACTGGTATAGTGAGCATCTGCATGACTCAAGAGGATATCAATATATCTCACCTCGGTTGTTGTAATGTATATCAAAGCAAAGGGAGTATCACATGATAACAAAAGGTTCACTCAAATGTCATTTGTGTACTCATAGGGATCAATATGGACGTCCACAGTTCTGTTATCAGTCATTGAACAAAAGGGGTTTTGTTCATGAATATGATTTACCGAACCTCGGGCTCACAAGCTTAACTTGATCATGTTCTTTTGAGTGTTAGTAGGACAAGAGTAATGAGATAATATTTATGAATTAGTTACATTGATATTCGAAATTGTTTCGAGAGGAACCATAAGTGTTTCGGTGTCAGTGGAAGGATTTCCAGGTTTACCGAGTAATATCGATAAATAACTTATATGTGGGTTCTGGTGATGTTAACTTAATATTAAAAGGCTCTAAATATGATAACGATGCTTTTTTATTTATTTAAATATCAATGGGCCTTAAAAGGCCAAGTGCTGGAAAGTATATTGGGCCACCTGGGCCTAGTAGGAGCTCGCGCCCCTTCCCACTTAGGGAAGGAAGGGGGAGGCTGAATTGGAGGGGGAATCCCCCTCCTATTGTCCGGATTGTGTGGCGCCCTCCCCTCCTCCAACCTATATAAAATATAGGTTTTGGCACTTACAAGTTTTTGGGGCCTCCTCTAATTCTCTACTTCTAGCTCTAGTTGATACAATTAGAGCTAGACCTATATCCTCTACTCCTCATAATTAGACACTGAGTGTGGTACTAATCTCCTTTCTCTAATTCTCCAGTGACGATTAACTCTGGACGGGAAGCGTTATCGCATCGCGAAGAATGTACACTTGCAAATTGTGGAGATGTCATGCTTTAGGTATTCTGTTCGAGGGATTGTTCATCGACGGTTCGAGGGACCTCAAGTACAATCTACACTAACTAATCTTCTTTCGTTGCAACTTGGAGTTGGTAACGATTTGATCCAAACTATCGGGGAAAATATACAGGGGTATCTGCTTTCCCCTGACTCGTGCACGGACAAGCCAAGACTAAACCAAGATGTGTAAGAAACCAAGAGGTTCGAAGGACCAAGCTAGAGCAGCAAGATATCGCCAAGAGAAAGGCCTCCCTTGCCGGGCAGGCAAGCCCGGCAAGGGGTGAGGCCACCCCCAGCAGAAGGCAACCAATGCATCCCGGCAGAGCTTGCCGGGACTCGCGGAGGCTAAACCACCTCATCAACCACTCCACCGCGACTCACGTCGTGGATCGGTGCGGTGTCAAGCCGCAGAGTGACTAAGTGGTAGCCATTCGCCACATGGCAGCCTCTTCCTACAGGAAAAACCCACAGATGACACACGTCATGCGATGTGTCAAGCGAGCAGGCGCACAGCTGGCAAGATGGACCGGTAAGCCTTGCAAGGCAACGAGTGATGTGACATTAAGCGGTGCATTTAATGAGCCCTGTCAACCTGCAGAGTTAAGTATGATAGCACTGCTGCTATCTTATCAGTGCATAAGGACTACTTCCATTGTGGTAACCCCTTGATCTATAAAAGGAGGCCCATGGCAACCGTAGACAGGGTTAGAAGATTGGAGAACTCACACCCCCATACGTGCGTAGTCGCTGCCGCCCTAAGGCAACCCCTACCGGACAAGTGTACTATGCTCCACCACCTCATTTCCACCATCAATCCACCAATGCAGGAGTAGGGTCTTACGCCTCGCGGTGGCCCAAACCTGGGTAAAACTGCACACGTGATCTTTGCCGTGTTGCCCCACGCTCGTCTGCTCTCTGTGCAATACGACGTTGCCCTACCGAACTAGCAAGGGGCCTCCTGGTCCCATAGGTGGACGTGGTTTCCCGTGACATCTTTGGCGCGTTGGGTAGGGGGCTTGCTTGTGCGAACTTGAAGGCGTGTGGAGCTTGTCATCTTCATCGCCATCGACATCTTCAATGACGCCATCGACCGTGGCGCCCAAAAAGATGCAAAAGTAAAACGGGGCCATCCCCGCGCCACATTGTTGGTCTCCTCGCCTCGCCATAGCTACGGCTACAATGAAGGTCGCCTCTGCCGGCAATTTGCCTACCTCGGCGGCCCATATGGTGTGCCCACCATTCGGGCGCCGCTCGGAGAAAGGGCATGAGACGTGCGGGCGCGACCTCACTCCTTCCCGTCCATACGGCACAGTTAGCAGTCGAACTGCTTTAGCCCGAGCATCGTCAACGTCGATGATTACCGTGCGACGCTTGGTTTAGTATTCCCCCTATTTTGTGGCAATCTTGAGGGAAGTGCTGGTATGAGTCCGTCAATAGACGCCCCGACAAGTGCATTTCAGCAAGGCTGCCTGCATCGGCACGACGCATGAAATGGCAGCCGGCAGACAAACTCGAAAGGAAAGGAGATGAACGGAGGAGGACCAGAGAAGCTCGACACTATGCCCCGATGCTCGCCAACCATAATAAATGCATATTGGTCCCTGCCGGGAACGAAGAAACCGCCTGGTTTCCTTCTACTCCTCGGGGTTCAGCGGGCGCACAGGACACGTGCATCCTGGCAGAGGAGAAAGAAGCTCAAAACGAAAGCTAAGCTTACATTATCACTTCTTGTTGATACGTTTCAGAATTTTGCGGTCGTTTATCCCTTAACTCTAGTGAGCGTTCATATCGTGAAAACCCACATGTGATGGAACCATGGCTAGTTTCTTTGATCACACCATCATCCTGTCTCGAGCCATGCTCGCCGGACGAGAGGCTACATCGAGAACTACCCAGGAAAAACCTGTCGGGACGCATCCACACCAAGAAGACTGATAAGGGTCGGACCCTTACGACAATCAGGCAATATGATATTGGCAAGCATCGAGAGTGTACACATGTATCAATCATACGAATGCAAACATACACGGCTCAAAGGGTTATATACGCATTTAAAATCCAACTTAGGAATATCAGTTTTGCGCAAACACTAGAGATAGAATGACTAAGCGCAAAATGCATGTCGTGTTTTATTACAGGACAAGGCAGAAGCAACAGCGGCCCGATTCTTTGTCTGATGGCCCGGTGGATCAGCTCAAACATGAAGAACCCTGTCGGCTCGGGGCGCAACTTTCTCCTTGGCGGCCGCAACGTCGGCACCCACTGGCGGCTTCTTGGATCCGTCGTCAAGGTCGAGGTCCGGATGGCAGTAGGCGATATTGCTCAAGACCATGAAGAGGGCGTCACGAGCAAGCTTCCGGTACTCGGTCACAAAGCGCTCAGCCCTCCCCTCTTCATGCACTTTCAGCTTCTGAATGAGCTCGTTGAACAAGAGTCCCAACTTGACGCTTGGGACCTCATGCTTGCTAACTGAGAAGACTGGGCGTACATGCCCATCACCATAGCTTGAGCACCAAGGCGCTTGGCCACATCGATCAGAATCTTGATCCAGACGTTACTTATATCGACCTGATTGTTTAGCATGTCCTCTACATCCTGTCGAAGACGCTTGGCGGTGTCTAAATCCTTGGACAGCAACTGATGGCTGGACTCAAGTAACTCCGCCAAATGCTCCAGCATGCCGATCCTCACCTTCATGTCCGAGATGTTGCCATTGGCAGTTTCAAGGCTCTGGGTCTTTGAGGAGAGCTACAACTGCACATCGGCCAAGAGAATCTCAGCCTGCGGTGCGTCCTCTTTGAGTTCCTCCACCTCCTTGGCGCCTCTGGCGAGATCCTCATTCAACTTATCCACCTCCTGGTCGAAATCAGCTTTAACGACAGACGCGACAGCCAGATCATCGGTGAGCTTCTTCAGGTGAGCAGCATAATCAGCGGCAAGGGCGTCCAGTGCGGCTTCGTGCTTGTCCTCCAGTTCCGTGGTGCACTTCTACACAAGAGCCTCCAGATATTTATCCTTGGCGTGGAGAGTGGCCTCAAGCTTATCCTTTTAGAGGGAAATATATCACTCTCTGGCGTCCAGAAACGCCTTGTGGTCTGCCAGGCACGCCTCCTGGGCCAGGACATCTTCTCTCGTCATCTTGAGCATCTCTCGTTGCCTCATGAGCACCTTGGACTGATTGTCGTTCCATTCGCGCAACTCCAGACACTTGTCCTTCAGCTTCTGGTCCACCTTGTTGGCAGACTCACGCCGCTCCTTGAGCGCCTGTCACTTTTGTTTGTGCGGGGCCTGCATCTCCTTCACGCTCGTCGCTATGGATTTCTTGAAGGACATGTCAATGGTGACGGTGGCCGAATCATCGGCCTCTTCAGCTCCCGGATAAAGTGGGGAAGGAGACGTTGAAGCTCTTTACCAAGCTCAGCATCCATTGTCAGGGACATGCTGGGGGCTCCAGCTCCGGGTCGCAATAGCAACATGGCCAGCGTGCTAGAGGAGAGTGGCGGTATCTCAGCGACTGTCCCGCTGGCGGGGAGTGGGCCCATAGTCTGGAGCAGAATTTTCACCTCGACGGCCACTTCCCCTACCAGGACGTCCTCCGTAGAATGCTCCGTTACCGCCCAGGAGCTCTGTGCATCCCTGGCAGCAAGATCCTATCCCTCGATAGTAGCAAGATGATGCGGAGCGTCCTACGAACATCACCATGTCAAGAGTCCGTTTGTCAAGTTACACGTGTGACATCTACTTCACATACACAAAGGTGAATCATCTCCTTTACACGTGTTCACTTGACCCCTTTGAGGATGGTGTACTACTTGACACTTCTCCCGTGTGCATGCACAGGTATTGTCGGAGCTTCACGAATGTTGAGGAGGAGTGCAAGCGCCAAGGAACGACTACACCATCCGCAAGGGAAGCGTGGAAGAGAAGACGGAAGAAAGGAGAAGAAGACGGACAAGTCTGCCCAGATGATCCGGACCTCCGCCCAGATGAACCGGACGACGCACGGATGATCCGGCCTTCGGCCGGGACGATCCGGCTAATGCACATCAAGGCACTTGAAGGCTCACGACGAAGCCGGATCATCTGGGACCCCGTCCGGATCATCCGGACCCCGACGCCCAGATCATTCGGCTCCCCGTCTGGATCATCCGGCCTTGCCCGCATGCATGTATCCGGGCTGAGGCCCATGTACCTGTTTCTCCCCTCACGGCCCTAGACTATATATACTCCTCCACCTCCAGCATTTTAGGGTTAGCAAATGTGATAGCTCATTTTAGACTAGAGCTTTGCTCATATATGTGGTTCTACTCCTACAAGTGACCGCGGCCCCTCTACGGAGAAGATCCACACCGGATCCAAGACCTCTTCGGGGAAGATCCTACGGGATTCAAGACCTCCTCGGAGAAGATCCCTCGCGGATTCAAGACCTCCTCACGGAGATGAACTCTACCTTTTACCTTTCCCTTTGTTTTTCATGTACCTTCTCATCTTGTGTGTTTGATTGTCTAGTGGATGTGTGATTGGACTTGTTCTTGAGTGTTTACCCTTGTGATTTCTCCTTATTCTTCCCCATGTTCATCGTGTTCTTCGTGGATCCCCTCCATTTCGTGAAAGATCGGCCTAGAATCGGGTTAGCCCCGCATCATATGGTATCATGAGCCTTGGTTCATCACGAATTTGGAGCCTCCCCACCATTTTCTAGCCTTGTTTTGTTCTATTCTTCCCCAAATTCGAAAATTCCCCACCAAATATAGCCCCAATTTTTTTGTGATTTGTTGGTTTGATGATGTTTTGTTGATTTTGATCTGTGGATTAGCTGTGTAGCAAGTGGATCTAGCTTCCCCACAAGTTTCCCCACTTTCCATCCACAAAATCCTCTCAATTTGGAGCCCAAAATCATCCATTCCCGCCTCCAAATTCGTCTCCGAGAGCAAATCCAGAGTGGAGTTGACCCGCCCGGATCATCCGGACGAAGTCCCGGATGAGTTGGACCCTCTCCTGGACGTCCGTGTAATCCACGCACCCGTATACCCGTACCGGAGCTAATGAACCCGGATCATCCGGACATAGCTCGGATGAGCTGGACTTTCTCCCGGATGTCCTGTTAACTCTGAAACTGACGTGGCTGAAATTTTGTTTTGGCCATAACTAATTCATCTGGAGTCCGATTTTGACGTTCTTTAGCTCGTTTTGAAGCTCTTGACATCCCCCACACCACAAAAATACTTCCATCATGATTTGACTCCATCAAAGTTTGTCAAATTTGGCAAGTTTTCCTAGGCCTTCCACCATATCATCCGCATAGCCACCATAGACTTCCGCAACCTAACCTATTTTGACCGGGTTTCCACCATTACTTCCGCAACCACCACCGCTTTTCCGCTACCACCATTTGACATTTGTCCTTGAGATTTTGAGTTGTGGTTTTTCCGTTTCCTAAGGTGTTTCGGCTAATTAGGAACGGGTCTACATCAAGAACACCGCCTCTCATCATCTTCATCGGACGGTAACCTCGACGACATCATTTTATATTCCCCTTGCAATTGCATTGTTAATCCCTAACCCATTTTGCATCACTTGCCTATCGAGACTAGCCTTTGAGTATTGCCGGCAACGTTACTTGTGCACATTAGTGATCATCGATACGCGCTTTCATTGCATACATACCATATCAACTTGGTATCATCGTATCATCTCTTGTGTCACGAGATTGTTCCCGCATATACACAATTGCTATCTTGGTTTGTGCATCTCGCATAGTAGCCATACAAAAAAAGCTTTTAAGCAACAAGAGAAAAACAAAGAGCTTGTAAGCAAGAGCCATAGCATCTCAAAATATCATATCATACTTGATCATCTTGGATCATCTTGTGCTTAAAGCACAGGAACATCATACATACAAAGCATACTTGTGATAGGAAGTCGCTACATTTTGTCTCATATAGGTAGTGCACAAGTTCGTATCCGCCTATTGAGCAATCAGCTAGCGTCTCTCTAGTGCTGTGCGACAAGAGCATTTTCTGTGGATTCCACATTTTCCGCTCAATCCTTGGTTGCACAACCACATTTATCTATTCATGCGTGTGTTTCCGTGTGCCACTTTGATAGAGGAAAAGGTGTCCCATCTTTCGAGGAGACTGTGGCTATCGTCTTAAAGGAAGTCGACTTTGACGATTCGACTACGAACGTGCGAGGACGTCACGCATTAGCAATCGCTAAACCAACTCCGAGAGGTTATTATCCAAGCCGGAGTACGATGAACCTGACCATGAAGGTTTGTTTCCTGCAGGCAAACAAAGAACAAGCAAGAAACTGAGATTGCAATCTGGATATTGCGAATATAAGAGGAATGCTTTATTAATCAAGGTGGGGTTCTGTGACCTCTTTGTCTGGTCGTTAAACACAAATGAAGTACGCGAAGTTGCAGCTATGGAGAACTTTAATCTAAACAAATCCCAAAGACTAAACGATGCCATGAGGGCTGTATATATGGGGAAAGAGGGGGGGGGGATTTTGTGGCCCCTTGGGGAAGGGGTCTGAAACCAACCCTAACTATGTTTTCCCCACACATACGGACTCTAAAAACAGCCAATACTTGACTATTTTGAAATTACATGGGCCTGGCCCAATAATAAGGTGACTCAGCACCAATAATAGCCTCTGGACGGAATCTTTGAAGTAGCATCTTGTATATTTCGTCCAAGGCTTCTTGCACTCATTATGGTGGCTTCAAAGTCCTGAAATCATCACTTGTAACTCCGTTCTTGCTCCCCTTGCGCATGCCATCATCTCCATGCTTGATCTTGCTCCAGTGTTCGTCCTTCTTGTCCAAGCTAGGCCCTTCATTTGCAAGCAAGACAAATGTATCCAATTTAGGCAGCATCATATTCTCATGAACATTAGAATCATTAGCATGAAACAAAAGTACCTGGTAATTTAATTGGCGTGCGCAAGCTCTAGTAATTGTTCCTGTATATGTATGAGTTGGGGATGTGGGTGTTACCTTGTTAGTCATGTCCTCATCATCCTCCCCTTCTTGAATTGAAGTCGTCCTCGACAGAAGCTCATCTTCCTCACCCAAGTAAGGCTTCAAATCTGCAATGTTAAATGTGGGACTAACCCCAAAATCTGCCGGCAGCCCAAGTTTGTATGCATTATTATTTATTTTCTCTAACACCTTAAAGGGACCATCAGCACGTGGCATTAGCTTTGACTTGCGCAAATTAGGAAACCTATCCTTACGCTAATGTAACCAAGCAAGATCTTTAGGTGCAAAGACAACACGTTTTCTACCCATATCTCGAACAATTTTATATTTAGAATTCATGCGCTCAATATTTTCCTTAGTTAACTCATGCATTTTTAAGATTAATTCAACACATTGTTTAGCATCAAAATTAACCTTCTTCAAAGATGGAAGAGGCACCAAACCAATAGGTGCATGAGGTAGGAAACCATATACAATTTCAAAAGGGCACATCTTAGTAGTAGAATGCAAGGAACGGTTATAAGCAAATTCAATATGTGGCAAGCATTTTTCCCACATTTTCTTGTGACTCTTAAAAACAGCCCTAAGCATAGTAGACATGGTTCTATTGACTACTTCAGTTTGTCCATCAGTTTGGGGGTGACAAGTAGTACTAATAAGCAGATTAGTCCCCAACTTAGACCATAAACATCTCCAAAAGTGGCTAAGAAATTTAGTATCACGATATTAAACAATAGTATTTGGCACACCATGGAAGCGAATAATTTCACGAAAGAACAAATCAGCAACATTAGCAGCATCATCTCTTTTATGACATGGTATAAAGTGTGCCATTTTCGAGAACCTATCCACGACAACAAATATGCTATCCCTCCCCTTCTTTGTTCGAGGTAAACCCAAAATAAAGTCCATAGATATATCTTCCCAAGGAACACTAGGGATAGGCAAAGGCATATATAAACCATGAGGATAGGGTCGTGACTTAGCTTTTTGAAAAGTAGTGCAGCGAGCAACAAAATGCTCAACATCCCGTCTCATCTTTGGCCGAAAGAAATGTGTAGCAAGTACGTCCTCCATCTTCTTGACGCCAAAGTGTCCCATTAATCCTCCTCCATGCCCCTTCTGCAACAACAAAAGACGAACATAGCTAGCTAGAATGCATAACTTGTTAGCACGAAACACAAAACCATCATTAACGACAAACTTGTTCCATGTTCTCCCTTCTTTACAATTCTGCAATACATCTTTAAATTCAACATCATGCAAATATTGATCTTTGATGGTCTCCAAACCAAATATTTTAAAGTCAAGTTGTGAAAGCATAGTATAACAACGAGACAACGCATCAGCAATAACATTTTATTTTCCCTTCTTGTGTTTAATAACATAAGGGAAAGTCTCTATGAATTCAACCCATTTAGCATGTCTACGGTTCAGTTTTGCTTGAATTTTAATGTGCTTCAAAGATTCATGATCAGAATGTATTTCAAATTCTTTGGGCCATAAATAATGTTGCCATGTTACCAAAGTCCGAACAAGAGCATATAATTCCTTATCATAAGTAGAATAATTCAGACTAGGCCTACTCAATTTTTCAGAAAAGTATGCAACAGGTTTACCATCTTGTAATAACACACCTCGTAACCCAATTCCACTAGCATCACATTCAAGCTCAAAAGTCTTAATAAAATCAGGAAGTTGGAGTAAATGAGCATGTGTCAACTTATCTTTCAATACCGTGAATGCTTCTTCCTGTGTAGTACCCCAAACAAAAGGCACATCCTTCTTTGTAAGCTCATTGAGAGGTGCAGCAATGGTGCTGAAATCTCGCACAAATGGCCTATGGAATCCAGCGACGCCAAGGAACCTCCTCACCTGTGTGACTGTTTTGGGATGCGGCCAACTCTCAATAGCTTCAATCTTGGCTTTATCAACCTCAATTCCCTATGGAGTAACAACATAGCCAAAAGATACTCGGTCAGTGCTAAAGGTGAACTTTCCAAGGTTACCAAACAAACGTGCATCACGTAGAGCAATAAAAACAACACATAAATGTTCCAAATGTTCCTCCAAAGATCTGCTATAAATCAATATATCATCAAAGTAAACCACCACAAACTGTCCAATGAAAGCACGTAAAACTTCATTCATTAATCTCATGAAAGTACTAGGTGCATTAGTTAACCCAAAAGGCATGACTAACCACTCATATAATCCAAACTTAGTTTTAAATGTTGTTTTCCATTCATCTCCCAATTTCATACGAATTTGATGGTATCCACTATGCAAATCAACTTTGGAGAATATAGTAGAGCCACTCAATTCATCAAGCATATCATCTAACCTAGGAATAGGATGACGATAACGAATAGTAATATTATGCCTCTACAATCAACACACATACACGATGCACCATCCTTTTTTGGCACTAGAATAATATGAACAACACACGGACTAAGGTATTCGCGTATATAACCTTTGTCGAGAAGCTCCTGTACTTGGCGCATAATCTCATTCGTCTCCTCTAGATTGGTACGGTATGGTGCGCGGTTGGGTAGTGATGCACCTGGAATTAAGTCAATCTGATGCTCAATCCTTCGAATAGGTGGTAATCCCGGTGGCACGTCTTGTGGAAAGACGTCCGCGAACTCCTGCAAAATGTTGGTGATAGCAGGAGGCAAAGAGGAAGGCACGTCCTCGAACGAAAATAATGCCTCTTTGCACACAAAAGCATAGCAAACAGATTTGCTGAAATCAAGATCATCAATATTAGATTTGGTGGCAAGTAAACATCCACTTTTTAATTTAATTTCAGATGCAACATGAGATGATGGTGTGTTATTAGGCTTCATTTGTTGCTCAAATTCTTTTGCCACAATCTGATTTTCACTCTTATTTTCCTCCTTTTTCGTTTTAGTAGCTCTATTAATATCATCTTTCAAAATGGAATCAGGAGACATAGGAAGCAAAGTAATACGCTTATCCTTATGAACAAGAGTATACTCATTGATTCTACCATGGTGTACATATTTTTTATCAAATTGCCATGGTCTACCAAGTAATAAGGAACAAGCTTGCATGGGTACCACGTCACAATCAACATAATAAGCATATGTGGAGATACTAAAATGCACACTAACAGTACGTGTTACCTTAACCTTGCCGCTGTTGTTGAACCATTGGATGTAGTAAGGATGTGGATGTGGTCTTGTGGTGAAAGATAGCTTCTCCACCATCTCCATGCTAGCCAAGTTGTTGCATCTCCCTCTATATATGATGACGCTAACATAACGTTCCTTCACAACTCCCTTTGTATGGAACAAATTATGCCTCTGATTTTGCTCCACTTGTGTGACGTGCACACTCAAAACACGTTGTGCAACTAAACATTCATACCTGTCAGCGTCTTCAAGAGCCATGTATTGTGTCTCATTTTCAGAATCATCTCCACCGTATTCTTCACGTGTAGCCAAAATCTCCTCATCATAGTCACTCGTGGACTCATAAACACCATCCTCAGTAGCAATCATGACACGCTGAGATGGGCATTTGCTCGCATAGTGACCACGACCAGTGCAATGACGACATATAACATCATGTGTTGGCCCTATGGATGCCATGGATGAAGAAGAGCTATGCGCAGGACCGGAAGGTGTACTCCTTGTTTATGGTGGTGGTGCCTCTTTGCTTTTATCATGGCTAGAAGTGACGGCTGAAGTAGGCGGTGGTGCAGCCGGACGTGTCGAAGTAGATGATGCCCGCGGTGTCAATGATGAAGGTCGACCTACAGAAAAATTAGTTCGCGCGAAGGCCTATCGATCCTGCACTTCACATTCAGCTTTGCAAGCAAGATGGAATAAACGAGTGATATTATTATACTCTTTTTCTCTTGAATTGTCTGAATCTCTCTATTTAAGCCACCCATAAAACATGCAAGCATAGCCTCATTATCCTCAACGATACCACATCTAATCAGGCCAGTTTGTAAATCCTGATAATATTCCTCAACAGAATTTTTCCTTGTCATAAACGTTGCAATTTCTGATGTAATTCATGTTGATAATATGGTGGAACCCAACGAGTACGCATAGCAGTTTTCAAAGCAGCCCACGTAGTTGGAATATTATTCGGATATAATCTACAATATTCAGACCACCACACAAAAGCAAAACTAGTGAAAGCACAAAGAGCAGCAGCAACACGTCTCTCCTCGGGATATTCTAAACATGTACAATGTTGTGCGGTTTCTAAGTCCGAAGTAAGATATATATCAGGAAGATATCTACCCTCAAATGGTGGAATATTCAATTTTAGTTTAGGGAGATGGTCATGATTGCGTACTTGAGGGTTAGGTGCAGCCCTACCATTGTGATTATTTGCATGTGGACGACCTGGTGGTGGTGGTTGCACGTAGTTCAGATTTTGATCAACCTCATCCTCGTAATCTTCCGCATAATCATCCTCCTCCTCAGCAGCAGTAGGAAGCACAGAAGTACCAACACCAGCACCAACAGATTGGCCAGGCTCAGGAGGGACATGGCACGCTTTGCGTAGAGCTGTTTTGCGACATGAAGGTTGTTGTTGTTGTTGTTGTTGTTGTTGTTGTTGTTGTTGTTGTTGTTGTTGTTGTTGTTGCAATGGTACAGCAGGTGGAGGTAGACACGCAAGCACTTCATCAAATTTGGCATCCAACTTGGTGTCAATTGACTTCTCAATGCCATCCATCCTCGCTAGTGCGTCGCCAAAATTGGTCATCACATCTTCTACCTGTTGACCCATCATTTGCTGAAACTTATCATGCAACTCCTTTTTCGTCATGTTCTCCCAGTCAGTCTCATCGACATGTGATCCTGCCATGATTAGCAGCAATAGAAATAAACAAGAATATGATCCTACCGACTACTAAAAAATGGTGGTGGTGGGTGTCAAAAATCCGTCAAGCAAATCTCAAAATCTTACCAGTTCTTACCCTGCAGGAGGTGGTGATCGGCAACCGTGGTAGTCAAAACTCTCAAAGCTTGGATAAAGCGATTACCAGGGAGAGTCAAATGCACGACGTAGATGTATGTGGAGCTGGGAAGGCTTGTGATATGGTAGCAAAAATGTCAGCAATAATCAACTCAGAGATGCAAGGATGAATAAACGCTCAACGACGGTACTGTGCTGGACCTAGGCTTGACCATACTAGAGACACGAGCCTAGAACACTAACAAAAATCACGGCGCTGCACGTAATCAAGGGAAAAGCACACTCTGGAAAAAAAATCGCCTCTTTTTTTGCGCTCTTTTTTTGTGCGCTCCCTTTTTTTGTCGAAAATCACTGTAATGGTGAGTGTCTCGAAACTCTGCCCAAGTCAAACTAAGATGATTTTTTTTGACTAATTTCTTTTTCGGAAATCAGGCAGCGATGACCAAAAAGTGCGGTAAGAAAACATTATGAAGGCACGTGTCTCAAAAGACTGAGAAAAGCTTGAAAATAGAATAGGGATAAAATATTTTCACCTTTCGAAATTTTGGCCTAAAAACTGCCCTGGGGTCTCCAGACCTACTCAGGCAATGAAACACGAAACCGAAACTAGATGGATCTCGAAAACCAATCTAAAACGAAAAGAACTCAGATTGGTGGTGGATATATGGTGGTACAATATGGCAGTGGTGGTGGTATATGGATACAGATTGGTTGTGGCATGTCGATATGGATCGGTGGTGGTATGTGGCAGTGGCGATGAAGATGTTGCGGCGGCGGCGTGACAACTTATGACCAAAACTCGAAACTCTAAAAGACTAGACGCTAAGACTAGTAACAAGACACCACGATGCAACCGAAAATTCAACAAAGCAAAATACTGAAAAGACTATGCGAAGGCTCAAACCGGTTCGGATATGATGAACTAACCCTAATTTTGTTTTGGCTTTTTCGTGGACTGTAGGTACGAAGAACAGACTCGGTCTAATCTACGAAAACTATAAAATCTCACCGAGCAACCCGGAAATCCGATACCACTTGATAGAGGCAAAGGTGTCCCGTCTTCCGATGAGATGGTGTCAATCGTGATGGAGGAAGACGACTTTGACGATTCGACTACAAACGTGCAACGACATCGCGCCTTAGCAATCGTTAAACCAACTCCGAGAGGTTATTGACCACGCCGGAGTACGATCAACCTGACCACGACGGTCTGTTTCCTGCAGGCAAACAAAGAACAAGCAAGAAACCGAGATTGCAATCTGTATATTGCAAATATAAGAGGAAAGATTTATTGATCAAGGTGGGGTTCTGTGACGTCTTTGTCGTGTTGTTGAACACAAACGGAGTACGCGAAGTTGCAGCTATGGCGAACTTTAATCTAAACAAAACCCAAAGACTAATCGATGCCCTAAGGGCTGTCTATATGGGGAAAGAGAGGGGGAATTTCGTGGCCCCTTGGAGAAGTGGTCCAAAACCAACCCTAACTCTATTTTCCCCACACATACAGACTCTAAAAACAACCTATACTTGACTATTTTGGAATTACATGGGCCTGGCCCAATAATAAGGTGACGCAGCACCAATAATAGCTTTTGGACAAAATCTATGAATTGGCATCTTGTATATTTCGTCTAAGGCTTCTCGCACTAATTATGGTGGCTTCAAAGTCCTAAAATCATTACTTGTAACTCCGTTCTTGCTCCCCTTGCGCATGCCATCATCTCCATGCTTGATCTTGCTCCAATGTTCATCCTTCTTCTCCAAGCTAGGCCTTCATTTGCAAGCAAGACAAATGTATCCAATTTAGGAAACATCATATTCTCATGAACATTAGAATCATTACCAAGAAACGAAAGTACCTGGTAATTTAATTGGCCTCCACGAGCTGTAGTAAATGGTCATGTATATGTATCAGTTGGGGCTGTGGGTGTAACCTTGTTAGTGATGTCCTCATCCCACTCATTGCTATTGGTCTACTTGTTGCACTTGCGAATTTGTGAATCTCTTTCAACATTACTGACTCTTGCTAACTTTTTGCATCAAATTTTTGTGCCACTTATCCTAACCAAGCCACTCGATAAAGTGTACTTGATAGGTGTTAGTGAACAAGTCCGGTACCAATTCCACTATTCTTTCCTTTCACATTGAGTGAAACGGGATACATCCTCAACGTTGGGAAAAGGTAACTTGGTATTGTTTATCTCATTTCCTACTCACCTTTGCTCGAGTCTTGTGCTGGATAGGCAAAGCATTTCATCTCCGGTCTACACCAACAACGACAAGTTCGATGCCACGAACCCCTTTTTCAACGCCAAGATGTATGCTCAAATTGAGGAGCTCTAAGCCCTCATCAAGAATCACACGAGGTCTCCTTCATCTTCGAGAAGACGCTCAAGTGCACATGCTTTCGAGCTACCATCTCCGGCAAGATCACATCGGCATCGACACCATCAATGACAAGAAAGTGAAAGTCAAGAGCTCAACACCAACAACTGCTCAACGACTTCACCATGTACCTTGGCATATTCACCAACCGACTTCAAGGCATCTTTGGCTTTGGAAATGCGGCATCTTCACCCACACGCACCTCAAGCCTATGCTCAAGAGAAGCTCCCCAAGCTCAAGTCTGCGACTTCCACGAGCTACTACGACCTCAACAACGACCACGCTATTCCTTTCTATGGGACTCAAGAACCCGAGGAGTATCTGAAGTGGGAACGCTTGATGGACGACTACCTCACGCTACATCAAGTTCCTCCCGGAGATCAATTGAAGTGCGCAACAAGAAACTTCCATGACTTCACGTCGACAAGGTGGTTTCACACACCTTCGGAGGACTATGACACGAGTTGGCCCAAGACAAAGAGAGCTTTGCGTCGAGAGTTTGTGCCTCCCACCTACATGGAACATCTTCTACGCCAATTAGAGAACACCATCCAAGGATCCAAGTCCATCGACGAGTACTTCAAGGAGATGAAGAATGCCTTGCGACGAGCCGGCGTCGACGACCCCATTTCGATGAAGTTCCACTTCATGATGGGATTGAACAACAAAATCTCCAAGACTATCTTCCTCGAGAACTACAAGTCCCTCAACGACAACTACATTGGTGCTCTCAAGGTGGAACAAGAACTCATGAAGTCCAAGGCTTCTCCACCGCAAGCACACTTCTCGAAGACCAAGCTCCAAGACGGCGAGCATGAGGCTAGTACCACCATGATGTCCAAGCCCTATGAGCTCCAAGACGACGTTCTCAAGTTCGACTTTGTCGCCATCCCTCTTTCTGGCATTGATGATGCCGAGTCTACTTCGACACTTTTTCAAGATGGTGCGGCGACGACTACGACTACGGAGCCATTCGAGGACAAAGCTTTGAAGGCGACCGACATGGTGACGAGCAAGGATGATGCTTCCTTCTTTGGAGGCGAGAGTGATGATGTGCCATCTTCGGCCTTCATCCACGGCGACGATGATGAGATGGTTGACCATGGGATTTTCCCTTTGACCACGGCGGCGTTGATGACTTGAGTCACTTGTGCCACCATATTGAGAGTGAGAGCGAGTTCACCACTAGCCCCATATATGACGAGTTTCCCCAATTCCCATGTGAGGAGAGACACAACCCCCACCACTTGAGTGAGATGAGTGACTCCACCATACGTGAGTTTGAGTGCACCTACCTTGAGGGAGTGAGTGATCTACCACATAGAGAGAGTGAGATAGTTGCTAGGTCATGTGAGGCCAGTTTCAACACTAACAACTTGACATCTACCTCTATTGTGTCTTTTGATTTGGTGCTAGGTCCCATATATGATGACGCGCCAATCCTCGACGACTTCGTCCTTCCATTGGACAAGACGATGGCCATGGTGGAATATGATGCACCCCCACATGGTTCCATCGAGATGAAGATGATGACCACCATTTGGTCTTTCCCACCTCACCTACACCACATGAGTGGAATGAGAAAGGTAACAAAGGTGAAGGTGACGCTCTCGTCGCACTAATGGACTATGTTAACATTGATTGCTTGCATGATTTTGATCCACCTATTGCCATGCTTTGTGCTACTATGATTTCCCCATGCGATGATTTACCCATTTATGATGAGTTTGATGATTGCCATGTGGAGTCTAGTAGTTGTGATACCATGTTGCATAGGATTTCTTCTGATAATTCTCTTGGTCACATCATGTTTGACAACCCGCTTGATTTGTCATATGCTATGAATGAGATCAACCATATGTCATATTTGTAATCTCTTCGTAGTAACTATGCATGTGACATTAAAATAAACACAATTGGCACTTATGGCATAGATGACAAGCCCATGGTTATTAGCATTTATTTTTCTTGTGATGATATTAATATGCTCCCTTTGCATCATTTATATCACATGCCATGCCATGAAGACCTAGCTTCGGATATGCCTTGTTTTGGATGTTGTTCTAATTCTCCGTATTATGCTTCCACTATTGCTCATGAGGAGACCCCCATAGTTTCCTCATACATTTTAGGAGATTTTGATCCATCCCATCCTTTGCATGATCCCAATACTTGTGTGCACCATATGCTCCCCATGAATGAAACTATTGATGTGCTATATAATTGTATGCTCAATTTGCTTCCCCATCATGCTATACATAATAACTATTGTTTTATGATGGATGACATATTTCTCTATTGTGCCTCAAATTTCTTTGAGCGATGCTTATCTTGTGCTAATTCACACGTGCACATACACATCATGATGGATGATGTGTACATTTAGCACGCACACGATTTCTTTGGTTTGTGTATTTTTTGTGTAGGTACACATGAATACTTGTCAACCTCACAATCCCATGAGTTGACAAAATGAGCTCTAGAGAGCAATGATGACTTGGGATCTCGAGGATTGTCTCTCCCACTATTCCCTTTGCGCAAAGACTTCGCGCATTCCTTTTACATGGCACTCACATGGTTATGGGTTATTCTCCATTATATCTCTTATGCCCATCTTGCCATGTTCACTTTACATGATATGCTCATTTATATGCCTTTGCCATGCATTTGTGACCCATGCTTTGTAATTCACATGGTCCATGATTCGGCTACTTGTATGTTTATTTGCAAGCTTGGTGGATATATTGCTTGTTATTGCCATGATTCCGTTGTACGTCGTGCCTATTATGATGCTTTGATCTTGATTTGTGATCGTGCTTGCGATATGTCATGTGCATTGCCTATATCCACTATTTTCTCACATGACATGATTGCCATGATTTTCTATAGTGTGTTGCATCTTCGCACCACTCGTTTGCATGACATGATTTCTATGCTTGTCTATGTTGCATCAATGATTCATACATGCTCATTTCATGCAGTTGATAGCCACTATTGCCATGCTTTTCATATGAGTGCTATTGATTGTTGTCATATATCTCCACATGTTACCTCTATCATGCTATATGATTGTCCATGTATTGAGCGCAACCATGATTTTAGCCTTGCCAATGAGAGTGCCCCCATAGCATTCTCACATATATTTGGAGATTTTGACATATTGTTTGTGAAGCATGCTTGTCTTACCTCTTTGCATCATATGCCTAGTGCCATGAAAATAGCCATTGTTGCATCCTATTATTCATGCACTTGTGCTTCTAATGGTTATGTGCAAGAGAAGAGAACCATCATGATGGATGATGTGTTTATATACCATGCGCATACGTTCTTCCTTTTGTTGTGTGCATGTGCAGGATACTTGGACATCGTGTCGACTTCCACTTCACGTGAGTTGACCATTCGAGTTGTTGAGAGTGAACCACCTTCTACCACGATGCTTCTACATCGCACTTGCTTGTGCTTAGGCATTGTGAAGAATGCACAAGGAGATGCTTTCAAGGTGATATCCTTCTCTTTTGAGAACTAAAAAACCATGAGCATGAATATTCTGGATCATACTACATATGTTGCTCGCACCATGAGACTTATTTGTCATCTTGGACCCCTTGATCGCGCACATGTTAGTGATATTGCTTTCAATCATGATAGCCACATTGACATGCCTCATGTTATGTATGCCTTGTGTGTTGCATCCAATTCTTGGATTACTTGTCCCTATCATATGCTTGGTTGCAACAATGTCATATTTTCACATATGCCATGCCCCATTGCTTTTCACATGATTGACTTGATTGCCTCACACATGTTGAAAAATTGCTCTTTCTATTATGTTGAGTGCCACACTATTTTCACTACACCCTATGCACGTTATGTTTGGATTGTCTTGCACTTGACCTATGTGTTTAGACACTTCATTTTACTTGGTGTTGTGAATGATTCTTATGCCTACCATAAACCTTTGATTGAGCACTTTATGTATGCTTGCTATGACCATGAGGTAGATGCTTATTCTCTTGTCACACATATTTGCATCACTACCTCCCAATTGCATACTTGGCCCCATGATATCTTCTCTTCTGCTCAATTGATGTGCTTACATGCTATGCCACAACCCTTTGTCACACCCTATGTTATGCTTGATGACAACACTTGTTGGGTGAATCACCTCTTGAATGCTTTGTTTTGCACTAACGCTAAACACATTTGTTTTTCCAAGTGTTTGTTATCCTTGCTCCATTTGAAGGAATCACTAGACGATGCGACATTGGAGAGTGCCCATGCCGAGCTTAAAGATGATGAGTACTTGGTGATCGTCCACTTCTACACGACGACGCCATCTCTTTCCCATGGTGATTTGGTTTTCGATCCAAGGTCGGATCTTTCCCAAGGGGGAGGGGATTATGCAGAGCATCCTACGAACATCACAATGTCAAGAGTCCGTTTGTTAAGTCATACGTGTGACATCTACTTCACATACACAAAGGTGAATCATCTCCTTTACACGTGTTCACTTGACCCCTTTGAGGATGGTATACTACTTGACACTTCTCCCGTGTGCATGCATAGGTATTGTCGGAGCTTCACGAATGTCGAGGAGGAGTGCAAGTGCCAAGGAACGACTACACCATCCGTGAGGGAAGCGTGGAAGAGAAGACGGAAGAAAGGAGAAGAAGATGGACAAGTCTGCCCGGATGATCCGGACAACGCCCGGATGATCCAGCCTCCACCCTGGACTATCCAGCTAATGCACCTTAAGGCACTCGAAGGCTCACGATGAAGCCGGATCATCCAGGACCACGTCCGGATCATCCGGACCCAGACACTCGGATCATCCGGGACCCCGTCAGGATCATCCGGCCTTGCCTGCGTGCATGTATCCGGGCCGAGGCCCATGTACATGTTTCACCCCTCACTTACCCCTTCATGGCCCTAGACTATCTATACTCCTCCACCTCCACCATTTTAGGGTTTAGCAAATGTGATATCTAATTTTAGACTAGAGCTTTGCTCATCTATGTGGGTCTACTCCTACGAGTGACCGCGGCCTCTCTACGGAGAAGATCCATACCGGATTGAGGACCTCTTCGGGGGAGATCCTATGGGATTCAAGACCTCCTCGGAGAAGATCCCTCGCGGATTCAAGACCTCCTCACGGAGATGAACTCTACCTTGTATCTTTCCCTTTGTTGTTCATGTACCTTGTAATCTTGTGCGTTTGATTGTCTAGTGGATTTGTGATTGGACTTGTTCTTGAGTGTTTCCCCTTATGATTTATCCTTGTTCTTCCCCGTGTTCATCGTGTTCTTCGTGGGATCCCCTCCATTTCGTGAAAGATCGGCCTAGAATTGGGTTTGCCCCGCATCATAGGGTATCGTAAGCCTTGGTTCATAACGAATTTGGAGCCTCCCCACCGTTTTCTAGCCTTGTTTTGTTGTCTTCTTCCCCAAATTCGAAAATTCCCCACCAAAATTAGCCCCATTTTTTGTGATTTGTTGGTTTGATGATGTTTTGTTGATTTTGATCCGTGGATTAGCTGTGTAGCAAGTGGGTCTAGCATCCCCAGAAGTTTCCCCACTTTCCATCCACGAAATCCTCTGAATTTGTAGCCCAAAATCATCCATTTCGGCCGCCAAATTCGTCCCCGAGAGGAAATCCCGAGCGGAGTTGACCCGCCCGGATCATCCGGACAGCTCCCGGATGAGCTCGTTCTTCGGCTTGATGGGCTGCAGATGAAGAAGCCTGTGAGTAGCGGAAAAACGGGAGTCTCAAGCAAAAGGAGAAGTCAGGAGAAGGAATCGGAGAAAGAAAGAAGAGAAGAAATAAGTTAGGTACATGGAGAAATTTGCCGGGCAGGAACCTCTGTTTCCCTGGCAGCAACTATTGCCGGGCCATGAACTTCACCCTCTGCCGTGGTACTCCCGACAACCTTCTGCGCAGCCTCATCCGTGGACTGTTCCATGGGGGACTCTTCAGCTCGAGCAGTGGGGGAGGCGTGCCCCACATGGAGGGGCTCGTCCTACGACGTCTCACTCCCCCTCCGCCAGGGGGAACAGTGAGGGGGGGTGTCCACATCGTCTTCGGTGGGAGGAACCAAGTCTCCACTCCCGGGCCGGGGGCTGGACTGGGGGGTCGGCATAGGGTCCTCTGCATCGCCCCCTGCCAAGGCCGAGCTCCCCGCGCCCTTCAACGACCAAGACGCCGGAGCCTTTTCAGGGAACGATGGATGAAGGTTTATGTTTCTTCCTCCACTTCCCTGCCGACAGCAACAAGAACAAGAGGTCAATCAGCAAAAATAATTAGATATGCACAAGCTATCCATGAAAGGGAAAAACCCTCCTTACTCTTGTGCAATGAGCATGGAGTTCAAGTTGAACTCCATGGGAGGTGAAGACTCCCGTCTTCTCTTTAGAGGCGGAGGGGAAGAACTCCCCGGCAGTTTTGGTGCTTGCCGTGGAGCTAGGGGCTCCGGAGAAATGAGCTCTGTGAGGAGCCCAAGCCGGAGCTAGGGCTGGACTCTGCCTCCACAGCCGTCAGCAGCTTGGCGAAGGAGGCCTTGGTCTGAGCAAGGCGAGGAGATTGGCGGCATATGCCAGCTCACCCTTGGTAGACTTGGTGGTGGTTTTTCTTCACCCTCTGGGCAGTTGGCATTGGGTTGGAGGTCGCCGCACCTTGAGCTGTGGCGCGCCTGCAGGTGCACTGATCTGGGTACGATTCGGGGGCTTGCGGCCCAGCAGTGAGCCACTCTTCGTCAAAGCCCGTCGCCACGCTGACCTCTTCCTCCTCCTCCTGAAGCTCCGTTGTTGCCGTGGCTAGGGCCTCTTGCCCGGCAAAATTATCCCAGGCAGCCCCTTCCGTGGTTTTCACCTCGCTACCGCCATGGGGAGAACTCATGTCCTTAGCTTTCCCTTTGCCCTTCTCGGCCTTTGCGGCCTTCTTCTCCGCGAGGTAGGTGGCCTTGTCCTCCTCGACTCTCTTCAAAATGTACGCCGCCTCCGCAGATGATGTGCATTTATACATTCTAGTGGGCCTCTCCACCAGGGTATTCGACAACTCGAGCTCTTCATACAGGGTGGGTAGCTGCCAAGTAGTCGCTACCCCTTCGGCGTCACAGTCCAGCATCCATTTCAATATCTGGTCTCTGGAAGAATTGATGTTCAGAGGAATGACAATTGTCGGGAGCTTGAACAACTCAAAGTGACCAAACAGTTGGTCGCACAACCAGCCGTGGCCATAAACTAATAAGTTATTTAGCCAACCCTGGAAGCGGCCTGTAATGCCCCGGATGTAATACTTTCCCTTTTGGGCATATAATATATCTCTGGCTTCATCTATTCCATTCCGGGTTCTTTGTCTTTCGGGTTTTCGTCGTTTTGTTGTGTGCGTGTGTGGCATTCATTCATATCATGTAGTCATGTGCATCGCATTGCATTTGTGTTGTCGGTTGCATCCGGTTCCACGCGTTCCTTCCCGTTGTCCGTTTCGCGTTCCGGAGCTCCCTCACGTGTCCGAGGCGTCCCGTAGGCCTACTTTGGTGTTTGGCCGTGTAACGTTACCAGTTTGGCGCGAGACTTGTCGTGTGTGGTTGTTTTGGTGTGTGTAACCCGCCTGTCAAATCTCGTTGCGTTTCGAGTCCGTTTGCTACCCCAACAGTTATTCTCGTGGGCTCAAAGTGCCTCCACTTTGAGGCCCAAGACACCCCACCAACAGCCCACCAAACCTCTCCTAGCCACTTCCTTCATCTAGGCCATCCAATCCTAATAGTGTGGCTGAAAACCGCACTCCATTTGGACAACCCTAGCTACTTGTGCCTATATATTTGTCCACTTCCCCTAATTTTTGCCCCAAATCAAGGAAACCCTTGCCCCCACCTTCTCCTTCCTCCAGCCACCACCACCTCACCGGAGCTTCGCCGGAATTTCGCCGGAGTTCGCCAGAGCTCCCCCACCTCGCCGGAGTACCTCATCTCCTCCCTCCTCTCACCTCACCACCACCGCCACCTCATCCCACCGGCGCCTCACCACCCAGCCAGCCACCGGCCCGGCTAGATCCCGCCAGAGCCGCTGCTCGCAGGCACCGCATCGCCAGATCCGCTCGAAGCCTCGAGCCGCCGCCGCAACGAAGCAGCAGTCGCCAGCGCCGCTCGGGTCAACGCCTCCCCGCTGGACCGAGCGACCAGTCCAGCGCCGATCCGTCGATCCCGCAACGCCAGGGCGCCGGCCCAGGCCACATCGCCAGCTCCGCCCGAGGCCACATCGCCTGGGCCTCCCTCCTTCCAGCGCCGGGCCGCTCCACCTCTTGGGCCCCGATCCGCCGCCAGAGGCCCTAGGCGCGTCGGGCCAGGACGCCTGAGCCTCTCCGTCCGCCGGGGCCAGCCGCCTCCCTTCGGCGCTCGGGTGGGCCGTCGCCATCCTTCCAGCCGGCCCACCTTCTCCGCCAGGCGACCGCCTCCCCGCCGCGTGGCCCGCACCGTCTCCCGGCTGGGCCGATCGCCAGCCGCCTCCTCGGCCCATCCGCGCCGCTCCTCACTGGGCCCGAAGCCGCCGAAGGCCCAGCCGCCTCCACCGTTCGCCAGATCGGGCCAGATCCGCCCCCGAGGCCGTTGACCTTTTTCCAGATCTGAGAAGGTTGCCCCAAATCTCCAAGTCCCTGTGATTATTTGCTTGTCTGATGCATATTTCAGATGATGATATCTTTTTGTGTGTTGCTCCGTTTTGCGCAAATGACATGTCCAGACGTTCGTGGTGACTAGCACTACGTTTCATTCCATTGTGCCATGCATGTTTGAGATCATCTAGATGCTTAAATATCTGTTGCAAGAGTGCATCCCGTTATAAACTGCTGTTATGTGTTGTTTTTATGCCATCTTTGCATAGTGATATCTTTTAGCTCGTTTATCCGATTGATGCAAATGACATGTCCGCGTGTTTGTCTTGCCATGCTCTACATGTTGTTTGTGTTAGGTTGCATGATAGAATTAATCTTGCCATGTATATCTTCGTTGCAAAGTGCTATGTGGATGTTTAGTTGTTTAAGTTATTATGAGATGCCATCTTGTTGAGCTCATTGCTATCGTTGTGTTTATCTCCATGATGCATGCTTGTATGTTTCGGAATCACCATCATGTGTACTTTGATGTGGTGCTTACCACTTGCCATGTTTAGTTTTGAGGTGACTTAAACTTGCTCTCTTAGATGCCATGATGAAACTGCTGTTTTAACACAGTGGATTTTCACTAAGTCTGGAATCTGTAATTTCCAGATGCCATGTTTGCTTGGTGTTCTAGGACAAACCATCATAGTTTTGGGGTGAATCTTGATGTTTCCTTGCTGTACATATTGTTGGCTTTCCATTCATGCTCTCACATGCTTATTTGAGTATCTATAGCATATTTAACTTTGCAATAAAATACTGCTGTCAGGATTTTGTTGTCAAGTTCAATATGTCCAAGCTTGTTGCTATTGATCCGTGGCTCCTTTGGGGGTGCACCTTTGGACTTATTTGCTGTAGGATATGTCTAGTTTATGTTCATGCTCTTTGCCATGATGTTTGAGTGCTGTAGCTTATTTATCTAGTGCTCCAAAGTTGCTATGTGGCTGTAATTTTCAGCTTGTGCATATTTCTTGTTTCGGGCATAACTTTTAGCCCGTAGCTCCGATTGCAGCAAGTCTTATATGAAACTTGATTGATTTTCTGTGTAGATTCATAATATCCTACTGTTATATTGTTTTGAAGCATTTTTCTTGATCGCATATTGTCATGCTCATTTTGCTCCCATAGTGCATCAACCATGCATCCATCATTTTGGTGTGCGCATTGCATCTTGTTGATTCGTGACTTGTGTGATTGTATTGTTTAGAGTCGGAAGCTGAGACCGAGTACGAGCACGAGGTTACCACCGAGCTTGAGAATGAGGACCCCTCTTACGATCCGAACGACAACTTTTCAGGCAAGATGACCGAACCCGGATACCATTACTATTTTTGCCTATTGCTAGAAGTCTCGATCTATAGTTTTGCCTCGATGCCCATGTCTTTCATGTCAGCCTCCTACTTGTAACCATGATCATGTCTAACCACCCTACCTGTGCAAACCATTGATTGGCTATACGTAGGCTTCGCTCAGCCCCTCTTATAGCGTTTCTAGTTGCAGGTGAAGTTGAAGATGCTTGCTTCATGTTGAAGTTTATTGGGTTATATCACACTATATAAATGCTTAAAATGAAATCATCTATATATTGGCAATGGGTGGAAGGCTAAGCCTTTTGCTTGGTGATTTGTTCCACTCATGCCGCTAGGAACCCTATAAACCGGTGTTATGTTCCTTGATTATGCGTTCCTCACACGGTTGGGGTTTATGGGCCCCCCCTCGATAAACCGCTAAGTGCTAAGTCTTTTCCAGCAAGTCCCAACATTGGTACTATTTGCCTAATAACTAAATAAACTTGCATAGGGAGTTATTAACCCTCTTTCTTAATCAACAACCTCGGGCCAGTGCTCCACATGAGTGTTGGTCCAAAATGAGCAGATTGCGGGGCCACCTCAAGGAAACTCGGGGTCTGGTAAAAACCCGTAGAATGACTTATCCGGTCGTGGCCTGAGACGAGATACGCGCGGCTACTATCAGGGTGTCGGCACGCCGGGAGGATTTGCTGGATTAGCCTTACCTTAGTTCGGAGTATCTTGAGCACGGGATTCCGAGAATACTCGGGTCTTCCCACCTTGGAGTTGCGACTCCGCGGATCGTGGGCTTGTCATGGGCCAAGTTGGAACACCCCTGCAGGGTTAGGAACTTTCGAAAGCCGTGCCCGCGGTTATGTGGCAGATGGGAGCTTGTTAATATCCGGTTGTAGATAACTTGACACATTGTTCTAATACACTACCAGCGTGTGTACCGTGACTGTCAATTTCCGAATAGGGATTCGGGAGTTGAACACGGTGGGGTTATGTTTGTTGAGCTTTAGCTAGGATCACTTCGTGATCATCTCTCGACCGAGGCACTTCTCTTCTCGCACTCTTTCACGTAAGCTAGTGCTAGTTGCTGCTGCAGACACTTATTCTTTTCTCCAGCCTTATCCTCACCCAAGGCTTAAATAGTCATGTTACCCGGGAACGGGATTGCTGAGTCCTCTGTGGCTCACAGTTACTTCACCACACCAGATGCAGGTCCGATGGTGAGCTATCCAGGTGATGGCACCGAGCTAGACTGGGAGTATGACGAGGAGCGTAGTTGATACTATGTCCGTTATCTTGATGATCAGTAGTGGAGAGTTCTACTAGGATTCGATCCGACCTGTGGATTTAAATTATGTTTGGTATCTTGTCTTTTGGATTTTACCCTTAGAGGGCTGTGATGTTTTATTGAATGATGATTTGGACATGTAATGAATTTGGGTGACGTGGCGAGTGTAAGCCAACTATTTTTTATGTTTTCCATCCCCATCTTTTACATGAGTTGTGCAAAGATACCAAACTTGCGATCATTCCAGCATGGGGTTATGTCTCTAAGTCGTGCCTCGACACGTAGGAGATATAGTCCCATCCTGGGCATTACAAGTTGGTATTCAGAGCCTTCTCCGACCTAGGAGCCCCCACTGATTGATCAAATCATTGACGGTCGAGTCTAGGCACACACTGAAAATATTTTGAGTCCTATATTATATCGGAGAGTAGGATTTCTTTGCTTCTCATCCCCTTTCACTCTGGTGAGGACTCCTGACGACTACTCTTGTCTCTTCTACTTTCAAAAATTGCACCAAATTTTTTTTAGGAATCTCGCGAGTATTCTGGGATTGTTTCGATGTTCTTGTGACGAGAATATTGTTCTCGATGCTTCCTGACATTAGGGGTTGTGGCAGTGTCCCGGGGAGTTGAGCTCCGGGGTATTGTCGTCACAAGCATATCGCGGCAGTAGTAAATACTTAAGACGGCCGACATCGAAAATCTCTCCTATACGGTTAGTGGCAAGATAACCCCGACATCACCCAGTACTGGGGAGGTAGTTTGGGAGTATTGCCATAGCTTGTTATAGTGGATGCTTTTCGAAGGTCCGAGGTAGACAGTTTCCGAGAAAGACTGGTTATGTGTTGAAGGATGGATACAGCTGGATCTAGGTTTAGAGTTGATTGCGCGGTGCTTCCCGTGTATCCCCAACACCTGATTGCATAACTGGAATCTTTCGGAAATTCATAGGTGGGTTTATCCAGTAGATCGTAGGCATTCTTCCAACGAATGCAGGTTAGCGAGTTCGGGGTTCTACATTGAGTGAAGTGGTATTATGACCGATGTTCCGATCGGGAGTTGCATCTTAAAGGGTCCTTGGCTATGCTGATCCGGGGATTGCAAAACCGTTTCACAACGTGTTCATATGCTTTCAGCACAAAGATGTTAGAACGAAGCTCCTATCTTGTGTTTGTTTCCATCCGTACCTTGTTGTTTTTCTTATTTTACCTTTTGTCCCCTATGTGGCTTCTCGTGAAGATTGTTGTTATCATTAAACTGAGAATTTCATTCGTTCCTATTGTTTGAATGATTATTGAGAAGACTTGTTGCAATTCATTCCATTGATTCAGCTTATACCTTCTGTCTATCAATTGCTGATTCGTGGTCATCTCTTTCAGGATGGCTCCGAAACGGGTTCCCAATGCTAACCCAGAGGGTGAAGAGGTCCCAGATCGTCCTCCTTCCCCTCCTCCTCCGTCTGAGGCTTGGAGAGCGATTATGCAGACTACAAATCAGAACACCCAGTTGTTGATGCAGATGATGCAGCAGATGCAAGCTAATCAAGCTAATCAGGGTGTTCCAGGGAATCAAGGCAATTTCTTCAACCAGCAGCACCATGCTACTCTCAACCAGTTCTTGGCCAATAATCCAAAAGCTTTCAGTTACTGTGTCGACCCTCTTGATGCTGAAGATTGGTTAACCAATATAAAGAAGCATTTTGAGTGCAGTAACGTGAAGGAAGAGGACTATGTGAAGTTTGCAGCCTTCCAACTCAAAGACCAAGCAGCTGGCTGGTGGCAGCAGTACAAAGACTCCAGGCCAGGTCGTGTGATCTCTTGGGAGGATTTCTGCAAGGACTTTCGCTCTCACCATATTCCAACAAGTGTCATCGAGGGTATGCGTGAGCAATTCCGCAACCTGAAGCAGGGCTCTATGTCTGTCTATCAGTATAATGTCAAGTTCCAAAACCTCGCCCGCTATGCTAAGCAAGACATTCCTGATGCCAAGAGCAAAATCTACCAGTTTCGTGGTGGTCTGATAGATGAACTTCAACTTGCTCTCACCTTGTTCGAGCCCGATGAATTCGACAAATTCTATAGCATGGCTTTGAAACAAGAGGCAGCTCAGCTCAAGATGGAGGCTTCCAAAAAGAGGATTCGAGATGCCGTTCACTCCTCCTCGTCTTCTCAAGTGGCTGTGAAACAACAGAAATTTTGGCTTCTTCCTCCTCCAGTGATTCAAGCTCCCTACAACAACTCCAACAACTCCAACAGCAACAAGAACTCTAGTGGACGTGGTTTCTCCCACCCACCCAACCCGAGAAACCAGTCGAAGAATCAGTTTTAGTCTCAAGGCTCAAAGTCAAGTGGTTCTCATTTCCGTCCTCTCTCAGAAGTGACTTGCAACAAGTGTACTCAGAAAGGTCATTATGCTAACAGATGTCCGAACCCGGAGCGCCTTCCACCTCCTCCACCTGTCAGCACAACTATTGTCAAGCATATTCCAAAGCAAGCAAGGGTCAATCTGATGAGTGCAGCGCAAGCGGAGAATTCTTCTGATGTCATTTTGGGTAACCTTCCAGTTAACTCTATACCTGCTAAAGTATTGTTTGATTCTGGTGCTTCTCTCAGTTTCATATCAAGGCCATTCTTTACTAAGCATAATTTCACTTCGGCTTTTCTTGATAAGAAGTTGCAAATTATTTCTCCGGGCAAGTGCATGACTTCAAATTTGATGGCTCCGAATGTATCTATTCGCATGGGTGATTATCGCTTTCTGGCTAATCCGGTGGTTCTTGGTAATTCCGACATTGACCTCATCCTCGGGATGGATTGGCTTTCTCAGCATGATGCTCACATTGATTGTGCACAGAAGGAAGTCAAGATGACTCATCCTGATGAAGATGTGATTATCTTCGCCTCCAGGGATAACACTATCAGGCTTTTCTCTCTCAATGATAAGGGCGATATTAATGCCATATCTCAAATTCCGGTGGTAAACGAATACCAAGACGTCTTTCCTGAAGAACTTCCAGGCATGCCTCCACACCGTCAGGTGGAATTCGTCATTGAACTCGAGCCGGGTACTGAGCCAGCATGCCGGCGTCCGTACAAGCTCTCTCCCAAAGAATTGAAGGAATTGAAGAAGCAGCTTGGTTAACAGGAGCGTATGGGTCTTATCAGGCCTAGTACGTCGCCTTGGGGCTGTGGTGTCTTATTTGTCAAGAAGAAAGATGGCACGGAGCGTCTCTGTGTTGATTACCGGCCATTGAACAAGAAGACAATAAAGAACAAATATCCGCTCCCCATAATCAACGAACTGTTCGAGCAGCTCAAGGGAGCTAAAGTGTTCTCTAAGCTCGATCTCCGGATGGGCTATCACCAAATTCGCATTCGCGAGAAAGACATTCCCAAGACTGCCTTCAGAACGAGTTTCGGTTCATATGAGTATACAGTCATGTCCTTTGGTCTCGCCAACGCTCCTCCTACCTTCTCGAGAATGATGCACTACATCTTCAACCCGTACACCGGCGAGTTTGTGCTTGTGTATCTGGATGATATTCTGGTGTTTTCCAAGAATGAAGAAGATCATGAAAGGCACTTACGTCTGGTTCTTGATCGACTCCGTGAGCATAAGTTCTATGCCAAGTTCTCCAAGTGCGAATTTTGGCTCGATAAGGTTTTGTACCTGGGCCATATCATCTCAGCTGACGGTATTGCGGTTAACCCCGAGAAAGTTGAAGCAATTGTCAACTGGGAAGCTCCTCGGAACGTCAAGCAACTCCGAAGTTTTCTGGGTCTTGCAAGCCATTGCAGAAGGTCCGTTGAGAACTTCTCCAAGATTGCCAAGCCTCTTTCCAACTTGCTTCAGAAGAATGTCAAATACTTTTGGTCTCCAGATTGTGAAGTGGCATTCAAAACTCTCAAAGAGAAGCTCGTCTCTGCTCCTGTTCTAACTCCTCCAGATGAGTCCAAGCCCTATGAAGTATTCTGTGATGATTCTCTTCAAGGACTTGGTGGTGTGCTTATGCAAGATAAGAGAACTGTGGCATACACTTCTCGTCAGCTCAAACCAAGTGAGAAGAACTACCCCACACATGATCTCGAGCTAGCAGCTGTGGTACATGCTTTGATTACCCGGAGACATCTGTTGTTGGGCAGAAAAGTCGACATCTTCACTGATCACAAGAGCTTGAAGTACATCTTCACACAGCCGAATCTGAACCTCCGCCAGACTCGTTGGGTTGAAATTATCCAAGAGTATGATCCCAGCATTGAATACACTCCTGGCAAGGCGAATGTGATTGCAGATGCTTTGAGCAGAAAGGCATATTGCAACAGCCTTCTTATTAAGCCGTTCGAGCCTGAGCTTTGTGAAGCATTCAAGAAACTCAACCTCCAAGTTGTTCCGCAAGGTTTTCTTGCAAATCTTCAAGTTGCTCCTACCTTGGAAGATCAGGTCCGTGAGGCCCAACTCAGTGATGCCATGGTGCAGAAGGTGAAACATGGTATTGCAAAGGGCACTCCTAAATACAAGTGCTATCGTGTTGATGAGAGAGATACCTTGTTCTTCGAGGACAGACTCGTTGTTCCCAAAGGTGATCTCAGGAAGCTCATAATGGAAGAAGCACATGATTCTCTCCTTTCTATTCATCCTGGCAGTTCCAAGATGTACCAAGACCTCAAGCAATCTTACTGGTGGACACGCATGAAAAGGGAAATTGACCAATTCGCGAATGAATGTGATGTTTGCAGAAGAGTGAAAGCAGAACATCAACGTCCAGCCGGTCTTCTCCAACCTCTTCCTATCCCCGAGTGGAAATTCGACCACATTGAGATGGATTTCGTCACTGGTTTTCCTAAGTCCAAGAGAGGGAATGATTCTATCTTTGTGGTGATTGACAAGCTCACCAAAGTCGCTCACTTCCTTCCAGTCAAAGAATCCATCAATGCAGCTCAATTGGCAGAGTTGTACACTTCCAGAATTGTGTCCTTACATGGCATTCCTCAAGTTATCTCCTCAGACCGTGGAAGTTTGTTCACTTCAAAGTTCTGGGACTCCTTTCAGTCCGCCATGGGCACTAAGATCAGGTTCAGCACTGCTTTTCACCCTCAGACTAGTGGTCAAGTCGAGCGAGTGAATCAGATTCTAGAAGATATGCTCAGAGCCTGTGTCATATCTTTTGGCATGAAATGGGAAGACTGCCTTCCATTTGCCGAGTTCTCTTACAACAACAGCTTTCAAGCAAGTGCCGGCAAAGCTCCGTTTGAAATCCTCTATGGCAAAAAGTGCCGTACACCTCTAAACTGGTCTGAAACAGGCGAACGTCAACTTCTTGGCAATGACTTGATCTCAGAAGCCGAAGAGATGTGCAAAGTCATACGTGAGAATCTCAAGGCCGCTCAATCGCGTCAGAAGAGCTACTATGACGGCAAGCATCGTGATTTGGCCTTCAACATTGGTGATCATGTTTATCTCCGTGTTTCTCCTATGAAAGGCACCCAAAGATTCGGTATCAAAGGAAAGCTTGCTCCTAGATACATTGGGCCTTTCAATATCCTTGGCAAAAGAGGCGACCTAGCCTATCAACTTGAGCTCCCTTCCAACTTCGCCAATGTTCATGATGTGTTCCATGTGTCTCAACTCCGCAAATGCTTCAAGGCACCTGAACGCATGATTCCGTTTGAAGAGATTGATCTTCAACAAGATTTGTCCTACCGAGAGCATCCCGTTGCTATTCTCGAAGAAACCGAGCGCAAGACCCGCAACAAGTCCATCAAATTCTTGAAAGTCAAGTGGTCACATCATACCGACCGAGAAGCTACGTGGGAACGAGAAGATCATCTTCGTTCCGAGTACCCTTCCTTTTTCCAGTCCTAGATCTCGGGACGAGATCTTTTTGTAGTAGAGGAGAGTTTGTAATGCCCCGGATGTAATACTTTCCCTTTTGGGCATATAATATATCTCTGGCTTCATCTATTCCATTCCGGGTTCTTTGTCTTTCGGGTTTTCGTCGTTTTGTTGTGTGCGTGTGTGGCATTCATTCATATCATGTAGTCATGTGCATCGCATTGCATTTGTGTTGTCGGTTGCATCCGGTTCCATGCGTTCCTTCCCGTTGTCCGTTTCGCGTTCCGGAGCTCCCTCACGTGTCCGAGGCGTCCCGTAGGCCTACTTTGGTGTTTGGCCGTGTAACGTTACCGGTTTGGCGCGAGACTTGTCGTGTGTGGTTGTTTTGGTGTGTGTAACCCGCCTGTCAAATCTCGTCGCGTTTCGAGTCCGTTCGCTACCCCAACAGTTATTCTTGTGGACTCAAAGTGCCTCCACTTTGAGGCCCAAGACACCCCATCAACAGCCCACCAAACCTCTCCTAGCCACTTCCTTCATCTAGGCCATCCAATCCTAATCGTGTGGCTGAAAACCGCACTCCATTTGGACAACCCTAGCTACTTGTGCCTATATATTTGTCCACTTCCCCCAATTTTTGCCCCAAATCAAGGAAACTCTAGCCCCCACCTTCTCCTTCCTCCAGCCACCACCACCTCGCCGGAGCTTCGCCGGAGTTTGCCGGAGCTCCACCACCTCGCCGGAGTACCTCATCTCCTCCCTCCTCTCACCTCACCACCACCGCCACCTCATCCCACCGGCGCCTCACCACCCAGCCAGCCGCCGGCCCGGCCAGATCCCGCCGGAGCCGCTGCTCGCAGGCACCGCATCGCCATATCCGCTCAAAGCCTCAAGCCGCCACCGCAACGAAGCAGCAGTCGCCAGCGCCGCTCGGGTCAGCGCCTCCCCGCTGGACCGAGCGACCAGTCCAGCGCCGATCCGTCAATCCCGCAACGCCAGGGCGCCGGCCCAGGCCACATCGCCCGCTCCGCCCGAGGCCACATCGCCTGGGCCTCCCGCCTTCCAGCGTCGGGCCGCTCCACCTCTTGGGCCCCGATCCGCCGCTAGAGGCCCTAGGCGGGTCGGGCCAGGACGCCTGAGCCTCTCCGTCCGCCGGGGCCAGCCGCCTCCCTTCGCCGCTCGGGTGGGCCGTCGCCATCCTTCCAGCCAGCCAACCTTCTCCACCAGGCGACCGCCTCCCCGCCGCGTGGCCTGCACCGTCTCCCGGCTGGGCCGATCGCCAGCCGCCTCCTCGGCCCATCCACGCCGCTCCTCGCTGGGCCCGAAGCCGCCGAAGGCCCAGCCGCCTCCACCGTTCGCCAGATCGGGCCAGATCCGCCCCCGAGCCCGTTGACCTTTTTCCAGATCTGAGAAGGTTGCCCCAAATCTCTAAGTCCCTGTGATTATTTGCTTGTCTGATGCATATTTCAGATGATGACATCTTTTTGTGTGCTGCTCCGTTTTGCGCAAATGACATGTCCAGACGTTCGTGGTGACTAGCACTACGTTTCATTCCATTGTGCCATGCATGTTTGAGATCATCTAGATGCTTAAATATCTGTTGCAAGAGTGCATCTCGTATAAACTGCTGCTATGTGTTGTTTTTATGCCATCTTTGCATAGTGATATCTTTTAGCTCTTTTATCCGATTGATGCAAATGGCATGTCCACGTGTTCGTCTTGCCATGCTCTACATGTTGTTTGTGTTAGGTTGCATGATAGAATTAATCTTGCCATGTATATATTCGTTGCAAAGTGCTATGTGGCTGTTTAGTTGTTTAACTTGTTATGAGATGTCATCTTGTTGAGCTCATTGCTATCGTTGTGTTTATCTCCATGATGCATGCTTGTATGTTTCGGAATCACCATCATGTGTACTTTGATGTGGTGCTTATCACTTGCCATGTTTAGTTTTGAGGTGACTTAAACTTGCTCTCTTAGATGCCATGATGAAACTGCTGTTTTAACACTTAGTGGATTTTCACTAAGTCTGGAATCTGTAATTTCTAGATGCCATGTTTGCTTGGTGTTCTAGGACAAACCATGATAGTTTTGGGGTGACTCTTGATGTTTCCTTGCTGTACATATTGTTGGCTTTCCATTCATGCTCTCACATGCTTATTTGAGTAGCTGTAGCATATTTAACTTTGGCTCCAAAGTTGCAATAAAATACTGCTGTCAGGATTTTGTTGTCAAGTTCAATATGTCCAAGCTTGTTGCTATTGATCCGTGGCTCCTTTGGGGGTGCACCTTTGGACTTATTTGCTGTAGGATATGTCTAGTTTATGTTCATGCTATTTGCCATGATGTTTGAGTGCTGTAGCTTATTTATCTAGTGCTCCAAAGTTGCTATGTGGCTGTAATTTTCAGCTTGTGCATATTTCTTGTTTCGGGCATAACTTTTAGCCCGTAGCTCCGATTGTAGCAAGTCTCATATGAAACTTGATTGATTTTCCGTGTAGATTCATAATATCCTATTGTTATCTTGTTTTGAAGCATTTTGCTTGATCGCATATTGTCATGCTCATTTTGCTCCCAAAGTGCATCAACCATGCATCCATCATTTTGGTGTGCGCATTGCATCTTGTTGATTCGTGCCTTGTGTGATTGTATTGTTTAGAGCCGGAAGCTGAGACCGAGTACGAGCACGAGGTTACCACCGAGCTTGAGAATGAGGACCCCTCTTATGATCCGAACGACAACTTTTCAGGCAAGATGACCGAACCCGGATACCATTACTATTTTTTCCGATTGCTAGAAGTCTCGATCTATAGTTTTGCCTCGATGCCCATGTCTTTCATGTCAGCCTCCTACTTGTAACCATGATCATGTCTAACCACCCTACCTATGCAAACCATTGATTGGCTATACGTAGGCTTCGCTCAGCCCCTCTTATAGCGTTGCTAGTTGCAGGTGAAGTTGAAGATGCTTGCTTCATGTTGAAGTTTGTTGGGTTATATCACACTATATAAATGCTTAAAACGAAATCATCTATATATTGGCAATGGGTGGAAGGCTAAGCCTTTTGCTTGGTTATTTGTTCCACTCATGCCGCTAGGAACCGTATAAACCGGTGTTATGTTCCTTGATTATGCGTTCCTCACACGGTCGGGGTTTACGGGGCCCCCTCGATAAACCGCTAAGTGCTAAGTCTTTTCCAGCAAGTCCCAACATTGGTACTATTTGCCTAATAACTAAATAAACTTGCATAGGGAGTAATTAACCCTCTTTCTTAATCAACAACCCCGGGCCAGTGCTCCACATGAGTGTTGGTCCGAAATAAGCAGACTGCGGGGCCACCTCAAGGAAACTCGAGGTCTGGTAAAAACCCGTAGGATGACTTATCCGGTCGTGGCCTGAGACGAGATACGCGCGGCTACTATCAGGGTGTCGGCACGCCGGGAGGATTTGCTGGATTAGCCTTACCTTAGTTCGGAGTATCTTGAGCACGGGATTCCGAGAATACTCGGGTCTTCCCACCTTGGAGTTGCGACTCCGCGGATCGTGGGCTTGTCATGGGCCAAGTTGGAACACCCCTGCAGGGTTAGGAACTTTCGAAAGCCGTGCCCGTGGTTATGTGGCAGATGGGAGCTTGTTAATATCCGGTTGTAGATAACTTGACACATTGTTCTAATACACTACCAGCGTGTGTACCGTGACTGTCAATTTCCGAATAGGGATTCGGGAGTTGAACACGGTGGGGTTATGTTTGTTGAGCTTTAGCTAGGATCACTTCGTGATCATCTCTCGACCGAGGCACTTCTCTTCTCGCACTCTTTCACGTAAGCTAGTGCTAGTTGCTGCTGCAGACACTTATTCTTTTCTCCAGCCTTATCCTCACCCGAGGCTTAAATAGTCATGTTACCCGGGAACGGGATTACTGAGTCCTCTGTGGCTCATAGTTACTTCACCACACCAGATGCAGGTCCGATGGTGAGCTATCCAGGTGATGGCACCGAGCTAGACTGGGAGTATGACGAGGAGCGTAATCGATACTATGTCCGTTATCCTGATGATCAGTAGTGGAGACTTCTACTAGGATTCGATCCGACCTGTGGATTTAAATTATGTTTGGTATCTTGTCTTTTGGATTTTACCCTTAGAGGGCTGTGATGTTTTATTGAATGATGATTTGGACATGTAATGAATTTGGGTGACGTGGCGAGTGTAAGCCAACTATTTTTTATGTTTTCCATCCCCATCTTTTACATGAGTTGTGCAAAGATACCATACTTGCGATCATTCCAGCATGGGGTTATGTCTCTAAGTCGTGCCTTGACACGTAGGAGATATAGTCCCATCCTGGGCATTACATGGCCTCATCCTATCCGCAGCGTCACCATACAGCCACGTGGGTCTGTCCCTTTCCTGCAACAGTGCGGCGGAGAAGAAAGTCTGCCCCCATATGTTCGGTGGTTAACCCGGTAGTCCTCAAACGAGTGATCCTATTAATTGTTGGGCACAGCCTATCCTTAGTGAGGCCATTGGCGCTCCAATCCTTGCCACGCTTGACACATTCCTTCTGTGCTTCGCAGAACTCTAGGGCCTCCTTATGTTGAATCCAGCACCAATCCCCTCTCCATTTGTCCCACCTCTCGCGCTGGTACCTGGGGAGGTAATCCCAAATCTTCCTCGCCACACACGGCATCCAGCTAATGACCCCGGAGTGGTTAACCTTGCTCTCCACACGCGGGCTGAAATAATGCCGGAAGAAATCCACATTGGGCTTAACTCCGACGAAATTCTGGCACAAATGCGCAAAGATAGCCATGGTCGCCATTGCATTGGCGTGAAATCGACGAGGTGGAATCCATATATATTCACGATTGCCTCAAAGTACTCGGAGAATGGGGGACAAAGGCCGCAGATGAAGTAAGCACAGGAGAATCCATAAGAATCTAGCGGATCTTCCTTCCCCGCCGCATAAACTACGGGAGGTCATTGCCATTTTTCGATGGGCCTCCCCCACAGATACTCATACCTCGCTTGAAGGACAGGTCCGCTCATGTTCGAAGGGATGAAGACGACATCTTCACTCCGCTTCTTGTTCAGCTCCGCCCCCTCTTGCTTCCCTCGGCGGCAACCTCCTTTGCCGCGGCAATTTGCTTTTTCTTCTCCGCGGGATTATTCCCCATTCCGGCGGCGGCGATGTGGAAGGGAAAGGGATTCGATGGGAGGGACGGCGGTGGAAGGGAGAGCGAGAGGAGGAACTGTCGCTTGGCTTGTGGAGGAAGAAGATGGGGGAGCGGGGCAAGAGACAGGTGAATCGTGTCGCTCTATTTTTCCTGCTCTTAAGGGGGAAAAGCGGAACAGCGGCGTGACGCTTCAGAAAGTTACCGTTTTACCTTATATCCAACAAGCACACGCCCCATGATGCGCAGTAATTGCACAAAGTGGACGTTGGACTGACTAGTCATCATGGAAAACAAGCACGCGCAGCCCTCTCCTGCCACGTGTCCACGCACTGTTAGGGGCCTAACCCAACATGCCATGCCACACATGTGGCTCAGGCCCGGGGGCTTATGTCGGGGAAAATATACAAGGGTATATGTTTTCCCCTGACTCGTGCACGGACAAGCCAAGACCGAACCAACATGTGCAAGGAACAAAGAGATTCGAAGGACCAACGAGCAGATCAAGGGGACCAAGACCAAGCCACGGCAGCAAGATATCGCCAAGAGAAAGGCCTCCCTTATCGAGTAGGCAAGCCCCAAGAAGAAGACAACCAAGCCATCCCGGCAGAGCCTACCGGGACTTGCGGATGCGAAACCACCTCACCAACCACTCCACCATGACTCACGTCATGAATTAGTGCGGTGTCAAGCCGCAGAGTGACTAAGTGGCAGCCATTAGCCGTATGGTAGCCTCTCCCTACAGGAAAAATCCACAGATGACACCCATACAACGATGTGTCAAGCGAGCAGGCGCGGAGCTGGCAAGATAGCCCGGCAAGCCTTGCTAGGCAACCAGTGATGTGACGTTAAGCGGTGCATTTAATGCGCCCTGTCAGCTCGCAGAGTTAGGTATGATAGCACTACTGCTATCTTATCAGTGCATAATGAGTACTTTTCCATTGTGGTAACCCCTTGATTTGTAAAAGGAGGCCCATGGCAACCATAGACAGGGTTAGAAGATTGGAGAACTCACACCCCCATACGCGCATAGTCGCTGCCGTCCTAAGGCAACCCCTGCCGGGCAAGTGTACTACACTCCACCACCTCATTTCCACAATCAATGCACCAATGCAGGTGTAGGGTCTAACGCCTCGAGGCAGCCCGAAACTAGGTAAAACTGCCCGCGTAATCTTTGTCGTGCTGCCCCACGCTCGTCTAATCTTTGTGCAACACGACATCCCCTTGCCGAACTAGCAAGGGCCTCCTAGTCCCATAGGTGGCCCTGGTTACCCGCGACACAAACCGTTATTGCATCTTCATAGTATTCCTGATTGATCGTTGGGCGGTTATTTTTGTCCTGTACTGTATTTCCCAACCCCCGGATGATCCAGGTACCTCCTGGATGATTAGACCATTGCCCGGATAGTCCAGCTAGGAATTTGGATGGGTCAACACGCTCATCCCACGAGGAGACGTCCAGATGTTCTGGAAGGACCCCAGAAGCAAATTTAACTAGCGGCTGAACAAGGGACAACTCGAACGCCTCGGAAGGAATCCAGACGATCCTGCTGAAGCTGGATGAATGTGCTCTTTGTTGACATATCCGGTAGAGAGTCTGAGCAATGATAGGATGATGTGAATGGCTACTCAGACGATCTGGCTACCGATCTGGATGATCTAGCTTAATAACCAAACTACAAGTGCCTTCTGGTCCTCTAGCCGAATGATCCAAACATATGTCCGGACAATCCGGTTAATGCCGGATGATCCAAGGTGCGGTGCAGATGATCTGGCCAGAATATCATGTGGAGAAATTTCCTAAGACTTTTGAACCACTTTGAGAGAGGGGATTGGCTAAGGCAAATAAGAAGAGGTGCATGTGTAAGAAGATAGTTTCATGAAGGTAACTTGAGAAAATCTTGAACGAACTCCTTCGATCCTCTCATAATAGTGCAAGATCACTGTACCTCTAGATTAAAAGAATTATGCTTCTTTTCTCATTATCGTCATGCTTGAGTCATATCTCATTTGATATGTCCATGATTCCTACACAATGATGCCAAAGGGACTAATATCCTGTGTATACACTTAGCAAACAAAATTAGCCCCCTATATGTATCTTATCATCAACATCAAACTATGATTAAGGGCATGATTGTACTTTCAAGCATTGCCAATTACAGTTGGTTATCAAGACCAGGATATATGTGGCCCCTAAGATTAACGCCAGCACCATAGCTCAACAAGATTACTAACTTGCTAAACATGAACGGAACGGGCTGAACATGCACAAGTTGAGCTCTATTTTTTGCGAGTCCGAGATTGCAGATACTGAATGGATTGTAGTTGGGGGCAAATGACGAAGGACTTCATAGCATGGAGATTTATGCGCAATGACCCTTTCTCGGATCGTTCGACCTATCACATGTGCCTGCATCGGAAAAAGATGGAAGGAGGAGCGCACGACACCTCAACTTTGTCGGTGGCTAACAAGGGTTGGCCATCACTGTGGGCGACTAACGTGTCAAACAAAATAAAAGCCCATGCATGGAGGTTGGCGAGGAATGGTGTGTGGCCGCGAGTTCTGATATGGCATATATGAAGATAAGGAGTGTGTATTGTTGTGTATTTGGAAGGGATGAAACGGTTTTATATAGCTTTTGGCAGGGGAGACTTGTATGCAGGAGCAGATCTTGGATTGGGCGCCCCTGGCCCCAGCCTGCTACAGTACCGCTACAGTGTTGCTACAGTGCCTAGTTAACGCCCGGGCTCAGACCCCTCCAGCATGGGTCCTGGATCCGACACTTCTTGCATGAGATCTCACAATCGGTGATATCAACCCCCAAAATTCATATTTAGACATTTTGAAAAAAAATCTAAAATTATTTGAAAAACATATATGTGGGGTATGTCTACAACTTCAAAAAAATTAGCTCAATACTTGATGTACATTGAGAGATTCAGAAAAGACAAATCGGAATATGAATAGGGCCAGCTTTTGGGTGAATAGTACTTTGACACTGTTCGCATCCGAATTTTATCCTTTTAGTTTCTATTAATATAAGTCAAATTAGGACCTAAAAGTTTCTCAGGTTGTACATAAAAAATTGATGTGCGTCTATAATTTTTTTGAGAATGTTTGAACATGTATTCTTTAATCAAAAAACGATCTCATTGATCTCACTAATGTGAGATCTCACCCAAGTCTCCCCCGCTTTTCGCACTCCTCAGGTGGAATGATGGTCTAGGGCCTTGTATTATTGCTATAAGGGCCCCACTTGTCCATGCACACTATCACCTATGTAGCTTAGCAGATGGTTTCTTGAGTGGCTAGCCAACACTAATGACAATTGGAAGGTGGTTACACTGTTTGGCCTGCCAAGAATGATATAAGAGATGGAATTTTTTAGTGAACCAGGCCTGATCATGGGGAACATATATTTCTACGTGGACGAATGATAGGCTGCAACATATGAGGAATCAATGGCCAACGCTAATCTTCTAAAAATATGATGATGTCGTCCTGAGGTGTGATGGATCAAGGCGAACATCAACAGCGCTATGTCCAAGCTTCAAGATAAAAATGAAAGGAGGCAGGATCGGTACTCTAGGATGATAATGGCACAATTGTGGCAAAAGCATGCAACCCCCCTCCCACCC
>LR738711.1:417029744-417115818 GCA_902687465.1 Secale cereale
CCAGAGCTGACGAAGCTATTTGCTTGTCAAAGGGCGATCAATCTTGCAAGGAAAGTCAAAGTTCACAAGTTAGAGCTAGAATCAAATAACCTATATGTGGTAAAAAATATCTCATCGACAGAAAAGGACATGTCTCTCTATAGTCCTTTGGGAGAGTGTCAGCACCCCTGGGCCACCAGGCAGTGACGGGCCTAGCTCACCCACGGCAACCAGGCCAGCGCGGGCTCACAAGGCCAACTCAAGAGTGTTTGGGCCAGAGTGCGTGTGAGCTGGCCCAGCCCAGGCGGTCACCTACTTATCCACCCACTCAACCCAGAAGCAGCATCTAGTGGATCACGGCGGCGGCACCGGCTCCCATTCCCCATTCCCCTTCCTCTCGCATGAACCCTAGTTTAGTTTGTGTGATTTGCTTGTAATAGCCACCGATTTGTACTGTGAGAGTGATTCTCCGTTGTAATACATAGAACCTATCATGTTCCTAACATCTGGTATCAGAGACCAACCACCACTCTTCCTTGACGCGCGATCTGGCGCAATTCATCGAGACCCGCCGTCTTCGTCAAGCTCGGCTGCAGATCGAGGCCATGGATCCCACCATGAAGGAGTACATGGACAAGCTCACGTCCTCCATGGACGAGTTCCGCATCGAGCTGCGTAACAACACAGCGGCTGTAGATGCCAACACTGCCAAGGTTAATGATCTCCTCGCATGGCGGCCCGATCTGGAGCGTCGTGTGGCGGATCTGAGCACTGCGGTGGCCGATCTTCAGCAAGGGTGTGCGCCTGCGGAGCCGACACCTGGGGTGGCAGCGATCGGGCGTCAGCCCCCGCCCCCTCCCTCGCAGCGGCCGGGAGCCTCCTCAGCTCCGGCATCAACTCGCAGGAGCTGCCCCGTGGGTCTGATGACCACAGCGGCGCATTCCTCCACCGGGAGTCGGCGCCGGCCATGATGTCAGTGCCCCTCCCGGGCATAGGTCAGTTCCCTGCATCCCCATCCTTGATTCCCGCTGCTTCGCCATTCTCGCATGCCAGCCAGCTCCTCACGGGCTTGGGAGAGGCACACCCTTCTATTTGTTTCCCAAAATTCACGGGCGACAACCCCAAACTCTGGAAAACTCTCTGTGAACAGTACTTCTCTATGTTTAACATCCACTCCTCGTTCTAGATACCCCTGGCATCCTTGAATTTCTCAGGATCAGCCGCCATATGGCAACAATCAATCCAGAAGAAGCTTGCAGGCTTCGACTGGGAGTCCTTCTCTAGCCTCTTATGCACTCGTTTCGGGCGCGATCGCCACCAGTTGCTCATTCGTCAATTTTACACCATTAAGCAGACACCTACTGTGGTTGACTATATTGAGCCATTCCAACTTATTATTAATCATTTGGCCTCTTATTCTGATGCAATTCACCCTTACTATTACCTTACTCACCTTGTGGAGCGACTCCGAGCCGACATCCGGGCGGTGGTGCTGGTATAGCGACCACCCGATCTGGACACCGCCTGTTCCCTCATGCTGCTTCAGGAGGAAGTGGCTGGGGGTGTGCATCATCCACTCCCGCACCTGCCAGTGCCGCGCTCGCTGGACACGGGGCAACGCTTCGGTTCGCTGTCGTTGCCGATGCCTCCACCGTGGCCAGTCGCTGTCGCATCAATGCCAGCGCCCAATGATAGACGCGACATCGAGGGCGCTTGCGCAGACAACAACAAAGTGAAAGCTCTCCGTGAATATCGCCGCGCCCGCGGTCTCTACTTCAAGTGCGGTGAGCAGTGGGGCCACGATCATACGTGTCCTCCCACGGTGCAGCTGCACGTAGTGGAGGAGCTCCTGGAACTCTACGGCCTCGACTCCGTCTTCGATGGAGAGGAGCAGCCATCGCCAGAGGCTGTGATGGCCATCTCCAAGCACATACTCACTGGCGACATGTCACCCAAGGCGTTTCAGCTCCACGCGTGCCTGCAGGGGCATGAGATCCTCATGTTGGTGGATTCCGGCAGCGCTACATCGTTTGTTGACGCTCAACTGGCCACCCAACTGACGGGGGTCACTCCGTTGACCTGTGCTGGGCGTGTCAAGGTTGCTGGTGGCGGCGAATTGCAGTGTGTAGCATCTATTCCTTGTTGCAAGTGGGCTTCGCAAGGTCATGAATTCACCACAGACTTCAAAGTTCTTTCACTTGGAATGTATGACGCAATTCTGGGAATGGACTGGCTTGAGGAGCACAGCCCGATGACGGTGGACTAGAAGGGCAATCATATCTCAATTCCAGAGGCTGCGCGCATTGTCCACCTTCATGGACACCCATCTACACCTTGTGAAGTCATTAACAACATGCAATTGAACAGTTTATGTTGTCAAGGGGTTGTTTCACATATGGTTCAGCTGTATCAAGTGACTGTGGGGACGGGGGACAAGCAAGAGGTCACCCCTGAGTGTGTTCGTGATGTGCTGGAGCAGTATTCGAATGTTTTTGGCGAACCGACAGGGCTACCACCAAAGCGCAGCTGTGATCATCATATTCCTCTGGTTCTGGGTGCTCAACCTATCAATATCCGGATGTACCATCACAAGCCAGAGCACAAGACTGAAATTGAGGAGCAAGTGGTTGAGTTGCTCAGGTAGGGAGTTATCAGACGCAACTCTAGCCCGTTTGCATCACCAGTTATATTGGTTAAGAAGAAGGATGGCACGTGGCGTTTGTGTATTGATTATCGCCACCTCAATGCCATGACATCTGTCGCTAGATTCCTAGTTCCAGTAATTGAAGAGTTACTTGATGAACTTCACGGGGCAGTGTGGTTCTCCAAACTCGATCTCCGAGCGGGATATTACCAAATTAGAATCGCCGAAGGCGACGAGTACAAGACTGCTTTCCAGACCCACTCGGGACACTTTGAATTCTTCGTACTCTCAATGGGTCTAGCAGGAGGTCCGTCCACTTTCAATGGTGCAATGACTCATACTATGCATCCTCTACTCCGCAAGTGTTTTCTGCTATTTTTTGACAACATCCTAGTCTTCAGCCGCACTTTGGAGGATCATACATAGCAGCGAGACCAGTGGAAGCTTAAGGCTTCAAAATGTTGCTTTGACCAGCAGAAGTTGTCTTATTTGGGGCATGTCATTAGTACGGAGGGGGTTGCCACAAATCCTGGCAAGATCCAAGCCGTCGAGCAGTGGCCTACACTAACTGTTGCTAAAGAAGTGCGACGATTCCTTGGGCTGACCGGTTATTACCATCGATTCGTACTCCACTTTGGGATCATGGCATGGCCCTTATTCAATCTACTCAAAAAGGTAGCCCCGTTTGTATGGACTCACGCAACAGAAGAATCTTTTCAGCTGCTTAAAAAAGGGCTCATCACAGCCCCGGTGCTAGCATTACCCAACTTCTCTCAACCCTTCATCGTGGAAACAGATGCATGTGACGTCGGCGTGGGAGCAGTTCTGCAGCAGCAAGGGCATCCAATTGCCTATATGAGCAAAGCTTTGTGCCCCAGATTCAGATGTTTGTCCACCTATGAAAAAGTGTATCTCGCAGTGGTCGTGGCAGTTGAGCAATGGCGGTCTTATTTGCAGCACAGTGAGTTCATGATCCAGACTGATCAAAAGAGCCTCATGCACCTGGAGGAACAAAGACTGACTACACCGTGGCAGCAAAATGCTTTCACGAAACTGCTGGGACTCCGCTACACTATCAAATACAAGAAAGGTCTAGAGAATGGGGAAGCTGACGCATTATCAAGAGCCACACATGCGGATCAACTTCACACGGTCTCTTCGTGCAAGCTTAGTTGGATGGAATATATCCTCAGCAGCTACCACACTAATCCTCAGGCACACAAGCTGCTGGAACAGCTGGCCATCCGTCCGGATCCCAAAGGGCGCTTCACTCTAGAACAGGGAATGATTCGTTTCCGAGGGAGGATTTGGCTCGGGGGTGCAACAGCTATGTAGTAGCAGATCATTGCTGCATTTCATGACACTCTGCTCGGTGGGCACGCCGGCTTCCCAATCACTTGGCGTCGGGTGTGTCGCTTATTTGCGTGGCCTAAGATGAAGACTCAGATTCAGCACTACATCCGCTGCTGCCCGACTTGTCAACAGGCGAAACCGGATCGAGCTGCTTATCCAGGGCTACCTGTGCCTTTGCCAGTACCCAAGGAGTCGTGGGAGATGATAAGCATGGATTTTATCGATGGTCTGCCTCCTTCTGGCGGAGTCTGCATTCTGGTAATCGTGGATAAACTGTCCAAGTTCGCCCATTTCCTTCCGTTGGCACACCCGTAGACGGCTTCAGAGGTCGCTCTCTTGTACATAAACCAAGTCTATCGGCTGCATGGACTCCCAGATTCGATCGTATCCGACCGTGACCCGGTATTTACAAGTCATTTTCTGGCAAGAGTTGTTTAAATATGCTGGTACTGGCCTGCGCATGAGTTCCGCCAATCACCCGCAGACTGACGAGCAGACAAAGCGAGTCAACCAATGCCTTGAAACCTTTTTGTGGTGCTTCACTCAAGCATGCCCTCGTCGCTGGAGCTTCTGGATCCCTCTGGCCCAATTCTGGTACAATTCTTCGCACCATTCTGCTATTGGCATGTCACCTTTCCGAGCCATCATATAGCCACGAACCACGGCAATGGGGGATAATAGCGACCAGATCCTGTTCAGTGCCAGCTCTGAGATCCTGGCTTGATGAATGAGCAGTGGTGCAGGATCTGTTACAACAACACCTGAACCGTGCTCAGCAATGCATGAAGCAGCAAGGTGACAAGAAGAGATCATTCCGGGTCTTTGAGGTTGGTGATTCCATCTACTTGAAGCTGCAGTCTTGCATTCAGACTTTGGTTGCTCAACGGGCCTGTCACAAGCTTTCCTTTCGGTTCTTCGGGCCTTAGAAAATTATTGCTCATGTCAATGATGTTGCTTACAAGCTACAACTCCCGGAGAAAACTCAAATCCGCCAAGTCTTTCATGTTTCACAACTCCGGAAAGCGCTTGTCCCAGGTACGACAGCTTCCAGCAACCTTCCTGTCCATTCTGACATTCCTATGGTTCCTGTGCAGATCATGGAGCACCGACGGCGCCAACGCCGGGGGGCTATGGTGGAGCAGATCCTAGTCCGCTGGTCCAACCCAGTGGCTGTGGAGGATTCCTGGGAGGACTATGTTGTGCTGCAAGCTCGGTTCCCGGCTTTTGAGGCTTGCAGGCAGGCCTCGCCTCAAGAAAGGCGGGATGTCAGCACCCCTGGGCCACCAGGCAGTGACGGGCCTGGCTCACCCACGGCAACCAGGCTAGCGCGGGCTCGCAAGGCCAACTCAGGAGTGTTTGGGCCAGAGTGGGTGTGAGCCGGCCCAGCCCAGGCGATCACCTACTTATCCACCAACTCAACGCAGAAGCAGCATCCAGTGGATCACGGCGGCGGCACCGGCTCCCATTCCCCATTCCCCTTCCTCTCGCAGGAACCCTAGTTCAGTTCGTGAGATTTGCCTGTAATAGCCACCGATTTGTACTATGAGAGTGATTCTCCGCTGTAATACATAGAACCTATCATGTTTCTAACAGGGAGGAGATCAAATCTTTGGTACTTCAATCTGTGAAAGAGACCAAGATCATATGGGTGCAACGATCGGTCAATACAGCTACGCACAACCTAGCTAGAAAAGGTTGCCGTCAAGAACTAAGTAAAATCTAGTTTATTGTAGCATGAATAGTATTAGGAATGCTTTGAACCTAGATATGCACGATGCTATGCCATTGAATAGGGAAATGTTATCTTCCCAATGTTCATCGCGCGTCCAATCCCGACGAACGTTGTCAGAACCGTTAGATATAAATCTTACATTAGCAGTTTTCTCTCAAAACATCCCTGCATTTTAAACAAAACTGCCATGTTAGTTCTGCAAAATACCACCCTCGCCTCACCCATTACCAATATACATAAAATGCCATCCGAGGGGTTCGCAAATGCCACTCTAGCTGGCGAACGTTACCCAGCTTTGGGGAGTAAATGCCAATGTTTCCAGGAAAAATATTCCAGTGGCTATAATATAGAGAAGTATAGCAAATCCAAATTTTTTGTTTGAAAAAATGGTGATCTTTTATAAGGGAAAGCCTGTGATTTCATGATAACCTAGCCCAAGTACATTCATATATTTTCAAGGAGAAAAATTCACTGCAGGTCCCTATAACTAGCGTTGGTGGTCACTTTAGCCCCCGTAGTTCAGAATACCCAAAATATCATCCCTAAACTTGCACTAGGGGTTCACATATGATGAAAAATATGATTTGCTCTATGTATGTGATGATTTGGCAGTGGTCAAGTCGATCCATGTGGGTGCTGACTGCCAAATCGTTTCAGGCGCTTGAATACACAAGGAACCAAGTGGTCTTTCGCAAAAAATGATGCACGGGAAGGGCGACATCCCCAGTTGCCTCCCGCTCGACAAACTGCCATGGATGCCTCCAGCGCCAGCGTGATGCATAATCCCTTGAAGCAAAACACGGCACCGCCGCAGGCGAACGGGATGCCCCAAAGCCCGACCAACGCGCTCTGGCCGGCGAAAGGCCGCCCGCTCTCGGCCAAGAGCTGGACGTACTCCTTGACGACCATGGCGGAGTATGCTGAAGGGCGCGAGCATGGAGAGGGAGAGGACGAAGGAGAGCGCGACCTCGGACGGTAGCAGGAGCGCTATGACTGTTAGGGATATACCGCATGGTGTGACCCGGCCAAAGGGACAACCCGGTCGGGAAGTGGCGGCTCAACAATGTCATGGTCGATGGGCCGAAGAGAGTGACAAGGCCCAGAATGCGACTTAAAGAAGTCTGGCTTATGAGGGACAATCATTGGGCCAGCTCATCCAAGAAGAGGAAAGTTCCCTAGCAAGGGAAGCAAGATCTAGACTTGGATTCGACTTCTAATAGACTAGTCCTAATCCTACTAGGACTCTACATGTAAGCCGACCCATTCAACTTATATAAGGAGGGGCCAAGCACCCGAAGAGTGACAGGTTAGAGAGGGACAAATCAATAGCTCTCGAGATAGAGTTAGCGAAACACCGCTCTTGTAATCATGAGCATCATCATCATCAATAGCAATCAAGCAGGATGTAGTCTTCTACCTCCACCGCGAGGGGCCGAATCTTGGTAAAACTCCCGTCTCTCGGTTTCGACCAACCTCGTTCAAGCTACCACCTTGTTATGATGGCCTCACACCTAAGTTCTCCTACAAGGACATCTGTTGTGACAAAACCACGATAGTTGGCGCCCACCATGGGGCATCACACGATGGTGTTGTGTTCTTGGAGGGAACTCTTCAAGGATCAAGAAGGTCACATTTGGCCGAATGAAGATGTGCGAGAACAAAAGGATCTAAATTGACTCCAAGTTCACCAGTCAAGATCGAATGAATTTTCCGTGGCTATCCCACGTGCTGCCGCAAGCGATCTGCTAACGCGTCGTGCGCCATGACTCGGATGTCATCAACCTCAACTTTGTTAATCGAGGTCAGAGACATTTCAAGCCAAGTTCACCAGTCCGGATCGAAAGAATTTTCCGCGGCTATCCCGTGTGCTGCCGCGAGCGATCTGCCTCACCTTGTGGAGATCTCAAGGGCGATCTGCCTCAGCTGGCTTCATGCTACGTCTGGTCATGTTAAACATAACAAGGAAAGGTGCCATCAACAGAAGTGATCAAGTCCCGAGAAAAAAGAGGTAATAGCACCGCACGTCCTGGAACTTGTCTAACATGTGATGGTTTGGTCCCGAAACTTGCAAAAGTGGATTATTTGGTCCTGAAACTTGTCTCAGAGGTGCACATTTGGTCCTGGGCCAATCAGCAATAGCCATGTGGAGCCATCTGGGCCGAGCCGGTCAGCACCGCACTTTTCACATTTAGCCCCTTGTTGTTTACCTAGATAGATGCATACTTAAATCATGCAAATTAATAGTAAAACATAATTGGCTGGGGTAAATACTAGTAACAGAGGTGGAAGGGTCACATGTTCTGTTGTTCAAATACAACTTTCTTGGCTTGTCATGAGGATCAGAATGTAATTCTAGCAGTACCACTAAGAGTGAAAATAATTGCGAGCAACATATGTAAACGTGGTTATAACTACTAACTGTGTGCATGATCGCCAAAAAGTGCTATTAGACCAAGGTAAACCAGTGTTAAATCGACGAAAGTAAAAAAATATACTACTCCTACTTGGTAGTTGGTACCAATGATTTTGTGGGCAAAGCAAAAGAGCAAGAGGACGCCCTCCAAAAAAGAGGAAGATGGCATGAGAAAAGAAAGACCAAATGGGATGTGTTTAAAAAAACATTGATATTTAAAATCTGTAGTCGCAGATTCTTATCATGCGTGGGGAAAGAAAGTTGTTGCGCACAAGAGAGCAAGATAGACAGTAAAAAAAGGTTCCAAATTAGGCAAGAATTGCGAGGCCGTAGGTACGTTGAGGCCGTAGGTACGTTGAGAAAAGTCGGTCCAATGCGCCGACCCAAATGGACACGCGTCCGCTTTGCGTCCGCATGCCTACCCATTCCCGGCCCATTTTGAGCCTAATTTGCGTCGGTGCAGCCACGAGACGGACGCGCGCACGCTCGCCTTCTCCTCCCACCGGGCCCGCTGGTCGGTGGCAGACTCAACCATTTCCCTCCATTTCACCCGAAAACCGTCCTCCTCGCATGCACTCCCGCCCTGACCCGCCATAGACGACGACCTCGAGGCCGTCGCCGGCCTCGCCTCCCTCGCCTTGTCCGGCGTGACGACCGCCCCCTCTGGCAAAGGCAATCCTCGCATGGCCCGCAAGACCGCCGCCGCGACAAAGCCGAAGAAGCACTGACGCCCGAACAACGGGCGAGGGAGTCGCCAAGAGGAACGGCCGGAGGCACGCGATGGACGTGAGGGATGAAACGATCGCGACGGCGGCCGTCGCCGCCGCCGTGCAATAGGAGGTAACTAATGCCCGCGTCGCGGTGGCAACGAGGGAGGCGTTCTATAAGCTAGAACTAAACCTTAGCCAGCTTGGCTCGTCAACGCCGCTGTGGCCGCGGCCAGCACTGGCTCGTTTGCATTCCCTCGGATGGTCTTGCCCGACTTGCCTCGCGCCTCGGCATGCATTCTGATGCCCGGCTTCCAGTCTACATCCAGGCATCCCGCCTCTCCGAGGAATACTCGCCTGAGGTGAGTGTGGTAGCACCTTCCACGCCCGCGCCCGCACCCCCGCCCATTGAGCTCAACGCCACACCAGTTGCTGGCGGCTCTTCATCCGAAGGCATGAGGAAACGTGCACGCCACATGCTAGCCGGCATGCTGCCAGGCGCGCGCAACCTGTTCGACGGAATGCCGGCCTCCGGCGAAGATGACTACATGCAAAACATCATCTTCGAGGGTGGTGCGCCGGCCGCTGGCGCCGTCGGGGCTGGCTACGATCCAGATGAGACACAATGTCAGGACGGTCGAGGGGCGCTCACGTCGTCCACCTTTGATCGGGATCAGGCGGCCTTCATGCATGATCAGGTCGGCCTGGAATGGGATGGCTTCCCACTTGACCACAAGTTTACGGAGGACTGCAGTCAAGAGGAAGAGGACAAGCATGACATCTAAGGGGAGCCTCTATTCGAGGACGAGATCGTCACCCAAGCCACCGGGGCCAAGCCCAAGCAGAAGAGCAAGCGGACTAAGGCATACACGGCGGTCGAGGATAAGCTTATTTGTGAGTGTTGGAGAGACATTGGGCAAGACCCCAAGACGGACGCTGAACAAAAGTATTCTGCTTTTTGGATTCATGTTCACCGTGAGTTCCATGAGTGCAAGAAGTTCCCGCCATACCAAATAGTAAGCACGCGTGGATGGGTGTCCATTTCGAAGCGATGGAGGGTGATCCAACAAGAGTTCAACAAGTTTTGTGCCACTTTTGAGAGCGTCAAGAACCGCCCCATGAGCGGCATCGGTATACAAGACATGGTATGATAGCAAGCCGCCCTCTATATATGCTTTCATGTTCATTTGCGTACCATTTGCCAATATGCTTGCATAAACATTTTTAGGCATTTCAAGCTTTGGAGGCATTCAAGGTGCAACACGATGGCAAGTGCTTCAACCTCTCCCATTGCTTTAGAATCATCAAAGACGAGGATAGTTCAAGGCACAATATGCCACCCTCAAGTCGTGCGGGGGGATGCAAGCTGTGGAGGATGTTGGGGACGGTGAGAAGGCACGGCCGCGGGGGAACACCAACTCCAAGAAGGAGGACAAGCGGGACGCGGCGTCGAATGCCTTGATTGCAACCAGGGATGGATGATGACCAAGAAGGATTCAAGGGAGGTTGGTCTAGTGCGTTGATCCCTAAAACTTATGTGTTCGAGGTTTCGTCGATCTGTTCTAAACGCTGCCTGTGTGGGCTTTATTAATTTAAAGCCAAACGTCCCTGACGTCTATGTTCTAAAAAAAGCAGAGAAAATAGACGCCTTAATGGTGGTCTGGAGGAGTTCAATAAAAAAAGACTCAATCAATGATCCAATTGATCCCCATGCATGTATTGCAAATACATACTCATGAATAATCATCCAAAGGATGAGGTTTGAGATGGAGGCGGAGAAGCAAGCCAAGATGCTTGAGATGGAGATGGAGAACCAAGCCAAGATGCTAGAGATCGAGGCCGCCAATGCCAGGACCAAGACAAAAGAAGTGGCTCTCGCGAGCATGATTACCGGGGTGGAGATCATGAAGGTGGATCTCAACACTGTGTCGCCAAGGAAGAGGCCATGGTTCGAGAGCATGCAGGCTGATATGCTCAAGTTCGACGACGAGTGATCTATGGTGGTGAGCACCAACGGTTTTTTGTATGCCGGCTGGTGTGCTGGCATAACCACCGGGCCGCGATGACGGGGTCGAACTCAAGTCCCATCCCTTTTGTGTGTTGACATGTGTGACGGCCGTTGGCGAGTGCGCCAGAATGAACTGGTGTTTATTCTGAAGCCAGCATTCTGTGCTGGCGCTGGCATGGTGCCGACATGAGACATGGCCGCTAGTATGATCTATTACCTAGGGCCTTTTTCAAAACTTGCGTGCAGACATAAAATGGGTCGACACGTCGGGCGTGCTGCCAACCCAAATCTAAAACAGGACGGACACCGGGAGGACAGCTGACCCAAACGAACAAAAAGCGGACGAATTCGCCATCCGTTTGAGTCGACCCATTGGCTCTGACGTTTCCAAAAGGCCAGTTTCCTAATTGATGCGTAGGCGTATGAAAAAGAAAACATGACTACCCACATTGATTCGGGCAGATGCATACTTGTTTAGAAAGGTGCTGCATGTATTACCGATGCTGCTCATCGCTCTGCATGGACTACAAGGTTAATCAAAGGCACATGATATTTGAGACAGAGAATATACTAGTGCGTCATGAGGCGAATTCCAAAAAAGTGCAAAAAAAACTAGTGCAAACTTATGGCTGAGGTTCGATGGATCAGCTAGCAACAACACACGTGGTCGTGTAAAGCAAATAAGCAAAAGATGCCATCAATGTAGTACTCACGTGAAGTAGTACTTGCGGAAAATTCAAGTTTTGATGAATCAACAGTGTTGTATAATTATACTTCCTCCATTTCTTTTTAGTCTGCATATAAGATTTGGTCAAAGTCAAACTTTGTTAACTTTGACCAAGTTTATAAAGAAAAATATCATGATTCACAATATGAAATCAATATTGTTAGATGCCTAATGAGATTAATTTTCAAATCATATAGCTTTAGTATTGGAGATGTTGATTTTTTTTCTACGAAGTTGGTCAAACTTTACAAAGTTTTACTTTGACCAAATGTTATATACAGACTAAAAAGAAACGGAGGGATTACTACAACTTTGCCTCTCTCGGGGAGGCTGCATTGGACCGTCGCTGCTCTACTGCTGCCCAAAAATCATCACAAATTTGCGAGGATCGTCTGTGGATTGTCTTTGATGGATTTGCTCAAATCTGTTCATTATTTTGTTTAATTCGTGTGTCTTCGGGTTGGATCCTTCTTATCTACACTCTTCATCGACGGCGGTTGCTGCTCGGATGTGTTGGTTCTATGGGGCCATAGCACGACGACTTTTCGACTATCTACTACAACATGGTTTGCCCGGCTTCGGCGAGGGAGGGGTAATGACAGCGGCACGCGTTCGACTCGCTTCAACGCTTTTAGTCGTCGCTAGGTGGTCTACGAATCTAGATGTAATTTTTATGGGTCTGTCTATGTAACATCTAGATGTGAGATATTATCGCACATCTAACTCCCTCACCCTTAAAATTTATGGGAGTCTTTAAAAAAAATCAAGGGTGAGGGAGTTAGATGTGAGGGTAAGGAAGTTAGATGTGAAATAATATCTTACATCTAGATGTGAAATAGCAAATCCGAATTTTTATTATTTCCAGTGCGTTGTACTATCATGATTGAAGATGAATAGATCAGAAGTTTATACCGCAAAAAGAAAAATTCAACCCGTGACATAGAGTTGGTCTACTGGACGGAGTCCGCTATTTGCGCTATGATCATCAACCAAACGTGATCCGGACTGCTGCTACTCATGCCTCGTAATCCAAGCCAACCTACTCATGCTACGTCCGTTCATGTGGGCTTCCGATGCCGCAACCGTCTGAGCCGGTTTCCGACGCGGCGGCTGACTCGCGTGTCTGCACCGGCTTTCAACGCCGTGGTCGACTCACGCACCTGCGTTGGCTTATGACATCGTGGCCAGCTCTACCGTCCGCGTCCACGCCGGTTTCCGATGCTGCAGCTGACTCGCACGTCCTCATCGGCTTCCAACGCCGTGGCTGACTCGCTCACCCGCATCGGCTGACAACATCGCGGCCAGCTATACCATCCGTGCCGACTTCCGATGCCAGAACCGTCCACGCCAACGTCCGCGCCGGCCTCCAATGTTGCCGCCAGCTCTACCGTCCGCGCTGACTTACGAGGCCGTGATCAACTCACGCATCCGCGTTGGCTTACAATGCCGCGACCGACTCTCGCGTCCGCACCGGCTTGCAATGCCATGGCCTACTCACACGTCTGTGCTGGCTTTGAACGCCGCGGTCGACCACCACGTCTACATCAATACAGCGGAGCCGCACCCGTCCGCACAAGTTGCTCGGTGGGCGCATCCAAGTCGCCGTACCCGTGGCCCTGTGTACTTCAACAACTCTGAAGCAAATATTAAAATATTAGCAGCCTCCACCTGCACCAGATGGCTCGACGGGCATGCGCACAAGTCATCGCCACTGTAGTTTGGTCAACTTTAAACAAGACATCGGGTTGTCGGTCCAACAAACATTTGCGTTCGTTACCCATACCATATAGAGGCGTGAGGGCCTTCCACACTCGACAACAACATGTCTGGCAAGGCCAAGCTGGAAGAGCAGCTCTTTGAGAGATCAAGGAGCGGATCAAGAAGACCAAGACAAGTCAGGCCAGCAAGGTTTCATCTTGGGGAAGCCTCCCTTGTCGGGCAGGAGAGCCTGGCCAGGTCGAGACCGCCCCAAGAGCAAGTCCATGTTTTCCCAGGCAGGCTTGCCGGGACCGTCGAAGAGCAGGTTTCTCTGCCAAGACACCACTACCCAACCGCATCATGATGCAGGTCAGCCATCAGTGTGGTGTCGAGCCCTCAGATGATTAAGTGGCTTCCACTAAGCACGTGGCAGCCACTTGAAAGACAAATCACCTCCAAATGACACCTATCCAAAGGCTTGTCCAGCTGATAAGCAAGCGATGGATAAGCGGCACGGCAAGCTTGCCGGTCTACATCCTCAGTGTGTCACCTAGCAGTGCATTTAATGCACTTATTCCTAACTACCAGAGTTAGGTATGATAGCACCGTTAGCTATCAAATCAACAAATAAAAATTGTTTGCCACTGTGGATGCCCCTTGAACTATAAAAGGAGGCCCAAAACGAACTAGCAAAGGATTCAGACCCTTACGTAATTGTACGCGCGTAGCTGCTCTCCTCAAGGTCTCCTTGTCGGGCACGAGCGCTGTGTTTCCTTTTGGGTCCTCCCATTAATCCCACCAAAGCAGGAGTAGGGTTGTAGGCCTCCCAGCGGCCCGAACCTGGGTAAAAATTGCTAGTGCCACCGTCGGTGCGCTGTTCCACGACTTCTGCTCTTCTGTGCAACGTGATTCCCCCTGCCGAACCACAAAGGGGCCTATGGCCCCATAGGTGATTGTGTTTCCCCATGACATCTTTGGCGCGCCAGGTAGGGGGCATCATTTGCGCAGACATGAAGTTGGAAGCAACGCGCCGATCTTCGTCATCGTCTTCTTCGCCACTAGTTACGTCATCCATGGAGCCCAAAAAGAAGCCCGGCCGACAGCCCACCCAACAATATCGAAGGCCCCTTTGCACGCAGCCGCTGACGTTGCAGGCATTGCCGCCACGTTGGGGGTAGTGGGTGCTCAGAACTTGGACATGTGGCGCTATCATTGTGTCCCCGGCGGTCGAAGTTGGATATGAAGCCCCTGGTGGAGAGAAACATCAACAACATCCCGATAGCCGTAACCCGCAAGGCGCGGACGGAGAGAACCTTGCACCTCCATCGCATCACCGCGCTAACGGGCGTAACCGCAGTGACAACACCCGTTCCGGTGCAAACCGTGATCCTCCAGCGAAGCCAGTAACTGATGTGGCTGCTGGACACGTGCCTTGCCCAGAACAAGGCGAGTAGGACAGGGCACTGAATGGGGCCACCAATCCCTGAGCGTGCCCTTCCCATAGCCCAACCGCCTTTGCGATTGGTTCACGGTGACAAGACCACGACAACGCTCCTCCTGGTGCCGCCAGGGGTCGAGCAGCATCGTAGTCCACCTCGACAACCATGCCGAGCTCTGCCACGGAAGCCATGGCGCGGGCCTAACTCCTGCTGAGATTCCTGCCAATGCTCGATAAAGTGGATGAATGAAGACCCACCATCCAGAGCCTGACTGGTTTTGCTGAGGTTGAGAGATCCCAGCAGGCACGGCCATCGCGACGCCCGCAACCCGCAACAGCGGCGTGTGCAGCTGGCCACGCTGGGGGAGTTGCACCTACGGTATAGTCCCCTCTACGGCATCAGGCTCAAGGGCAACAGCTAGACCAACCCGGACACGAAGCTGACGAAGCATCAATGGCCTCATCCGGTCCACGAGCCCGTCAAGATCAATGGCAAGTTCTGGAAGACCGAGGACGGGAAGATGCGCGTGTCACCATAGAGTGACGTCGTGAAACCCGCCGCTAATCGGACAGGCGCAATGGCCCATACGTCGACGAACCTGTGGCTAGTGATGGCGGGTACCTACCTTTTGAGTTTGGATGCCCTGCCTTCACTCGCGAGCTACTGCAAGTCCGCTGGCCGTCCTCCCGCGCCTTCAAGTCAGAGCTGCCCGAGAGATATGATGTAAAGCTAAACCCGGTAGAGTTTTTGAGCATCTACACAATTGTTGTCCAAGCTGCCGGAGCGAGGGATGAAAGGATGTTCACCAATTGTTTTCCTTTGGCGCTCAAGCCAAACGTGAGGTCATGGCTGATGCACCTACCAGAGAACTCCATTTTGTCTTGGGCTGACTTGTGCAACGAGTTTGTTGGTGCCTTCATGGGCGGCCATCAAGAGCCTGGACGGCCCAGCGACTTGCAAGTTCTTTCCCAGCAGGAAGGAGAAAGTTTGAGAAAGTATACGCAGAGGCTCAGTAAAGTGCACCGCAACATTCCAGATATACACTCGGTAACTATGATTGACGTGTTACAGTTGAACATGCGCAACAGAAGGATACATTCCAAGATGACCATCCGACTGCCCAAGACTGCCAATGAGCTGTATACCTTGGCGGACAAATGCGCTCAGCTGAAGAGGCGTGGCGACTTCCCGGAGAGGAGGATGGCGTCGAGGTAGATTCAGACGACGAAGACGAGGCCGCTGGCTCGAAGAAGAAGGGCTAGAAGCGCTATAAGAAATGCAAGGAGAAATCAGTACTAGCAATCAATGGCTCCAGTAACCCTAGTACCGGCAAGAAGGCCAAAACCGAGGCCCCCAGCAAGGAAGATGCTCTGTGCACTGATTGGCTGGAGGCTGCGGCGGCAACGAAGGCTGGGAAATCCGACGGGTCGTACTGCAAGATCCACCGCACAAAGGGTCATGATCTCCAAGAGTGTCACTAGGTCAAGCAACTTGTCAAGAAGCACAAGGCTGAGTACGAGAAGCACGACAAAGAGAGAGACCAAGAAGGTGCTGCCGGGATGGGCCACGGAGGTAGAGGAGGCCGCCGTGGCAAGGCCCCGCAGCAGGAGAGAAAAGCCTGCCAGAGGTTGAGAGAAGAATGAAGAGGACGAGGACAGTGATGAGGGGGGTGAAGAAGAGACAAGTGAGCAGGAGTTCCAGAAGGCAACTGAGGCCATGTGCATTGACGGGGGTGCATCCCTGCACTCCTTCCATCGTCAACTCAAGCAATGGGCACGAGAGGTTAATGTCGTGGAATCAGCTACAGGATCTCTAAAGCCACTCAAGTGGTCCCACACGTCTATCATATTTGACGAAGAGGATCACCCCGACTGCACTACCGTGGTAAGGTGTCTGCCGTTGTTGGTCTCGCCAACAATATGTAACCTCAAGGTCACAAAGATGCTAGTTGACGGTGGGACTGGGTTGAATCTGATCTCCCCTAAAGTGGTTAGTAAGTTACAGATCCCCGTAGAATTTCTCAAGGTTACCAGCATGTTCCAAGGGGTCAACCCCAGCAGAAGCTGGCCTAAGGGAAAGGTTACTGTCGGTGTCAAAATCGGCGGATCTCGGGTAGGGGGTCCCGAACTATGCGTCTGAGGATCGATGGTAACAGGAGACTGGGGACACTATGTTTACCCAGGTTCTGGCCCTGTCGATCGAGGTAATACCCTACTTCCTGCTTGATTGATCTTGATGAATATGGCTTACAAGAGTTGATCTACCTCGAGATCGTAATGGGTAAACCCTAAAAGTCTAGCCTATGTGATATGATTTTGTTGTTGTTCACGAGCCTCTACGGACTAAACCCTCCAGTTTATATATGCACTAGAGGGCCCTAGGGTTTGTACATGACCATATTGTAGAGGAAGGAAAGATTACACCCAAACCTAAAACCTGCCATTATACGCACACAGGAGTCCTATCCGGATATGAGGGACGATCTTCAGTGATGATCTTCACGGCCCACCAGTCCGGCCCACAACGAGTTATCCGGCCACATGAGGACCCCTCGATCCAGGACTCCCTCAGTAGCCCTTGAACCTGTCTTCGATGACGATGAGTTTGGCTTCCTTATTTTCTTCGGCATTGCAAGGCAGGTTCCTTCTTCTGATCATATTAAGGCACTATCTTCCGCAAAAAGTGTTCTGTGTCCGGCTCTGCATGGTTAGTACAACCCTTAGCCTTGAGGGCAAGTCATTAAAAGAAAATGAATAATGTGTCTTTACTGACAACTTTTTGGTGAAGTGTCGCGTCCATCCCATTAACATATCGAACTGATTTACTTGGTCTGCATTTCGAGGTATAACCCCACTGACACGTCTTATCAGAATAGAGAGTGTGCCCACTTATTATGGGATCCTTATCAATGTGACGTGAGCATCGAAACCGTGCATTACGCATGACCGCTTTGGGAACCGGCGTGGTTTATGGCTAAAGTAGGGGGGACGTTTTGTATTCACAATGTTATAAAAGGATATAATCCCTTCCATCAGCCCCACGCTTTCCTCAAGCCCTAGCTCTCCAATCTTCCTAGCCCCCGCATACTTGTCTCTTGCCCCCGCAGCTCTCAGTTCCTCAACCACCACTTCCTTCCCCAACAATGGCTAGATCCGGCGCCAAAGTCAAGTGGGAGGCCTCCACAGTTACGGAGGAGATCGTGGAGGATCTTCGGAGCGCGGGCTACCTCAACGCTAACATCGCGCATCGAGTCCCCGCCCAGGATCAGGTGATTCCTGTCTCGAAAGCGGGTGAGAGAGTCGTGTTCCTCTCACACTATGTTAGGGGGCTAGGATTCCCTCTTCACCCCTTTGTACGGAGTCTATTCTTTTTCTATGGGCTAGGTATCCATGATCTAGCCCCGAATTCAATCCTTCACATCTCCGCTTTCATAGTAGTGTGTGAAGCTTTCCTCCGTGTTCCCCCCCACTTCGGCCTATGGCTCAAGACCTTCAATGTGAAGCTGAAGGTGGTGGACGGGCAACATGCAGAGTGCGGGGGCACTATGATAAGCAAGCTCTCGAATGCTACCTGGCCAAAGGGATCGTTCATGGAGACGAACAAGGTTTTGCAGCAAGAGTGGTTCTATATCACCGAGCCCCGCGACGCCAAATGGGCGGCGGCGCCTGCTTTCAGATCTGGACCCTCGGAGAGGCTAACCTCCTGGACCGATAAGAGTCTGAACTGGCGTCTTACGCTGAGGTGACGGCACTCCAAGGCCGTGTGTCCGGCATAATCACCAAAGGCTACCAATTCACAACTGTGGTTCAGGTAATGCTCGCCCGCCTTGTCCTTCCTTGCCAACGCCGGGACTCCTCCCTATGGGAGTTCGTTCCGGCAGGAGACCGGCCCTTGAAGCATCTATTTAGCTCCACGCACAAAGAGGTCTGGAAACATCTCTTCAAGAGCCAGAAGCAGTGGCCAAAGGAAACTGAGGACTCAGGCTACAACACTGCGTTTACCGCACAAGAGGTAATCAAAAATTCCGCCGAACATATATCCCCTCCTTATTTTAATGATAATAGGAATTGGAGTTTTTACGCGATATACAGGGCTGGACGAAGAAGGCAGTTCGGATGAAGTGTTCGGCCCCTTTGCTAGAAGACCCAGACATGCCTCAACTGTTGGCGATGCTGGTTCCGGCGCCGTACAAGGCGCCGGACAAGAAGCCCAAGAAGAAGAGCAAGGAGGCCGAGAGCGGCACCCGCCCCGCGGACGCGATGTCCGTGGAGATCAACATCCGCTCTTCCGAAGAGGAGGAGGATGATGAAGAAGAAGAATCCCCCGCTCAGGACAGGGGGAAGAAGAGGGCGACCGCTGCTGACGGAAGCAAGACCGCACCCAGAAGGAGGCTAAATCTCCCCGCCCGTTCGGACTCATTGTCCGAACACAACTTTGGTGTGAAGCCTAGTGAGAATAACCTATCAAATAAAGGCAAAGGTGTCTCGTCTTTCGATAAGATGGTGGCTATCATTTTTGGTGGAGTAGACTTTGACGATCCGACTACAAACGTGCGAGGATGTCGCGCCTTACCAATCGCTAAACCAACTCCGAGAGGTTATCGACCACGCCGGAGCACGATCAACCTGACCACGAGGGTCTATTTCCTGCAAGCAAACGAAGAACAAGCAAGAAACTAATATTGCAATCTAGATATATTGCGAATATAAGAGGAAAGATTTATTGATCAAGGTGGGGTTATGTGACGTCTTTGTCTGGTCGTTGAACACAAACAAAGTACGCGAAGTTGCAGCTATGGAAAACTTTAATCAAAACAAAACCCAAAGACTAAACGATGCCCTAAGGGTTGTATATATGGGGAAAGAGAGGGGGAATTTCGTGGCCCTTGGAGAAGGGGTCTGAAACCAACCCTAACTTTTTTCCCCACACATACGGACTCTAAAAACAGCCTATACTTAACTATTTCGAAACTACGTGGGCCTGGCCCAATAATAAGGTGACGCAACACCAATAATAGCCTCTGGATGAAATCTATGAAGTGGCATCTTGTATATTTCGTCAAAGGCTTCTCGCACTCATTATGGTGGCTACAAAGTTCTGAAATCATCACTTGTAACTCTGTTGTTGCTCCCCTTGCGCATGCCATCATCTCCATGCTTGATCTTGCTCCAATGTGCATCCTTCTTGTCCAAGGTAGGCCCTTCATTTTTAAGCAAGACAAATGTATCCAATTTAGGTAGAATCATATTCTCATGAACATTAGAATCATTACCAAGAAACCAAAGTACCTGGTAATTCAATTGGCGTCCGCGAGCTCTAGTAATTGGTCATGGATATGTATCAATTGGGGATATGGGTGTAACTCTGTTAGTGATGTCCTCATCATCCTCCCCTTCTTGAATTGAAGTCGTCCTCGACGGAAGCTCATCTTCCTCACCCAATTAAGGCTTCAAATCTGCAATGTTAAATGTGGGACTAACCCCAAAATTTGCAGGAAGCTCTAGTTTATATGCATTATCATTTATTTTATCTAACACCTTAAAAGGACCATCAGCACGTGGCATTAGCTTTGACTTGCGCAAATTAGGAAACCTATCCTTACGCAAATGTAACCAAACATGATCTCCAGGTGCAAAGACAACACGTTTTCTACCCTTATCTCCAACAAGTTTATATTTAGCATTCATGTGCTCAATATTTTCCTTAGTTAACTCATGCATTTTTAAGATCAATTCAACATGTTGTTTAGCATCAAAATTAACCTTCTCCGGAGATGGAAGAGGCAACAGATCAATAGGTGCACGAGGTAGGAAACCATATACAATTTCAAAAGGGCACATCTTAGTAGTAGAATGCAACGAACGATTATGAGCAAATTCAATATGGGGCAAGCATTCTTCCCACATTTTCTTGTTATTCTTCAAAACAACCCTAAGCATAGTAGACAAAGTTCTATTGACTACTTCAGTTTGTCCATCAGTTTGGGGGTGACAAGTAGTACTAAAAAGCAGTTTAGTCCGCAACTTAGCCCACAAACATCTCCAAAAGTGGCTAAGAAATTTAGTATCACGATCTGAAACAATAGTATTTGGCACACCATGCAAGCGAATAATTCCATGAAAGAACAAATCAGCAACATTAGCAGCATCATCGCTTTTATGACATGGTATAAAGTGTGCCATTTTCGAGAACCTATCCACGACAACAAGTATGCTATCCCGCCCTTTCTTTGTTCGAGGTAAACCCAAAACAAAGTCCATAGATATATCTTCAAAAGGAACACTAGGGACAGGCAAAGGCATATATAAACCATGAGGATTGAGTCGCGACTTAGCTTTTTGACATGTAGTGCAGCGAGCAACAAAACACTCAACATCCCGTCTCATCTTTGGCCAAGAGAAATGTGTAGCAAGTACGTCCTCCGTCTTCTTCATGCCAAAGTTTCCCATTGATCCTCCTCCATGTGCCTCCCACAACAACAAAAGACGAACAGAGCTAGCTGGAATGCATAGCTTATTAGCATGAAACACAAATCCATCATTAACGACGAACTTGTTCCATGTTCTCCCTTCTTGAGAATTCTGCAATACATCTTTAAATTCAGCATCATGCACATATTGATATTTGATGCTCTCCAAACCAAATATTTTAAAGTCAAGTTGTGAAAGCATAATATAACGACGAGACAATGCATCAGCCATAACATTTTCTTTTCCCTTCTTGTGTTTAATAACATAAGGGAAAGTTTCTATGTATTCAACCCATTTAGCATGTCTACGGTTCAGTTTTGCTTGACTTTTAATGTGCTTCAAAGATTCGTGATCAGAATGTATAACAAATTCTTTGGGCCATAAATAATGTTGCCATGTTTCCAAAGTCCGAACAAGAGCATATAATTCCTTATCATAAGTAGAATAATTCAGACTAGGTCCACTCAATTTTTCAGAAAAGTATGCAACTGGTTTACCATCTGGTAATAACACACCTCCTAATCCAATTCCACTAGCATCACATTCAAGCTCAAAAGTCTTATTAAAATCAGGAAGTTGGAGTAAAGGAGCATGAGTCAACTTATCTTTCAATACCGTGAATGCTTCTTCCTGTGCGGTACCCCAAATAAAAGGCACATCCTTCTTTGTAAGCTTATTGAGAGGTGCAGCAATGGTGCTGAAATCTCGCACAAAACGCCTATAGAATCCAGCGAGGCCAAGGAAACTACTCACGTGTGTGACCGTTTTGCGCTGCGGCCAACTCTCAATAGCTTCAATCTTGGCTTTATCAAGCTCAATTCCCTGTGGAGTAACAACATAGCCAAGACAATATACTCGGTCGGTGCAAAAGGTGCACTTTCCAAGGTTACCAAACAAACGTGCATCATGTAGAGCAATAAAAATAGCACGTAAATGTTCCGAATGTTCCTCCAAAGATCTGCTATAAATCAATATATCATCCAAGTAAACTACCACAAATCGTCCAATGAAAGCACGTAAAACTTCAATCATTAATCTCATGAAAGTACTAGGTGCATTAGTTAACCCAAAAGGCATGACTTACCACTCATATAATCCAAACTTAGTTTTAAATGTTGTTTTCCATTCATCTCCCAATTTCATACGAATTTGATGGTATTCACTATGCAAATCAACATTGGAGAATATTGTAGAGCCACTCAATAAATCAAGCATATCATCTAGCCTAGGAATAGGATGACGATAACGAATAGTAATATTATTAATGCCTCTATAATCAACACACATACGCGTTGTACCATCCTTTTTGGTACAAGAATAATAGGAACAGCACAAGGACTAAGGATTCGCGTATATAACCTTTGTCGAGTAGCTCCTGCACTTGACGCATAATCTCCTTCATCTCCTCTGGATTGGTACGGTATGGTGTGCGGTTGGGTAGCGATGCACCGGGAATTAAGTCAATCTGATGCTCAATCCCTCGAATAGGTGGTAATCCGGGTGGCACATCTTGTGGAAAGACATCTGCGAACTCATGCAAAATGTTAGTGACAGCAGGAGGCAAAGAGGAAGGCACGTCTTCGAATGAAAATAATGCCTCTTTGCACATAAAAGCATAGCAAAAAGAATTTATGAATTCTAGATCATCAATATCAGATTTGGTGGCAAGTAAACGTCCACTTTTTAATTTAATTTCAGATGCACCATGAAATGATGGTGTGTTATTAGGCTTCATTTGTTGCTCATATTCTTTTGCTACAATTTGATTTCACTCTTATTTTGCTCCTGTTTCACTTTATTAGCTCTATTAATATCATCTTTCAAAATGAAATCACGAGACATAGGAAGCAAAGTAATACGTTTATCCTTATGAACAAGAGTATACTGATTGTTTCTACCATGGTGTACATAATTTTTATCAAGTTGCCATGGTCTAACAAGTAATAAGGAACATGCTTGCATGTGTACCACGTCACAATCAACATAATCAGCATATGTAGAGATACTAAAATGCAAATGAATAGTACGTGTTACCTTAACCTTGCCACTGTTGTTGAACCATTGGATGTAGTAAGGATGTGCATGTGGTCTTGTGGCAAGAGATAGCTTCTCCACCATCCCCATGTTAGCCAAGTTGTTGCAACTCCCTCTATCTATGATGACCCGAACAGAACGTTCGTTCACAACTCCCATTGTATGGAACAAATTATGCCTCTGATTTTGCTCCGCTTGTGTGACATGCACACTCAAAACATGTTGAGAAACTAAACATTCATACCTGTCAGCATCTTCAGGAGCCATGTATTGCGTCTCATTTTCAGAATCATCTCCACCGTGTTCTTCACGTGTAATAAGAGCCAAAGTCTCCTCATTATAGTCACTAGAGGACTCATAACCACCTTCCTCAGTAGCAATCATGACAGGCTGAGATGGGAATTTGCTCGCATAGTGACCACGACCAGTGCAACGATGACATATAACATCATGTGTTGGCCCTGTGGATGCCATGGATGAAGAAGAGCTCTGCGCAGGACCGGAAGGTGTACTCCTGGATGATGGTGGTGGTTCATGTTTTCCTTTATCACGGCTAGAAGTGATGTATGAAGTAGGCGGTGGTGCTTCTGGACGTGTCGAAGTAGATGATGCACGCGGTGTCCATGATGAAGGTCGACCCGCAGAAAAATTAGTTCGCGCCAAGGCTTGTCGATCCAACACTTCACGTTGAGCTTTGCAAGCAAGATGGAATAAACGAGTAATATTATTATACTCCATATACTCTAGAATTTTCTTAATCTCCAAATTTAAGACACCCATAAAACATGCAAGCAGAGCCTCATTATCCTCAACAATACCACATCTAATCATGCCAGTTTGTAATTCCTGATAATATTCCTCTACAGATTTTTTCCTTGTCTTAAACACTGCAATGTCTGAAGTAATTCAAGTTGATAATACGGTGGAACCCAACGAGTACACATAGCAGTTTTCGAAGTAGCCCATTTAGTTGGAATATTATCCAGATATAATCTACAATATACAGACGACCACACACAAGCAAAACTAGTGAATGCACAAAGAGCAGCAGCAACACGTCTCTCCTCGGGATATTTTAAACATGTAAGACGTTATTCGGTTTCTAACTACCAAGTAAGATATATATCAGGAACATATCTATCCTCAAATGGTGGAATATTCAATTTTAGTTCAGGGAGATGGCCAAGATCTCATACCTGAGGGTGTGGTGCCGCCCTACCATTGCGATTATTTGCATGTGTACGACCTGGGGGTGGTGGTTGCACGTTGATTTTGATCAACCTCATCCTCGTAATCTCCCGCATAATCGTCCTCCTCCTCCTCCTCGGTAGCAGCAGGAGCCACAAAAGTATCAAGAGCAGCACCAACAGTTTGGCCAGGCTCAAGAGGAACATGACACGCTTTGCGGAGGGCTGTTTCGCGACGTGAAGGTGGTGGTTGTTGTTGTTGCAATGGTGCGGCAGGTGGAGGTAGACACACAAGCACTTCATCAAATTTGGCATCCAACTTCGTATCAATTGACTTCTCAATGCCATCCATCCTCCCTAGTGCGTCGCCAAAACTGGTCATCACATCTTCTATCTGTTGACCCATCATTTGCAAAAATTTATCATGCAACTCCTTGTTTGTCATGTTCTCCCAGTCAGTCTCGTCGACTTGTGATCCTAGCATGGTTAGTAGCAATAGAAACACACAAAAATATGATCCTACAGACTACTAGAAAATGGTGGTGGTGGGGCGTCATAAATCCGTCAAGCAAATCTCAAATTCTTACTAGTTCTTACCCAGCAGCAGGTGGTGATCGGCAACCATGGTACTCAAAACTCTCAAAGTTTGGATAAAGCGATTACCAGGGAGAGTCAAACGCACGACGTAGATGTATGTGGAGCTGGGAAGGCTTATAATATGGTAGCAAAAAGGATCAACAATAATCAATGCAGAGATGCAAAGGTGAATAAACGATCAACAACAGTACTGTGCTGGTCCTAGGCTAGACCGTACTAGAGACGCGAGCCTAGAACGTAATCAAGGGGAAAGTACACTCTGAAAAAAAATTGCCTTTTTTTTGCGCTCCTTTTTTTGCCGAAAATTACTATAATGCCGAGTGTCTCAAAACTCTTCCCAAGTCAAACTAAGATGATAGGCACGAAATTTTTTTGACGATTTTTTTTTCGGAATCAGGGCAGCGACGACGAAAAAGCGCAGTAAAAAAAGTATGATGGCACGTGTCTCAAAAGACTCAGCAAAGCCTAAAAATAGGATAGGGAAAAAATATTTTCACCTATCGATTTTTTAGAGACCTACGCATGCAAGGAAGCACGAATCCGAAACTAGATGTATCTCGAGAACAGACCTAATATGAAAAGAACTCGGATTAGTGGTGGATATATGATGGTATGATATGGTAGCGGTGGTGGTATGTTGTAGCGGTGATGCGATATGACAGCAATGGTGGGATATGGCAGTGGTGTTGGTATGGCAGCAATGATGAATATGGTGCGGTTGCGTGACAACTGTGACAAAACTCGAAACTCTAAAGGACAAGATACTAAGACAAGCAACTAGACATGACGATGCAACTGCAAATTCAACAAAGCAAAACCCTAAAAAGATTATGCAAAGGCTTAGATTGGTTCGGATATGATGAACTAACCCTAATAATTTTTTTTGGCTCATTCGTGGACTATAGGTATGAAGAACAGACTCGATCTAACTATGAAAAACTAGAAAATCTCACCGAGCAGCCTAGAGTCCCATCTTTCGATGGGATGGTGTCTATCATTTTTGGTGGAGTAGACTTTGACCATCCGACTACGAACGTGCAAGGACGTCGCACCTTAGCAATCGCTAAACCAACTCCGAGAGGTTATTGACCACACCGGAGCACGATCAACCTGACCACGAGAGTCTATTTCCTGCAAGCAAACGAAGAACAAGCAAGAAACTAAGATTGCAATCTTGATATTTCGAATATAAGAGGAAAGCTTTATTGGTCAAGGTGGGGTTCTGTGACGTCTTTGTGTGGTCGTTGAACACAAACGAAGTACGCGAAGTTGCAGCTATGGCGAACTTTAATCTAAACAAAACCCAAAGACTAAACGATGCCCTAAGGGCTGTATATATGGGGAAAGAGAGGGGGATTTCGTGGGACCTTGGAGAAGGGGTCCAAAACCAACCCTAACTCTATTTTCCCCACACATACGGACTCTAAAAACAGCCTATACTTAACTATTTCGTAATTACATGGGCATGGCCCAATAATAAGGTGACGCAACACCAATAATAGCCTCCGGACGAAATCTGTGCAGTGGCATCTTGTATATTTCATCCAAGGCTTCTCGCACTCATTATGGTGGCTTGAAAACTCTGAAATCATCACTTGTAACTCCGTTCTTGCTCCCCTTGCGCATGCCATCATCTCCATACTTGATCTTGCTCTAATGTTCATCCTTCCTGTCCAAGTTAGGCCCTTCATTTGTAAGCAAGACAAATGTATCCAATTTAGGCAGCATCATATTCTTATGAACATTAGAATAATTACCAAGAAATGAAAGTACCTGGTAATTTAATTGGCGTGCGCGAGCTCTAGTAATTAGTCCTGTATATGTATCAGTTGGGGCCGTGGGTGTAACTCTGTTAGTGATGTCCTCAACACTAGCCGAAACGTAAGTTTCTTTGTATATATTAATTGCCGCACCTTGTTTATTCAGCATATTAATACTTTTAAAGTATTTCTCACCTGCTGACCTACAACCCTCCCCGAGCACACCCCGACGCCTCTTTATCGGAGGGGAACTCTCTGCCGTCTGGAGATACGGAGAGTGACCCGCCGATCCGAGCTCCATCGCCCATGGCCCGTGGGGACACTGAAGTGAAGGAAATATGCCCTAGAGGCAATAATAAAGTTGTTATTTATATTTCCTTATATATCATGCTAAATGTCTTTTATTCATGCTGGAATTATATTAACCGGAAACTTGATACATGTGTGAATACATAGACAAAACAGAGTTTCCCTAGTATGGCTCTACTAGACTAGCTCGTTAATCAAACATGGTTAAGTTGCCTAACCATAGACATGTGTTGTCATTTGTTGAACGGGATCACATCATTAGGAGAATGATGTGATGGACATGACCCATCCGTTAGCTTAGCATAATGATCATTAAGTTTTATTGCTATTGCTTTCTTCATGACTTATACATGTTCCTCTGACTATGAGATTATGCAACTCTCGAATACCGGAGAAACACCTTGTGTGCTATCAAATGTCACAACGTAACTGGGTGTTTATAAAGATGCCTTACAGGAGTCTCCAAAGGTGTTTGCGGTGTTGGCATAGATCAAGAATAGGATTTGTCACTCCGAGTGTCGAAGGGGTATCTCTGGGCCCTCTCTGTAATACACATCATAATAAGCCTTGCAAGAAAATGACTAATGATCTAGTCACGAGATGATGTATTACGGAACGAGTAGAGAGACTTGCCGATAATGAGATTGAACTAGGTATGATGATACCGACGATCGAATCTCGGGCAAGTAACGTACCGATGACAAAGGGAACAACATATGTTGTTATGCAGTTTGACCGATAAAGATCTTCGTAGAATATGTAGAACCCAGTTTGAGCATCCAGGTTCCGCTATTGGTTATTGACCGGAGATATGTCTCGGTTATGTCTAGATAGTTTTCGAACCCGTAGGGTCCGCACGCTTAACGTTCGATGACGATTTGTATTATGAGTTATGTGATTTGATGACTGAAGTTTGGTTGGAGTCCCGGATCAGATCACGGACATGACGAGGAGTCTCGAAATGGTCAAGAGGTAAAGATTCATATATTGGAAGGCTATATTCGGACATCGGAAAGGTTCCGAGTGATTCAGGTATTTTTCGGAGTACCGGGGAGTTACGGGAATTCGCCGGGAGAAGTAATGGGCCTTATTGGGCCATACGGGAGTAGAGGAGGCAGGCCAAAGGGGAGGTGGCACCCCCCATGGGTCCGAATTGGGATGGGGGAAGCGGGCGGCGCCCCCTTGCCTTTTCGTTCTCCCTCTCTCTTTCCCTCTTTCCTCTCTCTTACTCCGAATAGGAATGGTTTTCCTACTAGGACTTGGTAGTCCTAGTAGGACTCCCTACATAAGGCGCCCCATAGGAAGCCGTCCTCTCTCCCTCCCTCCTTTATATACGTGGGCAGGGGGCATCCCATTGACACACAAGTTGATCTTTTAGCCGTGTGCGGTGGCCCCTCCACTGTTACACACCTCGGTCACATCGTTGCAGTGCTTAGACGAAGCCCTGCGTTGGTAACTTCATCATCACCGTCACCACACCGTCGTGCTGATGAAACTCTCCCTCATCCTCAACTGGATCAAGAGCTCGAGGGACGTCATCGTGCTGAACATGTGCTGAACACGGAGGTGCCGTAATTCGGTACTTGGATCGGTTGGATCGTGAAGACGTTCGACTACATCAACCGCGTTACTAAACGCTTCCGCTTTCGGTCCACGAGGGTACGTGGACACACTCTCCCTGCTCGTTGCTATGCTTCTCCTAGATAGATCTTGCGTGATCATAGTAATTTTTTTGAAATACTACGTTCCACAATAGAGGTATCAGAGCCAGGTCTATGCGTAGATGATATGCACGAGTAGAACACAAAGAGTTATGGGCAATAATAGTCATACTGCTTACCAGCATGTCATACTTTGATTCAGTGGTATTGTTGGATGAAGGAGCACGGACCGACATTACATGACCGCTTTTCATGAGACTGGTCCTACTGACGTGCTTTGCACATAGGTGGCTGGCGTGTGTCAGTTTCTCCAACTTTAGTTTAATCGAGTGTGACTACGCCCGGTCCTTGTTGAAGGTTAAAACAACACACTTGACGAAAAATCATTGTGCTTTTGATGCGTAGGTAAGAACGGTTCTTACTAGAAGCCCGTGGCAGCCACGTAAAAGCTTACAACAACAAAGTAGAGGATGTCTAACTTGTTTTTGCAGGGCATGTTGTGATGTGATATGGTCAATATGTGATGAGTTATACATTATTGTAAGAGATGATCATGTTTTGTAAATTATCTGCAACCGGTAGGAGCCTTATGGTTGTCTCTTTATTGTATGAATTGTGAACTCCATGTAATTGCTTTACTTTATCACTATGAGTTAGAGATAGTAGTAGAAGCAATAGTTGGCGAGACGACCATGACGCTACGATGAAGATCATGGTGTCAAGCCGGTGGCGATGGAGATCATGATGATGCTTTGGAGATGGACATCAAAAGCACAAGATGATGATGGACATATCATGTCACATATTTTGATTGCATATGACATTTATCTTATTATGCATCTTATTTTACTTAGTACGGCGGTAGCATTATAAGATGATCCCTTACAAAATTTCAAGGTACAAGTGTTCCCCCTGAGTGTGCACCGTTGGGACAGTTCGTCGTGCCGAGACACCACCTGATGATTTGGTGTGATAAGCTCTATGTTCACATACAACGGGTGTAAGATAGTTTTGCACATGCAGAATACTCGGGTTAAACTTGACGAGCCTAGCATGTACAGACATGGCCTCGGAACACTGGAGACCGAAAGGTCGAGCGTGAGTCATATAGTAGATATGATCAACATAAGATGTTCACCATTGAACACTACTCCATCTCACGTGATGATCAGATATGGTTTAGTTTATTTGGATCACGTGATCTTTTAGATGACTTGAGGGTTGTCTATCTAAGTGGGACACTACTAGGAAAAAGGGCTACACGTGCGCCACTAGCACCACGCCATTAGATTTTTTTACTAATGGTGTACCACTGGTGCACCATTAGTATCTCGTATACTAATGGCGCACCAAATAGAAGTGCACCATTAGTAACAAATTACCACGCCATTAGATTTTTTTACTAATGGTGTACCACTGGTGCACCATTAGTATCTCGTATACTAATGGCACACCAAATAGAAGTGCGCCATTAGTAACAAATTTTTAAAAAAAAATTGTGATTTTTTTTTTCAATTTTTTTTTATTTTTTTTGTTTTTTTCTTAATCTCAGGTCACTATGGCTTAATTCCGGGTCAATATGCTTAATCTCAAGTCAAATCGCACTCTGTGGTCAAACTTTCCGAAAGGTCATCCATACTCACACTACTCCAGTCCGAGCACGCTTAACCTAACAGTTCTATCCAACCCCAGCACCAGCTCACTTCACAAGCACTTGTTGAGATATCTATCCTATCAATCCTATTAAACCTTCTTGATGTCTAGGACTTTATTCATGTTCATGAGTATGATGAAATTTTGAAAAAAATATTTCAAACTTCCCGGTCATCTTACGTATCATATTTTGAAAAAAAAATTGAAAAAATTATATTTTTTTCGAAACCAATTTTTTTTCTGTTACTAGTGGCGCACCTAGAAAACGGTGCGCCACTAGTAAGTTTGAATTTTTTTTCCCATTTTTTCCCTCTAGATCTTAAAAGCCCCGTAACTTTTTTTCTGTTAAGTTTTTGGGGATTTTGAAAATGTTTAACGGGGTTCCCCGAGTTAAATTCGGATGTAACTTTTTGAGTAGATGATTTTTCATATAAAACTTTTTAATCCGAGTTCGTATGCAAAAGTTATACCCATTTTACAAATTCCAGAGATATTTTGCAAATAAAGTCGAAATTCATATTTATAAATTTTCCCAACAAGTAGACCACATATCACATGGGAAACTTATTTCCTTTTATTTTTTGACATTTCCATCATTTTCTTTTATTTTTCTTAAAACTAAAAAGGCGGTCCACAGGGGGGGCAGTCGATGGAATTTTGGGGCCTAGTTAGTAATGGCGCACCGTGGGAGTGGTGTGCCATTACTAGTTTAACTAGTAATGGCGCACCAAACACATGGTGAGCCATTACTAGTTTTGAAAAAAAAATTGAAACAAAATTTGGAAAAAATTACTAGTGGCGCACCGTGGATGTGGTGCGCCATTACTAGTTAACTAGTAATGGCGCACTATCCACTGGCGCGCCATTACTAGTTTTGAAAAAAAATGAAAATTTTTTGTTACTAATGGCGCACCGTGGATGTGGTGCGCCATTAGTATTTGGACACTAATGGCGCACCAACACATGGTGCGCCATTAGTATATAGTAGTGGCGCACCACATGTCTGGTGCGCCATTAGTGGCCATATCATCTATAGCCCTTTTCCTAGTAGTGGGAGTTCTTAAGTAATATGATTAATTGAACTTTAATTTATCATGAACATAGTCCTGATAGTATTTGCAAATTATGTTGTAGATCAATAGCTCGCGTTGTAGCTCCCCTATGTTTTTGATATGTTCCTAGAGAAAACTAAGTTGAAAGATGTTAGTAGCAATGATGCAGACTAGGTCCGTGATCTGATGATTATTCTCATTGCTTCACAGAAGTATTATGTCCTTGATGCACCGCTAGGTGACAAACCCATTGCAGGAGCAGATGCATACGTTATGAACGTTTGACAAGCTGGGTATGATGACTACTTGATAGTTTAGTGCACCATGCTTTACGACTTATAACCGGGACTTCAAAAATGTTTTGAAATGCCACTGAGCATATGAGATGTTCCAAGAGTTGAAAATAGTATTTCAGACTCATGCTCGTGTCGAGAGGTATGAGACCTCTGGCAAATACTTTGCCTACAAGATGGAGGAGAATAGCTCAGCTAGTGAGCATGTGCTCAGAATGTCTGGGTACTACAATCACTTGAATCAAGTGGGAGTTAATCTTCCAGATAAGATAGTGATTGACAGAGTTCTATAATCACTATCACCAAGCTACTAGAACTTTGTGATGAACTATAATATGAAAGGGATGACAAAAACGATTCCCGGGCTCTTCGCGATGGTGAAATCAATGAAGTTAGAAATCAAGAAAGAGCATCAAGTGTTGATGATTAAACAAGACCACTAGTTTCAAGAAAAAGGGCAAGGGAAAGAAAGGGAACTTCAAGAAGAACTACAAGCGAGTTGCCACTCCCAAGAAGAAGCCCAAAGCTAGACCCAAGCCTGAAACTGAGTGCTTCTACTTCAAAGGAAATGGTCACTAGAAGCAGAACTACCCCAAATATTTGGCGGATAAGAAGGATGGCGAAGTGAACAAAGGTATATTTCATATGCATGTTATTGATGTCTATCTCACTAGTTCTCGTAGTATCCCCTGGGTATTTGATACATGTTCGGTTGCTAAGACTAGTAACTCGAAACATGTGTTACAGAATAAACAGAGACTAGTTGAGGCTGAGGTGATGATATGTGTTGGAAGTAGTTCCAATATTCATATGATCATCATCGCACACTCCCTTTACTTTCGGGATTAATGTTAAACCTAAATAAATGTTATTTTGTGTTTGCCTTGAGCATGAACAAGATTGGATCGTGTTTATGTAGCGACCAGACCTCAAACAGTCTGATCTCTGTGCATCAATGTCATCCCTAGATCAATAATGCTGACACACACAGTACTTGAAGGATTTATAATAGAGTAGCAATCACACACTTATTACATCGATAGTCCAACGATGAATTTATTACAATAAATATGGCTGAAGGCCATCTAATACGATAACAGTGGAAGGCTTGGAAGATAAGTGAGTCCATCAACTCCAACGGCATCACTGAGTATAGAACCACGACCTAAAAGGCACCTTACTCGTCGTCTGAAAAGTCTGCAACATGAAACGTTGCAGCCCGAAAAATGGGTCAGCACATGGAATATGCTGGCATGGTAACACAAGAGAGCAATGAAAGTAAAGCTATACTATATGCAATATGGCTGGTGGAAAGCTCTATGGTTACAGTTTTTGCGTAAAGCCAATTTTTCCCTACTTCAAAGGAATATATTTTAATTAACTATCATGGTAGTTGAAACATCATTGAGAAGATAGACATCCTCTCAACCCCAATTAAAATAATCATTAAACCCAACAATATTAAGTTAAAAGTAACATGATGAGATTCACATGAAAATCCAAGTACTAGATACTCAAGACGTCCATAACCGGTGACACGGCTAATCATGATCAGTTTGTACACTCTACAGAGGTTTGTGCACTTTTCCCTCAAGACTCGATCGTCTCCGTTTGGTTTCTCGCACTGCATGGTATTTGAGAAACGGATGACCGAGACATAGTCTTTCAGAAGCGCTAGCACCTTACGATCGGGCGGACCGTACCAACCTACATCCCCTGCATCTGCTAGTCCACCACTGTAAGAGTTCGCATGACTTACTCATACTATGCTAGAGCCCATAATAGCATTGTGGCTGCACACGGAAGTTTCTAGTATGAATAATCTCATGATCCCTTTGAGCCTGGGTGGCGGTCAAAAAGAAATACAGGCAATCACTGGATACCCAGGTGCCTCAATCCACCTAGATGTGTATTTAAGTTGCCACCTTAAGTTGAACCATTAATTAACAAACTCACATCTGTCATGGATTTCACTCACCCAATCCACGTCTACGAGCATAGCATGTCCTAACAGCAAACATAGAAGTAACTCCCAAAGGTTTGAATGTAATGCAGGTAATAGGTACTACCTCAATCTACTTCCCAATCCCACAAGTTAATTGATCCTACTCATGCGATGTGTGAGGGTTGGACTAATGCAATGAAAACTGGGTAATTGGAAAGTATGATCAAAGTGTTACTTGCCTTGCTGATGATCCGCAAAACCTAGAGACTCAAAGTAGCAAGCGGCGAACTCCGGGTACTCTATCGCAAACAAACAAGAATACAATAAGTACTTAACTAATGCACGGGTAAAACTCAAATAAGATATCTAACCAGAAAGTTCAACTTAAGAACTCCGGTTTGCAAAAAGAATCAACTCGAAAGAAGCAACGAAACTCAAACTGCAAAAGAAACGAGCTCCGGTTACTAATTGGCCTAAATTCAAATTTTACAGTAGCCAAAACTTTGTTCCAGTTGATTAAACGTAAAGAGGGCATCGAGACGAAGATCTGGGATTTTGAATCACCTGATTCCGACTCTCGAGCGAAAAGAAAAATGAAAAACAAGATCAGGGCAGAAATCGCGATCGGAAAAATCGCGCATAAATACCCTGACAAAGAAAACGGACGAACAAGCTAACGAACGAACGTTCGCTGTTTGCGGCTAACTAACGAAAACCGTTCATTAAAATGAACGTACGGACGAACGTCCACTAAATAACTAAACCGACGAAAACCGATCCAATCTAATCTAATAAAAACAGATCTACGGTTTTACAAAAAAAACCGAGCGGTTCTTACTAAAAAAACGGCACCTACCTCGCGAACTCCGGCGGGATCCGGTGCTCCGGCGGCAGCGGTGGTCCGGCGGCGGCGGGGGACGACGGCGGCGGCGGCTAGCGGTGGCGGGGCGGCTAGCGGCGGCGGGCGGCGGCGGCGCGTTGCGGCGGCGGGCAGCGCGGGCGGCGGCGGCGCCGGCAGCAGGCGGCGCTAGGCGGCGGCGGCAAGTGCGGCGGCGACAAGGGTTTCGCGGGCGCGGCGGCTGGCGGGCTGGCGGGGCGAGGCGGGGCGAATTGGTCCTGCACTGGCGCTTATAAAGCCCAGAGTCCCAATCCTATACGAGTCTAAGTCGGTTCCTCTTTTTTTTTAAATAGAGTCCTGGCACGGAAAAACTGACGAAACAATTACTAAACGGACTCCAAAAATCCCGAAACAAATTTTCACCGTCCTCTAATAATATTTAGGACAAGGTGAACATTTTTCCCGGACCTAAATGAAATTTTGAAAAACGCGCATTTTTCCTATGCAAATAAATTCGCAAATAAATCCAGAAAAATACCAAAAGTGATTTTAACATTTTTCCTCCAATATTTCTGTTATTTTGGAGAAGTCATATTATCTCCGCTCATATTTTGTATTTATAAATATTTTTAGGAGAGAAAAATAATTAGAATCACACTGTCCTCGTACCGGTATTCGAGCGAACTCAAATACGAAACGGTAAAATTCCCAACTCTCTCCGTAGGTCCTAGAGTTGCTTAGAATTTCGAGGAACGCCACAAACAAAAATGCAAAAACATGAAATGCAATTATGATCTATGTATAACATTCCAAATTGAAAATTTGGGATGTTACAAACCTACCCCCCTTAGAATGAATCTCGCCCTCGAGATTCGACTTGGCTAGAGAGCATGTGCGGGTGGTCCTTGCGTAGATCATCTTCTCGTTCCCAGGTGGCTTCTTCCTCGGTATGGTGACTCCACTGAACTTTGCAAAACTTGATAACCTTGCTGCGAGTGACTCTACTCGAAAATTCAGAATCTTAACAGGCTTCTGCTCATAGGTCAGATCACTGTCCAACTGAATTGCTTCCAGGGGTACTGTGTCTCTAAGCGGTATATCGGCCATCTCCGCATGGCACTTATTAAGCTGCGAAACGTGAAACACGTCGTGCACTCCTGACAATCCTTCGGGCAATTCCAACTTATAGGCAACCTCTCCCATGCGTTCCAAAACACGGTAAGGTCCCACAAATCTCGGGGCTAACTTCCCTTTAACTCTGAAACGTTTAACTCCTCGAAGAGGCGATACTCTCAAGTACGCTCTATCTCCGATCTCATAGGCTATCTCCTTGCGCTTCGAGTCTGCATAACTCTTCTGCCTGGACTGAGCTACCTTCAGTCTATCTCGGATCAACCTCACCTTCTCCTCAGACTCTTTGATTAAGTCTGGTCCAAACAACTGTCGGTCTCCAACTTCATCCCACATCAACGGTGTTCGGCATCTCCTTCCATACAATGCCTCGAACGGTGCAATCTTCAAACTGGCTTGGTAACTGTTGCTGTATGAGAACTCCGCGTAGGGCAAGTTGTCATCCCAACTAGATCAATAATCTAATGCACAGGCTCTCAGCATATCTTCCAAAATCTGATTGACTCTCTCCGTCTGTCCATCTGTCTGCGGGTGAAAAGCCGTGCTAAACTCTAATCTGGTACCCAAAGTATCATGTAACTGATTCTAGAAGTTTGAGATAAACTGGGTTCCTCTATCTGATACGATGCTCCTCGGAACTCCAAGCAGACATACAATTCTGGTCATGTATATCTTTGCCAACTTTGCACTGGTGTATGTGGTTTTCACAGGGATAAAGTGGGCTACCTTCGTCAATCGGTCCACTACTACCCAGATTGAATCATATCCTGCTTTGGTCCTGGGTAATCCGGTGATAAAATCCATGCCAAGCTTCTCCCACTTCCATTCGGGTATTGGCATAGGTTGTATCAATCCTGCTGGCTTCTGATGTTCTGCCTTCACTCTCTGACATACATCACAAACTGCTACATACTCCGCGATATCTTTCTTCATACCGGTCCACCAGAAAATATCCTTCAAATCCAAATACATCTTAGTATTTCCTGGGTGAATCGAGTATGGTGAATCATGGGCCTCCAGTAGAATCAACTTCCTGATCTCCGGGTTATTAGGCACATAAACGCGGTGCTCAAACCATAAGGTGTCGTGTTCATCCTCACGAAAACCTTTAGCTCTTCCTTCACTCATCCTCTCCTTTATAGAGACAACCTCCTTGTCAGTTTTCTGAGCTTCTCTGATTTTATCCATCAGGGTAGACTAGATTTCTAGTGTTGCTAAATAGCCTCTCGGAACTATCTCCAAACGTAGTTCTCGTAGGTCCTCGGCTAACTCCTTTGGAAATTCCTCCATCATTAGGATATTGACATGGATCTTACGGCTTAGCGCATCGGCTACTATGTTAGCCTTTCCAGGATGATAATGCAATCTCATGTCGTAATCCTTAATGAGTTCCAGCCATCTCCTTTGCCTAAGATTCAGCTCCTTCTGAGTGAATATATACTTCAAACTCTTGTGATCCGTATATACTTCACAATGGTTTCCAATAAGAAAATGTCTCCACGTCTTCAATGCATGCACTACGGCTGCTAACTCCAAATCATGGGTGGCATATTTCAGCTCATGAGGTTTTAGCTATCGTGAAGCATACGAAACAACTCTTCCTTCCTGCATAAGAACAGCTCCAAGTCCTCGGCGTGAAGCGTCGCAGTACACCTCATAATCCTTATGTTGATCTGGCAGAATCAACACAGGGGATGAGACCAACCTTTTCTTTAATTCCTGGAAACTGGCCTCACATTCTTCTGTCCAACTGAACTTGGTGTCCTTCTTTAACAACTCCGTCATAGGCTTTGCCATCCTCGAGAAATTCTCAATAAATCTCCGGTAGTATCCTGCGAGTCCAAGAAAACTCCGGATCTCTCCAACTGTTGTTGGTGCTTCCCAATGGGTCACAGTATCCACCTTAGCGGGATCTACTGCTATTCCTTCTCCAGATATAACATGTCCGAGAAATTCGACTTCCTTCAACCAAAACTCGCATTTGCTAAACTTGGCATATAACTGATGTTCTCTGAGCTTCTCCAATAGCAATCGCAAATGCTCTGGATGCTCCTCTTCATCCTTCGAGAAGATCAAAATATCATCTATGAACACTACGATGAAGTTATCCAAATACTCCATAAACACTTTGTTCATCAGGTTCATAAAGTATGCCGGTGCGTTCGTCAGACCAAACGACATAACGGTCTACTCGTACAACCCGTACCTGGTGGTAAAGGCCGTCTTAGGTATATCCTGCTCTCGGATCTTCAATTGGTGGTACCCTGATCACAGATCGATCTTGGAAAATATCTTAGCTCCTTGCAATCCATCGAACAGATCGTTGATCATCGGCAATGGGTACTTGTTCTTGATCGTTACTTCGTTCAGTCCTCGGTAATCAACAACCATTCTTAACGATCCATCCTTTGTGACACCCTGAGACCGGTGCGCCAGGTGTCAGCCAGTTATTCGTTGTCAGTGCCATGTCATCTGCTTGCGTGTCGCATCTTGACATGTCATCATGTGTGTTGCATCAGCATGTTTTCAAAACTTGCATCCGTCCGAGTTTCCTCGTCCTCTCCGTTGTCCGTTCTGAGCCCAGACACACTTGCACGCGCCCGCGGTGCCTCCGAATATTTATTTTGTGAGTGGCCGAAAAATGTTCTCAGAATGGGTTGAAACTTGGCATGTGGTCTTATTATAGTGTAGACAGGCCGCCTGCAAAATTTCATCGCATTCGGAGCTCATTTGATAGCCCAATGGATAATTATAGCGGCACTAGTCGCCGGTTTAATCGACGGACGTTTTCGGTCTCCGAAAACCTCCGCGGGCCTTTTTCTCTCTCCTCTCATCTCAGCCCAATGCATCTACACATCCCACTAGGCCTCTCCTAGTCCCTCTCCGCTCCGGTGCCGTCCGATTACGATCAGAGGGTCCGAAATGGCCTAAAAACCACCTAACCTAGTCCTACCTACTATAAAAGGAAGGCCTAGACCTCCAGTTTTGGAAAACCTAGCCTTGCCTCGGAATCCGCGCCGCCTCCAACCTCCTCCAACCTCCACACCCGCCACCTCCCTCCTCCTACCGCGTGGGCCCGCAGAACCCAGATCCGGCCCGCCTGGGCCCGGATCGGGCCGCGCCGCCGCCGTGAGCCGTAGCTCGACCCGTCCCCGGCTACCTCGGGCACTCCGTCGCCGGCGATCGGGCGCCCCGCCTCCTGGCTCCACCTCGCCGCCCTTCGCCCGCATCGCGCTGCCTCGCATCGACCGTTGTGGCCATGTCGCAGCTCCAACCCCGCCATGCCTCCGCCCGTGGCCCACCTGGCCACCGTCGCCGTCCGGCCCTGCCGCCGCCGGGAACAGATCCGGCTGCTCCAGATCCGCCGGATCCCGACCTCCGGGTCGACCTGGACGCCCCTCGCCGGCCTCCCAAGCCACCAGACCTCGCCGCTGCGCCGCCATTGTTGCTGCTGCCCGCAAGCGCGTCTGCGTGCGAGCGCAGACACAGCGCCCCCGTGTGGGCCGAAGCCTCCTCGTGGCCCAGCGCCTCCCTGGGCCGGCCCCTTCCACCAGCTCCGGGCCTCCTCCTCTCCAGCGCCAGGCCGGCCCAGCGCTCCCGTGGCCCACCTGGCCTGGCTCCTCTGCTACTGGGCTTGGCCCATGGTGAGGCTCCCTCCAATCCCTCGCCCCGGGCGGCATTTGCTAAACCGCGCCCACTTTTCGTGTTAGAAAACGGCTAAGTCCCTAAAATACTGCATAATATGTTGCTATGTTTGCATGGTGATAACTTTTTGTGTGTATGTCCAAATTGAGTGAATGATATGTCAAAATGACCGTGGTGATATGCTCTACCCTTTTTTCCATTGTGCCATGCTTGTTTGACTTCATCTAGATGCTCAAATATCTGTTGCAAGAGTGCTACTTGTTATAAACTGCTGCTACTTGTTATTTTGTTGCCACATTTGTGATATGATAACTTGGTGCATGTTTATCCAAATGATGCAAATGATATGTCAAAATGTTCATCATGAGATGCTCTACATGTTAGTTGCTATAGCATGCATGTTGGAGTTCATATTGCCATGTTTAACTCTGTTGCAAAAGTGCATTTGGCTGTTAGGTTTGTAACTTGTTATGAGATGCCTAGTTGAGGAGCTCATTGCTATTGTTGTGTTTGTCCCCTTGTCACATGCCTAGATGTTTTAGAATCTCCATGATGTGTTCTTTGATGTGGTGCATTTAACTTTCCATGATATGCCTTGTGTTGACTTAAACATGCTTGTAAACATGCCATGTTGTTATTGCTGTTTTAACACTTAGTGAAATTTCACCAAGTCTGGAATCTGTCCTATCCTAATGCTATGTTTGCTTGATGCCCTAGGCAAATCCATGTTACTTTTGGGGTGGCCTTTGATCTTTACTTTTTGTATATGTTGTTGTCTATCCGCTCATGCCCTCACTTGCTTATTTGGCCTACTATAGCTTGTTTATTTCTTGCTCCCAAGTTGCTATAAAATGTTGCTGTCAGGTTTTTATTGTCATGATCAAAATGTTGTAGCTTGTTGCTATTGATCCATGCCTCCTATGGAGTTGTTTGTTGTAGGATATGCCTACTTCATGTTCCTTATATGAAACTTGTGTGATTTTGCATGTAGAATCATAATATCATATTGTTTTCATGTTTGGAGTGAGTTTGCTTGATGTTTGGTTGCATCTTGCACCGTTACCATGTTTGACTTGTTTTGCTCATATCTTCTAGGCCGTAGCTCCGAATTATACAAACTTTATATGAAACTTGACTAGAATTTCGTGTAGATCATGTTGGGCATGTTAAATTGCTATTTAACAACTTTAAATTAAGGTTTGTGCAGATCTGGACTAATTTCAAACTATGCATATGAGGACTTACCGGATTTGTCTTAAGTAGCTTCCGGCGTCATTTAAACTTGTTGTTCTTATGTTGCTTCTCTGTGCTTCCTACCTTGTCATGTTTTGCATCCTATATGGATCTATCATGCATCCTACTTGCTTGAGCTTATTGTCATGTTTCTTGTGTTGTTTCTCTGTGCTTCCTATGTTGTCATGTAATGCATCCTAAGTGCATCTGCAGTGCATCATACCTTGCCATGTATTGCATCATATATAGACTTGTGTTGTTTTTCTGTGCTTCCTACCTTGCCATCTTTTGCTTCCTGTATAGACTTGTCTTGCATCATACCTTGCCATGTATTGCATCATATATAGACTTGTGTTGTTTTGCTGTGCTTCCTACCTTGCCATGTTTTGCTTCCTGTATAGACTTACTGTGCATCATATGTAGACTTGTCGTGCATCCTAGTTGGTTGAGCATACTGTCATGTTCTTGTCTTGTTTTTATGTGCTTCCTACCTTGTCATATTATGCTTCCTGTATAGACTTGTAGTGCTTCCTATATAGAACTGTCTTGCATCATACTTGGTTGAGCATATTGTTATATTCTTGTGTTGTGTGTTTACCGTATTGCTTGCTTCTTCTCGCTAGTGCTTGTTCCGTTGCGATCGTGAGGATTCATTCGTCTACCCGTGGTTCTTCTTCAAGACTTCTTCTTCGTCTTCTTCATGGATCCGTTCTTCTTCCTTGCGGGATCTCAGGCAAGATGACCGTAACCTTGCATACCTTTACTATCATTGCCATTGCTTAGATGTCTCGATGCTATCGTTATATGTCGCGCTACCCATCATTATTGTCAGCCTCTCCTTGTTGCCATGAAACCCCTAACCTTTGACACCTTCCTAGCAAAAACCATTGTTTGGCTATGTTACCCGCTTGCTCAGCCCCTCTTATAGCGTTGTTAGTTGCAGGTGAAGATGAAGATCGTTCCAGGAGGGAACTTGTTGTTGGCATATCACAATATCTATTATTATCATTAACACACCTATATACTGGGCATGGGTGGAAGGCTTGGCCTTTTGCTCGGTGTTTTGTTCCACTCATGCCACCTTAGGCGCCGATAAACCGGCATTATGTTCCTTGATTTTGCGTTCCTTACACGGTTGGGTATATGGGGACCCCTTGACAATTCGTCTTTGAATAAAACTCCTCCAGCAAGGCCCAACATTGGTTTTAATTTGCTCATAATAACAAATTAATTAATTAATTAAATTGCATAGGGAGTTAGCGCTACCCGAGGATTCTTCTACATAGCAGGGGGGCCAGTGCTGATGGTGTGTGTCCCAAACGAGCCGACTGCGGGGCCACCATAGGGAAACTCGAGGATTGGCTCCCGTAGGCTGTCCCATCCGGTGGTGGCCTGAGACGAGATACGCGCGGCTACTATCAGGGTGTCGGCACGCTGGGAGGACTTGCTGGACTTGTTTTACCATTGTCGAAATGTCTTGTGCACCGGGATGCCGAGCCTGATAGGATTTCCCTAAGATAAGGGGTGATGATATTATATTTATCACTTCAGCTGATCGTGAGAGCTTATGATGGGCTAGTTGGGACACCCCTGCAGGGTTATGATCTTTCGAAAGCTGTGCCGCGGTTATGTGGCAGATTGGAATTTGTTAATGTCCGGTTGTAGAAAACTTGACAGAGGATCCGAAGTAAAACACACAACTGTGTGAGTAACCGTGACCGTCTTTTTTCACTTTGAGAAGAGAACACGGTGGGGTTATGTTTGACTCGTATGTAGTTCAGGATCTTTAGCGATCACTACTAGTTACGACCGTTTGCGTAGATGCTCATCTTATACTTGTACTCGTAAGTTAGCCACCATATATTTCCTTAGCCGCTGCTGCAACCTCACCACTTTACCGCTTCCTTCCCATTAAGCTTTGATAGTCTTGTTACCCATGGTTATGGGATTGCTGAGTCCTCGTGGCTCACAGATACTACAACAACAGTTGCAGGTGCAGGTTTCCGATGTCTTGACGTGAGAGCGATGATCGTTGTGTTGGAGTTCTTTCTTCTTCTTCTTCTTCAGTCTTGGGTTAGGTTCCGGGTCGGCAGCCTGTGATAGCAGATGGATGTCTTTGTGCTTTTCATGTTTGCATCCGTAGTCGGATGCCTTGTATTGTTGTTGTTGTATTCATGTGACTTGTATGTTTTGTTGTATCCCCCATGTATGTATGTAATGGTACGATGTAATGATATCCATCTTGCTAAGCGCTCGAAATGCGGTTGTGCCCCAATCACGTAAGTGTCATGTGATCGGGATAGAATCGCCTCTTGGGCCTGACAAGTTGGTATCAGAGCCTCGACCGACCTTAGGAGCCCCCTTGATTGATCGTAGCTTGGCCGTTGTTGAGTCTAGCAGAAAACTTTTTCGGAGTCTAGTTATATCGAAGAGTAGGAATTCTTTTTACTCCCCTGCCCCTTCGTCGCTCTGGTGAGGAATCCTGACGTAGGTGTTTTGAATTGCTCCTCTTCCCCTTCAATTTTTTTTAGGATCACGTGGTTAGTTTTCGTTCGTTGCGTTGTTAGTTCTTTCATCTGGTGCATCTCTCGTCAAGTGGGTTCAACCCTCTTCTTCTTTGCAAGTGCAACCTCAGTTCTTTCAACTGATGTTGTTTTCCCGTCCGTTGTGATCTTTCTTTTTCCCACCCGCCCACCCTTTTGCTTCTCGGACCCGGAGTCCTTAATCGAGTATCCATTCTACTCGTGTGAAGTCTTTGCTTTCTTTCATCAATTGTTTCAGTTGGTGAATTCTCGTCTAGCTCGTCATCGTTCTTCTCTTTTCTTCTCCAATGAGTTCTTCTCTCGTTTGATATTCTTCACCTCTTATTCTTTTCCGGTGGATTCAACTCAAGTATTCGGTGTTGTTCATATTCTTTTCCCTCAGCTCAGATGTTTCCAATTGCTCATTCGCCTCTCGCCTTTCAATTATCCCGGAGTTCCGAAGAAATTTCAGGAGATTTATCCGTATTCCAATTAATTCGAGGTTGTCACCTCCTTTGAGTCTTTCAATTGTTCCGGTGCATTATCTTCATTTCAATCCATTTCATCGGTGTTTCCTCTTCGGTGGGCTCATAACCCACAGGTCTTTTCCCAGGATCTTACCTGACTCTTCTAATTTTCCTGGAGTGTTCCGAAATTCTTTTCAAGTGTGACGTAAGTATGGATTCCATCAGTCATATGCCTTCTTCTAGGTCGCTTTTAATTCTTTTCATCATTGGTTCAACCTTCTTCTTTTAATCCTTCCGGAGTATTTCAGGAATTCTTTTCTTTGTGTTCCTCCGAAGGCCATCATTTCAGAAGATTTCTTCGTTCTCAGTTTTCAACTTCGTCCTCCAAATACTCTTCATTGATGCCTTTTTCGTTCGTCTCACCTTCTTCCGGTGCTTGTTCAAGTATTCTTTAATCAGTTTGCAATCTCTTCGTTCTTGTCATTCAAATTGTCCTCAAGTGCTTATTCTTCCCGGCAATTCATTCTCTTGTGTTCACTCAATTTCAATTCTTCACGGTGGCTTGTCCTCTTGCATCGTTCAATTTCATTCCTTACGGTGGTCATTATCGTTCTTCACTCGGTTTCAATTCTTTACGGTGGTTCCCTCAAGAATTCTTTTCCGGTGTTATCATATCAATCCATTCATTTTATTCCAATCCTACCGGTGTTTCATGAAGATTTTCGCAAGTTCGCGATATATCCTTCTTTAATCAATTTCATCGAGAATAAGTAGTATGTGAATCCATTGTTCATCAATTAATTGATGGAGGATAAGCATAACATAATTCTGATTCTTTTCATCAATTTGATTTATCCTTTCCTTCGGAGTTTATTCTTCATGAATAAATTCTAGTTCCAAGTGCTTAATCTTTTATTTCCCAGAGTTCAAGTTTCTCGGCTATCTCGTCGGAACCCTGACTAGTCATCGCAAGGCTTTATTCTTATTCTTTTCATACTTCATCATCCTTTCGTTACCAGAGTTCTTCATGGTGGTTCTTCATCATTTAATTCATTCTTCTAGTGTTCATCAAATTCTTTTGGCTCAAAGCTCAAGCATTCTTATTCTTGCCTCTCGAGCGCAAATAATTCTCCTATTCTTTTGAAGTGGAGTTTTGCATGTCTTCCTTCATCTTAATTATTCCATCCTTTGGTTGTGGCATAATTCACCTCAAGTCTTGAGATGTTTAAATAAGTCCACAACAAGTTATTCTTTTGTTGTTGATTTTCTCAACAGCTCCGTTCAAGCCTTTCTTCTGAAGATCCTCTTTCGAATTCATTCGTGATGTAAGTTGTCATCTTCTTCTCCGTTCTTTTAATTCCATCCTTTAATTCTTCCGGAGGCTTTTGTTGATACTCTCGTCGAGTATCGTTCAATCTCCTCGGGTTCTTGTCCTATTCCATTCTTGTTCAACTGGTGTGCTATTTCTTTTAGTTTCAGCCAGAGTACTGCCCGAATTCCTTCGTGGAGATTCCTTTTTCTATCTCTTTTTAACCGGAGTGGTTTCGAATTCATTCTTATTCCTTCAGCTCTTGTTTCGTGCCTCTCAACCTCTTTGTTTCTCGTCGTATTCCTTCATCCTCTTGTCTAACGAAGTCCTTGCAACTTCGTTCTTCTTCGTTGCATTCTTCTTCTTTTTGAGTGGCTCAACCTCTCAAGATTCTCTGGTTTCACTCTTTTGTCCTTGAAGAACTTTGTTCTACCTTTTTCTCTCCCGTCTCGTTCCTAAGATCACGGGATGAGATCTCTTGTTAGTAGGGGAGTGTTGTGACACCCCGAGACCGGTGCGCCAGGTGTCAGCCAGTTATTCGTTGTCAGTGCCATGCCATCTGCTTGCGTGTTGCATCTTGCCATGTCATCATGTGTGTTGCATCAGCATGTTTTCAAAACTTGCATCCGTCTGAGTTTCCTCGTCCTCTCCGTTGTCCGTTCTGAGCCCAGACACACTTGCACGCGCCCGCGGTGCCTCCGAATATTTATTTTGTGAGTGGCCGAAAAACGTTCTCGGAATGGGTTGAAACTTGCCATGTGGTCTTATTATAGTGTAGACAGGCCGCCTGCCAAATTTCATCGCATTCGGAGCTCGTTTGATAGCCCAACGGATAATTATAGCGGCACTAGTCGCCGGTTTAATCGACGGACGTTTTCGGTCTCCGAAAACCTCTGCGGGCCTTTTTCTCTCTCCTCACATCTCAGCCCAATACATCTACACAACCCACTAGGCCTCTCCTAGTCCCTCTCCGCTCCGGTGTCGTCCGATTGCGATCAGAGGGTCCGAAACGGCCTAAAAACCACCTAACCTAGTCCTACCTACTATAAAAGGAAGGCCTAGACCTCCAGTTTTGGAAAACCTAGCCTTCCCTCGGAATCCGCGCCGCCTCCAGCCTCCTCCAACCTCCACAGCCGCCACCTCCCTCCTCCTACCGCGTGGGCCCGCAGAACCCAGATCCGGCCCGCCTGGGCCCAGATCGGGTCGCGCTGCCGCCGTGAGCCGTAGCTCGACCCGCCCCCGACTGCCTCGGGCACTCTGCCGCCGTGCACCACAGGCCGTCGCCGGCGACCGGGCGCCCCGCCTCCTGGCTCCACCTCGCCGCCCTTCGCCCGCATCGCGCCGCCTCGCATCGACCGTTGTGGCCATGTCGCAGCTCCAACCCCGCCATGCCTCCGCCCATGGCCCACCTGGCCACCGTCGCCGTCCGGCCCTGCCGCCGCCGAGAACGGATCCGGCTGCTCTAGATCCGCCGGATCCCGACCTCCGGGTCAACTTGGACGCCCCTCGCCGGCCTCCCAAGTCACCGGACCACGCCACTGGGCCGCCATTGTTGCAGCTGCCCGCAACCGCGTGTGCGTGCGAGCGCAGACACAGCGCCCCCGTGTGGGCCGAAGCCTCCTCGTGGCCCAGCACCTCCCTGGGCCGGCCCCTTCCAGCAGCTCCGGGCCTCCTCCTCTCCAGCGCCAGGCCGGCCCAGCGCTCCCGTGGCCCACCTGGCCTGGCTCCTCTGCTACTGGGCTTGGCCCATGGTGAGGCTCCCTCCTATCCCTCGCCCCGGGGGGCATTCGCTAAACTGCGCCCACTTTTCGTGTTAGAAAACGGCCAAGTCCCTAAAAAATTACATAATGTGTTGCTATGTTTGCATGGTGATAACTTTTTGTGTGTATGTCCAAATTGAGTGAATGATATGTCAAAATGACCGTGGTGATATGCTCTACACTTTTTTCCATTGTGCCATGCTTGTTTGACTTCATCTAGATGCTCAAATATCTGTTGCAAGAGTGCTACTTGTTATAAACTGCTGCTACTTGTTATTTTGTTGCCATGTTTGTGATATGATAACTTGGTGCATGTTTATCCAAATGATGCAAATGATATGTTAAAATGTTCATCATGAGATGCTCTACATGTTGGTTGCTATAGCATGCATGTTGGAGTTCATATTGTCATGTTTAAATCTGTTGCAAAAGTGCATTTGGCTATTAGGTTTTGTAACTTGTTATGAGATGCCTAGTTGAGGAGCTCGTTGCTATTGTTGTGTTTGTCCCCTTGTCACATGCCTAGATGTTTTAGAATCTCCATGATGTGTTCTTTGATGTGGTGCATTTAACTTTCCATGATATGCCTTGTGTTGACTTAAACATGCTTGTAAACATGCCATGTTGTTATTGCTGTTTTAACACTTAGTGAAATTTCACCAAGTCTGGAATCTGTCTTATCCTGATGCTATGTTTGCTTGATGCCCTAGGCAAATACATGTTAGTTTTGGGGTGACCTTTGATCTTTCCTTTTTGTATATGTTGTTGTCTATCCATTCATGCCCTCACTTGCTCATTTGGCCTACTATAACTTATTTATTTCTTGCTCCCAAGTTGCTATAAAATATTGCTGTCAGGTTTTTATTGTCATGATCAAAATGTTGTAGCTTGTTGCTATTGATCCATGCCTCCTATGGAGATGCTCCAATGGAGTTGTTTGCTATAGGATATGTCTACTTCATGTACATGCTTCTTATCACCATGTTTGAGTGCTGTAGAGTATATATTCCTTGCTCCAAAGTTGCTATGTGGCTGTTAACTTCAGCTTGTTGTTATATCTTGTTTCATGTGTATCTTTTAGCCCGTTGCTCCGTTTGGAGTGTTCCTTATATGAAACTTGTGTGATTTTGCATGTAGAATCATAATATCATATTGTTTTCATGTTTGGAGTGAGTTTGCTTGATGTTTGGTTGTATCTTGCACCGTTACCATGTTTGACTTGTTTTGCTCATATCTTCTAGGCCGTAGCTCCGAATTATACAAACTTTATATGAAACTTGACTAGAATTTCGTGTAGATCATGTTTGTGCATGTTAAATTGCTGTTTAACAACTTTAACTTAAGGTTTGTGCAGATCTGGACTAATTTCAAACTATGCATATGAGGACTTACCGGATTTGTCTTAAGTAGCTTCCGGCCTCATTTAAACTTGTTGTTCTTATGTTGCTTCTCTGTGCTTCCTACCTTGTCATGTTTTGCATCTTATATGGATCTGTCTTGCATCCTGCTTGCTTGAGCTTATTGTCATGTTTCATGTGTTGTTTCTCTGTGCTTCCTATGTTGTCATGTAATGCATCCTAAGTGCATCTGCAGTGCATCATACCTTGCCATGTATTGCATCATATATAGACTTGTGTTGTTTTTCTGTGCTTCCTACCTTGCCATGTTTTGCTTCCTGTATAGACTTGTCTTGCATCATACCTTGCCATGTATTGCATCATATATAGACTTGTGTTGTTTTGTTGTGCTTCCTACCTTGCCATGTTTTGCTTCATGTATAGACTTACTGTGCATTATATGTAGACTTGTCGTGCATCCTACTTGGTTGAGCATATTGTCATGTTCTTGTGTTGTTTTTCTGTGCTTCCTACCTTGTCAAGTTATGCTTCCTGTATAGACTTGTAGTGCTTCCTATATAGAACTGTCTTGCATCATACTTGGTAGAACATATTGTTATGTTCTTGTGTTGTGTGTTTACCGTATTGCTTGTTTCTTCTCGTTAGTGCTTGTTCCGTTGCGATCGTGAGGATTCGTTCGTCTACCCATGGTTCTTTTTCAAGACTTCTTCTTCGTCTTCTTCATGGATCCGTTCTTCTTCCTTGCGGGGTCTCAGGCAAGATGACCGTAACCTTGGATACCTTTACAATCATTGCCATTGCTTACATGTCTCGATGCTATCGTTATATGTCGCGCTACCCATCATTATTGTCAGCCTCTCCTTGTTGCCATGAAACCTCTAACCTTTGACACCTTCCTAGAAAAAACCATTGTTTGGCTATGTTACCCGCTTGCTCAGCCCCTCTTATAGCGTTGTTAGTTGCAGGTGAAGATGAAGATCGTTCCAGGAGGGAACTTGTTGTTGGCATATCACAGTTTCTATTATTATCATTAACACACCTATATACTGGGCATGGGTGGAAGGCTTGGCCTTTTGCTCGGTGTTTTGTTCCACTCATGCCACCTTAGGCGCCGATAAACCAGCATTATGTTCCTTGATTTTGCGTTCCTTACACGGTTGGGTATATGGGGACCCCTTGACAGTTCGTCTTTGAATAAAACTACTCCAGCAAGGCCCAACATTGGTTTTAATTTGCTCATAATAACAACTTAATTAATTAATTAAATTGCATAGGGAGTTAGCGCTACACGAGGATTCTTCTACATAGCAGGGGGGGCAGTGCTGATGGTGTTGGTCCCAAACGGGCCGACTGCAGGGCCACCACGGGGAAACTCGAGGATTGGCTCCCGTAGGCTGTCCCATCCGGTCGTGGCCTGAGGCGAGATACGCGCGGCTACTATCAGGGTGTCGGCACGCCGGGAGGTCTTGCTGGACTTGTTTTACCACTGTCGAAATGTCTTGTGCACCGGGATGCCGAGCCTGATCGGATTTCCCTAACATAAGGGGTGATCATATTATATTTATCACTTCAGCTAATCGTGAGAGCTTGTGATGGGCTAAGTTGGGACACCCATGCAGGGTTATGATCTTTCGAAAGTCGCGCCCGCGGTTATGTGGCAGATTGGAATTTGTTAATGTCCGGTTGTAGAAAACTTGACAGAGGATCCGAAGTAAAACACACAACTGTGTGAGTAACCGTGACTGTCTCTTTTCACTTTGAGAACACGGTGGGGTTATGTTTGACTCGTATGTAGTTTAGGATCTTTAGCGATCACTACTAGTTACGACCGTTTGCGTATATGCTTATCTTATTCTTGTACTCGTAAGTTAGCCACCATATATTTGCTTAGCCGCTGCTGCAACCTCACCACTTTACCGCTTCCTTCCCATTAAGCTTTGATAGTCTTGTTACCCATGGTTATGGGATTGCTGAGTCCTCGTGGCTCACAGATACTACAACAACAATTGCAGGTGCAGGTTTCCGATGTCTGGACGTGAGAGCGATGATCGTTGTGTTGGAGTTCTTTCTTCTTCTTCTTCTTCAGTCTTGGGTTAGGTTCCGGGTCGGCAGCTTGGGATAGCAGATGGATGTCTTTGTGCTTTTCATGTTTGCATCCGTAGTCGGATGCCTTCTATTGTTGTTGTTTTATTCATGTGACTTGTATGTTTTATTATATCCCCCATGTATGTATGTAATGGTACGATGTAATGATATCCATCTTGCTAAGCGCCCGAAATGCGGCTGTGCCCCAATCACGTAAGTGTCACGTGATCGGCATAGAATCGCATCTTGGGCCTGACATCCTTTTTCTCCACTAAAAGTACTGGCGAACCCCAAGGCGAAGAACTTGGGCGTATGAATCCTTTATCCAGTAACTCCTTAATCTGTTTCTTAATCTCCTCCAAATCCTTTGCGGGCATCCTATATGGTCTCTTGGAAATTGGCCCAGTGCCTGGAAAAAGTTCAATCAAAAACTCTATATCTCAATCCGGTGGCATTCCTGGCAGTTTTTCTGGAAACACATCCGGATAATTTTTCACTACTGGCACTTCCTCCTGAACAACTCCTGATAAGGAATTTAACCTGTTCCTCTTTGACTCTTGCCGGGATACATACTTGATCCTTCTCCCTTCCGGCGTAGTAAGCAAAATGGTCTTACTGGCATATTCAATATTCCCTTCATACTTAGATAACCAATCCATGCCTAATATCACATCCAGTCCTTGAGATTCCAATACTATTAGGTCTGAAGGGAAAATGTAATTACCAATCCTTAAGGGCAACTGATCGCACCATGACTTAGCCATATACTCCGCTCCTGGTGAGGTTACTAACATGGGCGATCTAAGGGCTTGGGTCGGCAACTTATACTTATCCACGAATCCCCTTGAAATATATGAATGCGATGCACCGGTATCAAAAAGAACGAGTGCAGTAAAGGTCTTAACTAAGAACTTACCTATAACCGCATCTGGTTGCTCCTCTACCTCCTCCACAGTCATGTGGTTCACTTGTCCCTTGTTGAACGGGTTGGTCTTCTTCCCAGCGCTTCCATTACCATTCCCATTCTTAACTTCTGGGCATTCATTGGCATGATGTCCATTCTTCCCGCACTTGTAACAAGTGACATGGCTGAAATCCCTCTTGGTGGGTGTGGACGGTGTAGGGCGGTTCTGGTTTCCATTGGCTCCATTTCCATTTCCATTCCCATTCTTGGTGCCATTGTGATTATGCGAGCTACCTCCTCCATGGGTATGCTGAAACTGTCCTACCGCTTTAGGGGTAAAACGAGGCTTCTGCTGTGCTCCAGAGTTATACCTTCCTTGCCCATACTTCCTCTTGCGACTTTCAATCTGTTTATGCTTCCTTTCAATCATTAGGGCGCGGTCAACCAACTCCTGGTAGTTATTGAAAGTTGCCACCATCAACTGTACACTCATCTCATCATTCAGCCCTTCCATGAATCTCTCCTGCTTTTTGGCATCTGTGGCCACATCATCTGGGGCATAACAAGATAGGGTACTAAACTCATCCACGTACTGGGCCATAGTACGATTGCCTTGGCGCAAATTGTGAAACTCCTGCTTCTTCATACTCATTGCTCCAGTTGAGACATGGGCGGTACGAAAAGCTTGCTGAAACTGATCCCAAGTCACATTGGCTATGGGGTAAGTGGTTGTATAATTCTCCCACCATGTTGCGGCTGGTCCAGACAACTGGTGTGCGGCAAATCGCACCTTCTCAGCATCCGAGCAATTGGCGGTGGTCAAATCCCTTCCAATCTTGCGTAGCCAGTCATCAGCCACTATTGGTTCGATGCTGCTAGCAAACACGGGTGGTTGCAACCTTAAGAAACGTGTCAGGTTGTCCACAGGTGGTGGTGGTGGAGGGTTGTTGTTGTTGTTGTTCTGGTTGTTCTGAGTGTTCTGGACAAGAAGTTGCATCAGGGTGTTCTGCTACTGGATCAACTGGGCGAGCTCAGGGGGAAACTCAAATTCACGTCTTGAAGGCATCTGATGGGTGTTGAGGGAAGATATTAGAATAGAAAAGAGGTCTCAAGGGAAAATCACTACCCATATGCACATGAGACAAACACAATCATATCACACCAATCAATTTCAAGCAAGATCTTACAAATCAAACGATCGTTACAAAAGTGCTCTAAAACTAATATATGGGATAAACTACTAGTCTCAGGGTGGTCATCTAGAAATATTGATCGGCAGAGGATTCCATGATATCTGCTCCAGCTTCATCTTCATAGTCTTCGTTCTTGCTATCATCAGCTTCCGAATCTGTGTCGTCTATGATGATATAATCTTCCGGTGGAATCTCTTTTGGTTCTTCTTCCTCGTCTTCTTCTCCCATGAGTATTCCTAACTTCCATGTCAAGTCATCATTCTTCTCCACAAGTATTAGCATCTCCTCCCCATATCCGTCGCGTGTAGACTTGAGTTCTTCCTCTAGCTCCAAATTGCTATTTAGGGACTTCTTCAAATCTATCATCCCTGCACACATCTGGTGCTCCTGGCGTCGAATGTGATGGTTCAACTCCTGAATGAATGCTGTAATGGACCTATCCTTCCAGGTGCTGATCATATCCCAATTCTCATCTCGACGTCCACAAATCTGGTAGATGGTGTCCTTTAACTCCTGCTTGTAGACTTCTCCGATCCTTCCCATAGCGATGTGGGCTGCCATGCTCCTGCCTAGGGTCCATGTAGGCGCATTGAAAGAAAATGCTATGAGTGAGGTGACGGGTGCGAACGTCCTTCCTGGAACTTGGGCTTGAATCAACCAACGCTCCTCCTCAGGTAGAGTGGCATGGTAGGTTCCGGTGAAACTTGGTAGTCCAATGTTTAGATATCTGGTGACTTCCTTCAGGTGTCGTCCAAATGGTGTATCATCATCCGGTTGCATGAACTTGTTCTTTGCATCCACCATCCTAAAGAGTAAAAAAGATGAGGAGTCAGAAAGAGAAGAGTGAGTAGTGTTCTAGGGCTTTAGCTTAGTGGTCGTGTCCTACAGTCAACGTGTGCTCTGATACCATCTTGTAGCGACCAGAGCTCAAACAGTCTGATGTGCATCAGTGTCATCCCTGGATCAGTAATGCTGACACGCACAGTACTTGAAGGATTTATAAAAGAATAGCAATCACACACTTATTACATCGATAGTCCAACGATGAATTTATTACAATAAATATGGCTGAAGGCCATCTAATACGATAACAGCGGAAGGCTTGGAAGATAAGTGAGTCCATCAACTCCAATGACATCACTGAGTATAGAACCACGACCTAAAAGGCACCTTACTCGTCGTCTGAAAAGTCTGCAACATGAAACGTTGCAGCCCAAAAAATGGGTCAGCACATGGAATATGCTGGCAAGGTAACACAAGAGAGCAATGAAAGTAAAGCTATACTATATGCAATATGGCTGGTGGAAAGCTCTCTGGTTACAGTTTTTGCGTAAAGCCAATTTTTCCCTACTTCAAAGGAGTAGATTTTAATTAACTATCATGGTAGTTGAAACATCGTTGAGAAGATAGACATCCTCTCAACCCCAATTAAAATAATCATTAAACCCAACAATAATAAGTTAAAAGTAACATGATGAGATTCACATGAAAATCCAAGTACTAGATACTCAAGACGTCCATAACCGGGGACACGGCTAATCATGATCAGTTTGTACACTCTGCAGAGGTTTGTGCACTTTTCCCTCAAGACTCGATCGCCTCCGTTTGGTTTCTCCCACTGCATGGTGTTTGAGAAACGGATGACCGAGACATAGTCTTTCAGAAGCGCTAGCACCTTATGATCGGGCGGACCGTACCAACCTACATCCCCTACATCTGCTAGTCCACCACTGTAAGAGTTCGCACGACTTACTCATACTATGCTAGAGCCCATAATAGCATTGTGGCTGCACACGGAAGTTTCTAGTATGAATAATCTCATGATCCCTTTGAGCCTGGGTGGCGGTCCAAAAGAAGAACAGGCAATCACTGGAATACCCAGGTGCCTCAATCCACCCAGATGTGTATTTAAGTTGCCACCTTAAGTTGAACCATTAATTAACAATCTCACATCTGTCATGGATTTCACTCACCCAATCCACGTCTATGAGCATAGCATGTCCTAACAGCAAACGTAGAAGTAACTCTCAAAGGTTTGAATGTAATGCAGGTAATAGGTACTACCTCAATCTACTTCCGAATCCCACAAGTTAATTGATCCAACTCATGCAATGTGTGAGGGTTGGACTAATGCAATCAAAACTGGGTAATTGGAAAGTATGATCAAAGTCTTACTTGCCTTGCTGATGATGCGCAAAACCTAGAGACTCAAAGTAGCAAGCGGCGCACTCCGGGTACTCTATCGCAAACAAACAAGCATAAAATAAGTACTTAACTAATGCACGGGTAAAACTCAAATAAGAGATCTAACCAGAAAGTTAAACTTAAGAACTCCGGTTTGCACAAAGAATCAACTCGAAAGAAGCAACGAAACTCAAACTACAAAAGAAACGAGCTCCGGTTAGTAATTGGCCTAAAGTCAAATTTTACAGTAGCGAAAACTTTGTTCCAGTTGATTAAACGTAAAGAGGGCATCGAGACGAAGATCTGGGATTTTGAATCACCTGATTCCGACTCTCGAGCGAAAAGAAAAACGAAAAACAAGATCAGGGCAGAAATCTCGGTCGGAAAAATCACGGATAAATACCCCGAAAAAGAAAACGGACGAACAGGCTAACGAACGAACGTTCGCTGTCTGCGGCTAACTGACGAAAACCGTTCGTTAAAACGAACGTACGGACGAACGTCCGCTAAATAACTAAACCGACGAAAACCGATCCGATCTAATCTAATAAAAAAAGATCTACGGTTTTACAAAAAAAACGAGCGGCGGCGGGGGTCGGCGGCGGCGGCGGCTAGCGGTGGCGGGGCAGCTAGCGGCGGCGGCGGCAGCGGCAGCAGGCGGCGGCGGCGGTCTGACGCCCGAAGAACGACGTCCCAGAAGATTCCAGATGTTCCGGTTCTCCCGTGTGTTTTATTTGTGCTTGTGTTATTTTTTCTGCATTGCATCATGTCATCATGCCATCATGTCATATTTTTTTTTGCACCTCAACCTAAATAAATTGTGTGGACCTTCGGTCCATTTAAATCGAGGGAAGTGTGACTTCTCTTTATAACATATACTCCCAATATTTTAGGGAGCTATTATAATAATTATTCCATTCTTTGGAATCACCAAAACACACTTGCATCTTTCTCTTGCCACCAAATCCTTCTTCTAGTGCTCACCCCCCACTAGCTTCTTTTTTTTCATGTCTCGCTCGTTTTGCCAGTGACATTTTTCCTGTTCGAGAAATGTTCAATATCTTCTTATAAATACTAGGTCATGCCAAGACCACCTCCTCCATTTTCCATGTCTTTTGGAAGTGCTTTGGTTGTCCTACGGATTTATTCAAGTTTGAGTTATTTTCAAACTTGCATAAATTAGTAGTCTCTAAAAATTGCCAAAGGAGTTTATTACAATAGCCCACAATTCCAGGGTTGTAGGGATATTTTTATCTCAGCCAAAACCATCTCCAAACTCTCTGGGCATTTCTATTTTTTGTTCTATTTCTTTAAATGGAAAAGAAATGCCAGAAGGGAGAGAGAGGCAGGAGACTCCGGCCCAGCCGCCTGCGGCCTCCCCTAGGCCCATCAGCGCTGGCCCATCCCTCCTGGCCCGATCTCCCATCTAAACCTAGCTAGGGACCTCTCCTTCGTCCGCTCGCTCCCTTTCCCTGCGCAGCGCCGCCACCCCTCGACCAACTCTCCCTGTTCAGCGCCCGAGCCTCCCCCCGATTCCCCCCTCGATCCCCTCTGGCCTCGCCCGAGCCCCTCGTCCCCTCGCTCTCATCCGCTCGCCCCTCTGCCGATTCCGCGTCGAGGCTCCCCGAGCCCCTCGATCCTCCTCGAGCCGCACCAGGGCCGGCCAGGCCCTCGTCTCCAGGCGCCAGCCAGCGCCCTCGCCAGGCTCTCGTCTCGCCTCGCCTCGCCTTCTGCATCTAGGGCCATCGACCCCGCTCCCTCCAGCCTGTTTCGCCCGGCCAGGAGCAGCCACCAGCTGCGCCCTTCTCCTACCGCGCCTGGCGCATCGCCAAGGCCGAGCCTCGAACGCGCCCTCCTCTCCAGCACCGAGCGTGCGTCCCTCCGGTCTTCTCGCTCGGCCCGCCCTTCTTCGTCCGCGACTCCAGCCGCCGCGCCTCCTATGGCCTCGCTGCCAAGTGCCTAGCTCTAGCGCGCATGCCACCTCGCTGAGGGAGGAGCCCTCGAGCAGCCCGGCAGCCAGGAGCTGGCCTCGTCGCCCCCCTTGCTGCTATCGTGCGCTATGTTTTTGTGTTGCCTGTGCTGCTATTTTGCCAAGGTCACGTGTATGACTACCTGACGAGGCGACAAGACCCGTAACCGGACCGTCAAGCACTGTGTCGTGGATTGCGCCAAGTTCCACGGAGCATCAAGTTCGACTACACGACCGAGTACTACTACGACCGTGTACCACGACGACACAAGACGATGCGACAAGTACCTCTTCGGAGACGTGCACGACTACGAACGGGAACAACTACACGGCGATACGGCAAGTACCCCGACGAACGTTTTGAAGCACCAAGTACCACGACTACACGATGCGTCTATGTTCCTCTCCGGTGTCCCGAGGACCGAGCACCCTTACCGATGCGTCAAGTACCTCTACGGAACGAACGTGTACGACTACCTTCGGTGAAGAAATGAGTACAACTACTTCCTCTCCAAACAGAACGCCTACTTCCTCTACGAATCGCGAGAACGGCTACATAACGTGTTCGACTACTTCCTCTACGACCGCGTGTACCACTAATTCCACTACGATCTCGAACCGCTTCGAGAACGAATGTCCCGAAGGTATAACCCGAGACGATGACCCGTGGAATGCATGTGTTGTATGAAATGTTTGACCTTGTGTGCACCGTGCCCATTTCGCCTTTTGTCATGCTCCTCGGTCGCCTCGTCGCCGACCCGTGGGAACCCGGTGACGGGATCACCCCACCTTCATCTTGTTCGACTCGCTCACGTCATCTTTTGCACCGGTCTCTCAACGAGTTACCGGAACCGAGATGTTGCCGTTGCATCATCTTCGGATCGTTGCCGTGGCACCCTTTTCCTTCCAGCACGGTGACAATACTTCATATATTCTTCATGTCAAATTTAATATAATTGCATAAAACTTGATCATGTCATCCGCATCATATTAACAACAATTAAAATGTGTGAATTGGTGTTTGCTTAAAATTACTAAACATGCTTATGGGGATTTTCTGGATATGTTGCTGTTATTTTCCGGCCTCATTTAAATTGCCTAATTAGTGTAGTTTATTTTTGCTTCACCTCTTGCCATGTTAACAAACATTTAATCTTGTCTTGTAAAAAAATGAGAGTCAATTAAATAATTAAATGTGGTGTTTCGTCAATATGCAACTCGTTGCATATTGAGCTCCACTTAACTTGTAGTGTTGTTTGTGCACTTTGCCATGCCATGCTTATTTAAACCGGACATGCATCATACTTGGATGTGCATCGTATGCCATGTTTATGCTTGTGTGTTTACCGTGATGTTTGCTTCTTTCCGGTTGCTTCTCTTGTTAGCTTCGGTTTCGTTCCGGAGTTGTGAGAATTCGCTCGACTATGTTGCTCCGTCTACTTCATGGATCCGTTCTTCTTCCTTGTGGAATCCCAGGCAAGATGATCATACCCTTGGATACCTTTACTACCATTGCCATGCTTAGTTGTCTCGATGCTATCGTTACATGTCACGCTACCCATCTTTTATGTCAGCCTCTCCTTGTTGCCATGAAACCTCTAACCTTTGACACCTTCCTAGCAAGACCACTGTTTGGATATGTTACTCGCTTGCTCAGCCCCTCTTCTAGCGTTGTTAGTTGCAGGTGAAGATGAAGATCATTCCAGGTGGGAACTTATTGTTGTTATATCACAATATCTATAATTATTATTAACACACCTATATACTGGGCATGGGTGGAAGGCTTGGCCTTTTGCTCGGTGTTTTGTTCCACTCATGCCACCTTAGGCGCCGATAAACCGGCATTATGTTCCTTGATTTTGCGTTCCTTACACGATGGGTGGATGGGGACCCCTTGACAGTTCGACTTTGAATAAAACTCCTCCAGCAAGGCCCAACATTGGTTTTAATTTGCTCATAATAACAACTTAATTAATTAATTAAATTGCATAGGGAGTTAGCGCTACCCGAGGATTCTTAATTCTACATAACAGGGGGGGCCAGTGCTGATGGTGTTGGTCCCAAACGGGCAGACTGCGGGAACCACCACGGGGAAACTCGAGGTTTGGGTCCTGTAAGATGTCCCATCCGGTTGTGGCCTGAGACGAGATACGCGCGGCTACTATCAGGGTGTCGGCACGCCGGGAGGTCTTGCTGGACTTGTTTTACCATTGTCGAAATGTCTTGTGCTACTGGGATGCCGAGACTGATCGGATTTGCCTAAGATAAGGAGTGATGATCTTATATTTATCACTTCAGCTAATCGTGAGAGCTTGTGATGGGCTAAGTTGGAACACCCCTATAGGGTTATGATCTTTCGAAAGCCATGCCCGCGGTTATGTGGTAGATTGGAATTTGTTAATGTCCGGTTGTAGAAAACTTGACAGAGGATCCAAAGTAAAACACACAACTGTGTGAGTAACCGTGACTGTCTCTTTTCACTTTGAGAAGAGAACACGGTGGGGTTATGTTTGATTCGTATGTAGTTCAGGATCTTTAGCGATCACTACTTTTGCGACCGTTTGCGTAGATGCTCATCTTATTCTGGTACTCGTAGCTAGCCACCATATTATGCTTAGCCGCTGCTGCAACCTCACCACTTTACCTCTTCCTACCCACAAAGCTTTGCTAGTCTTGATACCCATGGCTATGGGATTGCTGAGTCCTCGTGGCTCACAGATACTACAACACCAGATGCAGGTTCAGCCGAGAATGATGCAGGACCTGGTTCAAGTACTTCACTGGGAGCTCGATGAAGAGTTTGGCCGTATGCTTGTGACGTTTCGACGATCAGTAGTGGTTTCTACTAGGATTCGATCTTGACCTGTGGCTTTATATTGTTTTGGTATCTTTCTTTTGGATCTTCGCCCGTAGTCGGGTTGTGATGTTTTGAATGATGTTCTACTTATGTAATGTATTGTGTGAAGTGGCGAGTGTAAGCCAACTATCTCCTTTTGCAATTTAATCCCTCTTTTACATGAGTCGTGCAAAGATACCAAACTTAAGATCACTCTAGGATGGGCTTATACCTTTAAGTCGTGCCTCGACACGTAGGAGGTATAGTCCCATCCTGGGCATTACAAGTTGGTATCAGAGCCTTCTCCGACCTAGAAGCCCCCACTGATTGATCGAATCGTTGACGGTTGAGTCTAGGCACACACTGAAAATGTTTTGAGTTCTATATATATATCGGAGAGTAGGATTTCTTTTGCTTCTCATCTCTTTTCACTCTGGTGAGGACTCCTGACGATTACTCTTATCTCTTCTACTCTCAAAAAATGCACCAATTTTTTTTAGGATCTCGCGAGTATTGTTTGGATTGTTTTGATGTCTTTGTGACGAGAACATTGTTCTCGATGCCTCCTGTCATTAGGGGTTGTGGCAGTGTCCCGGGGAGTTGAGCTCCGAGGTGTTGTCGTCACAAATCCATCGCGGCAGTACTAGAATACTTAAGACGGCCGACATCGAAAACTCTCCCATGCGGTTAGTGGCAAGATAACACCGACATCACCCAGTACTGGGGAGGTAGTTCGGGAGTATTGCCATAGCTTGTATAGTAGATGCGTTTCGAAGGTCCGAGGTAAACGGTTTCCGGAAACAACTGGTTATGTGTTGAAGGATGGATACAGCTGGATGTAGGATTAGAGTTGAGTGCGCGGTGCTTCCCCTGTATCCCCAACACCTGATTGCATAACTAGAAACTTTCGGAAATTAATAGGTGGGTTCATCCAATAGTTCTAGGCATTCTTCCAACGGATGCACGATATGAAGTTCGGGGTTCTACATTGAGTGAAGTGGTTTTATGGGCTTGTTCCGATCAGGAGTTGCATCTTAAAGGGTCCTTGGCTATGCTGATCCGGGGATTGCAAAACCCTTTTGTAACACGTTCCATGAGCTTTCAGCACGAATATGTCGAACGAAGCTTCTATCTTGTATTTGTTCTATCTGCTCCTTGTTGCTTTTATTTATCTTTTGTTCTTCCAAGTGGCTTCTCGTCAAGCTGATGTACCTGTGGAATTCATTCGTTCAATTCTCTGTTCGGATAGATATGTTGCAACATAATCTTCTTCATAAACATATCTATCTGTTGTTTTGTTTTCATTCTGGTATTCGAGTTGCTTCGATGTCAAGTGTTGATTCCATACCTTTCCTAATCGATGTTCTCATATTTCTATGGGAGTGCTAATCCTTCTTGATCGTCAAGATTGTCATGTTAATCCTTTTCAACCGGTGTGCCTTCTCTTCAAGTTATTCCATACGGACGCCGTTGAGAAATCTGACGATTTGTCTGTTTCAATCATCTCAAGTTGTCTTTGTTTTCCCCACCCTCTCACCCTTCTTCTTCTCGGAGGAAGAAATTCTCAAATGAAGTATCCATTTTATTCATGTGATGTTTCTTCATTCTTTTCCTTCAACGTTCTTATCCGATGTTTTCTCAGGAAGATGCTCAAGAGCTTCAAGTTCATCATTCTTTTGTTCTCAAATTCTGCCGGTGGTTGTAATTCAAGATTTCGGTGTTGATCTTATCCTTTTCCTCATTTCACAATGCTTTCTTATTCCGGTGCACCAATTAATCTTTTTCCTCTTGCTATTCATATCCGGAGTGCTGAAGATTCATAATTCCATTCTTATCCATTCAAATTATTTTTTGAGGATTGTCTTCTTATTCAAGCCATTTAATTCAACCGGTGCAATATCTCTTAAGCAATCTTTTCCAACGGTGATTTCTTTAGTGGGCCCTAACCCACAGGTCTTTTCCCAGGATCTTACCTGACTCTTCTAATTATTTTCCGGAGTTATTTTGAAATTCCTTTCAAGCGTGACGTAAGAATGATTTCCATCAGTCACATGCCTTCTCCAAGATCACTTTCAAATTCTTTTTCATCATTGGTTCAACCTTTTAATTCTTCATTCCGGAGTGCTCAACAATTCTTCATGGCATTCCTCGTCTTCATTCACAGCATTTGGAGACCGGAGAAGAGTTTCTCTTAAATCTTGACCCGTTCTCTTGTTGAGTTGTGGTTCTAGCTTCATGCCATCCTCATTATTGTTCCGATTGTGAGGAATTCTTTTATACCATCCAAAGCATTTCATGAATTCTTTTCCTTGTGATCCTCCGAAGGCCATCATTTCAGAATATTACTTGTTCTCAGTTTTCAACTTCATCCTCCAAATATTCTTCATTGATGCCTCTTCGTTCGTCTCCCTATTTTTACGGTGGTTCTTTCAAGATTACCCTTCCATTGTTATCGTTTTAATTCATTTGTTCTTTTCAAAAATCCTACCGGTGGTTCGTTGAAGATTTACACAAGCTTGTGCGAGATCTCTCTTTAATTCTTTGCAACGAGAATAAGTAGTATGCCAAATCCTTTGGTTGTCATCAATTTAAATTGGTGAAGGATATGCATGACATAATTCTTATTCTTATTCCTTCAAGGTGATTTAATTCTTTTGTCTGGAGCTTGTTCATCATATCATATCCTTGGTCCTAAGTTGTTCATCTTGTTTTCCGGAGCTCCAAGTTATTTCTGTTATATCATTCCAAGCTCCATCTAATTCATCGCAGACCTTGAATCTTATTCTTTCATCTTTCACTTATCATGCTTTCATTACCAGAGTTCTTCATGGTGGTTCATTATGATTTAATTCATCCTCGAAGTCTTCATCAAGATTCTTGTTGGAGCTCAAGCATTCTTCATCATGCTTTCCAATTGCAATCTGCTCTACCTTATCTTTTCAAGTGGTGTTATGTCATTTTGACAATTCCTTCATGTTTCATGATTCACGAGTTGTCAGGAATGAGATATTTAAAACCATCTTTTTCCTTGTTCAGGAGATCCTTTCAACCCTTCAATTATTTGTTGGAGTAATCTTGGGTTGTATTTCACCTAAAAGCTTTCCCTAAGGATTGTTGTTATTGTGGTGTTTATAAATGACCCAAGTTCTTCATTTATCATTCCGGTGAAATAACTCTTTCGTCTCGTTGTTGATCTCAATCCAATCAAATGTTTTCGTTAGTGGCTGGTTGTCACCTCATAATTTTGAGATGAATTCCATAAGCCCACTTCAAGCTTATTCTTTTCGTGTTGAATTCCAACAGCTCTGTTCAACCCATCTTGGTAAAGATGCGCTTTCCTAATTCATTTCTGGGAGAAGTTGTCATTTTTCTTCTCCATTCATTCTTTCGTTGATTTATATTCTATTCTTTCATCCCGGAGGCTTTGTGATATTGCCTTTTTTTCCCATCATCTCGTTTTATCGAGATCATGTTCTTTCCTTGTTTATCTATTTAACCGGAGTGTTGTGTCCTCCATTCTAATTCTCTCATCTTATCAAGTTTTGCCTCTCTTTTCAACCGGAGTGCTGTCTGAATCCTTCTTACCCCTTGTGCCATTCCTTCAATTGTTTCGGAGGCAATAGGCTGTGTGTTATTGATCCCATCAAGTATCTTCCCATCTCCTCAAGTTCTTGTTAATTCCTTCCATTTTCAGATGAAGTGCTGTCCAAATCATGTCATTCTTATTCCTTGACTATACCATTGCAGTTTCATATTCTTTTGGTTCGTAAGCTCTTGCTTCATGTCTTCTAACCTACAAGGTTCTCATAATGCTCCTTGTTCGTCTTTTCTAACGGAGTGTTTTCATCTTCGTTCATCTCCGTTGTATTCTTCTTTCAATTTGTTCTACCTATCAAGGTTCTTGGTTTCACTCGTCTGTCAAAGAAGCAACTTTGTTTTACCTCTTTCTCTTCCGTTTTACCCGGTGCTATCTCTAGGATCTCGGATCGAGATCCTCTGTTAGTGTGGGAGAGTTGTGACGCCCTAAGACCGACGTCCCAGAAGATTCCAGAAGATTCTAGAAGATTCCAGATGTTCCGGTTCTCCCGTGTGTTTTATTTGTGCTTGTGTTATTTTTTCCGCATTGCATCATGTCATCATGCCATCATGTCATATTTATTTTTGCACCTCAACCTAAAGAAATTGTGTGGACCTTAGGTCCATTTAAATCGAGGGAAGTGTGGCTTCTCTTTATAACATATACTCCCAATATTTTAGGGAGATATTATAATAATTATTCCATTCTTTGGAATCACCAAAACACACTTGCATCTTTCTCTTGCCACCAAATCCTTCTTCTAGTGCTCACCCCCCACTAGCTTCTTTTTTTTCATGTCTCACTCGTTTTGCCAGTGACATTTTTCCTGTTCGAGAAATGTTCAATATCTTCCTATAAATACTAGGTCATGCCAAGACCACCTCCTCCATTTTCCATGTCTTTTGGAAGTGCTTTGGTTGTCCTACGGATTTATTCAAGTTTGAGTTATTTTCAAACTTGCATAAATTAGTAGTCTCTAAAAATTGCCAAAGGAGTTTATTAAAATAGCCCACAATTCCAGGGTTGTAGGGATATTTTTATCTCAGCCAAAACCATCTCCAAACTCTCTGGGCATTTCTATTTTTTGTTCTATTTCTTTAAATGGAAAAGAAATGCCAGAAGGGAGAGAGAGGCAGGAGACTCCGGCCCAGCCGCTTGCTGCCTCCCCTAGGCCCATCAGCGCTGGCCCATCCCTCCTGGCCCGATCTCTCATCTAAACCTAGCTAGCGACCTCTCCTTCGTCCGCTCGCTCCCTTTCCCTGCGCAGCGCCGCCACCCCTCGACCAACTCTCCATGTTCAGCGCCCGAGCCTCCCCCCGATTCCCCCCTCGATCCCCTCTGGCCTCGCCCGAGCCCCTCGTCCCCTCGCTCTCATCCGCTCGCCCCTCTGTCGATTCCTCGTCGAGGCTCTCCGAGCCCCTCGATCCTCCTCGAGCCGCACCAGGGCCGGCCAGGCCCTCGTCTCCAGGCGCCAGCCAGCGCCCTCGCCAGGCTCTCGTCTCGCCTCGCCTCGCCTTCTGCGTCCAGGGCCATCGCCCCTGCTCCCTCCAGCCTGTTTCGCCCGGCCAGGAGCAGCCACCAGCTGCGCCCTTCTCCTACCACGCCTGGCGCATCGCCAAGGCCGAGCCTCGAACGCGCCCTCCTCTCCAGCAATGAGCGCGCGTCCCTCCGGTCTCCTCGCTCGGCCCGCCCTCCTTCGTCTGCGACTCCAGCCGCCGCGCCTCCTATGGCCTCGCTGCCAAGTGCCTAGCTCCAGCGCGCATGCCACCTCGCCGAGGGAGGATCCCTCGAGCAGCCCGGCAGCCAGGAGCTGGCCTCGTCGGCCCCCTTGCTGCTGTCGTGCTCTATGTTTTTGTGTTGCCTGTGCTGCTATTTTGCCAAGGTCACGTGTACGACTACCCGACGAGGCGACAAGACCCGTAATCGAACCGTCAAGCACCGTGTCGTGGATTGCGCCAAGTTCCACGGAGCATCAAGTTCAACTACACGACCGAGTACTACTACGACCATGTACCACGACGACACAAGACGACGCGACAAGTACCTCTTCGGAGACGTGAACGACTACGAACGGGAACAACTACACGGCGATACGGCAAGTACCTCGACGAACGTTTTGAAGCGCCAAGTACCACGACTACACGATGCGTCTATGTTCCTCTCCGGTGTCCCGAGGACCGAGCACCCTTACCGATGCGTCAAGTACCTCTACGGAATGAACGTGTACGACTACCTTCGGTGAAGAAACGAGTACAACTACTTCCTCTCCGAACGGAACGCCTACTTCCTCTACGAATCGCGAGAACGGCTACATAACGTGTTCGACTACTTCCTCTACGACCGCGTGTACCACTACTTCCACTACGATCTCGAACCGCTTCGAGAACAAATGTCTCGAAGGTATAACCCGAGACGATGACCCATGGAATGCATGTGTTGTATGAAATGTTTGCCCTTGTGTGCACCGTGCCTGTTTCGCCTTTTGTCATGCTCCTCGGTCGCCTCGTCGCCGACCCGTGGGAACCCGGTGACGAGATCACCCCACCTTCATCTTGTTCGACTCGCTCACGTCATCTTTTGCACCGGTCTCTCAACGAGTTACCGGAACCGAGATGTTGCCGTTGCATCATCTTCGGATCGTTGCCGTGGCACCCTTTTCCTTCCACCACGGTGACAATACTTCATATCTTCTTCATGTCAACTTTAATATAATTGCATAAAACTTGATCATGTCACCCGCATCATATTAACAACAATTAAAATGTGTGAATTGTTGTTTGCTTAAAATTACTAAACATGCTTATGGGGATTTTCCGGATATGTTGTTGCTATTTTCCGGCCTCATTTAAATTGCCTAATTAGTGTAGTTTATTTTTGCTTCACCTCTTGCCATGTTAACAAACATTTAATCTTGTCTTGTAAATAAACGAGAGTCAATTAAATAATTAAATGTGGTGTTTCGTCAATATGCAACTCGTTGCATATTGAGCTCCACTTAACTTGTAGTGTTGTTTGTGCACTTTGCCATGCCATGCTTATTTAAACCGGACATGCATCATACTTGGATGTGCATCGTATGCCATGTTTATGCTTGTGTGTTTACCGTGATGTTTGCTTCTTTCCGGTTGCTTCTCTTGTTAGCTTCGGTTTCGTTCCGGAGTTGTGAGGATTTGCTCGACTATGTTGCTCCGTCTACTTCATGGATCTGTTCTTCTTCCTTGTGGAATCCCAGGCAAGATGATCATACCCTTGGATACCTTTACTACCATTGCCATGCTTAGTTGTCTCGATGCTATCGTTACATGTCGCGCTACCCATCTTTTATGTCAGCCTCTCCTTGTTGCCATGAAACCTCTAACCTTTGACACCTTCCTAGCAAGACCACTGTTTGGCTATGTTACTCGCTTGCTCAGCCCCTCTTCTAGCATTGTTAGTTGCAGGTGAAGATGAAGATCGTTCCAGGTGGGAACTTATTGTTGTTATATCACAATATCTATAATTATTATTAACACACCTATATACTGGGCATGGGTGGAAGGCTTGGCCTTTTGCTCGGTGTTTTGTTCCACTCATGCCACCTTAGGCGCCGATAAACCGGCATTATGTTCCTTGATTCTGCGTTCCTTACACGATGGGTGGATGGGGACCCCTTGACAGTTCGACTTTGAATAAAACTCCTCCAGCAAGGCCCAACATTGGTTTTAATTTGCTCATAATAACAACTTAATTAATTAATTAAATTGCATAGGGAGTTAGCGCTACCCGAGGATTCTTAATTCTACATAACAGGGGGGGCCAGTGCTGATGGTGTTGGTCCCAAACGGGCAGACTGCGGGAACCACCACGAGGAAACTCGAGGTTTCGGTCCTATAGGATGTCCCATCCGGTTGTGGCCTGAGACGAGATACGCGCGGCTACTATCAGGGTGTCGGCACGCCGGGAGGTCTTGTTGGACTTGTTTTACCATTGTTCAAATGTCTTGTGCTACCGGGATGCCGAGCCTGATCGGATTTCCCTAAGATAAGGAGTGATGATCTTATATTTATCACTTCAGCTAATCGTGAGAGCTTGTGATGGGCTAAGTTGGAACACCCCTGCAGGGTTATGATCTTAAGAAAGCCGTTCCCGCGGTTATGTGGCAGATTGGAATTTGTTAATGTCCGGTTGTAGAAAACATGACATAGGATCCAAAGTAAAACACACAACTGTGTGAGTAACCGTGACTGTCTCTTTTCACTTTGAGAAGAGAACACGGTGGTGTTATATTTGAGTCGTATGTAGTTCAGGATCTTTAGCGATCACTACTTTTGCGACCGTTTGCGTAGATGCTCATCTTATTCTGGTACTCGTAGCTAGCCACCATATTATGCTTAGCCGCTGCTGCAACCTCACCACTTTACCTCTTCCTACCCACAAAGCTTTGCTAGTCTTGATACCCATGGCTATGGGATTGTTGAGTCCTCGTGGCTCACAGATACTACAACACCAGATGCAGGTTCAGCCGAGAATGATGCAGGACCTGGTTCAAGTACTTCACTGGGAGCTCGATGAAGAGTTTGGCCGTATGCTTGTGACGTTTCGACGATTAGTAGTGGTTTCTACTAGGATTCGATCTTGACCTGTGGCTTTATATTGTTTTGGTATCTTTCTTTTGGATCTTCGCCCATAGTCGGGTTGTGATGTTTTGAATGATGTTCTGCTTATGTAATGTATTGTGTGAAGTGGCGAGTGTAAGCCAACTATCTCCTTTTGCAATTTAATCCCTCTTTTACATGAGTCGTGCAAAGATACCAAACTTGAGATCACTCTAGGATGGGCTTATACCTTTAAGTCGTGCCTCGACACGTAGGAGGTATAGTCCCATCCTGGGCATTACAGGCGGCGCTAGGCGGCGGCGGTGGCAAGTGCGGCGGCGGCTAGGGTTTCGCGGGCGCGGCGGCTGGCGGGCTGGTGGGGCGAGGCGCGGCGACTTGGGCCGGCTCTGGCGCTTATAAAGCCCAGAGTCCCAATCCTATACAATTCTAAGTCGGTTCCTCTTTTTTTAAATAGAGTCCTGGCGCAGAAAAACTAACGGAAGAATTACTAAACTGACTCCAAAAATCCCGAAATAAATTTTCATCGTCCTCTAATAATATTTAGGACCAGGTGAACATTTTTCCCGGACCTAAATGCAATTTTGAAAAACGCGTATTTTTCCTATTCAAATAAATTCGCAAATAAATCCAGAAAAATACCAAAAGTGATTTTAATATTTTTCCTCCAATATATCTGTTATTTTGGAGAAGTCATATTATCTCCGCTCATATTTTGTATTTATAAATATTTTTAGGAGAGAAAAATAATTAGAATCACACTGTCCTCGTAATGGTATTCGAGCGAACTCAAATACGAAACGGTAAAATTCCCAACTCTCTCCGTAGGTCCTTGAGTTGCTTAGAATTTCGAGGAACGCCAAAAAAAAATGCAAAAACATGAAATGCAATTATGATCTATGTATAACATTCCAAATTGAAAATTTGGGATGTTACAGTTTATTGCAATACGATTATTCATTTAAATCAAAAAATAATTGTTATTCTGTTTACATGAATAGAACCATCTATGGTCATACACCCAAGGTGAATGGTTTATTGAATCTCGATCGTAGTAATACAAATATTCATAATATTGAAGCCAAAAGATGCATATTTGATAATGATAGTGCAACATATTTGTGGCACTGCCGTTTAAGTCATATTGGTGTAAAGCGCATGAAGAAACTCCATGTTGATGAACTTTTGGAATCACTTGATTATGAATCATTTAATGCTTGCGAATCACGCCTCATGGGCACGATGACTAAAACATCGTTTTTCAGAACAATGGAGCGAGCCGATGACTTATTGGAAAGAATACATACAGATGTATGCGGTCCGATGAGTGTTGAGGCTCATTGCGGGTATCGTTATTTTTTGACCTTCACAGATGATTTGAGCAAATATGATAATATCTACTTGATGAAACACAAGTCTGAAACATTTGAAAAGTTCAAAGAATTTCAGAGTGAAGTAGAGAATCGTCGTAACAAGAAAATAAAGTTTCTATGATACGATCGCGGAGGCGAATATTTGAGTTACGAGTTTGGTCTTCATTTGAAACAATGTGGAATAGTTTTGCAACTCACGCTACCTAGAACACCTCGGTGTAATGGTGTGTCCGAACGTCATAACCGTACTTTATTAGATATGGTGCGATCTATGATGTCTCTTACCGATTTACCACTATCATTTTGGGGTTATGCTTTAGAGACAGATGCATTCACGTTAAATAGGGCACCATCTAAATCCGTTGAGACGACACCGTATGAACTATGGTTTGGCAAGAAACCTAAGATGTCGTTTCTTAAAGTTTGGGGCTGCAATGCTTATGTTAAAAAGCTTCAACCTAATAAGCTCGAACAAAAATCGGAGAAATGTGTCTTCATAGGATACCCAAAAGAAACTGTTGGGTACACCTTCTATCACAGATCCGAAAGCAAGATATCCGTTGCTAAGAATGGATCCTTTCTAGAGAAGGAGTTTCTCTCAAAAGAAGTAAGTGGGACGAAAGTAAAACTTGATGAGGTAATTGTACCTTCTCCTAAATTGGAAAGTAGTTCATCACAGAAATTAGTTCAAGAGATTCCTACACCAATTAGTGAGGAAGCTAATGATGATGATCATGAAACTTCAGATCAAGTTACTACGAAACCTTGTACGTCATCCAGTGTATGTTCTGCACCAGAGTGGTACGGTAATCCCGTTCTGGAAGTCATGTTACTAGACCATGACGTACCTATGAACTACGAGGAAGCGATGATGAGCCCAGCTACCGCGAAATGGCTTGAGGCCATGAAATCTGAGATGGGATCCATGTATGAGAACAAAGTGTGGACTTTGGTTGACTTTCCCGATGATCGGCATGCCATAGAGAATAAATGGATCTTCAAGAGGAAGACAGATGCTGATGGTAATGTCACTGTCTACAAAGATCGACTTGTTGCAAAAAGGTTTTCGACAAGTTCAAGGAGTTGACTACGATGAGACTTTCTCACCCGTAGCGATACTTAAGTCTGTTCGAATCATGTTAGAAATTGTCACATTTTATGAAATCTGGCAAATGGATGTCAAAAATACATTCCTTAATGGATTTTTGAAAGAAGAGTTGTATATGATGCAATAAGAAGGTTTTGTCAATCCTAAAAGTGCTAACAAAGTGTGCAAGCTCGTGCGATCCATGTATGGACTGGTGCAAGCATCTCGGAGTTGGAATATACGCTTTGATAAGGTGATCAAAGCATATGGTTTTATACAGACTTACAGTGAAGTCTGTATTTACAAGAAAGTGAGTGGGAGCACTACAAAATTTCTGATAAGTATATGTGAATGACGTATTGTTGATCGGAAATGATGTATAATTTTTTGGAAAGCATAAAGGAATGTTTAAAAGGAGTTTTTCAATAAAATACCTCAGTGAAGCTACTTACATATTGGGTACCAAGATCTATAGAGATAGATCATGACGCTCAATAAGATTTTCGATTAGTACATACCTTGATAATATTTTGAAGTAGTTCAAAATGGATCAGTCAAAGAAGGAGTTCTTGCCTGATTTGTAAGGTGTGAAGTTGAGTAAGACTCAAAGCCCGACCATGACAGAAACATATAGAGTGAATGAAAGGCATTCATTATGCCTCAGCCATAGGTTCTATAAAGTATGTCATGCTATGTACAAAACCTGTTTTGTACCTTGCCATTAGTTTGGCAAGGAGGTACAATAGTGATCCAGGAATAGATCACTGGACAACAGTCAAAATTATCCTTAGTAACTGGAGTACTAAGGAAATGTTTCTCGATTGTGGAGGTGATAAAGAGTTTGTCGTAAAGGGTTACGCTGATGCAAGCTTTGACACTAATCCAGATGACTAAGTATCAATCTGGATGCATATTGAAAGTGGGAGCAATTAGTTAGAATAGCTCCATGCAGAGCATTGTAGACATCGAAATTTGCGAAATACATACAGATCTGAATGTGACAAACCCGTTGACTAATCTTCTCTCACAAAGCAACAAATGATCACAACTTAGTACTCTTTGGGTGTTAATGACATGGTGATGTGAACTAGCTTATTGACTCTAGTAAACCCTTTGGGTGTAGGTCACATGGCGATGTGAACTATGGGTATTAATCACATCTCGATGTGAACTATCAATGTTAAATCACATGGCGATGTGAACTACATTATTGACTCTAGTGCAAGTGGGAGACTGAAGGAAATATGCCCTAGAGGCAATAATAAAGTTGTTATTTATATTTCCTTATATATCGTGATAAATGTCTTTTATTCATGCTGGAATTGTATTAACCGGAAACTTGATATGTGATGCCCGAAGACCGACGCTCCAGAAGATTCCAAATGTTCCAGGTTCTCCCGTGTGTTTCATTTGTGCTTGCTTTATTTATTTTGCATTGCATCATGTCATCATTCCATCATGTCATTAATATTTTGCATCTCAACTTAAATAAATCGTGTCATTTAAATCGAGGGAAGGATGACTTCTCTTTATAACATATCCTCCTAATATTATTAAGGAGCTATATTAAATTATTCCATTTGTTTGGAATCCACCATAACATATTTGCACCATTCTTCAATTTCCTTTTGTCCAACTCAACTTCATTTCTTCCTTGAGGCATTTTAGTAAAATTGGGTCGCACTTTTACTTTCTCTAGAAATGCTCCAAATCTGCCCATAAATTACATCTAGTGTGTAGGGTCATCTCCTATAGTTTCAAATCCATTTGGAGTTCATTTGAATAGGTTTCAAAATTCAAACATGTCGAGTAAATTCAACATGTTTGGATTTTGCTTCCTCTAAAGACCTCAGGCCATTTTCGTTATACTCCTCATATTTTTCTGAGTCCAAGAAAAATGGCCTTCTTCTCAAATTATTCTTCGAGACACCCCCCTCTCTTTTATTTTATTTTATTAGACCCTCAGTTTAATGGTTAAGCAGTTAAAGGGAGTTTAAAAAAAAGGAGAGGAGCCAGCCGAACTGGATCCAACTCGGCCTGCTCCCAGCCGCAGGCCCAAGGACCGGCCGCGCCCTACTCCTAACCCTAGCATGCCTGCGCTCGAGCCCAACTCTCCCCTCGCTCGTCCTCCTCTTCCTCCCGTGCGCCGCCATCTCTTCTTCTCCTCTCCCGAACCCCTCTGCCTCCTTTCTTCCCCTCGCACCCCGCTCTCCCGCCTCGCCGGCTCGCCGTCATGCCGCCTCAGAGAGAGGGCAGCCCCGCGCCCTCGCCTTGGCTTGCCGGCACCTTCCCCCGTGCTTCGTCGTGCTCCGCACCTCGCGCCGGCCGCCCGTTGACTTCCTCCCTTGGCGCCGCGATCTCCTGGCCGCAGCTCGCCGGGGAGAACCCCGATGTGACCCTGTTGACACCAGGCTTCTCCAGTGTCGCAGCTTGCCCCGCTCCGTCCCCGACCTCCGTCCTCGTCTTGGTGCTGAGACGCCCGAGTTCTCCCTGAGCGCCGCCGGTCCCCGTCGTCAGACTCCTGCAGCCGCCGTTGCTTGCTGCCTCGGACTCCATGGCCAAGACCACCTCAAGTTTGACTTTGGGTTGCTGCCCCGACCGAGACCCGTGCCCGGATTCGCCAAGGTCGACTACGCCCGACGATGCGTCAAGTTCATCTTCGAAATGAGAATGACTACACGACAAAGCGCCAAGTACCTCCACGACGACCTGAACATCTACAAAAAACGAGTACAACTACACCGCCAAGACCTTCGAGTTCGACTTCATGGACCGACAAGTACCACTACCATCGATGTGCTTTTTACCAAGTACCACTACCGTCGTCGAAGACCCGTGTACAACTACCGTCGTCGTGTACTACTACTTACTTCCCCTCGATGACTTGAACCGGCCCGAAACGAACGCTTCGAAGGTATACCGCCGAAACGATGCCCGTGAACGAATGTTGCTTGTTGTATGAGTTGCGCCTTATGTTTGTACCGTGCCCGAATTGTCGCTTGAGACGTTCCTTCTTGTTGCCATGCCGTTGTCCCATGGGAACCCGGAAACCGGGAGCACCCCATCTCTTTTGCATGTCACGCTCTCCGTCATCTTTTGCACCGGACTCTCAACGAGCTACCGAAACCGATATGTTGCGTGGCATCATTTTCGGATTCGCCACTGTGGCCCTTTCTTTCCACCACGGTGACAAATACTTCACATCTCTTCATGTTAACTTTTACTAAAAATTGCATAAAACTTGATCATGTCATCCGCATCATGATAACAACCTTTGAATGTTAAATTGTTGTTGCTTTAATAATTGCTAAATTGGTCATGGGGATTTCCGGAATTGTTGTTGTTATTTCCGACCTCATTTAAAATGACTAGATAGTGTAGTTTTACTTTGCTTCACCTCTTGCCATGTTTAATAAAAACATTTGATCTTGTCTTGTAGATAAACGAGAGTCAACTAAATAAATAAAATGGGGTGTTTCGTCAATATGCAACTCGTTGCATATTGAGTTCCACTTAACTTGTAGTATTGTTTGTGCACTTTGCCATGCCATGCATATCTAAACCGGACATGCATCATACTTTTGATTGAGCATTATGCCATGGTTATGATACGTGTGTTTACCATGTTGTTTGCCTTCTTTCTGGTATGCTCTTCTCGTTAGCTTCGATTTTGTTCTGGAGTTGTGAGGTTTTGTTCGACTACTTCATGGACTTGTTCTTCTTCCTCACGGAATCCCGGGCAAGATGACCATCACTATGGATACCTTTACTATCACTGCCATGCTTAGTGTCCCGATGCTATCGTTATATGTCGCACTACCTATCATTTGTTGTCAGCCTCTCCTTGTTGCCATGAAACCTCTAACCTTTGACACCTTCCTAGCAAACTGTTGTTTGACTATGTTACCCTCTTGCTCAGCCCCTCTTATAGTGTTGTTAGTTGCAGGTGAAGATGAAGATCGTTCCATGTTGGAACTTGTTGTTGTAATATCACAATATCTATTATTATTATTTAACACACCTATATACTGGGCATGGGTGGAAGGCTTGGCCTTTTGCTCGGTGTTTTGTTCCACTCATGCCACCTTAGGAGCCGATAAACCGGCATTATGTTCCTTGATTTTGCGTTCCTTACACGGTTGGGTATATGGGGACCCCTTGACAGTTCGTCTTTGAATTAAACTCCTCCAGCAAGGCCCAACATTGGTTTTAATTTGCCTCATAATAACAACTTAATTAATTAATTAAATTTGCATAAGTGGTCGCACCCTCGGTGATTTTTTCTACATAGCAGGGGGCCAGTGCTGATGGAGTTGGTCCCAAACGGGCAGCCTACGGGGCCACCTGGGAGAAACCCGAGGGCTGGTTTTACTCGTAGCTTGTCCCATCCGGTTGTGGCCTGAGACGAGATACACGCGGGTACTATCAGGGTGTCGGCACGCCGGGAGGTCTTGCTGGAGTTGTTTTACCATTGTCGAAATGTCTTGTGCACCGGGATTCCGAGCCAGATCGGATTGTCCCTAAGATAAGGGGTAATATTATTATTACTTCTGCTGATCGTGAGAGCTTGTGATGGGCTAAGTTGGGACACCCCTGCAGGGTTATGATCTTTCGAAAGCCGTGCCCGTGGTTATGTGGTAGATTGGAATTTGTTAATGTCCGGTTGTAGAACACTTGACAGAGGATCCGAAGTAAAACACACAACTGTGTGAGTAACCGTGACTGTCTCTTTTCACTTTGAGAAGAGAAAATGGTGGGGTTATGTTTGGCTCGTAGGTAGTTCAGGATCTTTAGCGATCATTACTAGTTTGCGACCGTTTGCGTATATGCTCATCTTATTCTTGTAGTCGTAAGTTAGCCACCATATTATGCTTAGCCGCTGCTGCAACCTCACCATTCAACCTCTTCCTACCCATAAAGCTTTGCTAGCCTTGATACCCATGGTTATGGGATTGCTGAGTCCTCGTGGCTCACAGATACTACAACACCAGATGCATGTACCGCTAAGAACAGTGCAGGAGTTGGTTCAGAATTTCACTGGGAGCTCGATGAAGAGAGTGGCCGTATGTATGTGACGTTTTTCGACGATCAGTAGTGGTTCCTACTAGGGGCGATCAGACCTTTTGTTATTTATGGCATCTTTCATTTGGATCTTCGTCCTTAGTCGGACTCTGATGTTATTTGAATGATGATTGTTTATGTAATGCATTGTGTGACGTGGCGAGTGTAAGCCAACTACTCTTTTGCAATTTCATCCCTCTTTTACATGAGTCGTGCAAAGATACCATACTTGAGATCGTTCTAGTATGAGCTTATGCCTTTAAGGTGTGCCTCGACACGTAGGAGGTATAATCTCATACTGGGCATTACAAGTTGGTAATCAGAGCCTTCTCCGACCTAGGAGCCCCCACTGATTGATCGAATCGTTGACGGTTGAGTCTAGGCACACAGTTGGAAATGTTTTGAGTCCTATATATAATATATATATATATATATATATATATATATATATATATATATATATATATATATATATATATATATATCGGAGAGTAAGATTTCTTTTACTCCTCATCCCTTATCACTCTGGTAAGGACTCCTGACGATGTTCTATCACTTCTACTCTCAAAAATTTCACTAATTTTTTTTAGGATCACGCGAGTATTGTTTGGATTGTTCCGATGTCTTTGTGACGAGAACATTGTTCTCGATGCCTCCTGTCATTAGGGTTTGTGGCAGTGTCCCGGGGAGTTGAGCTCCGAGGTGTTGTCGTCACAAATCTATCGCAGCAGTTCTGGAATACTTAAGACGGCCGACATCGAAAACACTTCTATGCGGTTAGTGGTAAGATAACCCCGACATCACCCAGTACTGGGGAGGTAGTTCAGGAGTATTGCCATATCTTGTATAGCAGATGCGTTTCGAAGGTCCGAGGTAAACGGTTTCTGGAAATAACTGGTTACGTGTTGAAGGATGGATACAGCTGGATGTAGGATTAGAGTTGAGTGCGCGGTGCTTCCCCTGTATCCCCAACATCTGATTGCATAACTGGAAACTTTCGGAAATTAATAGGTGGGTTTCAAGTAGCACGTAGGCATTCTTCCAACGAGTGCATGATATGGAGTTCGGGGTTCAACATTGAGTGAAGAGGTTTTATGGGCGTTGTTCCAATCGGGAGTTGCATCTTAAAGGGTCCTTGGCTATGCTGATCCGGGGATTGTAAAACCGTTTTGTAACACGTTCCATGAGCTTTCAGCATGAATATATGGAACGAAGCTTCTATCTTGTATTTGTTCTATCTGCTCCTTGTTGTTTTTATTTACCATTAAGCTATGGAATTCGTTCGCTGTTCGGATGATATTGTGAAGATTATGTTGCTACATATCTATCCTTTGTTTTTGTTTTGATTCTGGTATTCGAGTTGCTTCAATGTCAAATGTTGATTCCATACCTTTCCTAAGTGGTGTTCTCATATTTCTATGGGAGTGCTTGTCCTACTTTATCACCGAGATTGTCATTTCAATTCTTTTTCAACCGGCGTGCTTCTCCTCAAGTTAACCCGATCCTTTTAATTTGTGCAAGACCAAGTCTTGGGTTATTTTCTCAACGGTGTCTGTTTTATTCATCCCAAGTTGTCTTTGTTTCCCCGCCCTCCCTCCCTTCTTCTTCTCGGAGCCAGAGATCTCAAATCAAGTATCCATTCTATTCATGTGAGATTTCTTCATTCATTTCCTTCAATGTTCTTATCCGGTGAATTATCATGAAGATGCTCAAGAGCTTCAAGTTCATCATTCTCCGTTCTCGTTTCTTCTCTGGTGGAATAAATTCAAGCTTCGGTCATGATCATATATCTTCCTTTTTGTTTAACATGTTTTCCCATGTTGAAAATTTATTATTCGAAGGCTCTCTTATTCATTCAACTCTCCTATCCATATCCGGTGTGTACAAGGTATCTCAGAGGACTCGTGTTTCCATTTTCAACCTGTTCATTATATTTTGAGGACTGTCATCTTATCCAAGCCATGTAATTCAACCGGTGCAATATCTTTTAACAAATCTTTTTCAACAGTGATTTCTTTTGAGTGGCCCCTAACCCACAGGTCTTTTTCCAGGATCTTACCTGACTCTTCTAATTTCTTTTTTGGGAGTTATACTCAAATTCTTTTTAAAGTGTGACATAAGAATGATTTCCATTAGTCACATGCCTTCTCCAAGTTTGCTTTCAATTATTTTTATCTTTAGATCCACCTTCCCTCTTGTCATTCGTCCGTAGTATCTCGAAATTCTTCAAGGCATTTCTCGTCTTCATTCTCAACATTTGAAGACCGAAGAAGAGTTTCTCTTAAATCTTGGTCCGTTCTCTTGAAGATTCGTGGTTCTAGCTTCATGCCATCCTCATTATTGTTCCGATTGTGAGGAATTATTTTATACCATCCGAAGCATTTCATGAATTCTTTCCGTTGTGATCCTCCGAAGGCCATCATTACAGAAGATTTCTTGGTTCTCAGTTTTCAACTTCGTCCTCCAACTATTCTCAATTGATGCCTCTTCGTTCGTCTCCATATTCTTACGGTGGTTCTTTCAAGATTACTCTTCCATTGTTATCGTATTAATTCATTTGTTCTTTTCATAATCCTACCGGTGAGTCGTTCAAGATTATTCTCAAGTTTGGCTATATCTCTCTCCAATCCTTTTCAAGAAGAATAAGTAGTATGCCAAATCCGTTGATGGTCATCAATTTAATTTGGTGAAGGATAAGCATACTGTAAATCTTATTCTTATTTCCTCGAAGGGATTAATCCCTTCCTTCGGAGCTTGTTCATCATATCATATTCTCGGTTCTAAGTTGTTCATATTGTTTTTCGGAGCTCCAAGTTATTTCAATTATATCATTTCAAAGCTCCATCTAATTCATCGCGGGCCTTGAATCTTATTCTTTTCATCTTTCACTTCTCATGCTTTTCATTACCGGAGTTCTTCATGGTGGTTCATCATCATTTAATTCATCCTCGAAGTGTTCTTCAAGATTCTTGTTGGAGCTCAAGCAGTCTTCATCACGCATTACGAAGTGCAATTCTTGCTCCCTTATCTTTTGAGGTGGTGTTATGTCATTCTTGACAATTTTCCCTTCATGTTTCATGATTCACAAGTTATCAAGAATGAGAGATTTAAACCCGTCAATTTCTTCATTGGAGTTATATTGGTATAGATTTCACCTAAAGCCTTCCATTGCGATTGTTGCTAATTATGGTGCTATAAATGACCCAAGTCTTCATTTATCCTCCCGGTGAAATAACTCTTTCGTCTCCTTGCTTATCTCAATCCAATCAAATGTTTTCGTCAGTGGCAGAATTTCACCTCAAGTTTGAGATGTTTTCCATAAGCCCACAACAAGCTTGTTCTTTTGTTGTTTATTATTTTCAACAACTTTGTTCAACCCTTCTTCGTATGGATGTTTTTCAAATTCATTTGTGGGAGAAGTTTCCATTTTCTTATCCGTTCTTGTCTTTCCAATGTTTTACCATCTATTCTTTCGTTCCGGAGGCTTTGCGATATTGCTCTCTTCGAACCATCATCTCGTTTTATCAAGATCATGCTCTTGTCCTTTCTAGTCCATTTAACTGAAGTGTCGTGTTCTCCATTCAATTCACTCGTCTTATCAAGTTTTTCCTCTCTTTTCAACCGGAGTGCTATCTGAAATCCTTCTTACCCTTTATGCCATTCTATCAATTGTTTCAGAGGCAGTGTGTTGTTGATTTCATCAAGTATCATTCCATCTCATCAAGTTCATGTTAATTCCTTCCATTTTCAGTCGGAGTGCTGTCCAAATTATTCCGTTCTTATTCCTTCTCCATCTTGTTTTAACCGGAGTGGTTTTGAAATTTTGTTCGTCATCCTTGAGCTCTTCGTTCATGTCCTTGCAACCTTCAAATTCTCGTGGTGTCCCTTGTTCCTCCTTTTTACCGGAGTGCTCTTAACTTCGTTCATCTCCATTGTATTCTTTCTTTAACTTGTTTAACCTCTCAAAGGTCGTGGTTTCACTCGTTTGTAAAAGAAGCAACTTTGGTTTACCTCTTCCTTTAGCCTCTTCTATCCGGTGCCATCTCTAGGATCTCGGGTCAAGATCCTCTGTTAGTGTGGGAGAGTTGTGACGCCCGAAGACCGACGCTCCAGAAGATTCCAGATGTTCCGGGTTCTCCCGTGTGTTTCATTTGTGCTTGCTTTATTTATTTTGCATGGCATCATGTCATCATTCCATCATGTCATTAATCTTTTGCATCTCAACTTAAATAAATCGTGTCATTTAAATCGAGGGAAGGATGACTTCTCTTTATAACATATCCTCCTAATATTATTAAGGAGCTATATTGAATTATTCCATTTGTTTGGAATCCACCATAACACATTTGCACCATTCTTCAATTTCCTTTTGTCCAACTCAACTTCATTTCTTCCTTGAGGCATTTTAGTAAAATTGGGTCGCAATTTTACTTTCTCTAGAAATGCTCCAAATCTGCCCATAAATTACATCTAGTGTGTAGGGTCATCTCCTATAGTTTCAAATCCATTTGGAGTTCATTTGAATAGGTTTCGAAATTCAAACATGTCGAGTAAATTCAACATGTTCGGATTTTGCTTCCTCTAAAGACCTCAGGCCATTTTCGTTATATTCCACATATTTTTATGAGTCCAAGAAAAATGGCCTTCTTCTCAAATTATTCTTCGAGACACCCCCCTCTCTTTATTTTATTTTATTAGACCCTCAGTTTAATGGTTAAGCAGTTAAAGAGAATTTAAAAAAAAAGGAGAGGAGCCAGTCGAACTGGGTCCAACTCGGCCTGCTCCCAGCCGCAGGCCCAAGGCCCAGCCGTGCCCTACTCCTAACCCTAGTCTCCCTGCGCTCGAGCCCAACTCTCCCCTCGCTCGTCCTCCTCTTCCTCCCGTGCGCCGCCATCTCTTCTTCTCCTCGTCCCCGAACCCCTCTGCCTCCTTTCTTCCCCTCGCGCCCCGCTCTCTTGCCTCGCCGGCTCGCCGTCACGCTGCTTCAGAGAGAGGGCAGCGCCGCACCCTCGCCCTAGCTCGCCGGCGCCTTCCGCCGTGCTTCGTCGTGCTCCGCACCTCGCGCCGACCGCCCGTTGACTTCCTCCCTTGGCACTGCGATCTCCTAGCCGCAGCTCGCCGGGGAGAACCCCGATGTGACCCTGTTGACACCAGGCTTCTCCAGCGTCGCAGCTTGCCCCGCTCCGTCCCCGACCTCCGTCCTCATCTCGGCGCTGAGACGCCCGAGCTCTCCCTGAGCGCCGCCGGTCCCCGTCGTCAGACTCCTGTAGCCGCCGTTGCTTGCTGCCTCGGACTCCATGGCCAAGACCACCTCAAGTTTGACTTTGGGTTGCTTCCCTGACCGAGACCCGTGCCAGGATATGCCAAGGTCGACTACGCCCGACGATGCGTCAAGTTCATCTTCTAAACGAGAATGACTACACGACGAAGCGCCAAGTACCTCCACGACGACCCGAACATCTACAAAAAACGAGTACAACTACACCGCCAAGACCTTCGGGTTCGACTTCATGGACCAACAAGTACCACTACCGTCGACGTGCTTTTTACCAAGTACCACTACCGTCGTCGAAGACCCGTGTACAACTACCGTCGTCGTGTACTACTACTTACTTCCCCTCAATGACTTGAACCGCCCCGACACGCACGCTTCGAAGGTATACTGCCGAAACGATGCCCGTGAACGAATGTTGCTTGTTGTATGAGTTGCGCCTTATGTTTGTAACGTGCCCGAATCGTCGCTAGAGACGTTCCTTCTTGTTGCCATGCCGTTGTCCCGTGGGAACCCAGTAACCGGGAGCACCCCATCTCTTTTGCATGTCACGCTCTCCGTCATCTTTTGCACCAGACTCTCAACGAGCTACCGGAACCGATATGTTGCGTGGCATCATTTTCGGATTCGCCACCGTGGCCCTTTCTTTCCACCACGGTGACAAATACTTCACATCTCTTCATGTTAACTTTTACTAAAAATAGCATAAAACTTGATCATGTCATCCGCATCATGATAACAACCTTTGAATGTTAAATTATTGTTGCTTTAATAATTGCTAAATTGGTCATGGGGATTTCCGGAATTGTTGTTGTTATTTCCGACCTCATTTAAAATGAATAGATAGTGTAGTTTTACTTTGCTTCACCTCTTGCCATGTTTAATAAAAACATTTAATCTTGTCTTGTAGATAAACGAGAGTCAACTAAATAAATAAAATGGGGTGTTTCGTCAATATGCAACTCGTTGCATATTGAGCTCCACTTAACTTGTAGTATTGTTTGTGCACTTTTCCATGCCATGCATAGCTGAACCGGACATGCATCATACTTGATTGAGCATTATGCCATGGTTATGATACGTGTGTTTACCATGTTGTTTGCCTTCTTTCGAGTATGCTCTTCTCGTTAGCTTCGGTTTCGTTCCGTAGTTGTGAGGTTTTGTTCGACTACTTCATGGACTTGTTCTTCTTCCTCGCGGAATCCCAGGCAAGATGACCATCACCTTGGATACCTTTACTATCACTGCCATGCTTAGTGTCCCGGTGCTATCGTTATATGTCGCGCTACCTATCATTTGTTGTCAGCCTCTCCTTGTTGCCATGAAACCTCTAACCTTTGACACCTTCCTAGCAAACTGTTGTTTGGCTATGTTACCCGCTTGCTCAACCCCTCTTATAGCATTGTTAGTTGCAGGTGAAGATGAAGATCGTTCCATGTTGGAACTTGTTGTTGGAATATCACAATATCTATTATTATTATTATTATTTAACACACCTATATACTGGGCATGGGTGGAAGGCTTGGTCTTTTGCTCGGTGTTTTGTTCCACTCATGCCACCTTAGGAGCCGATAAACCGGCATTATGTTCCTTGATTTCGCGTTCCTTACACGGTTGGGTATATGGGGACCCCTTGACAGTTCGTCTTTGAATAAAACTCCTCCAGCAAGGCCCAACATTGGTTTTAATTTGCCTCATAATAACAACTTAATTTATTAATTAAATTTGCATAGGGGGTCGCGCCCTCGGTGATTCTTTCTACATAGCAGGGGGGCCAGTGCTGATGGTGTTGGTCACAAACGGGCAACCTGCGGGGCCACCTGAGGGAAACCCGAGGGCTGGTTTTACTCGTATCTTGTCCCATCCGGTTATGGCCTGAGACGAAATACGCGCGGCTACTATCAGGGTGTCGGCACGCCGGGAGGTCTTCCTGGACTTGTTTTACCATTGTCGAAATGTCTTGTGCACCGGGATTCCGAGCCTGATCGAATTGTCCCTAAGATAAGGGGTAATATTATTATTACTTCTGCTGATCGTGAGAGCTTGTGATGGGCAAAGTTAGGACACCCCTGCAGGGTTATGATCTTTCGAAAGCCGTGCTCGCGGTTATGTGGCAGATTGGAATTTGTTAATGTCCGGTTGTAAAAAACTTGACAGAGGATCCGAAGTAAAACACACAACTGTGTGAGTAACCGTGACTGTCTCTTTTCACTTTGAGAAGAGAACACGGTGGGGTTATGTTTGACTCGTAGGTAGTTCAGGATCTTTAGTGATCATTACTAGTTTGCGACCGTTTGCGTATATGCTCATCTTATTCTTGTACTCGTAAGTTAGCCACCATATTATGCTTAGCCCCTGCTGCAACCTCACCACTCAACCTCTTCCTACCCATAAAGCTTTGCTAGACTTGATACCCATGGTTATGGGATTGCCGAGTCCTCGTGGCTCAAAGATACTACAACACCAGATGCAGGTACCGCTGAGAACAGTGCAGGAGTTGGTTCAGAACTTCACTGGGAGCTCGATGAAGAGAGTGGCCGTATGTATGTGACGTTTTTCGACGATCAGTAGTGGTTCCTACTAGGGGCGATCGGACCGTGTGTTATTTATGGTATCTTTCATTTGGATCTTCGTCCGTAATCGGACTCTGATGTTATTTGGATGATGATTGTTTATGTAATGCATTGTGTGACGCGGCGAGTGTAAGGCAACTACTCTTTTGCAATTTCATCCCTCTTTTACTTGAGTCGTGCAAAGATACCATACTTGAGATCATTCTAGTATGAGCTTATGCCTTTAAGTCGTGCCTCGACACGTAGGAGGTATAATCTCATACTGGGCATTACATGATACATGTGTGAATACATAGACAAAACAGAGTGTCCCTAGTATGCCTCAACTAGACTAGGTCATTAATCAAAGATGGTTAAGTTTCCTAACCATAGACATGTGTTGTCGTTTGATGAACGGGATCACATCATTAGGAGAATGATGTGATGGACATGACACATCCGTTAGCTTAGCATAATGATCGTTTAGTTTTATTGTTATTGCTTTCTTCATGACTTATACATGTTCCTCTGACTATGAGATTATGCAACTCCCGAATACTGGAGGAACACCTTGTGCGCTATCAAACATCACATCGTAATTGGGTGATTATAAAGATGCACTATAGGTGGCTCCAAAGGTGTTTGTGGTGTTGGCATAGATCAAGAATATGATTTGTCACTCCGAGTGTCGGAGAGGTATCTCTGGGCCCTCTCGATAATACACATCATAATAAGCCTTGCAAGCAAATGACTAATGAGTTAGTCAAGAGATGATGTATTATGGAACGAGTAAAGAGAATTGCCGATGACGAGATTGAACTAGGTATGATGATACCGATGATCGAATCTCGGGCAAGTAACATACTGATGACAAAGGGAACAACATATGTTCTTATGTGGTTTGATCGATAAAGATCTTTGTAGTATATGTAGGAGCCAAGATGAGGATCAATATTCCGCTATTGGTTATTGACCAGAGATGTGTCTCGGTCATGTCTACATAGTTCTCGAACTCGTAGGGTCCGCACAGTTAACGTTCGATGACGATTTGTATTATGAGTTATGTGATTTGACGACCGAAGTTTCTTCGGAGTCTCGGATGAGATCACGGACGTTACGAGGAGTCTCGAAATGGTCGAGAGGTAAAGATTCATATATTGGAAGGCTATATACGGACATCGGAAAGGTTTTGAGTGATTCGGGTATTTTTCGGAGTACCGGGGAGTTACGGGAATTCGCCGGGAGAAGTAATGGGCCTTATTGGGCCATACGGGAATAGAGGAGGCAGACCAACGGGGAGGTTGTTCCCCCCCATGGGTCAGAATTGGACTAGGGGAAGGGGGCAGAGCCCCCCTTGCCTTTTCATTCTTCCTCTCTCTTTCCCTCTTTCCTTCTCTCTTACTCCGAATAGGAAAGGGTTTCCTACTAGGACTTGCTTGTCCTAGTAGGACTCCCTACACAAGGCGCACCATAGGAGGCCGACCTCTCTCCCTCCCTCCTTTATATACGTGGGCAGGGGGCACCCCATAGACACACAGGTTGATATTTTAGCCGTGTGTGGTGCCCCCTCCACTGTTACACACCTCGGTCATATCATTGCAGTGCTTAAGCGAAGCCCTGCGCCAGTAACTTCATCATCACTGTCACCACGCCGTTGTGCTGAAGAAACTCTCCCTCATCCTCAACTGGATCAAGAGCTCGAGGGACGTCATCGTGCTGAACGTGTGCTGAACACGGAGATGCCGTACGTTCGGTACTTGGATCAGTTAGATCGTGAAGACGTTCGACTACATCAACCGCGTTACTAAACGCTTCCGCTTTCGGTCTACGAGGGTACGTGGACACACTCTCCCCACTCATTGCTATGCTTCTCCTAGATAGATCTTGCATGATGGTAGGCAATTTTTTGAAATACTACGTTCCACAACACGAAGTCTCCTCCCAGTGTGCGTCTCGTACTCAAGGATATGGGGGCGGGGCAGGTAATGAGGCGACCGAGTGTAATACCTTGGCTTTTGCTGACCATGGGGAAATAGTCCCCATGGAGACTGAAGACGGGGGGCCCTAACTGTCCGGGGCCCTGCCGAATACTGATCCGGAGCCTAGCGCGACTTCGGGGTCTGAAGACCAGACCCCCCAAGGCGGGGGAGGATACAATTGTTCCTACGGCGCCCTGTGTCTATCCGGAGGCGCCGGACCCTCTGGAGGGAGCACTACAAAGTGCTTCCATTGTGGAGGAAAACGCACCGTAATGGGTGCAATGATGAAGAAGATTCAGTAGCCCCTGATGCTTTGTGTGATTCTGAACAGAATCGGATGAAGTATCCAAAACATAGCATATTATAGAGCTAAAATGCATGCTTTTGCATTTAAACAGGCTTCACTAGTTGCGGCAACTTCACAAGCTGCAGAAGTTGCCGAACTAAATCAGAAGCTCTCGGATGCCAACACGGACATCGACCGCGTCAACCAGCATTTGGATGAGATGCAAGTTATGCGGATTTGAAAAATCGAGATGTCAAGAAGACTATTAACATTAATTGAGTATGAGTGTAAAATCTTTGTGATATTCTGTATTAAACAGTTGGCGCCACTGAGCTCGAGGCTCTCAAGGGCGACCTCGCGAAGGCCAAGAAGGAGGCCGAGGCAAGAAAGGCATCCGCTGACAAAGCGGTTGTGATGCGGGGCTAAACCGATCTAGGCCGATCTTTCAAGATTGGAGGGATCAGTTCAGCTCCGTGAGGAGGTCTTGAATCCGCGAGGGATCTTCTCCACGAGGAGTTCTTGAATCTGGTGTGGATCTTCTCCGAAGAGGGGCCACAGTCACTCCTAGGAGTAGAACCACTAGATGAGCAAAGCTCTAGGTATCAAATGATCTAACACAAAGCTAACCCTAACTAGGACGAGGAGGGGGTCTATATATAGTCTTAGCCACGAAGGGGTATGTGGGAGAGGATACATGGGCCTCTGGCCCGTTTACTGTGCGTAGAGAGGCGACAGATGTCTGGGCTGGGGGCCGGATGTCTTGCGGCTCACAAGGAGCCGGATGTCCGGGCCTCTAGCTAGATGTCCGGGCTGGAGGGGTCTAGTCTCGTGTGCCTTCTATGCTGGGCGCCGGATTTCTGAGAAGGCGCCAGATGTCCGGCCCGTCCAGGGGCGCCGGATGTCCGGGGGTCGGCCGGATGTCCGGCCACTGTAGCGCTGGCTCTTCTTCCTCCTCCTCCCTTCGTTCCTGCGCACATTTGACATTGGTCCTTGGGCTCTCCGTGGTCTCCTCGAGTGTACCTGAGTATGCACAAGGTCCGCGCTTGAAGTAGCATCCATGTCTTACATGCGGAAAGGGAAGATTCAGAAAGGAGCGAGTTCACCTTAGGTCCAATGGTGTATGGTTGAGGTCTCATCATGTGGACACTTGGGGCTTGGGGAGTAGTCATAGTGTACATGGAGATGATCGTTGGATGCTCT
>LR738711.1:417115854-417145372 GCA_902687465.1 Secale cereale
CCCCTTGGGAAAGATCTGACCTCAGATCGAAAACCTCATCGCCATGGAAACGGTAGTCGTGGACGGACTTGTAGTTGGACGAAGTTGAGGGCATGGTGCAATCCAAGTACTCCAAGGTGTCGCCGGAGTGGTATACATGCAATGAGAGAAAACACAAACAACACTCGAAAATACAAAGATTAGCGCATACAAAGTGTCCATCATGCAAGAATGAGTCCGTGTGACAAGGTAAATGAAGCTTAGCAAGATGATATAGTGTGAGATGTAAAGCATTCATGTGATCAAATGCATTCGTGGTGCACACAAAGGTATTGTGAATGTGATCAATGCAATCGTTGTGCAAAATGATATCGTAATGTGACGGTTTATCAAAAGCATGAACATGGAAAGTGATGCTCAATATGTGTATGTTATCATGCAATAGATGGTGGTCAATGCGATCAAGATTTATGAATATGCCATCAAGAAAGATCAGAACAAATTTGCTAAATATATGCGCAAGCTCATATATCATCAATGACATGGGGATACAAGATGCAACAAGGCAATCATAATGTGAGTCAGTCCATGCATAAGATGCAAATTTGTCATGGGTATGATATGTCCATGGAGCATGGCATGTGGGCACACCATCAACAAATATGGAGGTTTTGGTGCAATGTGTCAAAGGAGTGTTGATATACCAATGCTCGATGTCGTGGCAAGGGTGGTGGTCCAGAAGTGCATCTAATAAGTCCGAGCACTCCTCATCTTAAAGGTCCATATGGTCCATATCCAATGTCGGTCCTCTCTCCAATAGATGTATCATGTAGACAAGAATAAGGAGACAACAATGAAAGAATGATCCATCCAATATGCATAACTGAGGATGGCTCAAAGGGAAGGAGTTCACCTTTATGAAATTCTCGCAAATGTTGGGGTGGCACATCATGTATGCCTTCACATGACCAATATGTTTCATGATGGCGCCGCCTTGTGAATCCTTCAAAATGAAAGAACATGACAAACACTTGGAAAAAGAAATGAGGTTAGTGAAAGTGAATAACCTATCATTCGTGTGGTAAGATACCCAACAAGTGTTTGCATCATGCTCATCATAAGAAAGGAGAAGGGTGTATTGCATAGTATGTAGGCATATGATGAGAGAACAACCAAATACAATAGGCTCAATCAAACAAGCATGCATCGCAAGTAAGGTGTCCAAGTCTCCAAGATCAAGAAACATAGCATTTTTGCACTCACTATAAGTGAATATGAGAGATGCAAATAATGGAGACAAGTGACAATGATCGATGTAAATCATGTGAAATGCATGAAAATATATGTCATCAACCCAAGAAAGCGAGTGAGAGTGGAACATGTGTGATGTGACTAAGCAAGCAATCCTAGTGATCAAGGCAAGCAAGCTAGTAGTGCAAAGATGCAACATACTAGTAGGAATCATGGCAATCATGGCATGTGTGCAAAGTACTGGACATGAATAATGCACATGGCATATCACAAGCATGAAAGCAAGATATCAAATAAATAGGATCAATGTATAGGCCAAAGGCCATATGTAAATAGCAATGGGACATCATGACTCTCCCAACACAACAAGCATCAATAGCATGGGGCACAAAGAAATCATGGTAATGGCTACTAGTATATCCACCGAGCATGCAAATACACATAGTAGGAGTAGAACGGTGAATCATGGGTAAATGCAAGCAAGGGTCACAATTGCATGGCAAAGTCCTAGCAAAAGGCATAACATGCGAAGTGAACACGATAGAATGGGCGTAAGATGACAAGTGATAAATAGCCCATAGTCGTGTGAGAACCAAGTAAAAGAGATGCGCGCAGTCGTTGAGCGAAGAAAACTGTGGTACAGACAATCCGCGGAATCCCAAATCATCGTTGCTCTGAAGAGCTCTTTTTGTCAACTCATGGGATTGTGAGGTTGACAAGTATTCATGAGTACCTACACAAAACAAAGACAAAGGAAAAAATTGTGTCTGCGTGGTATATGTACACATCATCCATCATGATGTGCACGTGCGTGTGCTGGTTAGCACAAAATAGCCAATGCTCAAATAAATGAGATGCGTGATACAGAAACATGTCATCCATCATGAGAGGTTTGTTGTTATGTATAGCATATTGGAGATTGGAATTGTGTAATGCATCATGACAAATATGTAGGGCATTGTTACTCATGGAATGCATATGGTGCACACAATTATGGGAACTATGCAAAGTATGGAATGCATCAAGATCTCCTAGTATGTCGGAGGAAACTATGGGGGTCTCCTCATGAGCATTAGAGGAAATATCACATGGATAATATTGACAACATCGAAAACAATGCATATCAGGAACAATGTGATCATGGCATGGCATAGTGGATGAATTGCACAAATCATGTAAAGGAAGCATGACAATATCCTCGCAAGAAAAACAAAAGTCAATGACCATCATCTTGTCATCTATGCCACAAGTGCAAATGGGATTTACTTTAATGGGGCATGCATAGTTACTATGTTGAGATTGAAATGATGCAATATGAGAGATCTCACTCATAGCATATGACAAGTTTATAGGGTTCTCGAACATGATGTGACCAAAAGAATTTTCACATGATATCCTATGGAGCGTAGCATCACAACTAGGAAACTCAACATACTCATCATCATATTCATCATAAATAGGTAAGTCAAGACATGAGGAAGTCGCACTAGCATGAAGCATGGCAATATGTGTGTCAACATCATGCAAGCAATCATTGTCATGATAGTCCACTAGTGGGATGAGAGAAGCACCATCACCTATGTTACCTTTGGGGCGTCGCTCATGTGTTGTATGTGAGGTGTTGAAGATCCAATCAATTTCATCTTCATCTTGATGGAACCATGTGGGTGGTGCATCTTCTTCCACCATGGCCATCGCTTTGTCCATTGGAGGGACGGACTTGTCGAGGGTAGGTATGTCCTCATGTAGGAGACCTAGAACCAAAGAAAACACACTTGGTGTAGAGGTTAAGTCGTTAGAAATCATAGTGGCCTCACATGCCCTATCAACTACCTCACTCACTAAGTGTTGTGGCTCACTCACTCCCTCGTGGATGCTTTCACTCGTATGGTTGGTGGAGTCACTCAAATGGCTCTCAATCTCACATAGGAGAAGTGGCATGCTCTCATGTGTGGGGCTAGTGGTGGCCATTCTCATCATCTCAAAGTAAATGCTCTCAATGCCACATAAGGTGGAGTCACTCGTATCACTCATGTGGTGGTTTCTCTCCTCACATGGGAATTGGGGCATCTCTTCATATGTGGATGTCGAAGAGGTGTAGGTGCAATTATCTCCATGCTCAACTTCCTCATCAATAACGCTTCCAAACATGAATGTCGTAGGGTATGGCAAGGTATCACTCTCCTCCGATGTCAAAGAGAAGTTCTCATGTTTGCTCGCGTAGCTTGACTTGGAGTAGGAGTCCAATATGGGCGCTATCTTCATGGTGTCGAAGAGGTTCATGCTCGTCCCCTTAGTTGAAGGGGATGGCCCATGCTCGACCGTCTTGTCGCCATCCCACGTAGATGATCACCTTGATGATGAAGACGTGGATGTAGGCGAACTCATGGGAAGTAGGCAAAGATGACGTACGTCCGAAGGCGAAGATGCCTTGATAGCACTTGGCGAAGATGCCGAAGTGGATGGTTGTAGCCGTATGTCCTTCTTGGTGTTGCTTGTCTCGCGGTCTTCTTATGTGTTCTTGAAGCTTGTCCTTGGCGTGAAGTAGAGCTTGTTCCGACTTGTAGTTATGCGCTTGTCGAGCATCTTCGTGATGATGGTGTCGTTGTAGTGCTTGAGCTGTTGGTAGATGTCGTTCGTCGTCGTCATGCACATGATGCTTGGAGGTGACTTGCCCTTCATGACGATGTTGATGGTTGCCATAGCGGTGTGGACATGGACTACTTGCGCTTGTGTCATGTTTGCGCTCCGAGGACTTGTGACTTGAACGTCGTCGTCGAGATGATGACGAAGGGGAAGAAGACTTGTAATCGACCACCAAGCGTCGGAGCTCCTCCATGTGTTTGTTGAAGGAGTCGCCCACGTTGTCGAAGTAAGCCCTTCTCCTTGCATCGGAGTATCGTAAGTCGATGGCGATGTTGTCCAGGCGCTCTTGCATTGCTTGCTGTAGTCCGATGGTTTGCATGTGGATGTAGTTGTTCGCGCCGTCGATGTCGCATACCGGAGATGAAATGCTTTTCCTATCCATCACAAGACTCAAGTAGTGCTGAGTGGGAGAAAGAGAAGAACTAGACCAATGTACCTTACCCGATGTTGAGAATGGATCAATGATCACTCAATATGTATCAAGGAAATAGCACAATTGGTACAGATTCTTGTCAATTATCACACCTACACAATAAGGCTTATGGAGTACCTTGATGAGGATAGTGGCGCAGAAAATTGATGCAAAAAGTTAGCAAGAGTCAATAATGTTGAAAGAGATCCACAAATTCGCAAATGTAACAAGTAGACCAATAGCAATGAGTGGCACACGGAAACACACGCATGGATAGATAAATGTGGTTGTGCAACCAAGGATTGAGCAAAAAATGTGGAATCCACGGAAAATGCTCTTGTCGGAAAACACTAGAGAGACGCTAGCAGATTGCTCAATAGGCGGATACGAACTTGTGCACTACCTAGATGAGACAAAATGTAGCGACTTCCTATCACAATTATGCTATGTATGTATGATGTTCCGGTGCTTTTAGCACAAGATGATCCAAGATGATCAAGTATGATATGATTTTTTGTGATGATATGGCTCTTCCTTACAAGCTCTTTGTTTTTCTCTTTTGTTTAAAAGTTTATGCTCTTTTTTCTTGTATGGCCACTATGAGAGATGCACAAACCAAGATAGCAATTGTGTCTATGTGGGAACAATCTTGTGACACAAGAGATGATATGATGATACCACGATGATATGGTATGTATGCAATGGAAGCGTGTATCGATGATCACTAATGTTCACAAATAACGTTGCCGGCAATACTCAAAGGCTAGTCTGGATAGGCAAGCGACGCAAAATGGGCTAGGGGTTAACAATACAATGGCAAAGGGGATATACAATGATGTCTTCAAGGTTACCGTCCATTGCGATGATGAGAGGCGTTGTTGTCGATGTCGACCCATTCCTAATTAGCCAAAACACCTTAGGAAACGAAAAAAATCACAACTCACAATCTCAAGGACAAATGTCAAATGGGGGTAGCAAAAAGGGGTGGTGGTTTGCACTGGGCAAGTGGAAAGATGGGGCTATACACGTTGTCGGAGTTGGAGTCATGGTCCCTAAGTAGCCGAAGCACCTTAGGAGACACAAGCTACAACTCAAACAAGCTCAAATAAAATTGGGTTAAGTTAGGTTCGCAAAGTATTGTGGACTATGCTATGTGGAAGTTGTGGTGGTGGTTGATGAAGAAGAAATTGTCTCTAAGTAGCCTAAACACCTTAGGAGACTCAAATCACTACTCAAGCAACCACAAATGATATGGCGGGCAAAATGGGTTAGGTTGCGAAAGGCTATGGTGGCTATGCAGATAATATGGTGGAAGGCCTTGGCAAAGATGCCAAAATTCACAAACTATGATGGAGTCAAATGATTATGGTAGTATTTTTTTGTTATGGGGGATGTCAAGAGATTCGAAACGAGCTAAAGAACGTCGAAATCGGAGTTCAGATGAATTAGTAATGGACAAAACGGTGAAACACGGGTGGCAGAAACTCCACGGTCCGGACATCCGGGGTTATATCCGGAAATCCGGGGTCTGTGTACAGAAACTTGACCGATTGTGAGCTCCAGGAGCGGGATGTTCGGCTTGGGGCCCGGATATCTGGCCCTATGGACCGGATGCTCGGTCAGTGGCCAGGATGTCCGGCACGATGATTCCAGATCGGGATTGGGACTTCAAAACTCGATTTGGGGCCGAAATTGGGATTTGGCGGTCAAAATTGATGAGATTTCTTGGATGAAAAGTGGAGAAACTTGGGGAAATGCTAGATTCACTTGAAACCAAGCAAATCCACGGATCAAAATCAACAAAACATCATCAAACCAACAAATCAAAAAAATTGGGGCTATTTTTGGTGGCAATTTTCGAATTTAGGACGAAATCACACAAAACAAGGCTAGAAAACGGGGGGGGGGGGCTCCAAATTCGTGAGAAACCTTGGCTCATTATACCATATTATGCGGGGCTAACCCGATCTGCGCTGATCTTTCACGATTGGAGGGATCCCCGAGGATGAACACAAAGAACACGAGGGGAAATCACGAGGGGAAACGAGAGAAAACTATCAAATCAACAAGAAACCATCACACATGTGCTAGATCCTCAAAACAACGAGATACACGGTCCAAATCCAACAAAAGGGGGTTAAAGGTAACTAGTTCATCTCCGTGAGGAGGTCTTAAATCCGTGAGGGATCTTCCCCGCGAGGAGGTCTTGAATCCGGTGTGGATCTTCTCCGAAGAGGGCCGCAGTCACTCCTAGGAGTAGAACCACTAGATGAGCAAAGCTCTCGGTGTCAAATGAGCTAACACAAAGCTAACCCTAAGTAGGAGGAGGAGGGGGTCTATATATAGTCTTAGCCACGAAGGGGTAAGTGGGAGAGGATACATGGGCCTCTGGCCCGTTCACTGTGCGCAGACATGCGCCAGATGTGTGGGCTGAGGGCCGGATGTCCGGCGGCTTGCTAGGAGCCGGATGTCCGGCCTGGAGGGGTCCAGTCTCGGGTGCCTTTTGTGCTGCGCACCGGATTTTCGGGCGGGCGCCGAATGTCCGGCCCGTCGTGGGGTGCCGGATGTCCAGGGGTCAGCCGGATATCCGGCCGCTGTAGCAGCTAGCTCTTCTTCCTTCTCCTTCCTTCACTCTTGCGCACATTTGGCCTTGGTCCTTGGGCTCTCCGTGGTCTCTTCAAGTGTACCTGAGTATGCACAAGGTTCGCGCTTGAAGTAGCATCCGTGTCTTACATGCGGAAAGGGAAGATTCGGAAAGGAGCGAGTTCACCTTAGGTCCAATGGTGTATTGTTGAGGTCTCATCGTGTGGACACTTGGGGCTTGGAGAGTAATCATAGTGTACATGGGGATGATCCTCGGATACTCCGCATCAGGTTGCCGATCTAGAGGCCGAAAAGGTCGTGTGCCAAAAGCACGTGGCTCGGGTGACCGAAGTTGAAATTAAGCTCAAAAATGCTATTCGCAAATGCGAGACATTGGAAGAAAAGACTTCGGAATAAGCATCTGAGCTCACTGCGACAGTCAAGGCTGCCTAGGAGGCACAAAGCGAGTCGCGTAGTGTCTACGAAGAAATCAGGAAGGCGCGAGAGATAGCATCTGGTAAGACTCTTCTCCTACAGAGCATGTTCGGAGGGCGGAAGTATCTTTTGCTAGCACGGTTATGGAGTTCTCCAAGCGTGTTTGCGGATCTCCGGAGGAGCAGTGCTGACGCCGCCCAATATTTCCGAGCCCAGGAGGGGAACAACACAGAGAAGCTATTCCGATCGCAGTTCTATGCGCCAAAACATCTGGTGCCCCTTAACGACCAGATGAAGCAGCTGGTCGAGCTGCACAATATGGCGGGTTCGGCCATAAAGGACTTGATAGTCCGGCTGTGGCCCTCTGAGCCAATCCCAAGTAGCTACTTCGGATTGGTGAAGCGACTCGTCCAAGCGAGTCCGCGGGGCGACGCGTTGAAGCATTTGGCCTATATAGAGGGTGCTCGGATGGCCTTCGCCCATGTGAAAGAGTACTGGGCGAAGATGAAGGCGCAAGACATAACCACTACTGGCCCACCCGAAGGCAAGGAGCACCGCAAGCCGGAGAGATACTTCGAGGACGTCATAGAAGGCGCCCGCCTTGTAGAAGGCCAGTGCTCAAAAGATATTATCTTTGAGTAATTGTATCCGGTTGTAAAGACTTAAGCTTATGAACCGATGTATATATAACTTTTGCACTACTATAATGTGAGCGACTTTCACCTCATGTGCGACCGTTTATAAATCTGAAAGTTTCTAGTCGTCGGCTTCAGCCCCCATGTAAATATTACTGGGGTGTTCGGTCATATGCATAAACACTCTTTTTCCAATGTCTTGGTCCATGTAGGAGGTGTATGCGGAGCGAACCAGGCAATCAGACTATGAGGCTTTATTGCTTTCACTTAGCCATAGGAGTTTGACAAGTGGAACTAAGTACTAGCCCCTGGTGCATATATGGTGTTTCCGAATTAAGGTATCCATTTGTACGCGGCTGGGCAAAAAAACCAACCCTTCGTATAACACGGGGTAGATCTCTATCGATCATAGTATAACACTAAGTCACCGGATCGCAGACCAGATTCTCGCCTATCATGACAGTTACTTTTCGGCTTTCTCTACTGATGTACTTGACCGGACGAACCAGAAGTACAATCCCATTAGTTCTCCCTTTACACCCTAGCCGAACAATCATGAACGTAGGGGTAAGCACAGGAGTTGGGCAACCAAACTATTGACCCAAGACATGATTCATAACTGATGCATATAAAGCAATGTCCAGGGCGCCGAACACTCCCTATAGGTGTTCGGACTTTTCAACATATACCGAGCTGAATACAGCCCCTAGTAATGGATCATGTTATCAAGGCACATGTGGCAATCTGACACGGGGAGAGAACACAGGTGGTGAGAGAATAAAACTCCAATCATAATATGAACCTAGTTGTTTCTATAATATCCCGTTCTAGTATGGCGAGCCGTGTACTTATAGATAATGCTGATAACTTCCTTGGACATTTTACATGCCAGAAAAGTATAAAACAAAAAGAGATAAAAAGGTTTACACAGGGTCTTAATCTAAAAAGAAACCTTAGTGCGGGGCCTTGCTGCACGTCTGCACCGTTTTCTCCTTTGTGATGTGTACTTAAAGGGGGATGTGTGATGGCCATCTGTAAAAAAGAAAAAGAAAATACCTGGAAGAAAAGAATCGAGTGTGGCCGTAAATAAAGCTGGTTCATTTAATGAACCTTGAAAGATAATTTTAGAGTCCGAATAGGGTCGAGCCGAACTATGGACCATTTGTATGCAGTGTGCCCCCGGCGCCGCCAAAGGAATTTTAAGCGCATAATTGTGTACACGAGGCACATATGCTACCACGTTATGGGGCAGTCGATAGGGGCATAGCTGCTAATCTTGCTCAGGTTCATCCGAGCTACCGCACTGAGGCGTATGCCGGACACATTTTAGCTGTGTCTGCGGTCTTAACGACCGATAAGCTGTTCGACTCGAATAGGCCGTTTTGGACTTCGGCTGCTAAGGCCGCAGTGTCCTCCTCCTTACGGTGAGAGCGCTCCACATTTCCATTGACCGTGATAACGCCACATGGTCCAGGCATTTTGAGCTTTAAATAAGTACAATGCGGGACAGCATTAAAGCGGGCGAAGGCCATCCTTCAGAGTAGTGTGTGATAGCCACTTCGGAACAAAGCTATGTCAAAGATTAGCTCTTCGCTTCAAAAGTTATCGGGAGAGCCGAATACGACCTCCAATGTTAAAGAGCCCGTGCAGCGGGCTTCTATGCCCGGTATCACTCCTTTAAAGGTCATGCTGCTTAGCTTGATTCTTGACGAGTATATCCCCATCTTGCGAACCGTGTCCTGGGAAATCAGATTGAGACTGCTGCCGCCATCCATAAGGACTCGAGTGAGATGGTATCCATCAATTATTGGATCAAGCACTAGGGCAGCCGAACCTCCATGACGGATACTAGTCAGATGATCCCTGCGATCAAAGGTGATCGGTCAGGCCGACCATGGGTTGAATTTGGGGGCGACAGGCTCGACGGCATAGACATCTCGGAGTGCGCGCTTGCGCTCCCTCTTTGGTATATGACTGGCATAGATCATGTTCATTGTTTTGATATCCGATGGAAATGTAGCGACCGTGATCCGAAGGGACCGAAGCCTCTGTGTTTTGTGTCATCCCTGGATTGGTAATGCTGACACACACAGTACTTGAAGGATTTATAACAGAGTGGCAATCACACACTTATTACATCGAATGTCTCAAAAGAGAACTTAATACAAAATTCTATGGCTTAAGGCCATCTAACAAAATAACAGCGGAAGGCTTGGAAGATAAGTGACTCCATCAACTCCAACGGCATGGCTGAGTGCATGACAAACGACCTAGAACGTCTTACTCCTCGTCTGAAAAGTCTGCAACGTAACATGTTGCAGCCCAAAACGGGTCAGCACATGGAATATGCTGGCAAGATAACACAATAGAATGCAAGTAACAGAATAAAGGCTAACACTATATGCATATTTGGCTGGTGGAGGCTCTAAGGTTAAAGTTTTTGCATAAAGCCAATTTTTCCCTACAACAAAGGAATAAATTTTATTAACTATCATGGTAGTTGAAACATCATTGAGAAAGTACCTCCAACTCAATCCCAATTAAAGTAATCATTAACCCAACAAATTAATTTTAGAGTGATGAGATCAACCAATAATTCAAGTACCAGATACTCAAGATTGTCCATAACCGGGGACACGGCTAATCATGATCAGTTTGTACACTCTGCAGAGGTTTGTGCACTTTTCCCCGACTCGATCTCCTCCGTTGAATTTCTCGCACTGCATGGTGTTTGAGAAACGGATGACCGATACACAGTCTTTCAGAAGCATTCACTCTTTACCCCGGGTGGACCGGTACACCTACTTTCCCCTACATCTGCTAGTCCACCACTGAAAGAGCTCACACAATTACTCATACTATGCCAGAGCCCATAATGGCATTGTGGCTGCACACGGAAGTTTTTAGCATGAATAGGTTTATGATCCCTTTGAGCCTGGGTGGCATTCCATAGGACAATCACACGGAACCCCGGGATTTCCTATGACAACACTGGATTCTCCAGGTGCCCTGCAACCAATCCACCCAGATGTGTATTCAAGTAGCCACCTTAAGATGAACCATTAATTAACAACTCACATCTATCATGGATTTCACTCAAACCCAAACCACGTCTACGAGCATAGCATGATAACCTAAGCATAGCGTAGAAGTAACTCCCAAGGGTTTGAAAGTAATGCAGGTAATAGGTTCTACCTCAATCTACTTCCCAGTCCCACAAGTTAAGAGATCCTAATCATCAAATGTGTGAGGGTTTGATCTAATGCATAAAAACTGGGTAAGAAAAAGGGTTTGATCGAAGTGTTACTTGCCTTGCTGATGATTCGCAAAACCTAGAGACTCGTAGTAGCAAGCTTCACAGTCCGGGTATTCTATCACAAGCAAACAACAGCATACATAAGCAATCAAGCAAAGATGCACAAACAGAACTCCAAAAGAAGATCTAACCAGAAAGTTCAACTTAAGAACTCCGGTTTGCAAAAAGAATGAAATCAAACGGAGCAACGAAACTCAAACTGCGAACGAAACAAGATCCATTTACTAGATTGATCTAAAGTAAAATTTTACCGTAGCAAAACCTTGTTCAAGTTGGTTAAACAGAAAGAGGTTGTCGAGACGAAGATCTGGGATTTTGAATCACCTGATTCCGACTCTCGAGCGAAAAGAAAAACGAAAAACAAGATCAGGGCAGAAATCGCAATCGGAATAATCGCGGATAAAAGCCCCGAATAAGAAAACTGAGGAACAGGCTAACGAACGAACGTTCGCTGTCTGGAACTAACGGACGAACAACGTTCGTTAAAACGAACGTACGGACGAACGTCCGCAAACTAGCTAAACCAGAAGAAAAACCGAACCGATGTATTAAAAAAACAGATCTAGGTTTTCTTAAAAAACGAATGGTTCTTAAAAAAACAGCTATACCTTAACGGGTCGGGCGGCGGAGCGGCTAACGGAGCGGGCGGCGGGCGTCGGCGGCGGCGATGGCAGCCAAGGCGGCGGCGGCGGTGCGGTGCGGGGCGGCTGCGACGGCGGGCACGGCGCGGCGGCGGTGGCTAGCTGCGGCAGTGGATAGGCAGCGGGGGCGGTGTGGAGGCGGCGAGAGGGGGGCGGCTATTTAAAGGGGGCCGGGGGGCGCCGCTGCTTGGGGAAGGGGGCAGCGAGGCCGGCGGCGGGGCGGACTCCGGCCGGTGTCCCGATCGGACATGGCGCGGGCGAGGCGGCGGCGCTGGTGGGCCGGCTGGGCCTTCGGCCCAGTTTGGTCCGAACCGAAACCCCCTTTTTTTTAAAAAAATACTTGAAGCCGAAAATCACGAAAATAAAATACTAAACGAGCTCCAAAAATTCCGAAATAAATTTTCACCGTCCTTTAATAAACAATAGGACACAGTGAACATTTTTCCCGGACCTAAATGCAATTTTGAAAAACGCACATTTTTCCCTATGCAATAAAATCGCAAATAAATCCGAATAAAACCCAAAAGTGATTTTAATATTTTTCCTCCAATATTTCTCTTATTTTGGAGAAGTCGTTTTATCTCCGCTCGTATATTTTATTAAGAAATATTTTTACGAGAGAAAATAATTAAAACCAACGTGATCCCCGTACCGGTATTCGAGAAAAACTCAAATAGGAGAACGGTAGAATTCCCAACTCTTTCCGTAGGTCCTTGAGTTGCTTAGAATTGTCGAGGATCGCCACGCACAAAATGCAATAAAATATGCAATGCAATATGATCTATGTATAACATTCCAAATTGAAAATTTGGGATGTTACAAACCTACCCCCCCTTAGAATGAATCTCGCCCTCGAGATTCGGCTTGGCTAGAGAACAAGTGTGGGTGCTCCTTGCGTAGATCATCTTCTCATTCCGAGGTGGCTTATTCCTCGGTGTGGTGACTCCACTGAACTTTGCAAAACTTGATAACCTTGCTGTGAGTGACTCTCCTCGAAAACTCAAGGATTTTAACGGGCTTCTCCTCGTAAGCCCGATCGCTATCCAACTGAATTGCTCCTAGGGGTACTGTGTCTCTTAGAGGAATATCGACCATCTCTGCATGACACTTCTTAAGCTGAGAAACGTGAAACACATCGTGCACTCCTGACAATCCTTCGGGTAACTCCAATTTATAGGCAACCTCTCCCATGCGCTCCAAAACACGGTAAGGTCCCACAAATCTCGGGGCTAACTTTCCCTTAACTCCGAAATGTTTAACTCCTCGCAGAGGTGACACTCTCAGGTACGCTATGTCTCCAATTTCGTAGACTACTTCCTTGCACTTCGAATCTGCACAACTCTTCTGCCTGGACTGAGCTACCTTCAGTCTATCCCGAATCAACTTAACCTTCTCTTCCGACTCTTTGATCAGGTCTGGTCCAAACAACTAACGGTCTCCCACTTCATCCCACATCAATGGCGTTCGGCATCTCCGTTTGTACAATGCTTCGAACGGTGCCATCTTCAAACTAGCCTGGTAACTGTTGTTGTACGAGAACTCCGCATAGGGCAAGTTGTCATCCCAACTAGATCCATAATCTAACGCACAAGCTCTCAACATGTGCTCCAGAATCTGATTGACTCTCTCAGTCTGTCCATCGGTTTGTGGATGAAAAGTTGTATTGAATTCCAGCCTCGTTCCCAAAGTCTGGTGTAGCTGTTGCCAAAACTTTGAGGTGAACTGTGTTCCTCTATCTGATACAATGGTCCTCGGAACTCCGTGCAGACATACGATCCTCGTCATGTATATCTTGGCCAACTTCGCACTGGTATACGTCGTTTTCACGGGGATAAAGTGGGCAACTTTGGTCAAGTGATCCACTACTACCCAGATTGAGTCATATCCTGATTTGGTCCTGGGCAATCCAGTGATAAAGTCCATGCCAAGCTTATCCCACTTCCATTCAGGTATCGGCATAGGCTGTAGCAATCCTGCTGGCTTCTGATGTTCCGCCTTCACTCTCTGGCATACATCACATATGGCTACATACTCGGCAATGTCCTTCTTCATTCCCGTCCACCAGAAACGTTCCTTCAAATCCAAATACATCTTTGTGTTTCCAGGGTGTATCGAGTATGGCGAATCATGTGCTTCCTGTAATATCAACTTCCTGATCTCCGGGGTGTTGGGCACATAGATTTGATCCTCAAACCACAAGGTGTCGTGTTCGTCCTCATGAAATCCCTTGGCTTTTCCTTCACTCATCTTCTCCTTTATCTCGGCAATCTCTTTGTCATCCTTCCGAACTTCTCATATATTTCCCAACAATGTTGACTGAACCTCCAATGTTGCAACAAATCCTCTAGGAACTATCTCCAAACGAAGCTCCTTGAGATCCTTTGCTAACTCCTGTGGCAATTCCCCCTTTACTACGGTATTTGCATAACTCCTTCGGCTCAAATCGTCTGCAACGACGTTGGCCTTTCCTGGGTGATAGTGCAGCTTTATGTCATAATCCTTTATAAGCTCCAACCATCTTCTTTGTCTGAGGTTCAGCACCTTCTGAGTGAAAATGTAATTCAAACTCTTGTGATCCGTGTACACATCACAACGATTTCAAATAAGGAAATGTCTCCAACTTTTGAGAGCATGCACAACAGCTGCTAGCTCCAAATCATGCATCGCATAATTCAACTCGTGCCGTCGAAGTTGACGAGATGCATAAGAAACAACTCTTCCATCCTGCATGAGTACTCCTCCAAGTCCTTAGCGTGAAGCATCGCAATATACTTGGAAATTCTTGCGTATATTTGGTAAGATTGGCACTGGGGCTGTCGTCAACCGTCTCTTCAACTCCTGAAAACTTTCTTCGTACTCTTCAGTCCAATGGAACTTTGTCTCCTTCTTCAGCAATGTCGTCATCGGTTTTGCAATCTTGGAGAAATTTTCTATCAATCTCCGATAGTATCCGGCGAGTCCAAGAAAACTGCCGATCTCTCCAACTGAAGTGGGTGCCAACCATTCAGTGACTGCTTGCACTTTGGGGGGGGTCCACTGCTATACCTTCGCCTGATATAACATGCCCTAAGAATCCAACTTCCTTCAACCAAAACTCGCATTTGCTAAACTTGGCGTATAACTGATGTTCTCTGAGCTTCTCTAGTACCATACGCAAATGCTCCGCGTGTTCCTCTTCATTCTTCGAGTAAACCAAAATATCATCAATGAATACCACGACAAACTTATCCAAGAACTCCATGAACACTTTATTCATCATACTCATGAAGTAGGCTGGGGCATTAGTCAATCTAAATGACATAACCGTATACTCATATAGCCCATAACTTGTGGTGAAGGCTGTCTTAGGTATATCCTTCTCTCGGATTTTCAACTGGTGGTATCCATATTGTAGATCGATCTTGGAGAATACTTTGGCTCCTTGAAGTTGGTCGAACAGATCATTGATCATCGACAGCGGGTACTTGTTCTTAATTGTCACTTCATTCAATGCTCGATAATCAACGACCATTCTTAAAGATCCATCCTTCTTCTCGACCAAAAGCAGTGGGGCTCCCCAAGGTGATGAACTCTAGCGGATAAATCCTTTCTCCAATAACTCCTTAATCTGCTTCTTGATCTCCTCCAGATCATTTGCTGGCATCCGGTACGGTCTCTTTGATATTGGTCCAGTGCGAGGCAATAGCTCTATCAAAAACTCAATATCCCTATCCGGTGGCATGCCGGGTAGCTCCTCTGGAAAAACATCCGGGTAATCCTTTACTACAGGCACTTCCTCTTGAACAACTCCCGTGAGAGAATGTACTTGTGTCCTTCTAGGAGAATGCCTGGATACATACTTGATCCTTTTTCCCTCCGGGGTGGTAAGCAAAATAGACTTGTTGGCACAATCGATGTTCCCTCCATACATCGATAGCCAATCCATTCCTGGTATCACATCCAATCCTTGTGACTCCAAAACTATCAGGTCTGAGGGGAAAACATGGCGTCCTATGACCAATGGCGTCTGAAAACATCCCTGATGTTCCATATACTCCGCTCCTGGAGAGCTTACTAACATGGGGGTCTTAAGGACTTGGGTGGGCAACTTATGTCTATTTACGAATCCCCTTGAAATATATGAATGCGATGCAACAGTATATAAAGAACTATTGTGGTAAATGACTTAACCAAAAACTTACCGACAACAGCATCTGGTAGCTCTTCAACCTCCTCCACGGTCACGTGGTTCACTTGTCCTTTGTTGAACGGGTTGGGCTTCCTGCCGGCGCTTCCATTGCCGTTCGCATTCTTAGCTTCAGGGCACTCCGTGTCATAGTGTCCATTCTTCCCGCACTTGAAACAGGTAACGTGGCTCAAATCCCTCTTGGCGGGTGTGGATGGAGTAGAGCGGTTCTGATTATTGTTTGCTCCATTCCCATTCCCATTCCCATTCTTGGAGCCATTGTGGTTGTGAGAACTTCCTCCAGTGTGGGGGTGGCTTCCATGGTTATGGGTGTATCCTCCCGAATTCGGGGTGAATCGTGGTTTCTGCTAGGCTCCAGAACTATTCCTTCCTCGTCCATACTTCCTCTTGCGGCTCTCAATCTGCTGCTACTTCCCTTCAATCATAAAAGCCTTATCTACCAACTCCTGGTAGTTGTTGAAGGTTGCCACCATCAACTGTACGCTCATCTCATCATTCAGCCCTTCCATAAACCTCTCCTTCTTAGCGGCATATGTGGCCACATCATCCGGGGCATAACGAGATAGGGTACTAAACTCATCTACGTACCGAGCCACAGTACGATTTCCTTGGCGCAAGTTGCGAAACTCCGGCTTCTGCATGCTCATAGCTCCAGTTGAGACATGGGCAGTGCGAAAAGCTTGCTGAAACTGATCCCAAGTGACATTGGCTAGAGGGAAAGTGGCTGTGTAATTCTCCCACCATGCCGCTGCTGGTCCTGACAACTGATGTGCGGCAAATCGCACCTTCTTTACATCCGTGCAATTAGCGGTGGTCAAATCCCTTCAAATCTTGCGCAGCCAGTCATCAGCAACTATTGGTTCAATGCTGCTAGCAAACACCGGTGGTTGCAACCTTAAGAAACGTGTCAGGTTGTCCACGGGTGGTGGTGATGGAGGGTTGTTGTTGTTGTTGTTCTAGTTGTTCTGAGTGTTCTGGACAAGAAGTTGCATCAAAGTGTTCTGCTGCTGGTCAACTAAGTGAGCTCAGGGGGAAACTGGAATCCGGGCTCACGTCTCGGAGGCATCTGATGAGTGTAGAGGGAAGAGATTAGAATAGAAATGAGGTCTAAGGGGAAATCACTACCCATATGCACATGAGACAAACACAATCATATCACACTAATCAATTTCAAATAAGGGCTTACAAAGATCTAACATTACAAAAGTGCTCTAAATTCTACTTTGTGGGGGAAAACTACTAGTCATAGGGTGGTCATCTAGAAATTTTGATCGGCGAAAGATTCCATGATGTCTGCTCCAGCTTCATCTTTGTAGTCTTCGTCATCACTATCATTGGGGTCTGAGTCTGTGTCGTCGATGATGATGTAGTCTTCGGAACGAATCTCCTTGGGTTCTTCTTCCTCTTCTTCTCCTCGTGGTGCTGAATCTCCCATGAATACTCCTAGCTTCCTTGTCAAATCACCATTCTTCTCCACAAGTATCATTATCTCCTCCTCGTATCCGTCACGCGTAGACTTGAGTTTCTCTTCTAGCTCCAAGTTCCTGGTTAGTGCCTTATTCAAATCTATTATCCCTGCGCACATCTGGTGCTCCTATCGACGAATGTGTTGGTTTAATTCCTAGATGAACGCTGCAATGGACCTATCCTTCCGGGTGTTGATCATGTCCCAACGCTCATCTCGACGTCCACAAATATGGTAGATAGTGTCCTTTAGCTCCTGCTAGTAGACTTCTCCAATACGTCCCATAGTGATGTGGGTTGCCATACTTTTGCCTAGGCTCCAGGTTGGTGCATCGAAAGAAAACTCTATTGTTTCAGTGGATGGTGAGAATGTCCTCCCGGGAATTTGAACTTGAATACTCCATCGCTCCTCTTCTGGTAAAGTGGCGGTGTAGGTCCCGGTGAAGCTTGGTATTCCTATGTTCAGGTACCTAGTGACTTCCTTCATGTGTCATCCAAACGGTGTGTCTTCATCTGGTTGAGTGAACTTGTTCCTTGGGTCCACCATCCTAAAGAGTAGAAAATTGAGAGGATTCAGAAATGAGTACAGAAGAGTGACATAGGGTTTATCTTAGTGGTCGTGTCCTACAGTCAGCGTGTGCTCTGATACCATCTTGTAGCGATCGCGATCCGAAGGGACCGAAGCCTCTGTGTTCTGTGTCATCCCTGGATCGGTAATGCTGACACACACAGTACTTGAAGGATTTATAACAGAGTGGCAATATCACATTTATTACATCGAATGACTCAAAAGAGAACTTAATACAAAAGTCTACGGCTTAAGGCCATCTAGCAAAATAACAGCGGAAGGCTTGGAAGATAAGTGAGTCCATCAACTCCAACGGCACGGCTGAGTGCATGACAAACGACCTAGAACGTCTTACTCCTCGTCTAAAAAGTCTGCAATGTAACATGTTGCAGCCCGAAACGGGTCAGCACATGGAATATGCTGCCAAGATAACACAGTAGAATGCAAGTAATAGAATAAAGGCTAACACTATATGCATATTTGGCTGGTGGAGGCTCTAAGGTTATTTTTTTTTGCATAAAGCCATTTTTTCCCTACAACAAAGGAATAAATTTTATTTAACTATCATGGTTGTTGAAACATCATTGAGACTGTACCTCCAATTCAATCCCAATTAAAGTAATCATTAACCCAACAAATTAATTTTAGAGTGATGAGATCAACCAATAATTCAAGTACCAGATACTCGAGATTGTCCATAACCGGGGACACGGCTAATCATGATCAGTTTGTACACTCTGCAGAGGTTTGTGCAGTTTTCCCCACAAGACTCGATCTCCTCCGTTGAATTTCTCGCACTGCATGGTGTTTGAGAAACGGATGACCGAGACACAGTCTTTCAGAAGCATTCACTCTTTACCCCGGGTGGACCGGTACACCTACTTTCCCCTACATCTGCTAGTCCACCACTAAAAGAGCTCACACAACTTACTCATACTATGCTAGAGCCCATAATGGCATTGTGGCTGCACACGGAAGTTTCTAGCATGAATAGTTTTATGATCCCTTTGAGCCTGGGTGGCATTCCATAGGACAATCACACGGAACCCCGGGATTTCCTAGGACAACACTGGATTCTCCAGGTGCCCTGCAACCAATCCACCCAGATGTGTATTCAAGTAGCCACCTTAAGTTGAACCATTAATTAACAACTCACACCTGTCATGGATTTCGCTCAAACCCAAACCACGTCTACGAGCATAGCATGATAACCTAAGCATAGCGTAGAAGTAACTCCCAAGGGTTTGAAAGTAATGCAGGTAATAGGTTCTACCTCAATCTACTTCCCAGTCCCACAAGTTAAGACATCCTAATCATGCCATGTGTGAGTGTTTGATCTAATGCATAAAAACTAGGTAAGAAAAAGGGTATGATCAAAGTGTTACTTGCCTTTGCTGATGATTCGCAAAACCTAGAGACTCGTAGTAGCACGCTTCACAGTCCGGGTATTCTATCGCAAGAAAACAATAGCATACATAAGTAATCAAGCAAATATGCACAAACAGAACTCCAAAAGAAGATCTAACCAGAAAGTTCAACTTAAGAACTCCGGTTTGCAAAAAGAATCAAATCAAACGGAGCAACGAAACTCAGACTGCGAACGAAACAAGATCCATTTACTAGATTGATCTAAAGTTAAATTTTACCATAGCAAAACCTTGTTCAAGTTGGTTAAACGGAAAGAGGGTGTCGAGACGAAGATCTGGGATTTTGAATCACCTGATTCCGACTCTCGAGCCAAAAGAAAAACGAAAAACAAGATCAGGGCAGAAATCGCGATCGGAATAATCGCGAATAAAAGCCCCGAAAAAGAAAACTGACGAACAGGCTAACGAACGAACGTTCGCTGTCTGGAACTAACGGACGAACAATGTTCGTTAAAACGAACGTACGGACGAACGTCCACAAACTAGCTAAACCGAAAGAAAAACCTAATCGATCTATTAAAAAAACAGATCTAGGTTTTCTGAAAAAGACCGAACGGTTCTTTAAAAAACCGGCCGTACTATAACGGGTCGGGCGGGTTAGCGGAGCGGGTGGCGGAGCGGCTAACCGAGCGGGCGGCGGTAGCCAAGGCGGCGGCGGCGGCGACCGAGGGCGGCGGCGGTGCGGGGCGGGGCGGCTGCGGCGGCGGGCACGGCGTGGCGGCGGTGGCTAGGCAGCGGTGGCGGTGTGGAGGCGGCGAGAGGGGGAGGCTATTTGAAGGGGGCAGGGGGCGCGGCTGCTTGGGGAAGGGGGCAGCGAGGCCGGCAGCGGGGCGGACTCCGGCTGGTGTCCCGGTCGGACACGGCGCAGGCGAGGCGGTGGCGGTGGGGGGCCGGCTGGGCCTTCGACCCAGTTTGGTCCGAACCGAACCCCCCCTTTTTTTACATAAATCCTGACGCCGAAAAACACGAAAATAAAATACTAAATGAGCTCCAAAAATTCCGAAATAAATTTTCACCATCCTTTAATAAACTATAGGACAAAGTGAACCTTTTTCCAGGACCTAAATGCAATTTTGAAAAACGTGCATTTTCCCTATGCAATAAAATCGCAAATAAATCCGAATAAAACCAAAAAGTTATTTTAATATTTTCCTCCAATATTTCTTTTATCTTGGAGAAGTCATTTTATCTCCGCTCGTATATTTTATTAAGAAATATTTTTAGGAGAGAAAAATAATTAAAACCAACGTGATCCCCGTATCGGTATTCGAGAAAAACTCAAATACGAAAACGGTAGAATTCCCAACTCTCTCCGTAGGTCCTTGAGTTGCTTACAATTTTCGAGGATCGCCACGCATAAAATGCAATAAAATATGCAATGCAATATGATCTATGTATAACATTCCAAATTGAAAATTTGGGATGTTACAGGACATTTCTTCTGTCCCCCTGTGTTTGGCTGGCGAGGTTCATCCTCGTCTTCGCTCTGAGGTCCCTTTCCCTTGTGTTCGACATTTAGCTCGCCGGTCTGCTTGAAGACCCAACAACTACAGTTGGTATGGTTCGTAGGTTTAGCCGGGGTGCCATGGATCTGGCAGGGCCTGTCTAATATATTGTCCAGGCTAGATGGACTATCTTTGTTTCCTTTAAATGGTTTCTTCCGTTGGCCGGGTCTGGAGCCATTGAATCCGGCGTTTACCGCTGTATCATCTGGGCTTCCATCATTATTTCGACGTTTGTTTTTGGTACGCCGTGGCTTTCCATTGCCATCCTTGGCTTCGGATGTGCCAGGGTCGCTGGTGCTGCTACGAGCTAACCGGCTGTCCTCCCCTACGCAAAAACGGGTCATGAGTGTAATTAGGGCTGCCATTGTCCTCGACTCTTCCTGGCCGAGGTGTCTAGCTAGCCATTCGTCCCGGACACTATGCTTGAAGGCTGCTAAGGCTTCGGCGTCCGGACAATCAACGATTTTGTGTTGGGGAACGTAGTATTTTAAAATTTTCCTATGATCACGCAAAATCTATCTACCAGATGCATAGCAATGAGAGAGGAGAGTGTGTCTACATACCCTCGTAGACCGAAAGTGGAAGTGTCAAGTGACGCGGTTGATGTAGTCGAACTTCTTCGCTATTCAACTAATCAAGCACCGAACATACGGCACCTCCGCATTCAGCACACGTTCAGCTTGATGACGTCCCAAGAGCCCTTGATCCAGTTGAGCTTCACGGGAGAGTTTCATCAGCACGATTGCGTGGTGACGGATATGATGAAGTTACCCGCGCAGTGCTTCGCCTAAGCACTGCAACGGTATGACCGAGCTGTGTTTCTGTGGAGGGGGGCACCGCACACGGCTGGGGAGATCAACTTGTGTGTCTAGAGGTGCCCCCCTGCCCCCATATATAAATGAGCAAGGGGGAGGTCAGCCGGCCCAAGCCTGGCACGCCAAGGGAGTAGGATTCCTACTCCTAGTAGGAATAGGAATCCTCCTTCCTATTTCTACTAGGAGTAGAAAAGGAAGAAGGAAAAGAGAAGGAAGGGGAGAGGTGGCGCCCCCCATTCCTAGTCCAACTAGGATTCTCTAGTGGGGGCGCCGGCCAGCCCCTATGGGTTGCCTCTCACTTTTCCCTCAAGGCCAACTATGGCCCATACTCCCTCGAGGGGTTCCAGTAACCCCCTCCGGCACTCCGGTTAAATCCAAAACTTTCCGGAACACTTCCGGTGTCCCAATATAGTTGTCCAATATATCAATCTTTACGTCTCGGACATTACGAGACTTCTCGTCATGTCCGTGATCTCGTCTGGGACTCCGAACTACCTTTGGTACATGAAAACTCATAAACTCATAATACCGATCGTCATCAAACGTTAAGCGTGCGGACCCTACGGGTTCGAGAACTATGTTGACATGACAGAGACTCATCTCTGGTCAATAACCAATAGCGGAACCTGGATGCTCATATTGGCTCCTACATATTCTACGAAGATCTTTATCGGTCAAACCGCATAACAACATACGTTGTTCCCTTTGTCATCGGTATGTTTACTTGCCCGAGATTCGATCGTTGGTACCTCAATACCTAGTTCAATCTCATTACCAGCAAGTCTCTTTACTCATTCCGTAATACATCATCCCGTGACTAACTCATTAGTCATTTGCTTGCAAGGCTTATTATGATGTGTATTACCGAGAGGGCCCAGAGATACCTCTCCGACACTCGGAGTGACAAATCCTTTTCTTGATCTATGCCAACACCACGAACACCTTCGGAGACACTTGTAGAGCATATTTATAATCACCCAGTTATGTTGTGATGTTTGATAGCACACGAGGTGTTCTTCCGGTATATGGGAGTTGCATAATCTCATAGTCATAGGAACATGTATAAGTAATGAAGAAAGCTATAGCAGTAAAACTAAACGATCATAGTGCTAAGCTAACGGATGGGTCTTGTCCATCACATCATTTTCCTAATGATGTGATCCCGTTGATCAAATGACAACTCATGTCTATGGCTAGGAAACATAACCATCTTTGATCAATGAGCTAGTCTAGTAGAGGCATACTAGGGACACTCTGTTTTGTCTATGTATTCACACATGTACTAAGTTTCCGGTTAATACAATTCTACCATGAATAAAAGACATTTATCATGATATAAGGAAATACAAATAACATCTTTATTATTGCCTCTAGTGCATATTTCCTTCAGTCTCCCACTTGCACTAGAGTCAATAATCTAGATCACATCACCATGTGATTAACACCAATAGTTCACATCACCATGTGACTAACACCCATAGTTCTCATCGCCATGCGACCAATACTCAAAGGGTTTACTAGAGTCAACAATCTAGCTCACAACGTCATGTGATTAACACCCAACGAGTACTAAGGTGTGATCATGTTTTGCTTCGTGAGAGAAGTTTAGTCCGCGGGTCTGTTACATTCAGATCCGTATGTATTCTTGCAAATTTCTATGTCTGCAATGCTCTGCAAGGAGCTACTTTAGCTAGTTGCTCCCACTTTCAATATGTATCTAGATTGAGACTCAGAGCCATCCAGATCGGTGTTAAAGCTTGCATCGACGTAACTCGTTACGACGAACTCTTTATCACCTCCATAACCGAGAAATATTTCCTTAGTCCTCTAAGGATAATTTTGACCGATGTCTAGTGATCTACTCCTGGATCACTATTGTACCTCCTTGTCAATCTCATGGCAAGGTACACAATAGGTTTGGTACACAGCATGGCATACTTTATAGAACCTATTACTGAGGCGTAGGGAATGACTTTCATTCTTTCTCTATCTTCTGACGTGGTCGGGTTTTGAGTCTTATTCAACTTCATACCTTGCAACACAGGCAGAACTCTTTCTTTGACTGTTCCATTTTGACCTACTTCAAAATCTTGTCAAGGTATGTACTCACTGAAAAAACTTATCAAGCGTCTTGATCTATCTCTATAGATCTTGATGCTCAATATGTAAGCAGCTTTACCAAGGTTTTTCTTTGAAAAACTCCTTTCAAACACTCCTTTATGCTTTCCAGAAAATTCTACATCATTTCCGACCGACAATATGTCATACACATATACTTATCAGAAAGGTTGTAGTGCTCCCACTCACTTTCTTGTAAATACAGGCTTCACCGCAAGTCTGTATAAAACTATATGCTTTGATCAACTTATCAAAGCGTATATTCCAACTCTGAGATGCTTGCACCGGTCCATAGATGGATCGCTGGAGCTTGCTTATTTATCACCTTTAGGATTGACAAAACCTTCTGGTTGCATCATACACAACTCTTCTTTAATAAATCCATTAAAGAATGCAGTTTTGTTATCCATTTGCCAGATTTCACAAAATGCGGCAATTGCTAACATGATTCGGACAGACTTAAGCATCGCTACGAGTGTGAAAATCTCATCATAGTCAACACCTTGAACTTGTTGAAAACCTTTCGCAACAAGTCGAGCTTTTTAGATAGTAACATTACCATCGGTGTCAGTCTTCCTCTTAAAGATCCATTAATTTTTAATGGCTTGCCGATCATCGGGAAAGTCAACCAAAGTCCACACTTTGTTCTCATACATGGAACCCATCTCAGATTTCATGGCCTCAAGCCATTTTGCTGAATCTGGGCTCATCACCGCTTCCTCATAGTCCGTAGGTTCATCATGGTCTAGTAACATGACTTCCAGAACCGGGTTGCCGTACCACTCTGGCGCGGAACGTACTCTGGTTGATCTACGAAGTTCAGCAATAACTTGATCTGAAGTTTCATGATCATCATCATTAGCTTTCTCACAAATTGGTGTTGGAATCACTAGAACTAGTTTCTGTGATGTACTACTTTCCAATTCGGGAGAAGGTACAATTACCTCATCAAGTTCCACTTTCCTCCCACTCACTTCTTTCGAGACAAACTCCTTCTCTAGAAAGGATCCATTCTTACCAACGAATATCTTGCCTTCGGATCTGTGATAGAAGGTGTACCCAACAATCTCTTTGGGTGTCATATGAAAACACATTTCTCCGACTTGGGTTCGAGCTTATCTGGTTGAAGCTTTTTCACATAAGCATCGCAACCCCAAACTTTAAGAAACAACAACTTTGGTTTCTTGCCAAACCACAATTCATAAGGCGTCGTCTCAACGGATTTAGATGGTGCCCTTATTTAACATGAATGCAGCTGTCTCTAATGCATAACCCAAAATTATAGTGGTAAATCGACAAGAGACATCATAGATCGCACCATATCCAATAAAGTACGGTTACGACGTTCGGACACACCATTACGCTGTGGTGTTCTGGGTGGCGTGAGTTGTGAAACTATTCCACATTGTTTCAAATGAAGACCAAACTCGTAACTCAAATATTCACTTCCACGATCAGATCGTAGAAACTTTATTTTCTTGTTACGATGATTCTCTACTTCACTCTGAAACTCTTTGAACTTTTCAAATGTTTCAGACTTGTGCTTCATCAAGTAGATATACCCATATCTGCTCAAATCATTAGTGAAGGTCAGCAAATAACGATACCTGCCGCGAGCTTCAACACTCATCGGTCCACATACATCAGTATGTATGATTTCCAACAAATTAGTTGCTCGCTCCATTGTTCCGGAGAACAGAGTTTTAGTCATCTTGCCCATGAGGCATGGTTCGCAATCACCAAGTGATTCATAATCAACTGATTCCAAAAGTCCATCACTATGGAGTTTCTTCATGCGCTTTACACTAATATGACCTAAACGGCAGTGCCACAAATAAGTTGCACTATCATTATTAACCTTGCACCTTATGGCTTCAATATTATGAATATGTGTATCACTACGATCGAGATCCAACAAACTATTTTCATTGGGTGTATGACCATCGAAGGCTTTATTCATGTAAACAGAATAACAATTATTCTATGACTTTAAATGAATAACCGTATTGCAACAAACATGATCAAATCATATTTATGCTCAATGAAAATGCCAAATAACATTTATTTAGGTTCAACACTAATCCCGAAAGTATAGGGAGTGTGCGATGATGTTCATATCAATCTTGGAACCACTTCCAACACATATCGTCACTTCACCTTTAACTAGTCTCTGTTCATTCTGCAACTCTCGTTTCGAGTTACTAATTTTAGCTGAACTGGTATCAAATACCCAGGGGTTGCTATGAACACTAGTAAAATACACATCAATAATCTGTATATCAAATATACCTTTGTTAACTTTGCCATCCTTCGTATCCGCCAATTATCTAGGGCAGTTCCACTTCCAGTGACCATTTCCTTTTCAGTAGAAGCACTTAGTTTCAGTCTTGAGTTTAGCTTTGGGTTTCTTCACGGGAGTGACAACTTGCTTGTCATTCTTCTTGAAGTTCCCCTTCTATCCCTTTGCCCTTTACTTGAAACAACTGGTCTTGTTAACCATCAACACTTGATGCTCTTTCTTGATTTCTACCTTTGCCGATTTCAGCATCACGAAGAGCTCAGGAATTACTTCCGTCATCCCATGCTTATTATTGTTCATCACGAAGTTCTACTAACTTGGTGATAGTGACTAGAGAACTTTGTCAATTACTATGTTATCTAGAAGATTAACTCCCACTTGATTCAAGCAATTGTAGTACCCAAACAATCTGAGCACATGCTCACTGGTTGAGCTATTCTCCTCCATCTTGTAGGCAAAGTACTGTCAGAGGTCTTATACCTCTCGACACGGGCATGAGTATGAAATGGTAATCTCAACTCTTGGAACATCTCATATGCTCCATGGCGTTCAAAATGTTTTTGAAGTCCAGGTTATAAGCCGTAAAGCATGGTGCACTAAACTATCAAGTAGTCATCATACCGAGCTTGTCAAACGTTCATAACGTCTACATCAGCTCCTACAATAGATATGTCACCTAGCGGTGCATCAAGGACATAATACTTCTGTGCAGCAATGAGGAAAATCCTCAGATCACGGAACAAGTCCGCATCATTGCTACTAACATCTTTCGACTTAGTTTTCTCTAGGAACATATAAAACAAACGGGGAGCTACATCGCGAGATATTGATCTACAACATAATATGCAAATACTATCAGGACTAAGTTCATGATAAATTAAAGTTCAATTAATCATATTACTTAAAGAACTCCCACTTAGATAGACATCCCTCTAGTCATCTAAATGATCACGTGATCCAAATCAACTAAACCATGTTCGATCATCACTGGAGATGGAGTAGTTTTCAATGGTGAACATCTTATGTTGCTCATATCTACTATATGATTCACGCTCGACCTTTCGGTCTCCAATGTTTCGAGGCCATATCTGCATATGCTAGGCTTGTCAAGTTTAACCTGAGTATTCTGCGTTGTAGCGACCAGACCTCAAACAGTCTGATCTCTGTGCATCAGTGTCATCCCTGAATCAGTAATGCTGACACGCACAGTAATTGAAGGATTTATAACAGAGTAGCAATCACACACTTATTACATCGATAGTTCCAACGATGAACTTATTACAATAACAATGGCTTAAGGCCATCTAACACGATAACAGCGGAAGGCTTGGAAGATAAGTGAGTCCATCAACTCCAACGGCATCACTGAGTATAGAACCACGACCTATAAGGCACCTTACTCGTCATCTGAAAAGTCTGCAACATGAACGTTGCAGCCCGAAAAGGGGTCAGCACATGGAATATGCTGGCAAAGTAACACATAGAGAGTAACAAAAGTAAAGCTATACTATATGCAATATGGCTGGTGGAAAGCACTATGGTTACAGTTTTTGCGTAAAGCTAATTTTTCCCTACTTCAAAGGAATAGATTTTAATTTACTATCATGGTAGTTGAAACATCGTTGAGAAGATAGACATCCCCTCAACCCCAATTAATAAATAATCATTAAACCCAACAATATTAATTTAAGTAACATGATGAGATTCACATGACTTCCAGATACTAGATACTCAAGACGTCCGTAACAGGGGACACTTTGCAGAGGTTTGTGCACTTTTCCCCACAAGACCCGATCTCCTCCGTTTAATTTCTCGCACTACACGATGTTTGAGAAACGGATGACCGAGACACAATCTTTCAGAAGTACTAGAACCTTACAAACGGGTGGACCGTACCAACCTCCATCCCCTACATCTGCTAGTCCACCACTGTAAGAGTGCGCACAACTTAGTCAACTATGCTAGAGCCCATAATAGCATTGTGGCTGCACACGGAAGTTTCTAGTATGAATAATCTCATGATCCCTTTGAGCCTAGGTGGCGGTCCAAAAGAAAAACAGGCAATCGCTGGAATACCCAGGAGCCTCAATCCACCCAGATGTGTGTTAATGTTGCCACCTTAAGTTGAACCATTATATTAACAATCTCACACCTGTCTTTGATACACTCACCCAATCCACGTCTACGAGCATAGCATGGCCTAACAGCAAACGTAGAAGTAACTCCCAAAGGTTTGAATGTAATGCAGGTAATAGGTACTACCTCAATCTACTTCCCAATCCCACAAGTTAATTGATCCTACTCATGCAATGTGTGAGGGTTTTACTAATGCAATGAAAACTGGGTAATTGGAAAGTATGATCAAAGTGTTACTTGCATTGCTGATGATCCGCAAAACCTAGAGATTCAAAGTAGCAAGTGCCGCACTCCGGATACTCTATCGTAAACAAACAAGCACACAATAAACACTTAACTAATGCACGGGTAAAACTTGAATAAGAGATCTAACCAGAAAGTTCAACTTAAGAACTCCGGTTTGCAAAAGAAACGGCAAAAGAAAAGCAACGAAAGACCAACGGCAAAAGAGAAACAACTACCGAACCAATCTGTACCAAAGTCCAAATTTAGCAGAGGCAAACGCTTGAGTGACTAGGTTAAACGGAAAGAGAATTTCGAGATGAAACTCCAGGCTCTTGAATCGCCTGATTCCGATAAACGAGCGAAAAGATAAACTGAAACAAAGATCGGATCAGAGATCGCGATCAGAAAATAAACTAGAAAAAGAAAACTAATACAGCTTAACGAACGAACGTTCGTCAGCTGAGACTAAACGACGAACTCGTTTGTTAGAACGAACGAACGGGTGAACGTTTACTAATTAACTGAACCAGGAAAAAAAACAGAAAACCGATCTAAAGAAGAACCGACTAGGGTTCAAAAAAAAACCAACGGTCTTCAAAAAGAAAACCGGGCGCCTACCTCGTCGACGATCGGCGGGCGACGGCTGCGGCGGGCGGCAGCATGGCGGCGGGGCGGCTGCGGCGGCAGTGGTGGTGGCGGCGGGCAGCAGCAGCGGCGGCGGCGGGCAGTAGCAGCGCCGGGCGGCGAGGCGGCGGCGGCGGCGTCGCGGCGGCTGCGGCGGGCGGTGACTTGCGGCAGAGGGGGGGGTGCTGCATTTATATAGGGGGGAGGGGTGCTAGAAGCTTGGGGGAGGGGCAAAAGCAGCCGCGGCAGCAGT
>LR738711.1:417155241-417171182 GCA_902687465.1 Secale cereale
AAAAGCAGTGGCGGCAGCAGTCCGGCTCGGCTACGGCCGGCGCTGGCGGGGAAGGCGGTGCGGGCGGCGGCTGGGCCTGGCTCGGTTGGGCTTCGGCCTAGTCGGGTCGGGTCCCCTATTTTTTTTTCTAATTAACGCCGGCGCTACGAAAAGAAATCTAAAAAAATAAAATAAAAATCTAAAATTGCCAAAACAAATTTTCACCGTCTAAATAGAATATTTAGAACAAGATGAACATTTTCTTGGCACTAAAATGCATTTTTGAAAACATGCAATTTTTCCTAATTCAAATAAAACTCCAAATAAAACTTGTTTGATTTTTCTATTAAATCCTCCGTATTTCTTATTTTTGGGAGAGTCATTTTACTTCCTCTCTTATATATTTATAATAGAAATACGTGAAGATAAAATAAATAAAATCAAATGATCCTATTTTCAAAATTTGAGAAACCTCGAATATGAAAATATTGAAATCCCCAACTCTCTCCGAGGGTCCTTGAGTTGCTTAGGATTTTCTTGGATCACCAAAAGCAAGAAAATATGATATGCATAATGATCTAATGTATAACATTCCAAATTGAAAATTTGGGATGTTACATGCGTGTGCAAAACTGGCTTACACCCGTTGTATTTGAATGTAGAGCTTATCACACCCGATCATCACGTGGTGTCGCGGCACGACGAACTTTCGCAATGGTGCATACTCAGGGAGAACACTTATACCTTGAAATTTTGTAAGGGATCATCTTATAATGCTACTGCCGTACTAAGCAAAATAAGAAGCATAATAAGATAAACATCACATGCAATCAAAATATGTGACAAGATATGGCCATCACCATCTTGTGACCTTCGTCACCGGCGCGACACCTTGATCTCCATCGTAGCATCATTGTCGTCTCGCCAACTATTGCTTCCACGACTATCGCTACCGCTTAGTGATAAAGTAAAGAAATTACATGGTGACTGTATTTCATACTATAAAGCGACAACCATATGGCTCCTGCCAGTTGCCGATAACTTTACAAAACAAGATCATCTAATACAATAACGTATAACTCATCATGTCTTGACCATATCACATCACAACATGCCCTGCAAAAATAAGTTAGACGTCCTCTACTTTGTTGTTGCAAGTTTTACGTGGCTGCTACGGGCTTAGCAAGAACCGTTCTTACCTACGCATACAAAAACCACAACGATTTTTTGTCAAGTATGTGCTATTTTAACCTTCACAAGGACCGGGCGTAGCCACACTTGATTCTGCTAAAGTGAGAGAGACAGACACCCGCGAGTCACCTTTAAGCAACGAGTGCTCATAACGGTGAAACCAGTCTCGCGTAAGCGTACACGTAATGTCGGTTCGGGCCGCTTCATCTCACAATACCGCTGAACCAAAGTATGACATGTTGGGAAGCAATATGACTAGTATCGTCCACAACTCATTGGCTTCTACTCGTGCATATCTTCTACGCATAGACCTGGCTCATGATGCCATTGTTGGGGAACATAGTATTTTAATATTTTCCTATGATCATGCAAGATCTATCTACCAGATGCATAGCAACGAGAGGGGAGAGTGTGTCTACGTACCCTCGTGGACCGAAAGCGGAAGCGTCAAGTGACGCGGTTGATGTAGTCGAACTTCTTCGCGATTCAACCGATCAAGCACCAAACGTACGACACCTCCGTGTTCAGCACACGTTCAGCTTGATGACGTCCCACGAGCTCTTGATCCAGTTGATCTTCACGGGAGAGTTTTGTCAGCACGATGGCGTGGTGACGGATATGATGAAGTTACCGGCGCAGGGCTTCGCCTAAGCACTGCAATGGTATGACCGAGGTGTGTTTCTGTGGATGGGGGCACCGCACACGGCTGGAGAGATCAACTTGTGTGTCTAGAGGTGCCCCCCTGCCCCCGTATATAAAGGAGCAAGGATGAGGCCGGCCGGCCCAAGCCTGGCGTGCCAAGGGAGTAGGATTCCTACTCCTAGTAGGCATAGGAATCCTCCTTCCTATTCCTACTAGGAGTTGGAAAGGAAGAAGGAAAAGAGAAGGAAGGGGAGAGGTGGCGTCCCCCACTCCTAGTCCAACTATGATTCTCTAGTGGGGGCGCCGGCCAGCCCCTATGGGCTGCCTCTCATTTTTCCCACAAGGCCTACTATGTCCCATACTCCGGGGGGGGGGGTTCCGGTAACCCCCTCCGGCACTCCGGTTAAATCCGAAACTTTCCGGAACACTTTCGGTGTCCGAATATAGTCGTCCAATATATCAATCTTTACGTCTCGGACATTCCAAGACTCCTCTTCATGTCCGTGATCTCATCTGGGACTCCGAACTACCTTCGGTACATCAAAACTTATAAACTCATAATACTGATCGTCATCAAACGTTAAGCGTGCGGATCCTACGGGTTCGAGAACTATGTAGACATGACCGAGACTCATCTCCGGTCAATAAACAATAGCGGAACCTGGATGCTCATATTGGCTCCTACATATTCTACGAAGATCTTTATCGGTCAAACCGCATAACAACATACGTTGTTCCCTTTGTCATCGGTATGTTACTTGCCTGAGATTCGATCGTTGGTATCTCAATACCTAGTTGAATGTCGTTACCAGCAAGTCTCTTTACTCATTCCATAATACATCATCCCGTGACTAACTCATTTGTCATTTTCTTGCAAGGCTTATTATGATGTGTATTACCGAGAGGGCCCACAGATACCTCTCCGACACTCGGAGTGACAAATCCTATTCTTGATCTATGCCAACACCACGAACACCTTCGGATACACCCTTAGAGCATCTTTACAATCACCCAGTTACGTTCTGACGTTTGATAGCACACAAGGTGTTCCTCCGGTATACGGGAGTTGCATAATCTCATAGTCATAGGAACATGTATAAGTCTTGGAGAAAGCTATAGCAGTAAAACTAAACGATCATAGTGCTAAGCTAACGGATGGGTCTTGTCCATCACATCATTCTCCTAATGATGTGATCCCGTTGATCAAATGACAACTCATGTCTATGGCTAGGAAACATAACCATCTTTGATCAATGAGCTAGTCTAGTAGAGGCATACTAGGGACGTTTTGTTTTGTCTATGTATTCACACATGTACTAAGTTTCCGGTTAATACAATTCTTGCATGAATAAAAGACATTTATCATGATATAAGGAAATACAAATAACATCTTTATTATTGCCTCTAGGGCATATGTCCTTCATTTTGTTCTTCTTAGTGAGAAACCGATTCCAAAGCTTACGGGCTGACTCCCCGGATTGTTGGATTATGTGACTTAGATCGTCAGCATCCGGGGACCGGACATAGGTCCCTTGAAAATTGGCTCGAAAAGCATCCTCAAGTTCTTCCCAACTTCCAATGGAGTTTTCTGGGAGGTTGTTCAGCTAGTGCTGAGCTGGTTCTTTCAGCTTGAGGGGTAAGTATTTGGTGGCATGGAGGTCATCTCCACAAGCCATGTGGATGTGAAGAATGAAGTCTTCTATCCAGACAGCGAGATCCGTCGTTCCATCATACGCCTCAATATTTACGGGTTTAAACCCTTCTGGAAATTCGTGATCCAGCACCTCATCGGTGAAGCACAGAGGGTGTGCGGCACCCCTGTATTTTGCTATGTCGTGGCGTAGGTTCGACGGTTATGATGTACAGTATTGGTTCTGAACTAGTATATGACCGACATATTTGGCTTGATAACTGTCGTCCCATGCGGGAGCAAGGTCCCTGGATCCGTAGATGGATCTGGTCTTGCCAGCCTTTTTGTTCAGGTCCTCACGTAGATCATGTTTCTGGCCCTGAGCCGCTGCCTCCTTTCCTTTACGGGGAGGGGGTGTGGGCTTGTGTACACCGTTGCTAGCCACTCTGTCCCGTCCACAAGGTGGCCGGTCTGGCTTATCGGTGTTATTGTTCTTCGGCAGTATAGGTGCAATAGCCTCGTCGTCGAATTCGGGCAGCAGTTTACGCTTAGGATAGCTCTTTGTTTGGCGATTGCAGCCATATTTTTCCTCAGCGTCTAGCACGTCGTTCCATCTATCACTGAGCGTGTGTTGTGCGGCTTTAAGCCGCAACTGCTGCTTTTTCAGGCTCCTTACGGTGGCAATAAGCTTCCGATAGAAGCGTTTTTGTTCTAAGGGTTCTTTTGGGATGATGAATTCGTCGTCGCCAAGGCTTACATCCTCTTCGGAGACAGGTTGATAACTGATGTCTTCGGCATCGCTGTGATCAAACACCGGCCTCGGACTGTGTTCGCCTTCCTCTCGCTCGTCCTCCTCCATCGCTGGATCTGCGTGGTCATCGGCTTGGTCCGGGCTATCACCGTCGTTAGTGATAGTGTTGCTATATTTCCCTTTACGGGGTCGAGATCAGCGCTTTAGACGCCGACGCTTGGGAGGTTCATCGACAGGCTTATACTTTTGGGGATCATTATTGTTGTCGTCCTTCTTCTCCTTAGGTGTGTCCACCATATAGACATCGTATGAGGATGTAGCCGTCCATCGCCCGGTTAAGGGTGGGTTTTGGTATAGATCTGCTTCGGATTCAAGGTCCATCCCTTCGAAGACTTCAGAAGCGTAGTCAAGTAGATCGGTTAAATCTTAGACCATGGCTAGCAAGTGGGTGGTTGGTGGGAAGCGAAATTCTCCATCATCAGCCTCTAGTTCAAACCGGATATAATTCGGCTGGGATGAGTCCCCTGCTAAGGAGAGGGATTTTAATGAGTTTAGCACATCGCCTAAAAGTGAGTGCCGGAATATATCTGTAGAGTTGAATTCGACGATAGGCGCCTGTTCAAGCTCGAAGGACGCAAATGCACATGGTTCGGAACCTGTAGCCGGAGACGAGTCCAAAGTTCCGGTAACACAAATCCCGCCCAAGTTTGGGTCGTTGTGCGGCTCTAGGGCCAGAGCAGTTATAGACGAGTCCAAAGTTCTAGTAACACAGATCCCGCTGAGTCTGTGGCTTCCGTGGCAGGGTTGAGCTTCCCGTCCTTGGGTGACGCGATATTCTCCGGATCTAGGGCCAGAGTAGTTATAGGTACTATCCCCTGGATGTGATCTGATGACAGATTTAGGTCATGTTCATCGTGGTGGCAGGGAGCGGACGGCATGGGCTCGAATCCGTCGAAGATTAAGTCACCGCGGATATCAGCAACATAGCTCAAGCTTCCAAACCGGACCAGATGGCCAGGGGCGTAGCTCTCAACCTGCTCGAGGTGGCCTTCTGTGTTGGCATGGAGCACGAAGCTGGCAAACACAAAAAGCTGGCTGGGAGGGAAAATCTCCTAGGCGGTGGTGTCGTCATTGTTGACAAAGCGATCCATCAGTCCTTCGGTGGACGACATAATGGAACTCTCAATGAAAGCACCAATGTCGGTGTCAAAACCGACAAATCTCGGGTAGGGGGTCCCAAACTATGCGTCTGAGGTTCGATGGTAGCAGGAGACTGGGGACACGATGTTTACCTAGGTTCGGGCCCTCTCGATCGAGGTAATACCCTACTTCCTGCTTGATTGATCTTGATGAATATAGGTTACAAGAGTTGATCTACCTCGAGATCGTAATGGCTAAACCCTAAAATTCAAGCCTATGTGATATGATTCTGTTGTTGTTCTCTAGCCTCTACGGACTAAACCCTCCAGTTTATATATGCACCAGAGGTCCCTAGGGTTTGTACATGACCATCTTGTAGAGGAAGGAAATATTACACCCAAACCTAAAACCTACCATTATATGCACACATGAGTCCTATCCGGATACAAGAGATGATCTTCACGGCCCACCAGTCCAGCCCAAAATGAGTTATCCGGCCACATGAGGACCCCTCGATCTAGGACTCCCTCAGTTACGTTGCCGGTAAAATTTGGTGGAGAACTGAATTATCGAACTGAGAGGGTTGTTTCGATGTTGTCGATTACCCTCTGCCTTACAATGGGATCCTTCGCCGCCTAGCTCTAGCGAAGTTCATGGTAGCATCCCACTATGCCTATAATGTAATGAAGATGCCAGGGCCGATCTGCGTCATTTCTGTTCCGTTAGACAAGAATGATGATGTTATCTGTGTGGATAATATGTACAGAGATGCTGTAGCCGCTGAAGCTGTTGAGGCTGCGAGTGATGCCATGAAAACAGATGGGAAAAATAAAACTAGCGGGGATACCGGCAAGGACTCCGGGAAGCGCGCCTCTCCAGAGTGCATTGCTCCTGTCGACGACATGTTGGAGAGTTCCACTAGCAAGAGATCTAAGGTTGCTTCGCCTGCTGTAAAGAAGGTCCCGGCAAGGCAGGATGGCGCTGACGGTACGTTCACCATCAACGCCACCCTGGAGACAAATATGAAAGCACGTTCGCTGCCTTCCTGTGGGCGAATGTCGATGTGTTTGTCTGGCAATCATCTGACATCCCCGGTGTTCCCAGGGAGGTAACCGAGCACCACCTTACTTTCTGCCCTCATGCCCGGCCCGTCAAGCAGAAGGCCAGGAAGCAAGCTTTGGAGCTGCCACAGTTTATTGCTGAAGAGATCAAGAAACTTGAGGCAGCTGGTTTGGTCAACAAATTTGTAACGCCCCGGAGACACCCTCTAGTGGTTGTTACTCCTGGTGGGCTCTAGACTGGCCCCATAGATCAATACTAGTCTTTTTTGCGCACTTTGTCCTCACTCATGCGCACCCGGGAGCAACTTCCCGGTCGGTCACCCATCCTGAAATTACTCCAAGCTGAGCAAGCTTAACTTTGGAGTTCTGTCTGAATGGCCTCCCGGAAAAGAAGGAATTCCTTATTTATATAAGTAGTCTATCATCCCTAATAAGCTAGACTATCACATACACCCCCACTCAGAGGAACCGACGTCCTCGTCGGGTCACAGGAACATTCCCTCTTGGCACATAGATCTTTGCTTCCATTCCGGCACATGTGATATGTCGTGTGCCACGACGGGTCACAAATGTCATGCACAACATGACCGCGCACCTGTCCATAAGCATCCGTGTAACCGCGAGGGTCGGTTCTGATACCAACTTGTAACGCCCCGGACACACCCGCCGGTGGTCGTTACTCCTGGCAGGATCTAGACTAGCCCCATAGATCAATACTAGTCTTTTCTGCGCACTTTGTCCTCACTCATGCGCACCCGGGAGCAACTTCCTAGTCGGTCACACATCCTGAAATTACTCCAAGCTGAGCACGCTTATCTTTGGAGTTCTGTCTGAATGGGCTCCGGGAAAAGAAGGAATTCCTTATTTATATGAGTAGTCTATCATCCCTAATAAGCTAGGCTATCACAAGAGTGTTGCATCCAACATGGTTGGTGAACCCAGTGATTTTACGGATCTAACTGAAGCATGCCCGAAGGACCCATTCCCCTTGACGCGCATCGATAAGATTGTGGACTCCGTTTTAGGGTGTGATTTTATTTCCTTTATGTATGCATACTCCGGGTACCACCATATATTCATGTCCAAGGAAGACGAAGAGAAGACCACGTTCATAACCCATGTGACACGTACTGCTTTGTGCGGATGCCCTTCGGGTTGAAGAGCGTTGGATCCACTTTTGTGAGAGCAGTCACTGGTGCGCGTTGGTCCTAAACAAATGGTTTTTTACCCCTTTCCACGATGGCATTTGGAACAGTCGCCAAGTGAGTGTGTGTGAGAGGGTGTCCTTCCCACACGACCCAGAAATCGTCGGGGATAGACCCTCCTGTGACCCAGGCTGGGGTCGTGTGCGATCGGGCGAGGCATGGAAACCCAATCATTTCTGTAGGTATGTACATCCCACATGGTAATCCGAGAAAATCATTTCCGTAGGTATGTACATCCCACACGATGAATCCCAGAAAAACATTTCCATTCGTATGTATATCACACACAGTCAATCCAAGGAATACGTTTCTATTCTTATGTACATCCCACACAGTCAATCCAGGGAAAATGTTTCCGTTCGGACGTAAATCTCACACAGTTTTATGTGTAGGCTCGGGTGTGTAAGGTGTAACTATCACACACGATCTTCCTTGGTTAACTGTTTGCTTTTATCAACTATATCACACACGATTTGATGAAGAGAACTGTGTGACATTGGGCCATCCATCACAAGTGCTTTTACTACTAGAACCGTTTGCAAAGGTCCATGACACATTTAGCGGGTTTATTAGTTTACAATTAATAATTCCAGTATTATGCAAATTCACATTTCATATCGAACAGCTGTTTGCCAATTTCATATCAGGCACATAAATATATTATAACATCACGGTATGGTAGCTACATGAAAACAACACAGTACAACATATAGCTAGTTCAACTTCATAAGAACAATATATTCATTTCCCTAATCGAGATCATCCAGGCTCGTCTTATCCACCTCTGCTTTCAGTTCAGTAAGAACCCGTTTTGCATGGGTCAACTGGGAAAGTGCCTCCTCTTTCGCCAACACCATCTTAGCAAAGTCTGATTTAAAAATCTGAGCTCATTCTCCACCTTCAACTTTTTATCCCGCATCTTTAAATATGCTTTAGCGTTGACAAGACTTTCTCTAAGCCTACCTGTGTTCACTTCGTCATACATGCTCGAGAGCTTCGTTAGCCACATCTTCAAAGACTGTGGCCACTCTTGATCAACCCACTCCATATAAGAACACTTCCATTCATCCTATAATATTTAAAACTAGATCAATAACAATTGTAGGGGAAATGGGTTTATAGCAACATACAAAATCACTAATGCTTATTTTGAAAAACCGAAGAAACATGTTAATTATGACATATCTTCTCAAAAAGATCAATGTGCAAATGAAATAATTGGTACTGAGACAACAACCAAATTCTAGAACATCATAAGCTATAATTAACTACAACGACGCTACAAGTTCTTACTCATGTACAATAAATAACAAATTGAACATTTTATGAGGAAGGTAAATATAACTGCAACAGCATAGCAACAATGTTTGGATGACATGAAATTGATACTAACAGGTGTGTACATGCACAAATTTAGTAACATAGAACTAATAGCACTAAGGCCGTCCACTATGTATGCCAAAACTGGTGTAGAGACAACTATTGCTACATCTCGCACCGGTGCCCTGAACTGGCGAGCCGATGCAGCGGAAAAAAATCAGGGACCTGGACTCCGGAGCACGTAATTGCTCCGATGCCCAGTTCCTTCGTGCCATAAAGATTTAGTATTTTACTGCTTGGCTGCTCGGATGTGTGGACCAAAGTTGGCTACACAAACTGCTGAAGCGGTGCGAAATAATTTTCTAATCTCACCGCTGATGAGATGGCAACAATTTGAGATACTAGGTACAAACTATGACACTGTCTTAGGATGCGTTTGGTTGAACATGTGGTATGCATGGGTTGGGACTATGACAGTGTCTCAATCACATCTAACAAATGATTTGTAACAATGGAAGAAGGTCTAACCTTCTCTGCACTTTCCAGAAATTTCCTCCCAGTGTCCACAGAATCAAACGCAAGTAGCTTCACGCATGGAGATTGATGGTGACAACGAGCAGATAGATCTTCAGCCACCCCGCTCCATTCGTTGCCACTGATGGTCTTATGGAGCTACAAGAGGAAGAAACGACTCAAATCGACCTCCGGGTAAAAATCCTTCATTCCAAGTCATGGCCCGAGAGAGAGAAGATAGGCATACCCGGGTGGTGAAGGAGTAGTCACCGAAGGAGGAACCGCTGGAGATGTCTTTGAAGAAGACCAAGGCGACCCCGGCGGTAGGATGCGAGACGGCGAGAGCGAGGAAGCGGCTATAGATTAGCAAGGAAGGAAGGAAGGAGGAAACAGGGGAAATGTGACTTGTGGTCGGAGAGAAAAGGGGGTGGGGAAGGGGGGAAGGGGGCGAGGGTAGATATTTTGGAGGTAGCCCCAAATTTCGGAATTGTGGAGGGAAACTATGCGCGCTGTGCCGCCGGACCATTCACTTTGAACGATTGTATGCATCGCAAACGATTCTTCTGCTTTACCCGCATGGGATGAGTTTGATAATTCAAATTTTGGTCTCAAGGCATGGGCACATTCACTTTGAACGCGCGCACTGCCACCGGACCATTCACTTTGAAAGATTGTGTGCATCACAAACGATTCTTCTGCTTTACGCGCATGGGTGAGTTTGATAATTCAAATTTTGGTGTAAATTTCCCCGGGTACGTCATTGCATAATTTAACATCTCTTGCTAATTTGGGCACACAAAAGAGCATACAACAGACATAGCACACTTATTGAATCGAGAAATTTTAGTAATTACACAGAGCCAGTTGACCTAAACATTGCTCTAACAAAAGTAGCATTGAAAACAAAGCCTAAGTACGCATAACGAAAAATCCGCCGCCACGCCAGCCTATGCATTACCGGTGTGAGATGAGACATCGATGACTTGTCCTGGAGACATGCCACCGTTGGTGGACTCCGCGTCCCCCCTGCTGAAGTCGACCGTGTCCTCGTCCTCGTCCTCGTCCTCGGCGCCGCCCTCAAGGTTGTAGTACTTGTAGTAGTGGATGCGCCAGAGCTCGCGTTGGTACTCCACCGCCTATTCCTCAACGGACAGACTCTTCTCTACCTCGACCTCGGCCACGCGCAACTCCTCCTCCCGGTGCTCCTCAATCTCCGCCGCCTCCTGCATCTCCAGCTCCCGCTCGGCGACCTCATGAGGAAGCAGGTGCTCCATGGCCACCGCCGCCTTTTTAGACGTGGGTTGCATGCTGGAGTCCAAGGTGGCCTGGGATATCTTGGCGTATGCATCCTCGATCTTTGCGTGGATGGCGTCGACCCGGGCCAGGGCCACATCAGCGACATGCACAGCAGCTCGAGCGCCCTCGGCGTTTGCAGCCACCGTCGCAGCAGCAGCTACAGCCGTCTCGGCTAATGCGCTGCCCTGTCGGCTGCCGCCGACACCCTCTTGGCGGAAGTGGCCGTGCTCAATGCGGATGCGGCGACACTCTCGGCGTAGGCGCCCGCGCTATCAACTCAGGTTGCGGCGCTCGGGGGGGACGCGACCATCGTACGGGCCTTCACGAAGCGTTTCCACGGCGTCATCTTTGCAAGAAGGGGGTGCAGGAATGGGGATCGGGATTCGTGGATTCAGGGGTTGCCGGCACTAGAGCAGACGAGCCGGTGAATCTTAAGGAGGGAGACTTTAATAGACCCAGATATTTTCATCGCAAACGGTTCCTAGAACACAACTGTGTGTGATGCTAGTAGATATTTTTTATTAGCTGTGAAGGACGAATTTGGAATAAAGAGCCAACATATGGTGTTTTAAATGAACGAGAAATTTTGTAGTACTAATACAACTGTCATGTCAAATTTTGGAAAATTTCAGGGGTCATTTGACCTTATAAGACATTTAAGTGATTTTCTAGCCATTTAATGACCGTAATTGAAATTTGAACTACATGTACATGTACATGCAACAGCTAACCATAACGGTTTGAAAACTCATATTTTGTGTACTTGTGTCCGATTAAATTCCATTTGCAGTAAATTGGAAGGAATTTTCAAACATATTGGTCTAACGGCTATGACACAATTAAGCATGGAGTGACCTGGCATTTTAATTCCAAAAAATTAAAAAAAATCAGAAACACATGAAACATTAGTTGATGTAATGTCATGCCACCAAGATGATGTGGTAAAAAAAATTGGCAAGTTTGACCAAAGTTTGGACACACACCCCTCACAAACCGGAGCAACTCACTAGAAGGCTCGTGGTTCCGAGAGAGAACAATCATGTTTGGTGACGAACGGGAGATAACTTCCTCTTACGGCCTTCAATTTTTTTTTCTACGTCCAACGTGAACTACTACAACTGTAATGTGAAATTTTTGAAAATTCAAGGGGTCATTTGACCTTTTAAAGTAATTTAAGTGATTTTCTAGCCATTTAATGATCGTAATTCAAATTTGAACTACATCTACATGCAAGGCGTAACCAAAACGGTTTGAAAATCATATTTGTGTACTTGTGTGCGAGTTAATTCCATGTGCAGTGAACTAGAAGGAATTTTCAAACATATTTGTATCACGACATGGACACATATGCATGAATACGTATGCATGGAGTGGCATGGCATTTTAATCCAAAAAAATCAGAAACACATGAAACCTTGGTTAATGTAATGTCAAGCCACCAAGATGATGTGGTAAAGAAATTGGCATGTTTGACTAACGTTTGGACACACGCCCCTCACAAACCGGATCAACTTGCTAGAAGGTTCGTGGTTCCGAGAAGGAACAATGCATGTTTGATGATGAACGAGAGATAGCTTCCTCTTACGGCCTTAAATTTTTTTCTATGTTTAACGTGCAACTGTCATGTGAAAATATGGTAAATTTCAGGGGTCATTTGACCTTCTAAAGATATTTAAGTGATTTTCTAACCATTTGATGACCGTAATTCAAATTTGAACTACATCAACATGCAACGCCTAACCAAAACATTTGAAAAATCATATTTTTGTGTACGTGTGTGCAAGTTAATTCCATGTGCATTAAATTCGAAGGAATTTTCAAACATATTGGTGTCAAGGCATGGGCACATGCCATGGCATTTTAATTCCAAAAAATTAAAAAATGATCAGAAAAACATGAAACCTTGCTTGATTTAATGTCATGCCACCAAGATGATGTGGTAAAAAATTGGCATGTTTGACCAAAGTTTGGATACACACCCCTCACAAACCGGAGCAACTCACTAGAAGGCTCGTGGTTCCGAGAGGGAACAATGCATTTTTGATGACGAACGGGAGATAGCTTCCTCTTACGGCCGTCAAATTATTTTCTACATCTAACATGGACTACTACAACTGTAATATGAATTTTTAAAAAATTCTAGGGGTCATTTGACCTTTTAAAGACATCTAAGTGATTTTCTAGCCATTTAATGACCGTAATTCAAATTTGAAGTACATCTACATGCAACGCGTAACCAAAATGGTTTGAAAAATCATATTTGTGTAATTGTGTGCGAGTTAATTCCATGTGCAGTAAACTAGAAAGAATTTTCAAACATATTTGTATCACGACATTGACACATATGCATGAATACATATGCATGGAGTGGCATGGCATTTAAATTCCCAAAAAAATCAGAAATACATGAAACCTTGGTTGATGTAATGTCATGCCACCAAGATGATGTGGTAAAGAAATTGGCATGTTTGACAAAAGTTTGGACAGACACCCCTCACAAACCGGAGCAACTCGCTAGAAGGTTCGTGGTTCCGAGAGGGAACAATGCATGTTTGATGACGAACGGGAGATAACTTCCTCTTAGGTCATTCAAATTTTTTCTATGTCTAACGTGCACCACTACAACTTTAATGTGAAATTTTAGAAAATTCTAGGGGTCATTTGACCTTTTAAAGACATTTAAGTGATTTTCTAACCATTTAATGACTGTAATTCAAATTTGAACTACATCTACATGCAACGCCTAACCAAAACGGTTTGAAAAATCATATATGTGTACTTGTGTGTGAGTTAATTCCATGTGTAGTAAATTAGAAGGATTTTTCAAACAAATTGGTCTCACGACATGGACACATGCATATGTATGCATGGAGTGACATGGCACTTTAATTCAAAAAAAATAGGAAAAAATTCAGAAACACATGAAACCTTGGTTGATGTAATGTGATGCCACGAAGATGATGTGGTAAAGAAATTGGCATGTTTGACGAATGTTTGGAAACATACCCCTCACAAACCGGAGCAACTCGCTAGAAGGTTCGTGGTTCCGAGAGGGAACAATGCATGTTTGATGGCGAACGGGAGATAGCTTCCTCTTACTGCCTTCAAATTTTTTCCTAAGTTTAACATGAACAAATACAAATGTCATGTGAAAATTTGGTAAATTTCAGGGTCATTTGACCTTTTAAAGACAGTTAAGTGATTTTCTAACCATATAATGACCGTAATTCAAATTTGAACTACATCTACATGCAATGCCTAACCATAACAGTTTGAAAAATAATATTTTTTGTGTACTTGTGTGCGAGTTAATTTCATGTGCAGTAAATTAGAAGGATTTTTCAAACATATTGGTGTCAAGGAATGGGCACATGCATGAAGTGCATGCAATGGCATTTTAATTCAAAAAATGAACAGAAAAACATGAAACCTTGCTTGATTTAATGTCATGCCACCAAGATGGTGTGGTAAATAAATTGACATGTTTGACAAAAGTTTGGACACAAACCCCTCACAAACTAGAGCTACTCGCTAGAAGGTTCGTGGTTCGGAGAGGGAACAATGCATGTTTGATGACGAACGGGAGATAGCTTCCTTTTACGGTCTTCAAATTATTTCTACGTCTAACGTGCACTACTACAACTGTAATGTGAAATTTTGGAAAATTCTAGGGGTCAGTTGACCTTTCAAAGACATTTAAGTGATTTTCTAACCATTTAATGACCGTAATTCAAATTTGAACTACATCTACATGCAATGTCTGACCAAAATAGTTTGAAAAATCATATCTATGTACTTGTGTGCGAGTTAATTTAATGTGCAGTTAATTAGAAGGAATTTTCAAACATATTGGTCTCACGACATGGACACATGCATACGTATGCATGTAGTGGCATGGCATTTTAATTCAAACAAAATAGAAAAATGACCAGAAACACATGAATCCTTGGTTGATGTAATGTCATGCCACCAAGATGATGTGGTAAAGAAATTGGCATGTTTGACGAACGTTTGGACGCATGCCCCACACAAACTGGAGCAACTCGCTAGAAGGTTCGTGGTTCCGAGAGGGAACCATGCATGTTTGATGACGAACGGGAGATAGCTTCCTCTTACGGCCTTTAAATTTTTTCCTACGTTTAACGTGCAATTGTCATTTGAAAATGTGGTAAATTCCAGGGGTCATTTTACCTTCTAAACACATTTAAGTGATTTTCTAACCATTTAATGACCGTAATTCAAATTTGATCTACATCTACATGCAACACCTAACCAAAACGGTTTGAAAAAACATATTTTTGTGTACTTGTGTGTGAGTTAATTCCATGTGCAGTAAATTCAAAGGAATGTTCAAACATATTGGTGTCAAGTCGTGGGCACATGTATGGAGTGCATGCCATGGCATTTTAATTCCAAAAAATAAAAAATGTTCAGAAAAACATGTAACCTTGCATGATTTAATGTCAGGCCACCAAGACGATGTGGTAAAAAATTGGCTTGTTTCACGTAAGTTTGGACACCCCCCCCCCCCCACAAACCGGAGCAACTCACTAGAAGGTTCGTTGTTCCGAGAGGGAATAATGCATGTTTGCTGATGGACGGGAGATAGCTTCCTCTTATGGCCTTCAAAAATTTTCCTGCGTTTAACGTGCACTAATACAACTGTCTTGTGAAAATTTGGAAATTTTCAGGGGTCATTTGACCTTTTAAAGACATTTAAGTGATTTTCTAACCATTTAATGACCATAATTCAAATTTGAACTACATCTACATGCAACGCCTAACCAAAACGGTTTGAAAAAACATATTTTTTGTGTACTTGTGTAAGAGTTAAAAAATCATCAGACGATGTAAATATCTGGTGTTCAAAAAACAAAATGTAATGATCTGGCAAGACAACCGGCCCCCACACGATTGGCACTCTATCTTGCGGCTCGAGGTTTGGTAGTTGATTGGCGGGGATCATTAATCAGACATGGTTCTGTATTGGAAACCGTCAGCTATTATGTTCACACATGGATTTGCTGCAGAAATTGTGTTTTATTCAAACTACAGTACTCGTAAATTTCGGCGACCGGCGTGTGTACTGTCCCCGTCAATCTAGATTCCGGCCGCCAATAAATACTACCTTGCTCACGTCATCCCGCCTGCATTCTCATGTACATCCTCCCCTCGCTCGCACTCTCTCTCTCTCTCTCTCTCTCTCTCTCTCT
>LR738711.1:417171354-417220171 GCA_902687465.1 Secale cereale
CCCCCCCCCCCCAACTTTGGATTGGTTTTGGGGCCAGTACAATCTTTGTCTGTGGAAGTCGCTGCCGCCGGTTGAGAAAGCCAACCAAGTGGCATTCAATAAGGAGATGGCGAAAGAGGAAACCAGGTACCAGGCAGCCTGTGAAGCCCATGATGCCACCTGGAAAAAGGAGGCGACGGAGCTTTGGGGGCGGGCGTGTCGTCGTGTCGAGGAGGTCTACGAAGACGGGTACTTCGCGAGGAAGTTCATACGCGCTGGGCACCTCGTCACTACGTGGAGGTGGGCTGATAAGTTCCAGCGTGCCACCGACAAGGAGCTCCGGCGGGCGCCCAACGAAATGGCAAGATCGGCGCCGCGCGTCCGCCACCAAGAGGTAGATCGGTACGTCAAGCGTTGCGAGGCGGAGGAGTTGGAGTACTGCCTCTGCATTGGGAAGACGTGGCGCGGCAGGGAGCTGCTGGCGAGGGACTGCTGGATTACTTGCCCCAAGAGGGATTATTAGTTTTAATATTGTTCATTTTCAATTTTATGCATTGTACCTAGTAGTTAAGTATCATCATATATACTGGCCCATATATATCCTAGCTATTCTACAACCCATTCCTAAATAAGCTATTCAGGAACCGTTCCTAACTGCTCAAAAACAGATAAGCTAACTGTGCGTCATATACTAGTTAACTGCCAGTCAGACTTCTTCTGGCACTGTTTTTTTTCACTATTTTTATCGTAATTTTTGAACCGTTTATTGGAATGATGCAAATGATATACCATTGGATAGCTACTAAATAGGCGGAACTACTGTATGTTGATCGTTGTCCCAAAATCCTTATAATTTTTAAACAAAATTCAAAAAACTAGAAATTCTTCAAACACATTTTCGGTCTTTTTGTCAAAGAATTTTTCAAACCGTTTGTCGGAATGATGTGTGTGATACACCATTGGAAAGCTATGGATTAGCCCGAACTTTGGTATGTATAACTCGTTTCCAGATTCGCCATGGTTTAAGAGTAGTTTTCAAAAAACTAACTATATTTTTGTCATTTTTCCCAAACTTCTACAGTACATGCTAACTGCCCGAGCAGAATAGCTAACTGACGTATGACGACAAAGCTAAATGAAGTGACTTAAGACACTTTTTTCCCTGGTTTTCTCGGAACAAGCTAACTGTCGGTATTGAAATAGCTAACTATCGGGGTTTGCGGCAGTTCACAACAAGTTAACTTCAAGACTGAAGGTACTAAATTTTTTTTTTTATTTTTTTTTTCCTGGGTCATTCCAACTGCACGGCCTGAAATAGCTAACTGTCGGGACTGCGGCAGTTAAGAACTAGTGAACTGCTTGACTGAAGATATCAACTTTTTTCTTTCGTTCTTTTTTTGCCAAGGTCACGGTAACTGCTCGAGGGCGCATGGCAGTTAAGTGTTCAAGTTAACTTCCACAACTTGCCCACTTAACTGCCATATGTAATAAAAATTGGACTAACATTATATAAAAAACTTAGTTATATAGTCATTTTTTTCCGAACTGCTACAGTACATGCTAACTGCCCGACCGGAATAGCCAACTGGCGTATGACGACCAAGCTAACTACCGTGACGTAAGACACTTTTTTTCTGGTTTCCCGGATCAAGCTAACTGCCTGTATTGAAATAGCTAACTGTCAGGGATTGGGGCAGTTAAGAACAAGTTAACTACAGGACTGAAGGTACTAATTTTTTTATTTTTTATTATTTTCCCTCGGTCATTCCAACCACAGGGCCTGAAATAGCTAACTGTCGGGACTACGGCAGTTAAGAGCAAGTGAACTGCTTGACTGAAGATATCAACTTTTATTCTTTCATTCTTTTTTGCCAAGGTCACGCTAACTGCTCGAGGGCACATGGCAGTTAAGTATTCAAGTTAACTTCCACAACTCGCCCACTTAACTGCCATTCCTAAATAAGCTATTCATGAACTGTTCCTAACTGCTCGAAAACAGATACGCTAACTGTGCGTCATATATTAGTTAACTTTCGGGCGGACTTTTTCTGGCATCATTTTTTGCACTATTTTTTGTCGTAATTTTTGAACAGTTTATCGGAATGATGCAAATGGCCTGCAGACCCGAGCTCGCTCACTCCCTCGCGTCGGTAGTGCGCCGCTCGCTCCCTTCGGGAAAAGAAACAAGTTAGGAGGGGCGGTTCCTAAATATATATATTATGTAATGATCTAATGAACAATTAATATATATATATATATATATATATATATATATATATATATATATATATATATATATATATATATATATATATATATATATATATATATATATATATATTGTAACACCCCCAGTGTCATGCTACAGTAACCCTCTGTGATTAAGCTAATCATTCTTCCAAACAGTGCTTAATCACCTTGTTCAATATCCCATTTGAAAGTCCAGTCGATTCAAATTCAAGTGAAGTTTGAAGTTGCTCAAAAGTTGCTGGAAAAATGTTCATCATTTGTCAAAAATTCCATAACAACTAATTGTTAAGGAACACAACATCACTTTTGTGCAAAGATGAGCATTAGTAGTTATAACAGCACCAAATCAGCATTTTTAAATGCTATCCTATTTATAAAAATACCAAAGGGATTCTTTTGGTCTCCAAAATATTTGTGGCGCTGTCTAAGATCACCATGGAATAAAAGGGGCACTTCCCATATTTTTCCTAAGTAAAATAGCATGCCCAATATTTTCTTACCCATCTCTGTTTAATAAATAAATAAAAACAGAAAGCAAAGTACGAGAAGAAATGAAGCTTTTAAAGGAAACAAGCCCATGTGGGACTAGGAGGCCCGGCCCACCACACCTCCTCTCCCTCTTCACGCTACAGGAGAAAGGGAGAGGGCGTGGCTGCCATCCCACGGCCGTGGCCACTCCTCGGCAACGTGCCATCCATCCCCCGACCCCCCCTTCTCGGATAAGAGCAACCCTAAGCCCCCTCTCTTCCCTGGTCAAACCCTAGTCGTCACTTCTTCCTCCCTCGCGCCGTTGCTCGCTCCCCCGCACACACCCGAAGCTATCATCGCCGCGCCTTCATCACCATCGCGGCCACCGTCATCGCCCTCGCGCGGGAGGACGTCCAGGAGGTCCGGCGTGGATGTCTTCGTCCATTCAGAGCGTCAAATCGAGCGGGGCCGCCTCGTATGCTCGCCATCAGGCTCATTTCCGTCGCGTACATCACCGTCGTTCATCGTCGCGCCGCTCCGGTCCGTCCCTGGCCACCTCGAGCTCGTCGTCGGCACCGCAGTGAGCTCCTCCTCTATTCCCCCCTCTTTGCCCCTTCGATTCATTGATGTATCCTCTGTCTCGAGCCCATCTGAGCTCGCACGTACGCGTACATCGTGTGTGCCTGTTGTTGTCGCTCCTGGCCGCGCCCGCCTAGCCTTGCACGCGCCAGGCCGTGTCCGCCTGGGTCGTGCCCCTCCTCCTGCTAGCTTCTGCTCCGCTGCCGGGCTGCCATGCTGCCTGCTGTCGGTCGTTGTTGCGCCCGGCTCCCCTGCACTCGCGGCCAGCCGCCGCCCCTGCATCTCCTCCCGGCGCCGCTCCGTCCGCGCTCGCCGCTAGCCACTCGCCGCGCCGCTCCGTCCGCGCTCGCCGCTGACCACTCGCCGCACCGGCCCACTCCCTGCCTCGCCTCCGCCTGCCGTCGATGGCCACTCGCAGCGCCTGCCCACTCCCCGCCCGCCTCTGCCTGCCGCCTTCAACTACAGCGCCCGCCACCGCCTAGGGCCACCGTGCGCCACCGCTGGTGGCTGCCGGCGCCCTGGCCGGCGCCCGGGGCCGCGCACCGCCGCTGGTGGCTGCCGGCGCCCTGGCCGGCGCCCAGGGCCGCGCCCCGCCGTGGCCGCACGCTCCGACATCTAGCGCGCCTCGTGCCCGGGTTCGCCCCGATGGGCACCCACGCCCGGTGCCGTTTAGCGCCCGCCCCGCTTAGGCCTTGGGCCCTTGACGGGCGGGGCCCAGCCCCTGTTTTTTTTTAAAGGGTTGAAAAAAATATATATAATAAAATAAAAAATTAATTAATTAATAATTAACTTAATTAATCCTGATAATTAACCCTAATTAATTATGTTTAATTAAACTAATTACACATTAGTCTAATTAAACCTGACTAATTAAACTAGTCTATGACAGTGGGCCCCACTGCCCCTTTGACCAGTCAACCAGTCAAAGTTGACTGTTGACCCCGCTGACATCACCCTGACATCATGCTGACATCATCACTTACTATTCTGGTTAATGTTGATTTAAATTATTTAAATAAATTCCTAAAAATATTTTAAAACTTTGAAAAATCATATAAAATAATTTGTAACTCGGATGAAAATGTTTTATATATGAAAATCGCTCAGAACGATGAGACGAATCCGAATACGTGGTCCGTTCGTCCGCCACACATCTCTATCATACTGAACCTGCAACTTTTCCCCCTCCGTTTCATTTGTCCGAAAACACGAAACACCGGGGATACTTTCCCGAGTGATATCCCCCTTCGCCGGTACCGTGTACCATCGCGTTAGAGCACCCTAGCACTACGTGTTAACTTGCCGTGCTTCTCTATTGCATCTGTATGCTTTGTATTTATTGTTTCTTCCCCCTCTTCTCTCCGGTAGACCCCGAGACCGATGATGCCCCGGTGATCGACTACGGTGTTGACGACCCCTCCTTCTTGCCAGAGCAACCAGGCAAGCCAACCCCCTTTGATCATTCCGATATCGCCCATTCTCTTCTCTCTTATGCTTGCATTAGAACTGCTACCGCTTTTTGTATGATCCTATTCTAATGCATAGCCTGTTGTTGATGCCTGCTTTCATACCTTACATGTTTATACTAAACTGTTTAGTATAGGCTGGTTAGAGATCCACCAGTGACCCCACCTACCTTGTCCCGACTGCCTCGCTGGATTATCAGAAGACCCGTTCAACGGGATCGAAGACCAGGACCCGGCACCGCACATCACTTTCCCCTTAGTTGCTCGACACTACTGGGTTACTATCGAGTGCCGAGGGTGAGACCTCATCAGCACTTCTGATGTTAACCTTGTAGGTTAGTTCATCGGTTGTGGTCATCGAGGGTGATTCCTCTTTCTCCACTCCCGATAACGACACTGTCATGCAACTCCTCAAGAGTGGACCTCGAGGGTGACTCCTCTTTCGTTCACCTTGACGATAAACATCAGGTGGAATTCCATCGAGGGTGATGTCATCAGGTTTTCCTTTGGTGTCAGACACACAGTTACTATGGTTACTATGACTTACACTGAACCTGGTTACTAAAGACGTGTCGACCCTGAGGGGTACCCGCGCGAGCTTAATTGCGAGTGATGTGTAGTCGGGTTGACTTGGAAGGTGCCCGTGAGATAAATACGAGGCGTGGTCGGGCGCTCGCCCTTGCCGCAAGTTCTCGAGACGGGGCGATGGGGTCACATTTTCGTGAGTCTCTGCTCGTTACCGCGCGTTCCCAAGACACTAAACGGTTTGGATATTTAATCCAAGGGGCCTCTAGCCTGATAGCGCTAACCATCACGTGGGCATAGTATGGGCGTTCTGCGTCGTATGCATCAGCCGAAGCTTAACAGACGTCATTGCGACTGAGCGGCGCGCGCCGGGTTGGACTGGTTAGGCTCGTACCTTTTTAAAGGTGGTTGCTAGGTCTGCTCACCGGCCGCGTACGCAACGTGCATGTGTTCCCGGGGCGATTGGCCCATGACCCCTGGGGGCATAGGGTTTAGTCCGGTGTGCATGACCTCTCTATTAAGTCTAGGTCGGGTTGCGGCGTATTGTTTGGCCGAGGGCGGGCATGACCTGATGGTGTGTCCGGCCGGAGTTAAGCAAGCGTGATGGGTAAGTTGGTGCACCCCTGCAGGGAAGAAAACATCTATCGATAGCCTGTCCTATGGTAACGGACACTTGGAGTTGTATCCCGATCGCTACAACTAGAACTGGATGCTGCGGCATTGTTTGGATATGTTGCTTCGGGAGTCGACAAAGGATCCCGGAGCGTTGGAACAACAACATAAATAAGACTTATGTTATACTACTCTACTTCCCCCTTTTGCTGCAAGACGGTGGTTTCCAGAAGATGCTAGTCTTCGATAGGACTAGCTTCTCCCCCTCTTATTCTGGCATTCTGCAGCTTAGTCCACAGATACTACCCTTTTCATTGACACCGATGCATATGTAGTGTAGATCCTTGCTTGCGAGTACTTTGGATGAGTACTCACGGTTGCTTTGCTCCCCCTTTTCCCCCTTCTTTCTTCTTGCTGGTTGATGCAACCAGATGGTGGAGTCCAAGAGCCAGATGCCACACTTGACGACTGCTACTACCCCGACGGAGCCTACTACTACGGGAAGACCGTCGACGACCAGGAGTGGTTAGGAGGTCCCAGGCAGGAGGCCTTGCCTTTTCGATCGTGTTGATTTTGTGCTAGCCTTCTTAAGGCAAACTTGTTTAACTTATGTTTGTACTCAGATATTATTGCTTCCGCTGACTCTTGTGTTTTCGAGCTTATGTATTCGAGCCCTCGAGGCCCCTGGCTTGTAATATAAAGCTTGTATTATTTTATTTGTGTCTAGAGTTGTGTTGTGATATCTTCCATTGAGTCCTTGATCTTGGTCGTACACATTTGCGTGCATGATTAGTGTACGGTCAAATCGGGTGCGTCACATATATATATACATATATATTATGAATTCCATTTTCTATCTATTTTTGTATACTAATTTGAATCTAGCTGTTATCATCCACATATACAGAATAGAGAGCGTATATACACACATTTAAACATAACATATAAGAATGGAAAATAGTATAGACACATTGAAATAGAGCAATAAACAGAACAATACTATGATTGCTATGAATACATATCTATCCACGTCGAAACGACTTTCCAAAATAAAATGCGTCCTTGAGACCATGACCAACAGCCCTTGCCTAGGGTAGCTCTTGGCTCTGCCTAAACTCGCGCAGGCATTTGTCCAAGCGGTCGACACGCTCGCGGTACATTTGGAGGGTGATCTCGAGCTCGAGGATGCGACGGCCATGTTCCTCTATTGCGCACATCTGGGCACCTGGGCTAAGAAGACGGTCGAGCCTACGGACCAGCGCATTGGCATCTAGCGGGTCGTGGACAAGGCGAACGACGGCACCCACGCGAACGGCGCGGCAGGCGTCCGGTGCAAGTACGGGGTAGCTGGCCTCTGGTGCAAGTACAGCGTTGAGGGCCTCTGCCCACTCCTGGCGAGGAATGCGGGTACTGACGGGACGTGTACCCAGCTGTGACGTCGTGTCGACGGCAGGCAAGCGCCGATGGATCCGATGTTGCTGTGCATTGCGCCGCGCCTCTCGCTCTGCGGCGCTCCAATGGTCTCGTCGTACGGCAAGCCGCGGCCTATCAGCGCGGACGCGCCAAGCTTGCTCTGCGGCGCGCCATCAATCATGTTGTGCGGCGAGCAGCAGCCTGTCGGCGCTGACATGCCTATCTTGATCCGCGGCGCTCAAGCGCCATGCGCCAAAGGTCTACTCAACCCTGGCGCATCACGGCGTCGTCCATCTTGTTGCCGGGGAGCGCCTCGGCCTCGACGGGCCGTGGCGCCTGCCCGTTTTCCTCGTCGACGAGGTTGATGGCAGAGGCGGCGCTTTGGTGGGTTGGCATGCTTGGAAAAGGTGGATGTGCTACAGGCTGCGCTTGTCGTCTCCGTGCGTCATGCGCCCCCTATGCGCAATATAGCAGGGTGGCGGGAAACAGGTGAGGAAATGGCGGGAAACGGTGGTGTGTTCATAAAATGCCATCAATTAATGGAAACTTGGCATCAAGCTAGCACAAGTCGTAGATGATGATCAGATGAACACGGACCACACTAGGGAACCCGTCGGTGATGAATTCATCAAGCCCAAACGGCTGAATACTAACAAGCGTTTGCCCACAACACACATGGTCTATTCATCACAAATAGGTCGGATGGATCAACTGTATGCCATGTATCGCACATTGTCAAAGAGTAATGCGTTGGACCTTCTTTAATTAACATGTGTTAAAAATTAAAAAAACAAGGACCTCGAGGTTAAATTAGCTCAGGGAATTGGGCATTTCGGTCATTTGATCGAAATGACCCATCCCATCAGCTAATTTAACATCGACACAACTTCCCATCCAGTCACCCATCCGATGGCTGCTCCAGCTTGAGCACACTTAACTTGATAGTTTTCTTACATGAGCTACTGGTGGAACAGCTAGTCCTTGCTGATAGATGTTATGTAGACAGAGCATATCACATACGTCTTATTAGAAGCAATAGTTTGCGTTATTATCGGTCTTCGCACGCATTTCTGATTACAGACATGTTCACCGCGTATCACACTCATATTTTTATATTGAACCATTTATGTTCTCTTGTCTAATCACAAACAGTTCACCCGAGTGAACCATATGATGTATATCGCACACACCTTCATCTGGCTGCCCATTTCTTTTGTGTTGCCTAATCACAAATAGTTCATCCGATTAAACTGTATGTTGTGTATCGCACACGCCTTCATCCGGCTGCCCGTTTCTTTTGTTCCTCCTCATTGCAAATAGTTAATCAAACTGAACTGTATGCCCTTCATCGCACACGCAACTAAAACCTGAACCATGTTTGATGCATCTGTCATCGCAAACGTTTTATACATTTCTGATGGTTTTCATACACCACCGTTTGCGATTATGGCATCGCACATAGTTTCTCGAAGGGTCTCTGATTGTAGTGTCGCGTTAGCAGCATCCTGAAGTAGTGAGTGTAAATCAGTTTTGAACCTTAGTTACACATGAATGTTGAAGCTTATATGGATGACATTGTGGTCAAGACTAAGGACATATCAACACTAATTCAAGACTTGGAAGAGACATTTGCCAACCTGAGCAAGATCAACCTCAAGTTAAACCCTGAGAAGTGTGTGTTTGGTGTCCCCTTCGGCAACTAGTTGGTTTCTTTGTGTCCCACCGGGGGATAGAAGCCAACCCTGACAAGATCCGGGCGATTGAGCAGATTCAAGCAGCCAGAACTGTCAAGGATGTGAGGCACCTGACTAGATGTGTTGCCGCGCTAATCTGGTTCATTTCCAAGTCTGCCAAGCCGGCCTTGCCCTTCTTTAAAATCTTGATAAAGGTGGGACCGATGAAGTGGACCCCGGAAGCAGTAGCAGCGTTGTGAGAACTAAAGACATACCTGTTCTCCGTACCTACCTTGGTCGCTCCTAAACCACAAGAGCCGTTGCTGCTATGCTTAGCAGCAATGAATCAAGTGGTTAGTACAGCGCTGGTGGCACAGAGAGAAACGGATGAAGAAGCAGTTGAAGCATCTATTCCTTCCGGGAGTAGGACCGAGTTGGTCACTGCAGGCTCAAGCACTTATCAAGAGAAAGAAGAGCAAGTTGGCGAAGGGAATTCCAAGATCCCGGTAAGGAAGAAATTGGTGCAGTGGCTAGTATACTTCGTCAGCTCCCTATTACAGGGGGCTAGGTCGAGGTATTTTGGAGTCCAAAAGTTCATCTTCGGCCTCGTTATGGCCTCGAGGAAGTTGCGCCACTAATTCCAAGTCCACGAGATCACGGTGGTCACTCGTTTTCCGCTGTAGCGTATAGCGAGGAACCCCGAAGCCACTGGCAGGACAGTCGAGTGGGCACTGGAGTTGTCAAGCTTCGGCCTAAGATATGAAAGCCCCTAGACCATTCCGAGCAGAGCATTGGCAGAATTCATTGCAGAATGGATGCCAACCCTAGACGAAGAAATTCCAGAGACAATGATCCCCGGCAAGGAAGCACCTCAAGAGTGGATCATGTATTTTGACGGTGCCTTCTCACTACAAGGCGATGGGGTTGGAGTGATCCTTGTTGCACCTACCGGAGAGCACCTCAAATACGTGGTTCAGATGCACTTCCCCGGGGAGAAAGCCACCGACAACACTGCCGAGTATGAGGGGCTCCTTGCCGGACTCAGGATCACGGTGGAGTTGGGGATTTGTAAATTGATTGTCTGTGGGGAGTCGCAGCTCGTGCTAAGGCAAGTAAGTAACGATTACCAGAGCCCATTGATGGAAGCATACGTAGAGCAAGTGAGAAAGCTGGAGGAGCGTTTCGACGGATTACAAATAGACCGGGTACCGCATGCGGAAAACACTATTGATGATCATCTGTTGAAATGCGATGCACAAAAGCTTCCTGTGGAACGAGGAACCTTTGTCCTCCACCTGACTCAACCATCCGTATCCCCTTCAATGATCGCCAGAAAAAAGGAGGAAGATAGACTCTTGCAAACATCTCTCGGCAGAGCTTCCTGAAGCCCCCGGTAGAGAGGTTGCCGGGAACGACCTTGCTTCACTTGCTCAGCAGCATCCTCCCACCAGGCCAACCATTCTGGTGGCCAAGGTAAGCGCTCCCTTGAACGAGGAAGTGTCGTTTGTCCTTGTTGTCGAGCCCGAGGCTTAAACTTGGGCCTGGCACATCGTCCACTACCTCCAAACAGGAGAACTTCCCAAAGAGCAAGAAGAAGCCGAAAGAGTAGCCCGAAGGGCCAGTATGTATCAATTTGTCGATGACACATTATACAGAAGGAGGCCCAATGGTGTGAAATTAAGGTGCATCTGCCGGGGCAGGAACTTTTGGCAGAAATACACAAAGGTGTGTGCGGCTCTCACATTGGATCAAGAGCCTTGGTAAAGAAAAGCTTTTCGGCAAGGTTTCTACTGGCCCAATGCCCTCCAAGATGTGATTGAGCTAGTCACTAAATGTGAAGCCTGCCAGTTCCACTCCAAGAACATTCATCAAGCAGCTCAAGCTCTCCAAACAACTCCTTTGTCCTGCCCTTCTCGGTCTAGGGGCTCAACATCTTGGGCTCCTTTCCTCGCTCGGTTGGGGGCTTTGACTTCTTGTTTGTTGCTATCGACAAGTTTACAAAGTGTCTAGAAGTGGAACCAGTGAGGAAGGTAACCGCACAATCAGCTATTAAGTTCTTGAAGGGATTGGTGTGCCGATTTGGAGTTCCCGCGAGGGTGATCACTATCAACGACACCCAGTTCACAAGCCACGCCTTCATGCAATATGTTCAAACCCTCGGAAGAAAGGTCTCATTTGCCTCCATTGCCCATCCCGAAGCAATGGAAAAGCTGAGAGGATGAAATATAAAGTGCTGCATGGACTCAAGACAAGAACTTCTGATAATCTACAAAAGTGCGGAAGGCACTGGATCGACGAGTTGCCGGTGGTTCTTTGGTCCCTCCGTACAACACCAAATCGAGCTACCGGCCAGACTCCCTTCTCCCTAGTCTATGCGGCAGAAGCAGTGATCCCCACAGAACTCATATACGCGTCACCTCGACTACTTGCCTATGATGAAGTAGCGCAGGAGAAGCACCGGCATGACGATACTGTGCTCCTCGAGGAGGATCGTCTCCGGGCTGCTATGCGTGCTGCACGCTACCAGCAAGCCTTGCGCCGCTATCATAGCCGGAAGGTTCACGCCCGGAGCCTTGAGGAAGGCAACCTTGTCCTTAGGCGTGTTCATTTCACCAAGGGTTCCAACAAGTTCACGTTGAAGTGGGAAGGCCCTTATCGAGGAGTACGAGTCAACAGACCTGGCGCAGTCCGTCTGGAGACTAAAGATGGCATTAGAGTGCACAACTCATGGAATATTGAGCATCTTCGCAAGTTCTACCTGTAAGGCGCGATTGTCGGGCTCAACCCCGACAGCCACCCTTTTGTACAAGCCTTGCCGATGCACATGTAACACTTTGTACAAAGCCAGGCGCAGACCCTGTGCAAAGATAATGAAGTGTTGGCTCCCTAAAAACAACTTGCATGCATGATTAGTCTAACTTGCCATGATCATGTAGAGAGGGTCATATGCGGCTCTGGTTTCCTTTTTTACTAACTACAGGGCCCTCTCGGCCGTGGACCCAGATCCCATAAAGGTGGTGTGGAAACGATCCGGCATGCCGATACTCTACAGATAATCAGATACGTTCTCTTTGAGATATCCAGAGTGTGCTTCTTTAAGGAAGGATACTTATGCATAGGGAAAACGTCGTCACCTTAGAAACATTTATGCTCCCACCTTTCGACTTGAAGTCTACTTCAGTCAAGGCGGTCGCAGTGGCATTTGGAAGAAAAGGGCTTGACGAGGGGCTGGTTCCTTCCCTCACTCCTAAGCCCACGAGGCTTGGCTTCACGGCAACAATGGGAAGGACCGGCAAGACAGCTTGTCGGGGAACCTTGTTTACATGAAAGTATAGAGGAGTCCCTCCTCTACATGGATGTAATACATCCAAAAGTACCCAGCAAACATGTTCTTTGCATTAATACAAGCAAAAACGAACCATACAAAGTACAAATATGTATCAAAGAGATTACATGTTTAAAACTAAAGTTTGGAAAAAGCCTACATGTTTTAGACTGAAAAAAGATAAGTGCCCCGTAATTCCTTTCTTGTCCCTCTCCTCCTATGAACTACAATGGGAAGTGAGGAGGGTGAAAGGAGCGCCTGGGTAGAAGCCCAGCCTGATCCCGTCAAGGCCAGAGGGACGCAACCTGATAAGATTGGGAGGGCACGGGCAAAGGTGATGGATGGAGGGAGCATCTAGGCAATGCCCAGGTCACCTCCGCCAGGACCAGAGCAGCATGGGAACCGGCAGGGAAGACGAAGCCGGATTCCATGGGAAAGGCCTACCGGGCCAGCTGGAAGACCGCTGGAGGAGGCGGAAACATCCACACCCAACTCCCCTGCAAATTGCTCTTCTAGGGAAGAAGACCCAGGTGCAGATGATGGTGCTGCCGGCCAGGGGCGGAGACAGGGGGCGAGCAGGGGCTAGACACCCCCAATCGCTCGCCCCCCTTGAAAATTTCTTGTATACGCAGTGTATTACTTTGCTAATGGCCTAGTAATAATCTGATTATTTATGGCCCAGCTGATTTATCCTATAATTTGTACACATCAAATAAGCCAAGTAGCCCATGTATGATCATGGCCTGACTCATGCGTGTAATTGTTTTGCTAGTTGAGGCCAGGTCCTGGTCTTAATGCTATTGATCAGATCAATCAATTGATCATCTCTACATTCTACGTGCGCCTGACTATAGATGGCGGCCGTCGCCACCGTCGCTCACCATGACGCTATATAGCTAGGCACCGGGAGGCCAGCCTATGGATACAAGCAGGTAGTAGACTAGTTGTATATATCAATAATACTGGCTATTGGCAGTAACTTCTTTTTCCGAATCCAAACCTTAGTCTGATTGTTAGTTTTTCAGATTTGATTTCGGGATCGATCGCGCTAGGGTGCTGCCGCGTTGCAATCAGCCACATAAGGAAGATCCGCACTTCTATTCTTGTGTCTCCTTCAACTGTCATCACCGGCTCATCCAAGTGAAGCAGTTGTTGCTTCTCGTTCAGTATCAAATCCTATACTATTCAATTCCACAATTCATATTGTCATAGCAAGACCAAATCTGAAGGTATATCCAACATACAACTAGACTATGCCAATTAATAGGTAATGTTATTGTTACATTGCTTACTATAATTTATAAAGTTATATCTAGAGTTATATTTATACTAATAAAAGTGTCATTTTCTTTTGAATTATGAAATATATGTCATTGCAATTTGATCCTGATGATATATCTAAAAGACATCAGTAATCACCTTTTATATATGTTTTATATATGATTGCTTGCTATTGGCCTCTTCGCCCCCCTCATACTCAAATCCTAGCTCCGCCCCTGCTGCCGGCCCCTGGCTGATGGTGCTGGTGCATCCAGTGTTCAGCTTGAGTCCGTGCTAAAGCCTTTGTGCTTCATGCCCGAAGAGTCGCTCTAGTCGTCCTCCTCGCCGGTGTCCTCCTCGTCGTTGCCGCTCGAGGAAGAGCTTTCGTCATCAGTCGAGCTCTCCACGCAGCACCCTAAGCGAGCACCCGAACGCCCAAAGACCTTGATGGAGAGTATGGCGGCGTCCATTAACTTTAAGTGAAGAATGTTCCCTGCCGCCAAGCTATGGCCACTAGCAAAAAAAATCCAGCCGCCTCGGAGAAACATGACATGAGGGGCAGGGACCTCTACGCCCACTTGCATGCTCCCATTGCAACAACCTCTCATGTGTAGTCTCAACCCCGACGACTGTTCTACCTCCATCACCCTTGCGAAAGGAGTTTGATGTAGGGTGAACCCTAAGATGGAGATCTTTCACGAAATGGATGGGAAATCCCTCAAGATCAAGAAGAACACAAGGAGAAGAACAAGAACAAACACTCAAATTGACTAGATCCAATCACACATATGCTAGATCCACATACATATAAGGTCACAAAGATCCAAGGACAACAAAAGGAAGATACATGGTAACTAGTTCATCCAATCCTATGAGGAAAGAGGTCTTGAATCCTTGGAGGATCTTCCCTAGATGGGGTCTTGAATCCACTAGGGATCTTCTCCAATGGAGGTCTTGATCTCCATGGGACAGGTCTCTCTCTCACACAAGAGGATGAAGAACAAGGAGCTAAGCCCTAGTGTAATTGTAATCTTAGCTATCTCTAAATGGAGGATGGGAAGGAGTATATATAGTCCTAGGAAAAGAGAGGGGTGAAATGGTAACACAAGGGCCAAGCCCGCAGCAACACTCAGGGGGCCCCGTGCGCACGGGGTAAGTGGAGCCCGTGCGCACAGGAACTCGAGAGACCTGATGCGCGAGCCCGTGCGCACGGGCTGATACGGAGTACGGACATCACGATGTCAAGAGTTCCATTGCTAAGAGACACGCCCAACCTCTACTTCAAGCATACTAAGGTGAACTCCATCCTTAATGCGTGTCTCCTTTGTCTCCTCGAGGATGGTATACTACTTGACACCTCTCTCGAATGCATACATAGATGTGAGTGGAGCTACACATTCATCGAGGAGGAGTCCAAGCTAAAGAGAACACCTACACCATCCAAGAGGGAAGCCTGGAAGCAGAGAAGGAAGCACCAAGAAGAAGGCAACAGCTCCCAGGCGACCCCGTGTGCACGGGCCCCTCCGACCCCGTGCCCACGGGCCTCCAAGGCTGGCGGTCCTGAAGACCACGTGCGCATCGGCGTGTACCGTGCCCACGGGACCCCGTGTCCACGGGCCTCACTGACCCCGTGCGCACGTGCTCATGCGTCAAGTCTCTGGAGACCCCGTGCGCATGGGCTCCACTTACCCCGTGCGCACGGGGCCACCTGCGTGTGGTTGTTGGGCTTTGCCCTTGTATCCCCATTTCGTCCCTCCTTACCCCTTCATGCCTTGGACCTATATATACTCCTCTCCCTCATCCATTAAAACTTAGCTAAGGATAGATCTAAACACTAGAGCCTAGCACATGTACCTCCCCTTGTGGGATTCCTCTTCTTGAGAGAGAGAGAGAGAGAGGACACTCCATTGGAGTTCCAGGCCTCTATTGGAGAAGGATCCATAGGATCATCAAGACCTCATCTCCTTTGGATTTGGGATGAACTCTACCTTGTGTCTTTCGCTTTGTTGTTCTTGTACCTTGTGAATCTATGTGTTTGTGAGTCTAGTGGATGTCTGATTGGACTTGTTCTTGAGTGTTCCTCTTGTTTTCCCCCTTTGTTCTTCTTGTTCTTGAGGGATTCCCCTTCAACTCGTGAAAGTTCTTCCCATAGGGTTCCACCCTACATTATCTTGGTATCTAGAGCCTTCTTTTCTCACGAAATTGGAGTCCCCCTCCTTGTTTTGGAGCCTAATTTTGCTTGTTCTTGTCCAATTTAAAAAATCCCCACAAAAAGAGCCATACCAATTTTTTTTTGTGATTTGAAGTTTTTGTGAGTTCTTGTACCATGCATCAAATTTCATTGAGAATTGTGTGTCTGGTGCTAAATCACACATGCACATACACATCATGATGGATGATGTGTACATTTTCCACGCACACACTTTCTTTGGGTTGTGTCCCTTTTGTGTAGGTACTCATGCATACTCGTCAACCTTGCAAGAGCACGAGCTGATGAAAAGAGCTCTAGAGAGCAACGATGACTTGGGATTCCGTGGATTGTCTTTCAAACCGTTTCCTCGGTGCAAAGACTACGCGCAATTCTTCTACATGACCCTCACATGGTTATGGCTTCTTGTCCATTATATATCATATGCCCATATTTCCATTTTCACTTTGCATGATATGCTTATACCGATGCCATTGCAATGCATTTGTGACCCATGCTTTGCATTACACATGATTCATGATTCTAGAACTTATATTTGTATTTGCAAACTTGTTGGATATATTGCTTGTTATTGCCATGTTTGCTTTGTGTCCCATGCCTATGATGATATTGATACTTGCCCTATTACTTGTCTTGCTTGCGATATGTCATGTGCATTGCATATGCCTATTGTTTGCCCACATGACATGATTGCCATGATTTCCTCTAGCGTGGTGCATCTTCACGCCACTAGTTCGCATGACATATTTGATATGCTTGCCTTGATTATTGCATCACCGATGAATCATACTTGTTCATTTCATGCGGTTGATGGCACATATTACAATGCTTTGCACATGATTTGTAGTCCATGTTGTCATATGTATCCATATGTTGCATCTGTCATGTTAGATGATTTACCAAGTATTGAGTGCAACAATGCTTTTCGTCTTGCGAATGAGATTGCCCCCGTAGCTTTCTCACACTTATTCAAAGATTTTTACATATTTCTTATGAAGCATGTTTGCCTTCCATCTTTGAACCATATACCTAATGCCATGAATACTGCCATTGTTGCATCATATTATTCATGCACTTTTGGTACTAATGGTTATGTGCAAGAGAAGAGAACCATGATGATGGATGATATGTTTTATCTACCATGCACATACGTTCTTTGCTTTGTTTTGTGCATGTGTAGGATGCTTCGACTACATATCAACCTCTACTTCACGTGAGTTGGCAATTCGAGCTCTTGAGATCAAGCCTCATACTTTCTACCACGACTCGCTTCTACAACAAATTTGCTTGCGCTTCGGCATTGTGAAGGATACCCAAGGACAAGCCTTCAAGGTGACATCTTTCTTGAGCATGGATATTGCGGATCATACTACTTGTGTTGCTTGCACCATGAGACTTATTGGCCATCTTGAACCACTTGATAGCGCACATGTTAGAGATCTTGCTTCTACTTGCCATTTTCACATTTCCATGCTTCATGATATACATGCCTTGTGTGTTGCGTCCAACTTGTTGCCTACTTGCTCGTATCACATGCTTGGTTGCACCAATGTCATCGCTTCACATATGCCATGTCCCTTTGCTTGTCACATGCTTGACTTATTTGCCTCACACATGTTGAATAATTGCTCTTTCTATTGTGTTGAGTGTCACACTATTTTCACTACACCCTATACACATTATGCTTGGATTGTCTTGCACTTGCCTCATGTGATTAGACACTTCATTTTATTTGGTGCTGTGAATGATTCATATGTGTATCATAGACCTTTCGTTGAGTGCTTTGTGCATGTTTTCTATGACCATGAGGTAGATGCTTGTTCACTTCTGAAACATATTTGCATCTCTATCTCACACTTGAATGCTTGTTTCCATGATGTACTTGATTGGGCTCAACCTATATGTTTAATTGCCATGCCACACTTCTTTGTTGCACCATATGCTATGCTTGATGACAACATTTGTTGGGTGAATCACCTATTGAATGCTGGGTTTTGCTCTAATGCCAACCACATTTGTTTTTCCAAGTGCTTGCTATCTTTTCTCCTTTTGAAGGAATTACAAGACGGTGCGACATTGGAGAGTGCCAATTTCGAACTTCAAGATGATGAACGCTTGGTGATAATCAACTTATACACGGCGATGACATCTCTTTCCCATGGTGATTTGGATTTTGATTCGAGGTCAGATATTTCCCAAGGGAGAGGGGATGATACGGAGTATCCTACGGATATCACCATGTCAAGAGTTCCATTGCTAAGAGACACGCCCAACCTCTACTTCAAGCATACTAAGGTGAACTCCATCCTTAATGCACGTCTCCTTAGTCTCTTCGAGGATGGTATACTACTTGACCTCTCTCTGGAATGCATACATAGATGTGAGCGGAGCTAGACATTCATCGAGGAGGAGTCCAAGCTGAAGAGAACATCTACACCATCCAGGAGGGAAGCCTGGACGCGGAGAAGGAAGCGCAAGGAAGAAGGCAGGAGTTCCCAGGCGACCCCGTGTGCACGGGCCCCTCCGACCCCGTGCCCACGGGCCTCCCAGGCTGGCGGTCCTGAAGACCCCGTGCACACGGGCGTGTACCGTGCCCACGGGACCCTCGTGTCCCCTAACGGACCCCGTGCGCACGGGCTCATGCATCAGGTCTCTGGAGACCTCGTGCGCACGGGCTTCACTTTCCTCGTGCGCACGAGGCCACCTGCGTGTGGCTGTTGGGATTTGCCCTTGTATCCCCATTTCGTCCCTCCTTACCCCTTCATGCCTTGAACCTATATATACTCCTCTCCCTCATCCATTTAGACATAGCTAAGGATATATTTAAACACTATAGCCTAGCTCATGTACCTCCCTTGTGGGATTCCTCTTCTTGAGAGAGAGAGAGAGGACACTCCATTGGAGTTCAAGGCCTCTATTGGAGAAGGATCCATAGGATCATCAACACCTCATATCCTTTGGATTTAGGATGAACTCTACCTTGTATCTTTCCCTTTGTTGTTCTTGTACCTTGTGAATCTATGTGTTTGTGAGTCTAGTGGATGTGTGATTGGACTTGTTCTTGAGTGTTCCTCTTGTTTTCTCCCTTGTGTTCTTCTTGTTCTTGAGGGATTCCCCTCCAATTCGTGAAATATCTTCCCATAGGGTTCCACCCTACATCATCTTGGTATCTAGAGCCTTGGTTTCTCATGAAATTGGGGCCCCCTCCTTGTTTTGTAGCCTAATTTTGCTTGTTCTTGTCCAATTTTTAAAATCCCCACAAAAAGAGCCATACCAATTTTTTTGTGATTTGAAGTTTTTTTGAGTTTTTGTTGATTTTGATCCATGGATCTGATGTTTAGCAAGTGCATCTAGCTTTCCTCCATCCCCCACACAATCCCCACCACCAAATCCGTCAATTTTGATCGAAATCGCAAAAATTTCCGCCTACCCCGTGCCCACAGGCTCCCCACCCCGTGCCCACGGCCCCCTGTGAAGTCCCAGCTAACCCCGTGCCCTCGGTATGTGTACCGTGCGCATGGGACCCCGTGTCCACGGGCCCTAAACCCCGTGCACACGACCCCCCTACAGCAGCCACAAGCGTTTCGCCGTTTCGGCCGTAACTTTCACCTCCGAACTCTGATTTGGGTGTTGTTTGGCTCGTTGAAAAGCTAGCGACATGCCCGAGCTGCTCATCTTGGTCTTACCACCATTTGACTCAATAAAATTTTATGCATTTTTGCATCTTTAGCATAGCCCATACACCATATCTTCCGCATAACCACCATAGCTTTCTGCAAACTAACCCATTTTGGTTCCCTTTGCACTAGTGGTTGTTTGAGTTGTGATTTGAGTCTCCTAAGGTGTTTCGGCTACTTAGGGACGGTTACATCATCATTCACCACCGGCGAGCTGTATCGTTCCATCGACTACATCCACCATGAGCTTCGACGTCGACGACGACCATCCATCCTTTGAGATCATCTTCACCGAAAGAAAGGTCGGTTACCTCCGCCATCATGAAAGGTTAATTGTGACAAAGGTATCCATTTCGTCATATACTTCTCCTTCCTTGCCATTTCATCTTAATATCCCCACCATCTTTGTGAATACCTTCATACCTATTGAAACTAGCTATCCGAGTATTGTCGGGCTTCGCGAAAACTTGTGCACCATAGTGATACGATATCATACTATTGCAACATTTGCTCCATCATCGTGGTGTCATATTGTTGCATGATTGGATATATCATATAGTGCAATTGCTTGCTGCCATTCATATCTTGTGATACTTGTCCCATATGTTTGGTTGAGGCTCAATAAGAAAAGTGGAAAGGAAGAGAAGAGCGAAAACAAACGCTTCTAAGCAAGAAAAGAAAGATCATAAGCTTATAAGCAAAAGAGAGTTGAGCATGAAAAGAGATACTTGTGCATGAGGATACATGGAATAGGGAACATTTAGCTTGCATACATATATGTTGGTGCCAAGTGGTGAATCGTGACCAAGTGTGCAATCAAGCTAGTGTCTCTCCTAGTGTTTGTGCAACACGAGCTTAGTCTTCGTTAGGCAATTTTGTATTGCTCATCCCTATAGTTGCACAAGCCCCATTATCCCACCGTGTGTGTTTCCTTATTTCCCTCCTCTATATTTGTGATCACTTGCTTTGCATTTTGAGTCCTTTGGCTTGATTTCAACATTTACAATATATTGGACTTCAATTTGCATGAAATTTGTGCCACTTGTCCTAACCAAGCCACTCGATAAGCTTTACTTTGTAGGTGTGAGTGAACAAGTCCTGTACCAATTCCACTATTCTTTCATTTCACATTGAGTCAAACGAGATACATTCTCAACTTTGGGAAACGATAGCTTGGTATTGTTTATCTCATTTCCTACTCACCTTTGCTTGAGTGTTGTGATGGATAGGCAAAGCACATCATCTCTGGTCTACAACCCCGACGACGAGTTCGATGCCATGAAGAACCTCATCGATGCCAAGATGTACAAGCACATGGAGGAGCTTAAGGTCCTCATCAACAACCGCAAGTGGTCTTCTTCATCTTCGAGAAGATGCTCAAGTGCAAAGACTCCCGAGCTACAATCTCCGGCAAGAACACCCTGGCATCGACACCGACAAGACCAGGCCGCTCAAGATCATCAAGGGTGTGCCACAAGATCGGAAGAACAAGCTTCCAGACGCGTGTTGGCTTCTCTGCCAACCCCGTGCACACGGGCCTTCGACCCCCGTGCACACGGGACCCCGTGCACACGGCCTCCTGCAACCCCGTGCGCACGGACCACACAGAGCCGCGACATCATCCCCGAGAAGACGGCTTCTTCAAAAACTTTGGCATCTTCGCCATGTGACTTCAAGGCATCTTCGCCTTTGGATGTACAACATCTTAGCCTACACCACGAGCTCAAGTCCGCGACTTCCACGAGCTACTACGATATCGACACTGCCTACGAGATTCCATTCTTTGGGACTCATGAACCCAAAGAGTACCTCGAGTGGGAGCACAAGATGGATCACTACCTCAAGTTACACCAAGTACCCTCTGACGATCAAGTGAAGTGTGCCACAAGTACCTTCCACGACTACGCATCGACATGGTGGCTTCATAGACCTACGACAAGCTTCACCATGACGTGGCCCAAGATGAAGAAAGCGATGAGGTGAGAATTTGTGTCTTCCACCTACACGGAACATCTACAACGCCACTTGGAGAAGACCATGCAAGGATCCAAGTCCCTAGATGAGTATTTCAAGGACATGAATAAAGCGTTGCGATGAGCTGGCGTGGAAAACCCCATTTGGATGAAGTTCTACTTCTTGATGGGATTGAACAACGACATCGTCGAGACTATCTTCAACAACAACTACGAGTCCCTCGACAACATGTACATTGGTGCTCTCAAGGCGCAACAAGAACTCATGAAGGCCAATTCTACTCAACCCCAAGCATCCTTCGCGACGACCATGCTCCAAGACGGCACGCATGAGGCTAGTACCATCGAGATGATCGAGCATGGGATTTTCCCTTCGGTCATGGGCGAGAGTGATGATGTGACATATTCGGCCTTCATCCACGATGACGACTACGAGAAGGTTGAGCATGGGATTTTCCCTTTGACCAAGGAGGCGTATGGTGATGAGTTGAAAGACTTATGCCACCATATTGACAGTGAGAGTGAGATCACCACTAGCCCCATATATGGATGAGTTGCCCCATTTCTCATGTGAGGAGAGCCACCACCACCACCACCACTTGAGTGAGATGCATGACTCCACCATATGTGACATTGAGTGTACCTACCTTGAGGGAGGGAGTGAGCCACGACCACATAGAAAGAGTGAGATAGTTGATAGGTCTTGTGAGGACAATTTAAACTCTAACAACTTGACTACTACCTCTACTGTGTCTTCTCATTTGGTGCTAGGTCCAATATAGGATGACGCCCCGATCCTCGACGACTTCGTCCTTCCTTTGGACAAGACGATGGCCATGGTGGAATATGATGCAACCCCCACATGGTTCCATCAAGATGACGATGATGACCTCGACTTGGTATTTGCCACCTCACCTACACCACATGAGTGGAATGAGAAAGGTAACATAGGTGAAGGTGATGCTCTAGTCCCACTAGTGGACGTTCTTGACATTGATTCCTTGCATGATGTTGATCCACCTATTGCCGTACTTCATGCTAGTTCGACTACCTCATGTGATGCATTACCCATTTATGATGAGTATGATGATTGCCATGTGGAGTCTATTAGTTGTGATGCCATGTTGCATACGATCTCTTGTGATAATTCTTTAGGTCACATCATATTTGATAATACACTTGACTTGTCATATGCTATGCATGAGATCAATAATGTGTCATATTTGCAATCTCATCATAGTAACTACGCATGTGACATTAAAATAAATCCAATTTGTTCATATGGCATAGATGACAAACCCATGGTTATTGGCATTTGTTTTTCTTATGATGATATTGGCATGCTCCCTTTGCATCAATTTTATCTTATGCCATGCCATGAACCCCTAGCTTCGGATATGCATTGTTTTGGATGTTATTCCACTTCTCCATATTATGCTTCCACTATTTCTCATGAGGAGACCCCCATAGTTTCCTCATACATTTTATGAGATTTTGATCCATCCCATCCTTTGCATGATCCTAATATTTGTGTGCACAATATGCTCCCCGTGAAAATAAATGCTATTGTTGTGCCACACACTTACTATAATTTGTGTCCCCATCGTGTTATATATAATGACTATTCTTTCATAATGGATGACATGTTCTTGTACCATGCATCAAATCTATTTGAGCATTGCGTGACTTGTGCTAACTCACACGTGCACATACAAATCATGATGGATGATGTGTAAATTTACCACGCACACACTTTCTTTGGGTTGTGTCCCTTTTGTGTAGGTACCCATACATACTCGTCAACCTCGCAAGAGCACGAGTTGATGAAAAGAGCTCTAGAGAGCAATGATGACTTGGAATTCCATGGATTGTCTTTCCAACCGTTTCCTCCGCGCAAAGACTACGCACAATTCTTCTACATGACCCTCACCTGGTTATGGCTTCTTCTCCATTATATATCATTTGCTCATATTTCCATGTTCACTTTGCATGATATGCTTATCCCAATGCCTTTGCCATGCATTTGTGACCCATGCTTTGCATTACACATGATCCATGATTGTAGTACTTATATGTGTATTTGCAAACTTGGTGGAGATATTGCTTGTTATTGCCATGTTTGCTTTGTGTCCCATGCCTATGTTGATACTGATGCTTGCCCTATTACTTGTCTTTCTTATGATATGTCATGTGCATTGCTTATGCCTATTGTTTGCCCACATGACATGATTGCCATGATTTTCTCTAGCATGTTGCATCTTCGCGCCACTAGTTTGCATGACATATTTTCTATGCTTGCCTTGATTGTTGCATCACCGATGACTCATACTTGTTCATTTCATGTGGTTGATGGCACATATTACCATGCTTTGCACATGATTGCTAGTCCATGTTGTCATATGTCTCCATATGTTGCATCAATCATGTTAGATGATTTACCATGTATTGAGTGCAACAATTCTTTTCGTCTTGCGAATGAGATTGCCTCCATAGCTTTCTCACACATATTCAGAGATTTTGACATATTTCTTGTGAAGCATGTTTGCCTTCCTTCTTTGCACCATATGCCTAGTGCCATGAATATTGCCATTGTTGCATCATATTTTTCATGCACTTTTGGTACTAATGGTTATGTGCAAGAGAAGAGAACCATGATGATGGATGATGTGTTTTATCTACCATGCACATACGTTCTTTGCTTTGTTTGGTGCAAGTGTAGGATGCTTTGACTACATGTCAACCTCTACTTCACGTGAGTTGACAATTCGAGCTGTTGAGAGCTAGCCTCATACTTTCTACCACGACTCGCTTCTACAACAAATTTGCTTGCGCTTCGGCATTGTGAAGGATAGCCAAGGACAAGCCTTAAAGGTGACATCTTTCTTAAGCATGGATATTGCGGATCATACTACTTGTGTTGCTTGCACCATGAGACTTATTGGCCATCTTGAACCACTGGATAGCGCACATGTTCGAGATCTTGCTTCTACTTGCCATTTTCACATTTCCATGCCTCATGATATACATGCCTTGTGTGTTGCGTCCAACTTGTTGCCTACTTGCTCATATCACATGCTTGGTTGCACCAATGTCATCGCTTCACATATGCCATGTCCCTTTGCTTGTCACATGCTTGACTGATTTGCCTCACACATGTTGAATAATTTCTCTTACTATTGTGTTGAGTGTCACACTATTTCACTACACCCTATGCACATTATGCTTGGATTGTCTTGCACTGGCCTCATGTGTTTAGACACTTCATTTTATTTGGTGCTGTGAATGATTCCTATGCGTATCATAGACCTTTCATTGAGTGCTTTGTGCATGTGTTCTATGACCATGAGGTAGATGCTTGTTCACTTGTGAAACATATTTGCATCTCTATCTCACACTTGCATGCTTGTTTCCATGATGTACTTGATTGGGCTCAACCTATATGTTTAACTGCCATGCTCCACTTCTTTGTCACACCATATTCTATGCTTGATGACAACACTTGTTGGGTGAATCACCTATTGAATGCTGGGTTTTTCTCTAATGCCAACAACATTTGTTTTTCCAAGTGCTTGTTATCTTTGCTCCTTTTGAAGGAATTACAAGACGGTGCGACATTGGAGAGTGCCCATTTCGAACTTCAAGTTGATGAACGCTTGGTGATCGTCAACTTATACACGACGACGACATCTCTTTCCCATGGTGATTTGGATTTCGATCCGAGGTCGGATCTTTCCCAAGGGGGAGGGGATGATACGGAGTATCCTACGAACATCGCCATGTCAAGAGTTCCATTGCGAAGAGACACGCCAAACCTCTACTTCAAGCATACTAAGGTGAACTCCATCCTTAATGCATGTCTCCTTAGTCTCTTCGAGGGTGGTATACTACTTGACCCCTCTCTCGAATGCATACATAGATGTGAGCGGAGCTACACATTCATTGAGGAGAAGTCCAAGCTGAAGAGAACATCTACACCATCCAGGAGGGAAGCCTGGAAGCGGAGAAGGAAGCGCCAAGAAGAAGGCAGCAACTCCCAGGCGACCCCGTGTGCACGTGCCCCTCCGACCCTGTGCCCATGGGCCTCCCAGGCTGGCGGTCTTGAAGACCCCATGCACACGGGCGTGTACCGTGCCCATGGGACCCCGTGTCCATGGGCTTCACGAACCCCGTGCGCACGGGCTCATGCATCAGGTCTTTGGAGACCCCGTGCGCACGGGCTCCAGTTACCCCATGCACACGGGGCCACCTGCGTGTGGCCGTTGGGATTTGCCCTTGTATCCCCATTTCGTCCCTCCTTACCCCTTCATGCCTTGGACCTATATATACTCCTCTCCCTCATCCATTTACACTTAGCTAAGGATAGATCTAAACACTAGAGCTTAGCTCATGTACCTACCCTTGTGGAATTCCTCTTCTTGAGAGAGAGAGAGGACACTCCATTGGAGTTCAAGTCCTCCATTGGAGAAGGATCCATAGGATCATCAAGACCTCATCTCCTTTGGATGTGGGATGAACACTACCTTGTATCTTTCCCTTTGTTGTTCTTGTACCTTGTGAATCTATGTGTTTGTGAGTATAGTGGATGTGTGATTGGACTTCTTCTTGAGTGTTCCTCTTGTTATCCCCCTTGTGTTCTTCTTGTTCTTGAGGGATTCCCCTCCAATTCGTGAAATATCTTCCCATAGGGTTCCACCCTACATCACGGGGTCCATGAGGCCCATGGGCACGGGCGTCCCATGGGCACGGTACAGGCCCGTGCGCACGGGGGTCTTCAGGACCACCTGCCTGGGAGGCATGTGGGCCCGGGGTCGAAGGGGCCCGTGCGCACGGGGTCGCCTAGGCAGCAGCTCTTCTTCCAGCTGCTGCCCTCCGTCTTCCTCGTGGTCTTCTCGTCCTTCTCCTTGGACTTGGTGATGCTCCCTAGATTCTTGGTGATGGTCGCCCTTGTACCTAGTTGTGCACAATGTTCGTGATGAGGTAGCGACCATGTCCAATGGATATACATGTCAAACTTGAAGAGGAGCGGGTTCACCTTAGGTCTACTTGGTGCATGAGGTGCTATGACGGTGTACATGGAGATAGCCATAGGATACACTGTATCATCTCCTCCCCCTTGGGAAAGATCCGTCCTTGGATCGTGAACCATATCGCCATGTACACGGTAGGCATGGTTGGACTTGTAGTTGGACGAGGTGTATGTCACGCCGCGAGCAAAGTACGCCAAGATGTCGTCGGAATGGTAGACATGCAAAAGGAGCAAACACAAGGGACACTTGGAAATACGATGGTTAGCGGACGGAAGGTGTCCATCATTTAAGCATGAGTCCATCCAATGAAATTGGTAGTGGCAATGAGCATGAATTGTAGCAAAAAGAAAGAACATGGCATATAATGCATTAATGTGATCAAGCTCATTGTGCAAGAAGTGGTAAATTCTACCATTACGCAAGATGTCATAGATGGAAGTTATATCAACAACATGAACATGGCAAGAGGTGCTCAAGATTATGATGTTTTCATGCAATTGATAGTAGGCAAGATGATCATGATGTATGAAGATGCCATCATGAAAGAGCACAACAAATTTGATAAGGAAGTGCACAAGCTCAGATATCATGGATGACATGGGAATACAAGATGCAACAAGCCAATCATAATGCAACTCATTCCATGCATAAGGTGCAAATTTGTCATGGGTAGTGTTGTACCATTGTTCGATGTCGTGCCAAGAGTGGTAGACTGGAGGTGCATCCACGAAATCCAAGCATATGTGAGGATGGCTCACAAGGAAGGAATGCACCTTTATGAGTATGTCGAAAATTTTGTTGTCGCGCAATGTGTATGCCTTCACATGCCCAAGATTCCTCGTGATGGTACCGCCTTTTGAATCCTTCAAAATGAAAGAACATGACAATCACTCGGAAAAACAAATGAGGTTAGTGAAGATGCAAAACTTATCATTTGTGTGCTAATATACCCAACAAGTGAATGTTTCATGCTCGTCATAAGAAAGGACAAGGGAATGTGGCATTGTATGGAAGCATATGATGCAATGACAACCAAAGGCATTAGGCTGAAACAAGCAAGCATGGATCACAAGTAAGGTGTCCAAGTCTCCGAGATCAACAAGTATAGCATGGTTGCACTCACAACAAGTGAATAAGAGAGATGCAACTATTGGAGACAAGTGACAATGATCAAGATATATCATGAGAAATGCATGAACATATATGTCATCAACCCAAGAAAGCAAGTAAGAGTAGAACATGGGTGATGCAACATAGCAAGCAATCATAGTGATGAAGTTAAGAAAGCTAGTAGTGCAAAGATGCAACGTACGAGAAGGAATCATGGCAAGCATGTCATGTGATGAAATAATAGGCATAGGCATGAATAATGCACAAGGCATAGTACACGCATGAAAGCAAGCTATGGGCAAGGTCTCATCATTGTGGTGGCGAGAAGTCATAAGTAAATAGAAATTGATTATCATGACTCTCCCAACACAACAATTAAGAATAGCACGGGGCACAATATAAACATGGCAATAGCAACAAGTATCTCCACCAAGCATGCAAATACACATAATAGTAGTAGAATGATGAATCATGAGCAAATGCAAGCAAGGGTTACAATTGCATGGCAAAGTCATGGCAAGAGGCATAACATGCAAAGTGAACATGATAGAATGGGCATAAGATGACAAGTAGTAAATAGCCCATAGGCATGTGAGAGCCAAGTAAAAGAGATGCACGTAGAGGTTGCGCGAAGATAACGGTGGTAGGGACAATCCACGGGATCCCAAATCGCCGTTGCTCTCAAGAGCTCGTTCTGTCAACTCATGGGATTGTGAGGTTGACAAGTATTGGTGAGTACCTACACAAAACAAAGATAAAGGAAAAATCGTGTGTGCGTGGTATATGTACACATCATCCATCATGTTGTGCACGTGCATGTGCTGGTTAGCAAATAATAGCCAATTCTCAAATAAATGAGATGTGTGATATAGAAACATGTCATCCATCATGAATGAATAGTTGTTATGTATAACACGATGGGGATGCAAATTGAGCATACCATTATATGGCACATCAATAGCATTTTCATTCACGGGGAGCATATGGTGCACACAATCATGGGAAACATGCAATGGATGGGATGGCTCAAAATGTCCTAAAGTGTATGAGAAAACTATGGGGGTCTACTCATGAGTGCTATTGAAAGCATCATATGGAGAAAATGGGCAACATCCAAAACAAAGCATATGTGGTTCTATGTCATCACGACATGGAATATGAGATAAATGATGCAAAGGAAGCATGTCAATATCATCACAAGAAAAAAATGCCAATAACCATGGGCTTGTCATCTATGCCATAAGTGCAAATTGGGTTTATCTTAACGGCATATGCATAGTTACTACGATGAGATTGCAAATATGACATACTAGTGATGTCATGTATAGCATATGACAAGTCTAAAGGATTATCAAACGTGATGTGACCAATAGAATTTTCACATGATATCATATGGAGCATAGCATCACAACTAGGCAACTCAACATGCTCATCATCATATTCATCATAAATAGGAAAGTCAAGACATGAGGAAGTTGCACTAGCATGAAGCATGGTAATAGGTGTGTCATCATCATGCAAGCAATCATTGGTGAAATAGTCTGCTAGTAGGACAAGAGATGAACCGTCACCTATGTTACCTTTGGAATTCCACTCGTGTGGTGTAGGTGAGGTGTCAAAGATTGAAGCTTGATCATCTTCATCTTGATGGAACCATGTGGGGGGGTGCATCCTCGTCCACCATGGCCATCGTCGTCTCCATTGGGGGTATCGACTCGTCGAAGATAGGCATGTCGTCATGTAGGAGACCTAGCACCAAGGAAGAAAACACACTCAGAGTAGAGGTTAAGTCGTAAGAAATCATAGTGGCCTCACGTGCCGTCTCAACTATCTCACTCACTAAGTGTTGTGGCTCACTCACTCCCGGTAGTATGCTCTCACTCATATGGTCGGTGGAGTCACTCAAGTGGCTCTCAACCTCACATAGGATGTGTGGCATGATCTCACGTGTGTGGCCAGTGGTGGTCACGCTCATCCTCTCATAGGAAATGCACTCAATGTCACATAAGGTGGAGTCACTCATGTCACTCATGTGGTGGTGGCTCTCCTCACATGGCAATTGGGTCATCTCATCATATATGGGTGTCAGAGAGGAGTAGGTGCAAATGTCTCCAAACTCAACTCCAATCGCCTCCTCATCCATAACGCCTCTGAAGATGAATGCCGTAGGAAGTGGCAAATCATCGCTCTCCTCCGAGACCAAAGATAAGGTCTCATGTGCGCTCTCGTAGCTTGACTCGAAGTAGGAGTCATATAGGGGCGCCGTCTTCATGTTGTTGAAGAGGTTCATGCTCGTCGCCTTGGTCGAAGGGGATGGTCCATGCTCGACCATCATGCTTGAGGGGCTTCCGAAGATGGAAGTGTCACCCTCGCTCGTAGGTGGTCGCCTTGTTGTAGAAGATGTCGATGTAGACGAACTCATGGGAAGTAGGCGTAGAGGCCGTACATCCGAAGGTGAAGATGCCTTGAGAACACTTGGCGAAGATGCCGAAGTGGAGGTTGTAGCCGTAGCTTCTTCTTGGTTATGCTTGTCTCGCGGTTTTCTCTTATGCTCATGAAGCTTGGCCTTGGCGTGAAGTAGAGGTCATTCGGACTTGTCGGCTTGCGCATGTCAAGCATCTTCATGATGATGGTGATCACGATGGTCGCCATGGAGATGTGGACGTGGACGACTTGCACTTGCATCATTTGCTCGCTTCGAAGATTTGCAACTTGAGCGTCGCCGCCTAGAAGATGACGAAGGGGAAGAAGACTTGGAGTCGGCCACCATGACTAGTAGTTTATCCATGTGTTTGTCCAACTTGGTGTCGATGCAGTCCTTTTTCCTTGCTTCGATTTGGCGAATTTCGATGGCGAGTCCCTCAGTGCCTTGTATTGCTTATTGTAGTCCGAAGAGTGGAGTTTTGGTGATGTAGTTGTTCGCGCCGTCATTGTCGAAGACCGGAGATGAAATGCTTTGCCTATCCATCACAAGACTCGAGCAAATGTGAGTGGAAGAAAGGAAAGAACTAGACCAATGTACCTTATCCAATGTTGAAGATGGATCAATGATCACTCAATAATGTATTATGGAAATAGCACAATTGGTAGCGGATCTTGTCAATTCTCACACTTACACAAGGAAAGCTTTTGGTGGAGCTCGGTGAGGATAGTGGCACAAAAATTTGATGCAAATGTTAGTCCAAGATGTCGAAAGTGTTGAGGAAGATTCACAAAATTGTAATGTATGCAAATAGACCAATAGCTATGGTGACACAAGAAACACACACACGGACAGATAGATGGGATCCGCGCAACCAAGGAATGAGCACAAAATGTGTTGCCACAGAAAAAGCTCTTGTTGCACGGATTCTAGAGAGACACTAGCTCGATTGCTCAAATGGGCAAGATACGCTTGTGCACCAACCTATGAGAGTAAACGTGCCGTTTTCAATCCCAAGTATGCAATGTATGTATGCTCCAAGTGTATGTACTATGCAAAATGTCTCAATGCTATTTCTATTGCTTACAAGCTCTTTTGTATCTCCTCTTTTGCTTCAAAGCTTTTGCTCAATTTTTTTTATATGCTTGATGCTCGAGCCAAGTAAGATATGAGACAAGTATGTAAGATATGCACGGGAGAGACTTTTGGCACAACGATGATAGCAAGATGATTGCACGCTAAAACTAGCTATGCGGTGTAAGCATATCACTAAGGTGCACAAATAGCATGGCCCGACAATTCTCAAATCGCTAGTCTCGATAGGTAAGGTACGCAATAGGCTCGAGGCTATCAATACAAAGTCATGGAATATGTACAATGGTGTCGTCGAGGTTACCATCCTTGGCGATGATGAGTGGCGGTGGTGTCGAAGCCGAAGCATTCCTAAGTAGCCGAAACACCTTAGGAAACGGAAAAAAAAATCACAAACTCAAAATCTCAAATGGAAAATGTCAAATGGTGGTAGCGGACATGCGGTGGTGGTTCCGAAGTTAGCAATGAGAAAGTGGTGGTGTAGGATGATGAGAAAGGAATCGTCCCTAAGTAGCCGAAACACCTTCGGACGCAAACAACCGCAAATGCTATATGGATGCAAACGGTGTTCGGTTGCGGAAAGCTATGGTGGTCTGGTGGGTAGTATGGTGGATGGCCTAAACACATATGGCAAAATGGCAAAAATTTGATGGAGTAAAATGGTGTGGGAACCTATCTATGATGATGGGGGATGTCAATAGCTACTCAACGAGCTAAAGAACGTGAAAATCAGACTCCGGATGTGAAAGTTATGGGCAAAACCATGGGCTGGTCGCGGCTACTGTAGGGGGGCTGTGCGCACGGGGTCTGGGGCCCGTGGACACGGGGTCTCGTGTGCACGGGGTCACCAGAGAGTTCGCGAGAGCCTTGGGCACGGGGTGGGCGGAAATTTTCGCTATTTTGGTCGAAATTGATGGATTTGGTGGTGGGGATTGTGTGGGGGGATGGGGGAAAGCTAGATCTAGTTGCCAAATATCAAAATCGTGGATCACACACTACAAATCTCACAAGAACCAACAAATTGCAAGAATTATTTTTGGGCTATTTTTGTGGGGATTTTCAAAATTGGGCAATAACACAACAAAATTAGGCTAGAAAAAAAGGAGCGGGGCTCCAATTTCGTGAGAAACCATGACTCTTGATATGATATGATGTAGGGTGGAACCCTAAGAAGGAGATCTTTCACGAATTGGAGGGGAAATCCCTCAAGAACAAGAAGAACGCAAGGAGAAGAACAAGAACAAACACTCAAATTGACTAGATCCAATCACACATATGCTAGATCCACATACATATAAGGTCACAAAGATCCAAGGACAACAAAAGGAAGATACATGGTAACTAGTTCATCCTAATCCTATGAGGAAAGAGGTCTTGAATCCTTGGAGGATCTTCCCTAGATGGGGTCTTGAATCCACTAGGGATCTTCTCCAATGGAGTTCTTGATCTCCATGGGAGAGGTCTCTCTCTCTCTCTCTCTCTCAAGAGGAGGAAGAACAAGGAGCTAAGCCCTAGAGTAATTCTAATCTTAGCTATCTCTAAATAGAGGATGGGAAGGAGTATATATAGTCCTACGCAAAGCGAGGGGCGAAATGGTAACACAAGGGCCAAGCCCGCAGCAACAATCAGGGGGCCCCGTGCGCACGAGGTAAGTGGAGCCCGTGCGCACGGGGTCTCTAGAGACCTGACGCGTGAGCCCGTGCGCACAGGGTCCATGAGGCCCGTGGGCACGGTACACGCCCGTGCGCACGAGGGTCTTCAGGACCACCTGCCTGGGAGGCCCGTGGGCATGGGGTCCAAGGGGCCCGTGCGCACGGGGTTGCCTGGGCAACAGCTCTTCTTCCAGCTGCTGGCCTCCATCTTCCTCGTGCTCTTCTCGTCCTTCTCCTTGGACTTGGTGATGCTTCCTAGCTTCTTGGTGATGGTCTCCCTCGTACCTAGTGATGCACAATGTTCGTGATGAGGTAGCAAACATCTCCAATGGATATACATGTCAAACTTGAAGAGGAGCGGGTTCACCTTAGGTCCACTTGGTGCATGAGGTGCTATGAAGGTGTACATGGAGATAGCCGTAGGATACACTGTATCAGAGTTGGAAGCCGAAGATGGCTGCGCAAGGGCCCATGCAGCTTGACAATGAACTCGAGCGGTTGGTCCCCGACATGGCCTTCGGGCGGCCCCGGAACAGCTGGATGACGGACGATTGTGGCACCGCCACATCCTCCTTAGCCTCGGACACCGCGGTGGTCGCGCCCCCATACTATGCCTCTACCACGAGAAATGGATTCCGCCCCCATGTCACCAGTTCGGGGAGGGGGGGTAGGCACTGTTGAGAATAGGCTCTCGTCGCCGCCACTGGAATGCTACGCCGCCCTCTTCCCCTCACCATTGGTGGAAGAAGAATGTTACAAGGAGAAAGAAGAAGAAGATGTGTGTGAGTTGGTCCCTCGCCCACACCCCTTTTTATAGGTGGATAGGGCCAGCGGCTCACTCCCCACCAAGGAGGCAACCGCCCCACCCTGCCAATCCGGCCCCTCTGTGTCGCTGATGTCACACAGAATCAATACCACCCACCTGTGCCTATCTACGGTGTCTGGCTTTCTGCCATGGCACCCTTCCCCGCGCCATGCATGGAGCGTACGTGGCAGAAACGGCAAGAGCGGTGGATGCGTAAAACGGCAGTTGCCACCCCGTGAGCGTGGGACGTGGGCAAACGACGAGTCGTGGCTTAAAAATCATCCCACGACGCCTCGCACAACGGGAGAGAAAAGTGGAAACTGACCCCATTACAAGTTAATGAAGAAGCAAGGAAAATATCAAAGAAGATAGAAGCCCCGCAGTGGTGTGGCCCTAGTGCCTGCATGTGTACTTGTTGGGGCCTACCCCAATGATACCAAGCGACACGTTTGGTCCAAGCCGGGGGCTCCTGTCGATGTAACGAACATTTGCATCCGTTACCCGCACCATACACAGGTGCGACGACCTTCCACGATCGACAACAGCATGTGTGGCAAGGCCAAGCCGGAAGAGCAGCTCTTTCAGAGATCAAGGAGCGGATCAAGAAGACCAAGACAAGTTAGGACGGCAATGTTTCATCTTGGCTGTAGAGACTTGCAAGGTCGAGACTGCCCGAGGAGCAAGTCCAAGTTTTCCCCGGCACGCTTGCCGGGAACGTCGAAGGGCAGGTTTCTCCACCAAGACACCACCGCTCCACCGCATCGTGATGCAGGTCAACCGTGAGTGTGATGTCGAACCCTTAGATGATTAAGTGGCTTCCACTAAGCACGTGGCAGCCACTTGGAAGAAAAATCACCTCCAAATGACACATGTCCAGAGGCGCGTGCAGCTGATAAGCAAAGCGATCGATAAGAGGCGCCGCGGGCTTGCCGGGCTACATCATGAGCGTGACACCTACCAGTGCATTTAAGGCACTTTGTCCTAACTGCGAGGGTTAGGTATGATAGCACTGTTAGCTATCTAATCAATAGATAGTGACTGTTTGCCACTGTGGATGCCCCTTGAACTATAAAAGGTGGCCAAGGAGAAACAACAAAGGATTTGAACCCTCACGTACTTGTACGCGCATAGCTGCTCACCCCGGGGTCTTCTTGCCGGGCACGAGTGCTGTGTTTCCTTTGGGTCCTCCCATTAATCCCACCAAAGCAGGAGCAGGGTTTTACGCCTCACGACGACCCAAACCGAGGTAAAAATTGCCAGTGTCACCATTGTCTCATTGTTCCACAGCTTCTGCTCTTTGTGCAACGTGATTCCCCATGCTGAACCACAAAGGGGCCAACGGCCGCATAGGTGATCATGTTTCCCCATGACACGGGTCGAACCATTGGCTGGGTTACTGACACACGACTCATGCATGATCATCTATAACTCACCACGGTCGACCTCAACCTTCCGCGGGTTCACATTGCATCATCAACGCTGGCACATCAAAACAGCGAAGTCATTTTCGTGTTTTTCATGATTTTATTCTTCGATAAAATAAACTGGCACTTCTGAGTTAACCTCGGAGTTAGCACCACATTCATATTCATGTGATTTTATGGTTTGGCAATCTAAAAAATGCCTACCGTTCGGCAACCTTCAAATGCCTATGGCTCAAAAGCCTTAACACAACTACTATTGTAGCATCATCTCCTGTATATATTATGATCAATTGAATAAAGCCGACTTATCTGGACACCACATGTTTTGCAATAGAAGCATTGTCTCATGTATATCCTATGTTGAGCTTTTCCATGATCATAGGTCTCTTCACTACTAGGGAAAACCTTACACACATAATCTTACTAGTAGCGATGTTTATAATTAGGCGCTACTGCTACTTAGCAGTAGCGCATGACCAAAAACAGCGTTAATGATAGAAACATAGCAGTAGCGTCTCTTGAAGAAATAGCGCTACTACTCCAATTGCCACACCTTGCCGCTATACTAGGAATAGCAGTAGCGCCCCTGCCGCAAACGCGCTACTGCTATTGAATTAGCAGTAGCACTTTTTGCGAAACCACGCTAATGCTAAGTTTAGTCCACTCTTTGCAACTAAGTTTAGTCCTAACTCGCTCCGCGAACAGGGTGTTTACCACCTTAAATATGTTACTTCTCAAATTATCACAACCAGGTGGTCTTCATTGAACTCTGTGTGTACGATTTGTGTCGCAATAGGAGTCCTCTCCGGTTCCAAAACTGGACATGACTCCTATTGACAATTCAGATTCTACACAAAAAGGTCATTGATGACCAATGTATTTTTTATGTTCATTTTTACATGCTAAGCCTTAGCAGTAGTGCGTTTTGGTAGAAGGCGCTACTGCTATAGGAATAGCAGTAGCGCTTTTCATGTAAAAGGCGCTACTGCTATGGCTTTTAGCAATAGCGCTTTATCCTAACATGCGCTACTGCTAAAGCCATCCTATCTTCTCCAACCGTCCGCCCCTCACTCTCCCCTCTCCACTCCACTGTCACTCTTCCCCGCTCCCCACGTCGTCCGCCGCCACCGCCATTCCCTGTCCATCGTCGTCGCATTGCCGCCACCGTCCTCCCTCCTCGTTCCTTAGTATGTGGAAACCCTCCTCGCTCCTCCTCCCTCGGCTCCCCCGTTGCGCCCTCCTCTCGATCCTCCTCCGTGGTGCCCTCCTCCCTCCTCCGACCATGACCCTCCTTCTTCCTCCTTCGGCCAAGCCCTTCTCCGGTAGCCCTTCTCCCACTCCCTCCTCCCCCTCCTCCTCTCTCCTCCCACCCCCTCCTTCCCCTCCTCCTTCGGCAGCCGTCCTCCCACCACCCTGCTCCCCCTCCTCCTCCCTCGTCTCACCCCTCCTCCCTCCTGCATCTCTCCATCTCTCCTCACTGATTTGTTCTTGTATAATGTACTTTTTTTTACTTTTTTTAGTAAGTGTTTAATAAAAATAGTTTATTCAGTAAGTGGTTAATAGAACTTGTTTATTTATAGTAAGTGCTTAACACAACTAGTTTATTTAGTAAGTACTTAATAGAACTAGTTTATTTAGCAAGTGCTTAATAGAACTAGTTTACAGAGAGAGAGATATATTGGCAAATTTAGTTATGTTAGGATTATATATAAGATATTTTGAAATGTTTTTGTTCATATTTTGAACCATTGAAATACAATGACCATCAAGTTTGAATGCTCATATGATGTAGATATAAACATGTATATCTAGTGTTGGTCAAATAGGATATGTGCTTGCCCAAGTGGCCATGTTTGTAGGGAATACCTCCGAGTGGCCTATGTTTTGCTAGAGTGTTGTTTAATTTCCGCTCCGGCAAATTTCAGGCGCTCGATATGTCCTATTTAGCAAAGGTCATGCCAGATTTTTTCCGTGAATTTTGGCATGACTTGTGCTAGAATATGTAGGAAAAATCGAGTGGCCCGGATTTTCTAGAAAGATAATTAAGCAACAATTTGGGTTGAATTTAAGTCTGTCGAGACTCCACCATATATGAGAGAAGAAGAAAGCCGACTGTTCTCGTGGGGGTTCTTCTAACTCTTCCTTCCCGTGATAGAACTTTTGGTAATGCACGGGAAGGAAGAGAAAGAACGACCATCACCAATGGTCGCAAATGTCAGAGATGAAGAGTCCCGACTGTCGAATATATACACCACGTGAGTTGAGAGTTTTCAGGAAACTACTCGACAGATCGATAGTCAACCAGTGATGAATAATAATGATCTAATTTAGTTTTTGTAGTACATATATTTAATTTTAGAAGTTTAATCTTTGAATTATGGACATAGGAAATGTCACTACAAAAAAATACACTTCCGTGATTATACGTGTTTGCCACAGTAGGTCACATCTTCTATCATGCATGTACATCCATGACAAATTTATGATAGAATCAAGATAGTCATACCTGTGTTGTCGTAGAAGTGTTCCATGACATTAACAAAATTATCATCACGGAAGTGTCCACTTCCATGACGATAAATCGCGCGTCACAGAAGTGCTTTCGTCAAGGGTGACCGACACGTGGCATCCACCGTAATGGAACGCCGTTAAGCTATCGGGTCCGGTTTTGGATCCGATAACCCATTAACAACCCTGACCAATGTGGATTTTCCAGGTGTAAAATCATCATTGGCTGGGGGAAACACGTGTTGGCTCATCTTTGGGACAGATGTCATCCACTCATTGGACACAAAGCACCTATGATACGTCGACACGTAGCACGGCCCAACAGAGGCCCATGTGAAAAGGCCGGCCCGTTTGACTTGGTCAAAAGGTGGCGGGCCGGCCCACGGCAAGCCTGTTAATGACATGTTCGCATATAGCCTATTTACAGCCCGCTAACCCAGAGCCCATTTACGGCCTATCCGAATTAGGCCCAGTAGCGTCATTTGGGCCGTCCAATATAATTCTAGCATGTTTTAACTTCCAGCCCATGTATGGCCCATGACGTCTTTTGGCCTATGATACGTCGACACGTAGCACGGCCCAACAGAGGCCCATATAGGTTCAAAAGGCCGGCCCAGTCAAAGGCACATAGTACTTACTCAGGTACTAGTGGGCCAGCCCAATAACGGCCTGCTTAACAAAGGCCCATTTACGGCCTGAAGCCAGATCTGACCCGTTAATTGTTCGCCGAATATTTGGGCCCATTTATGGCCCGAAGCCAGATCTAGCCCGTTAATTGTTCGCCGAATATTTGGGCCCAATTACAGCCCAGTGACTTTCAGCCTGTTAGATGCCCGACGTAGACATGGGCCCATTTCAGCCCGGTGTGACTTTCGGCCTGGGAATGGCCCGTGCCGCGCATGGGCCATATATGGTCCGACAGGTCATCGGACCCACTAACGGCCCGTGATAAAGGTGGAAACAGTTAATCCCATCATGACTTTGGGCCTCTTAAAGGCCCATGATATTAGTGGGCCAACTAAGGACCGAGATATGTTTCGGCCTGTTAACTGCCCGTGATATAACTGGGCCGAAAAAGGCCCGTCTACATTTCGGCCTGCTGAAGGCCCGTCGACGACTAGTGAAAATTGAGGCCCAATATGCATTTTGGCCTACTAAAGGCCCATGGTTTCATCTGGGCCGTAACAGGCTAGTACAATATTCAGCATGTTAATGGCCCAACGCTACCTGGGCCAAACTAAGAGCTGGGTCCACAAAAGGCCCAACTAAAATATAGGCCGGTGTAAGTTATGGGCCTCGCGCTAAGTGTGAAGGCCCCAAAGATTCAGGCCTAAGAAAGATGCAGGCCTGCCCAATTGTGGCTCGCTGAACACCAGGCCCTTTAGAGGCGAATGTTTCGGCCCGGTCGACTACATCTGATTTTTTTAGATAGCGAATGATGGCAGTAACTAGTAAGAATTAAGAACAAACCTACACTATACAATAGAGGATTTATGGTATATTACATGCACTGGGCATCAAAGTTCGCCACCAGTGATCATAACGCGCAACAAAGAGGCAGATTACAAAAACTGGGCACCATTGCAGGGTAACAAAATAATACTAAACCGAGACCACTTCCAAGACAGTTCAAGAAAGGTTAGCCTTGCGCGGGAACTGCTCCGCAAGCTGCTGAGCAAGGCTGTGAGACCGGCCTAGCATGTCGGTCATAGCTTCCAGGTGTAGCTATTTAGCGATGAGGTTCTCATTGGTGTTCTCCGCAATCTTTCTTAGAGAGAGGACTTCAAGTCGAAGTTGAGTTGCAGAATGCCTTTCTGCTAGAACTTGGGACTGAAGAAGTCGAACTGATTCAGACAACGAATTTTGTGAGCTTGTCTGACTGCTAGTCTCAAGTAACTTGAACACTGCATCAAGACAAGACTTTGGGGTTGTCTCGCTATCTTCAAGATGTTTTGCCTTCTTTGCTGCTATATATGTTGGGTTTGTCTCACAGCCTTCAACAGACTTGTGCATGCCATCAGGCATATCACCCTGAAACAAAGCAGAGAGATGAAAGGTATTGCACGTGTATAAAGAAAGATGATAACTGTGTTGTCAATTCCATCCAATTTCAAATTAGAAAATAAAGAGTAAGTTCAAAATATCAATAGCATAATTTGGCATTGTTCATAATGCGGGGAGCTTCGACACACTACTGTATTACCATGTCAACGTAACAAGCATAGATGAAGGGCAAAGAAATTCAATGTATCTATTTTGGTAAATGTGCATGGCATGTTGTTCATATCATCAGCCACATCAGTAAGATAAAACAGGAGATGACAAGGTGCAAACGTGGGCTGCTTCACCACACACTGGATTATAGATCCACAAAAACAAGCATACATATAGGGAGTATTGAGTAATGTGCATGGTATGAATAAGGAATTTGGTTTTACAAGGAAAACTTAGAACTTACGGTTCTTGTGAACATGCATTTTGGTAGAAACAGCAAACTATCCAGCAATAAACAATAGGGAGTATGAGCAAATTAAACAGCACCTGAGGATAAAGTCTTTAGAAGGACTGACTTACATTAACAGTTAACACCGGCTTTATAATGCCCTTCTCCATGTCAAGGGAAGGATAACTCAAGAATTTCAGCACATAATCTTCTTCATAAGCATTGCCTGTACTCTACATTTTGTAGAGAGTAATTATAGATATGATAATACTAGAAGGGATGGAGGATAATGAAGATAAGATGCAGATTAATGCCACATAATCAACTACCAATACCTGGAAGTACAAGCATTACAGAACAAAATGTACTGACAAGAGCAATGGGCTACACTTCTGCACTGGCATTGTCTGTGTATTCTACTTTTTGGTAAGATTAAATATAGATCCGATCGTTTTTAGTAAATGGTGGGCGAGGGAGATAAGATGCAGAATGCTACACAATGAACCAATCCCTCTTTCCATAATACAAGAGTGTTTTGAACACTGGTGTACTGTACAAAATGTTCTTATATTATGGGACGGAGGGAGTAGATGTTAATGTAAGTACAATGATAGACGATGTTCAGTCCTTACAAAAGGACTGCAGAGCTAAACCTCTTCAAAAGCATTGGGTATATTCAAAATTTATGTAAGAGTCCATATGGATCTTATAATGTCCACCAAATGGACGATAACGAGGCTAACATGTGGAGTGATGCTACATAATCAAACAACTATGAAAGTAGGTATGGTCATACAGGGCAAGAGGTACTCACAAGAGCAATGCAGTGTGCAGTATAGTTGCGAGATTCTGTGGTCCCTTGAGAATGAATGTTCTTTTGCTAACAGTTTTCGTACAAGTGAGACGTTAAGGCAAATGCAGAAATGTAGTTCAAATTGTGATGTGATATCATAGATACTACCTTACGCTGCAGCCGAGACCAATGTGTAACAAGATTATTCCAGTCACCGTCGCATAAATGTAGCACCGGAGACTTTACATAAATTTTGATTAGAGGCTTGCCATCGAAGTGCGCTTGCCTTAGGTAGGAACGATACTTCATCAACGAGTGCTTGAAAAGTGCAACCAACCCTTGCTCGTCTTCACAATCCAGTTTGGTCCTCGCCTATTTAAAAGAATGAAATCTTGTGTCTTCTGTCAGCAGAAACATATGCAGCAATGACCATGAATAACATTAGTACATTACTTACGCGTAAGTTGCGGAGGAAGACTGGAAATTGTTCTGTGTCTGCGGTATAATCTTTCCATGAAGGGAAGATGCGCACAAAGTTCCTGACAACAATATAAGCTTTGTCTTCTAAACTGGGAAGAAATGGAACAGGGATCCTATTTGCTGCAATTGGCCCTCTCTCTCTGGTTCGAAAAGGGATTTGGCAACTGGATTTGGTGTACTCTTTGCTGGAATGGGGGTTTTGCGTCATAGAGCTGGTGCTACGTCAACTGGCATAATCATAATGTTTGCTGCAGTTGGGGTCTGCTGAGTTGCGGCATCAGAAATGACCAGTGTAGTAGGGCTAGAGTCTGCTAGAGTTGGGGTGTTTTGTGGGCCAGGTGATATCGCAACTACACCTAATGGGCTATTTGATTTATCAGGTGCCACTACCTTTTCCAAATACTTTGCTTGTGCTCCTCCACGATCAACAATCGCCCTCTTCCTTTTGAACGTCTGATACACAAGAACAACATTTGAATGGATAAATATGGTATGATGACAGATGGAATATGTACTGAAAATGGATAGGCAGGGCGCATTCACATACACGATGTGTAAACTAAGCTAATGGCAGTTCAACAAAGTAGAGGCAATTCAAGGCATCAGTTGCAAGATATGTGCGACAAATATAACCTTGGAAAGTTAGAGCAAGCACCTTGTTGGGTGAAAAAGATAGGGCATCTTCCTCCGACTCCTCCACTAGGGAGCTACATTGACTTAGGTCTCCCTCTAGCTCAGAATCACTGTTAGGATCATATTCTGAGCATGAATCTGTAGGTGGAGAGCGTTTGCATTGCATTGCATCCAGACTTGATTTCAGTACCTTAATGCCAAGTTTGACAGCCATGGCATTGTTCTGCTTTATTCTTTTCATGCGCGCAAGCTCATAATCATTATGATGTTGTTCACAATTTGACATTCATGAAAACATAAAAAGTAGTCAGATTATCTATGGAATGCATTGCGGATTCAACTCGAAGAGTGTCTCCTATAAACCCCTACATATGCAAAGTTCACCCCCCCCCAACTGTGCTGACCAGACCACACACAGAAATACAAACCCCTTATGTCCGTATAACAGGCAGACACACATTTCAAAACAGAAATAGGAACATTAGAATCATATGAAATTTGTATTTGAACAAATAAACTAAGGAATTATGAGTAGCATAATGTTTAGCTTCAAGGGTGGAGTGTTGGTAGTGCGACACAAAGCAAGTAGGCAGATTGTATTCCATGTAAAAGATCGAAGCCTATGTAAAAGCTGGAAATGACACTTTCTTTCTATATAATGCAGTGTTCGTTGCCCACACATGATGGAAGAGATCACATAGAGAAATACTATTCACTCATGTCTACGGTTGCAATATTTAGAAACAGGGTGGTCCACCCTAAAAGAATATTGACAACAAATATAACAAGGCAAACATATATGTAGTGAATCAATCATTTACTTATTAGCTTACTTGGACAAGTATGCAGAATTGTACCTGCAGTAAGAGACCGTCCAAAATCTGAATCAAGAAATTTGTCTAGCACTTATTGTTTGCAACTAATCGACATGAATAATTGGATATTATATCGAATGAGTAAGAAAGACAAGTAAAATTGTCAACAAACCTGGCTTGAAGTAGTAATCTAGGTCAATGTCACTATGACCAACAATCCAAAATGACTAGTGTCTATTCCTAGGGCCAGAATTTTGAAAACCCTGTGAACTATACAGGTACTAAAGATTACCGAAATACATCTGAACCATTAAGTGTAGGTAGCATTGAGCACACAACAAACCCTAATGACAGTCCTGCCTAATGAGTAATGAATCAATTAGAAAATGGGTGATGAGGAGTGGCTGCTAAGTGTTGAGGACTTATCTCAGGATAAATTGGGTTGGCTTAGTGGGTTCTGCACGCATGAGCCCTGAACGGACTGGGAAGGTAGGCACGGCGGCACGCCCGGGCAGTGGTGACGCTGTTGGGCGAGCGGCTCCTGACCTCTTTTTAGTCTGGTGTCTCCTCCTAGAGTCATGCCGTCTGGGGACGGCAAGTCACCGGCGAGGCAGGCGGCTGGGGGCGAGTAGAGATCGGAAGCGCGCGGCAGAATAGAGGGGAATCGGGGCCTAGGACGACCCAAAATCCCACGGTGGACCGGCCCACCGTGGGCACCCTGTAGAGATACACACCCGAGCGGCAAACATGCATTTTCGAAACTAATTTAGGAACATTTAGCTGACCAATTAAATGAATTTGTTTTAATAATATCATATTCGTATTTGAACAACTAAGCTTGTTTAGCTTGATGGGTCGAAAAGTGCTTTTATGACACGAAGCACGTATTCTGATCGTATAGTGATCATAAAAGGGGGAAACCAGAGAAATGGTATTTAGCAGCCATTGTTTGCTTCGAACTAAGAACTAAATTCTAAGAGTTGAAAAGAAAGTAGAGTAACCAAGTTAAGATCTACTTATTTTCTGGTTGAGATCAAAAAGTTGAGGATATATGAAGTACCACCTCTCTTGCGGCGCCGTGTAGGCATCGGGGGTGCGATGGCTGTCGGTGATGTTGAAGCAGATCTGCGATGGTAGACGGGTGCATCGGGGGAGAAGTCCCGTTGCGGTGGAAGAGAAGGTCGCGTGAGCGGCCCCGGCAAAGAGGACGACGGCGCCGATGACGCGAGAGGACGTGATGCAAGGCTCTTGGTTCGTCGCCGTGGATGAGAAATGTCCATCTCTAGCAGTGGACGACACGGTCTTGGTAAGCGCTTCAGCATGGTGGAGGACGGTGGCAATGGATGTGGTGGAGGACGACGGCGACAGATGTGGTGGAGGACGGCGATGATGGATGGGGTGGCGGACGTAGGCTAGTGTGGGGATGGTGTTCTAGCGCGGACAGTGTATGAATGGGAAAATGGAGGGAGAGGTACGGGGAACCATGTTTTTGGGACGCGCCTGTCTGAAATATGGGAAAGTTACGAACTTAGCCCCCGTTTAAAATTTGGACGTCTCGTCGGTTGGGGATACGGCGGTAATCTCGCATCTCGCCAATATTTGCCCAGAGCGATTTCGGGTGAGGAGAGGGTGGTTGGCGCCCATGGTTGGCGCCCACGGTGTATGAACGGGGCTGACAGGTCGGGCGGTTGTGTCACGTCTGAGTGAAGTTACAAACCTGCCCCTATTCAAAATATTTGCGTACATCGATTTCGGCCCAGTCGAGTTTGTTTTGCCGCCCACCGTGTATGAATGAGGAAATGGAGAGAGAAACAGAGGTCTTTCGGACGAGCTTGAATCAAATGTGTTTTGCTGCCCATGTTTGGCGCCCATCGTGTCAGAATGGGCTCAGAGGCGGTCGTGTCATGTCTAATTGAAGTTACTATCCTACCCCTATTTAGAGCAGTGGAAATCGGGTCGATGGATTGTCCATGTAATGGGTAGACAGTAATTTCCATCTACCAAACACTTGGCTTCGGGCAGCCGACGTGGGAGTGGACATTTTGCCGCTTCTTTCGAATTTTGGGACAATAAGCATCCACGTTTACCCTGGCAAATAAATTCGAATCCATTTTGTATTCCTATACGAATCTTTATAAATCATTCTATGTGTTTTCATATATCTTCAAAAGGATGACAAAGATGTATTCCACTATCATATATGAATATGGTTAACAAATGCCGATACTCAAATTCAGAAGCTAGAATCTAGTTTAAGGTGAATTCGAATATTTGGAACACTTCATGTCCAACTCAAATGTCACACGCAGCATAATGTGTACTCCCATTTAGATATGTACACAAGCGATGTATCAAGATTCAAATACCGAGTCAATCAACCAAGAATGTACAGAACTAACAGACATATAAACACTTATAGGGTATATGGATCAGTAATATCAACTAACATACATAAGCCAGGTCGCTGTGCTTTTCTTTGCTACAACAACATCCTTTTTTTAGCCAAGCTACTACAACATCTTGGCCCTTTCCGATGTGTGCCACTTATGGTCCATCTATACTACTATTGTTCTTGAATGCACATTCAACCTGATTGGCATATTTGTAGGCCTGGCATAGCAATCAAAATGAAATGTCTCCGAGTCTTATCAATTAATACAGACTTGTGCTCAAATAAAATTACAAACCAAAAAACAAAAAACAAAAAACAATTATTACATGATCTCTAAAACAAATTGTTTGATTGATTACATGAACAAATAACACAAAGGTTATTGAATGATGGAAAGAACATTTCACCTATGATTTACCAAGTGGGAATTTAATTTCCTTTTTTCCTTCAGGACCTTAACAATGTGGTCAGTCTCAGCTTGCTTCGTTTTGAAATACACCAAATATTTAATGGTTGTCTTGAGTACTGCTACTGATTGTGCTGTTTGCTTCCTCAACATGTCAACTTCATATCTAAGTGCAGAAGCAAAATCTCTTTCTACCACTAGTTTAGCCTCTAGAGCATCAGCAGTTGGCAATTCATAATGCACGATTGGGCCGGTGCCACTATTGTGGGATGATACAACGTCCATGGGGACCTCGCTCTTCGATCTTGGGCTAACCTGTTTTGCCATTAAAGTTCCGATTGGATTCAGAAAAGTTGAAGTTAGCAAAACATCTCAACTAGGAGTTATAACAGCAAACCAATTAAACAAACAAGGAATTAAAGAGTTTCAATTCGATGCTGAAAAGTAGTTATTAACATCATTGTAACCCGTTGTTGCAGCAGCAAAGCAGTTAAACAAACAAGTAGCTATTTAAGTTCAGGCAAACAGGTAATTCATAACAGTAAGTATCAAACACATAGATAGGCGCAGTCTATAATAGGATTAACAGGCTGTGGCATTATGTAATCAGTAGCAAACTAAATTAAGCCAAGCAACGTAATTGAACAATTTTACAATAAGTGGCTAACTAAAATTTCAAGAAGCAGCTAACTGAACTTGCTAGTTCTTTGTACAGGCACACTGCAACTTCTTTTTCGCTTACAAGGTTGTACGAAGGAGTCCATGGCATCAATTGCTTGGATACGCAGTCCCAATACTTCTTTCTTCCCACACTGCATTGTCAGACTAGTTGTAGCCACACACATCACACTAGCTTTTACTGTATATTTCATGCGATTACTTTTGGCATATCGAGATCTAATCAATCTACAATAGGATGAAAAGACTGGCATCCTTCACATTATTGGCGAACTCAGTTCATAGAAACAAGCAATTCAACCATTCTGTGGGTAAATCAAAAGCGCCACTAGAATATTTTTCACTACCCCTATCATACACGCAAAAGGGGTGACGCCACCATAGGAGCTGGTATGGGCGGCCGCCTCGGGTGGCTCGAAATTGTGCACCTAGTTTGAGTCGTCCAGGTTGGCCCAGGCTAGTTTTGTTCGTCCCAACGCACGAGCAGGCAATGTAAAAAATGAAGAAAAATGTTTGAATTTGGATAGGCCAATAACATAAGTGCAAGGCAGGCCCTATAGCAGGCTCGCGGCCCAAACGAGCGCCTCCCATATCGATCGACAGCAGGAAAAATCACAATTCATCCGCTCCAGCCTCCAGTCTGGTTCACTCCTAACCTAGCCTCCGCTGGACAGACTGGCACAACACTTCCTCGCGCCCTCGTTGGAAGGCGGTCGCCGGGCTTCAAGAGAATAGAAGGACAAGAAGATGAAGATCCAACCCTGGTTGTAGCCTGCTTGGGAGGCAGCGGCGGCAGCATGGGCATGGCATCGAGCTTGTGCAAATGGACAGTCGCAGCTTGCAAGAGTAGCATGTGCAACAAGCAGGTACATCACATCCCTGATTATATCTAATTCAACTCTTCAATTTCTGGCCAATAGTTAAACCTGATGGTGTTGTAAAACTGCTTGTATGTAGGGAATCTATGAGAAAAAGAAACCAATTTCTACTTATTTTATAACTCCCCCAATCAATACTGAACTGACTGAATCTGATGAATCTAATCAAGTTTCTGGTGCAAACATCCAAGCTAATGTTGTTCTTGATCCTGAAGTGTCTAATGAACAGACTGATAATGAAGGATTTTATGCAAACATTTTACATGCTCCTGGTAATGAACATATAGTGTCTAATGAGGCATCTAATGCAAGCATTTTGCAAGCTCCCATTGAAGGATTTAGTGTCTAATGATGATCTGCTATGTTGAGAGAGACATAGAGATTTGCAGGCATTGATGACAAGCAAATTATAGTGCATTTTCATGGCTTGAGGAAACATCGAGGCCATCTACCAGAAAGTCCCCGTATCATGACAACGTAGCATAAATACTTTTCTAATCTGTTGTTTGAAACTATTGGCATACTTGTGCAGGATAGATATATTGATATGCAGTTTGCGCACTGGTTATAGGTGCAATTACACTTCGATATTTTCAGCCAGAGAACGAATAATTCAAGCAGGTACAGACCATGTTTGTAGTCCTTGTACACCATTTTGCATTTTGTGTTTTTTGGTGCTTGCATCATTTTGTGTTTATAATCTGAACTACTTTGGATCATTAGCTATTTTTCAAATTGGATGTAGCTTCACATTTCTCAAGTTATGTTGATTTCCAGAGTGCAAGTGCCTTCATATTTTCTAAGTTAAATGTCCGCCCATGGTAACTTGAATTCGTGGATCCGCCACTGCACACAAATCATACACGAATGCCAGTACGAATTACATGAAATGCATTGGCTTACGCCAGCTCGTTGTACAGTCTCACTTCAGATCTGCTTGCGCTTGGGATGTTCCATGTACAAGTCCATGTTACCACTTGCTTGGATGTGCAGGCCTTGTGCTCCTTGCATCGCCCTGTACATTTTTGACACGACGAATGGCTGATCAAATAAGAGGAATCGACCTTGCTGTTGTATCGGAGGACAGATACTTACAAGGTTATACGGGTGTTCAGGATGTGTACCAGATCCCGTAGCGCCGTCATGCTTCGCTAAAAAATGGTTTGCTTGTTTCAGATGATATCTCCAGAAGAAATAAGAGTTAAAGTCAGAGTTGGATAGGCGGGTAAGCTAAGAGAGCAGTGAAAGGATATCCAATCATCGTCGGAACAATGCACAAGGGAGTGATGTGTCGATACCTAGTTCGGGCCGGCGTTTGGGCATGCTCGCCTAGCTAGAGTGCGGGTCACTTCAAAGCCGTTGAGGGTGATGCGCTGGCGTTGGCTGGCCTCGCGCGGATGCAGATCTTGAGTGGCAGCAGAGCGCTACGATGCGGTGGACGAGACCGTTCGTGAACCCCAGCGGCCTCGGGGGCGAAGGTGCGACGATGTACTCGGTGAAGTAGCCTCGGTGAGCTGGGAGACGGCGTCGGTGAAGCGCACCTGATGCGGTGGAAGTCGGTGTGTGTGAGGCACGTCGGTTGCGGCGGCCGACGTTGTCGGTGGACCACCCAGTGCGGTGGACGAGGGCGTAGATGAGGTAGCTCTGGTGCGGTGGTGAAGCGCGACCGTCGTTGTCCGGCACTGAGGTGGGGAAAGAGACGAGACGAGGGGCGATTCGAACTGTGCTTGGGTTGGCGGCGAATTAGAGATTTGAGCAATCTGGGCGCGGAAGGGGACGATGGAGAAGGGAGATTTTGTACGGCTGGAATTGGGGCCACCAGATATTTCAATCTGAAACATGGAAGCGCA